>CM030365.1:206262371-206970083 GCA_017893485.1 Hemerocallis citrina
AGCATTGCTCTCGATATTGAAGAACTTTCTGATCAGTTGAAATTGGGTTCCAAGTTTTATGTAATTGGATTTTCAATGGGAGGAGCGTATGCTTGGAGTTGCCTGAATTACATCCCTCACCGGTACGCCTTAGTATTACTATTTCCATGGTGGCTAATCCCACTTTGAGAATTATAGACTATCCAAAAAAGCTTTTGGATGTTTTAGTTATTTATATATGAGCATTTTTTTCTTGACTCAGTATATACGACCTTTTTAAAATAAACATATTTAACTTATGTATTATAGAATTTCATTTATTGGTTGAGTTAAAATATGAAACCTCATGAAACATAGTGCAGATTCTGATGGTATGCTTAGGAATCATGATCATGGTAGATTCAACAAAGCAAAGAAATTTTACATGCTTGAATTCATTTTCAGTGTCTAACTGGGATTTCTGCAATTGGGAAAAAGAAACTGTGACTTTTGCATTACAAGTGTCTGGACCATATATATATAACCATTTTGCTCCAGCAATTAAGTTTGAAGTGAAAATATTTTAACTTTCTATGGTATCGCATATTGTCAAAGACCATGACACTAGGCTAAAACTTCGAAGTTGTAGGAATGGTTGAGAGAATTGCATTTATATTCTAACACATCTCATGAAAGAGAAGTCACATTTGTTCATGTTTCTTAGAATATATCGTATCGAGAGTTTTATCTTGTAAAATGCAGGAGATTGAGAAAGCTTATTTAGGTCCCCCCCCCCCCCCCTCTTCCTCTAATCACACGACAGGAAAAAGCTATCCTCACTTTTATTTGTTTTTTTGTTCCATGCATGATGTTCCTAAATCAGTCAAGTGGATCTGTACTACTCAGAATATTCATATAAATAATAGGTTTGATGCAGTTGTTTGAAATGCATTGTCATAATTACTTTTGTTGCTGCTTATTTCGGTGTGGGGCAAACAGATAGTGAGTTAATAATTGAAGGAAACTACAAAAGTCAAACCTGTGACCGTGGCCGTTAAAAGAGATTAAAGCTCCTGTGAATGAATCTGGATCGTTGATTGACCACCACGATCTAAATCTGATGGCTGCTAATGCGACCGATGGACCTACAAAAAGCTTGAAACACCGGGGAGTGGCCCCGGTAACAGACCCTTCGACGCTCAAGTCAGAACCAGAAAGAGAGAGAGAGAGAGAGAGTAAGAGAGTGAAAAATGACAAATTATTGATTACCTTCTGACTGAAGAGGGAGAGGGGTATTTATAGGCCTGAGAGACATTTCAAGAGATTGATTAGTGTCTGTTGGATCGGTTTAACTACCTTATCTCTTTCATGTCTCTCCTCCTCAAGAGATAAGAGATTTGACTTCTAGCCTGCATGGGCTGGGTGTCTCTCCTAGTGGGCCTAGTTTGTCACTTTTTATGTGCTTGGGAGAAGTCCATGTCTTGGAGTGGGCCAGACCTGTAAAAGAGGCCTGTGATGGCTAATCTACCTGTATATGCTTTGAGATCTGTGCAGAGATCATACGGCTCTGATTTGCTATGATTTTTACCATCAACATAAGCCCCCCACTCCCGGAAGACAATTTTCTTGGCTTTCGGGGAGTAGTACGTCTTATTTTTAGAATCTGGCATGTAATCTTAGCCGTCAAAGTGTTGGGGATACCTGGAACTGACCTGTGGCTTTTGAAGGCAGTGAATATTTTCCTAAATTTTTCCATAGTTCTTCGGATTTTTCTGAATTTTCTGAAATTTTCTGGAATTTTTCCATTGTTCGGATTTCTCCGAATTTTCTGGAACTTTTCCATAGTTCTTCGGATTTTTCTGGAATTTTTTCCAATTTCAAAATCACTTTTTCGAATTTTATAATTAATAAATTCAATTTTAATTATTTTTTTCAGATTTTAAATTAATTTTTCGAATTAAAATAATTATTTTTGAATTTTTTTAATTAAATTTTTTATTTTTAAATGATTTTTATTTAATTTTGAATCGATTTTTTCGATTTATCGAAGCTTGGCTCACTGTTTGAAGTGATCTGACGTGCTGAGGAGGATCCAACGGCTGAGATCTGAGAAGAGTGCTTGGGAAGGCGATGCATGATGTGGACACATCTGAGTTGTCTGTTGCACTCAAACTCAATTTTTTGGAGAGATCCAAGGGCCGGCAGAGGTTGTGAGCGACCCCTTAGCTCGGCCGACCATTTCGCCTAGCTACGGACGATCTCTTCACCCTTGAGGATCTCGTCATGCTGCGGAGCTACGGGGCTATCGTCAAGCTCTGATGGGGGGCCATCGTCGAGCTCTTTTGGCCGAGCTACGAGCTAAACTCGTCGAGCTATGGCTTCCGATTCCTCATCGAGCCATCGATGGCATTACCGAGCTATGGAGGCGGCTTCGTGGTCAAGCTACTGAGACGACGCTTCGCCGAGCTATGAGCTTTGTTATCGGAACTTCGGAGCTAACTCTGTTTCGGTCGAGTTATGGGTTGAGATTCATCGACGTGTTATGAGCGAAGAAAACTTCCCCGAGCCATGGGAAGTTTGAAGCTTCGTTGAGCTATGGAGATCTTCTTTCTCTCTCGCTGAGCTTTGAAGCTCTACTCTCGGCCGAGCTATGGCGATAACTCGCTATAGCCGAGCTATGGAGAATCTTTGGTGGGCTGTGAGCGATTCCCTCGTCGAACTATGAGAGCCCCCTCATCGTCGAGCTATGGTGGTCGAGCTCCGCTGAGCTGTCGAGGTAATCTATTTGACCGAGCTATCGAGCTATGGGTTCGCTATTGAGCTATTCTTTTCGTCGAGCTCTGTTTCATGGCGTGTATGGAAGGTAAGTTATCGACCAGGACCTTCGACGGGGCTCTTGACGAAGCGGTGCTTGGAGTCGGAGTGTTTTGGACAAGGTGTGTGATTTGAGGTCGGAGTTGGAGCGAGGAGGAGAAGGGCTCTCTGCCGAGTCTCTATGATGGGCGAGCTTCGTTTTGAAGCAGATCTTTTTTGGTGCCTAATTCTGAAGAAGAAGGAGGAGAAGGGGAGAGCGGAGTGGGTTGTAGGTTGGTGGGTCTGAAACCCGACCCATTAGTACCCCTTGACTCTACCCTTTCCGAATTGCGTTTGTGGGTTTAGGTTGTGGATCCAAACCCGACCCTGCTTCATCCCCTCACTTATCTAATCTGCAAGCTTGCTTTGGGGGGTTTTTTGAAGTATTTTGTGGACTTGGGTTTGCATATAATTTTTATACATATATATTTTTGTGTGTGTGTGTGTATATATATATATATATATATATATATATATAATTAATTGGTTATATGTGTATACCCAGCTTTTTACTCCATCACCCTTGATTGGTAGATCTTGTACACATATAGCTGTCCTGTGAGAGCTATTGCGGACTTGCTGTTTGATCCCAGCGAGTTTGTGGAGAAAGTTCTATGACGGAATTGAGCGTTGAACTTGTTGTTTGTTCCCAACAAGTTTTTAGAGAAAACTTTGAGATAAAGTTGAACGTTTGGATTGCCGTTTGTGCCCGACAAGTTTAGAGGGACAACTCTTTGACTGAGTTGACGTAGAACTTGTTGTTTGATCCCAGCAAGTTTGGAGAGAACTCTGTGACGAAGTTGGACGTTTGAGCTTGCCGTTTGCGCCCGGCAAGTTTAGAGAGACAACTCTTTGACTGAGTTGACGTAGAGCTTGATGTTTGATCCCAGTAAGTTTGGAGAGAACTCTGTAATTAACGGAGTTGGATGTTTTGAGCTTGTCGTTTGATCCCAGCAAGTTTGGAGAGAACTCTGAGATAGAGTTGATATAGAAACTACCGTTTGCACTCGGCAAGCTTAGAGAGACAACTCTTTGGCTGAGTTGGCGTAGAGCTCGCTATTTGATCCCAGCGAGTTTGGGGAGACAATTCTTTGACTGAGTCAATGTAGGGCTCGTTGTTTGATCCTAGCAAGTTTGGAGGGAACTCAGTGGTAGAATTGAGTGCTGAACTTGCTGTTTGCGCCCAGCAAGCATGTAGAGAACTCTGCGATGGAGTTGAATGTTGAGCTTGCCGTTTGATCCTGGAAAGTTTGTAGAGAGCTCCGTATAACGGAATTGAGTGTTGAACTTGTTGTTTGTTCCCAACAAGTTTGTAGAGAGAACTTTATGACGGAGTTGAACATTTGAGCTTGCCATTTGTGCTAAACAAGTATTGTAGAGACAATTTTAGGCTAGCGTTGGATGTCAAGCATACTGCACGAAGATGCGGGGTCGTTGGAAAGAATCAAGCAAGTAGCGGGGCTTGTACTCGTTGTTTAGGGCCAAGGAGCTATTTGGTGGAGCTTGAGCGAAGACCAAGATGTTGAACTCATTGTTCGGGTCCAACGAGTTGCTGATGGAGCTTAAGCGGTGAGCAGAACATTGGACCCGTTGTTTGGAGTCAATGAGTTGTTGACGGTGCTTGGGCAAAGACCAAGGCATTGAACTCGTTGTTCGGAGTCAACGAGTTGTTGATATAGCTCGAGCAGTGATCAGAGCGTGGAACTCGTTGTTTGGAGCCAACGAGTCGTAGACGGAGCTTATGCGAAGAACAGAGCATTGAACTCGTTGTTTATTCCCAACAAGTTGTTGACGGTGCTTGGGCGAAGACCAAGGCATTGAACTCATTGTTTGGGGCTAACAAGCTATTGATGGGGCTCATGCAGAGAGCAGAGCATTGAACTCGTTGTTTGGAGTCAACGAGTTGTAGACGCAACCTGAGCGGAGACCAAGGCATTGAACTCGTTGTTTTGGACCAACAAGTTGTTGATGGAGCTCAAGCGAAGACCGTGGTGTTGAACTCATTGTGTAGAGACAATGAGTTATTGATAGAGCCTATTCTAAGAGTAGAACATTGAACTCGTTGTTGGGAGCTAACGAGCTATTTGGTGGAGCTTGAGCGAAGACTGAGGCATTGGACTCATTGTTTGGACCTACCGAGTTGTAGACGGGGCTCGTATAAAGAGCATGGCGTTGAACTCGTTGTTACTTGTTCAAAGTCAACAAGTTATTGATGGAGCCTATGCGGAAAGCAGAGTGTTAAACTCGTAGTTTGGAGCCAACGGGCTATTGGTGGAGCTCAACGGTGAGTAGAGCGTTGAACTTGTTGTTTGGCGCCAACAAGTTATTTAGTAGGGCTTGAGCGAAGACCAAGGCATTGAACGCGTTGTTTGGAGTCAACGAGTCGCTGATGGCGCTCAAGGTATTGGGCCCGTTGCTCGATGTTGACGAGTAGTAGACGGAGGAATCAAGTGGCGTACGTAGCGCCGAACTCATTTTTAGAGCGAATGAGTTGTGAGTATTCTGAATCTTCTTAATATTGAAGAGAAGTTACTTGTGCTTGATCATCATTGAGATGATTCCATTCTTCTCTTTGCTGGCAAGTAGGTGCGTGGCAAGTAGGTGCGTACATCGAACGAGGTCCTTGGGACACAGAGCTTGCTCTCCTTCGTGATACGTAGTACTTGACAGAGTTAAGACTCTCCCGTTTGCATGGCGCTTTAAGCGAGACGGAGTTGGAGCATGCTCAAGTGAAGGTGGTCGGATAAACCTGGGGCTTGCCCACCTAAGGAAGACTTGTCTTGAATATCATCATCAAGAGTTGAGGCGGCTCTGTGGAGCTGTTAGCTGGTGGGAGGCTGGTGAAGAGGTTTGTTTCTCTTAGGTAGAGCATCTCTCCAGTGTGTAGCTGAAGAACAGCTTACATGACAGTTTGTCATACAGTGTTCGCAAGACTTTTTGGTAGCGATTCTTAGACGTAAAACATGGACTCATTGTAATTCTGTTGTTGTAATGAGACTTGTAGTTTGTGGAATAAGAAGTCTTCTACGTGTCGGTGTCTTGTCCTGTGATTCATCGTCTTAGGAGATGGCTAGTCGTATGAGCTACTCTTGGGGAGAGTTAAACTCTAGACTAGCCGTTTTGTATTTGTAGATTTCTGTAATGCTACTAGATCTGAACATATGCATTTGCGATAATTCTGTGATTTGAAAATTTCCTTTCACATGCTTGATCCTTGCTTTCATGGTTGATGTGCCATCGAATGCGTTCTTTGTGGCTAAATAACGGGGCTTTAAGTCTGTTGCATATAGCTAAAGAACTGTCGACGGTGTATGACGGAGTTTAGCATTGCTCCGTCTTGAACCCAGCTAGTTGTAGGGACAACTCTAAAGGAGAGTTATTTTTCAAACTTGCTGTATGAGGCCTCTGACAGATTATGAGAGTCGCATCGAATGGAGAGTTGAACTCCAAGTGTTGCTTTTTACAAGTGTTGTTAGAGTAACTACGATCCATGATTTTGGACCTCTTAATCTGTTGTTGAGGGAATTTAACTAGTTGTAGGAACAGATCGAATGGTGAGTTGAACTCTGAACGTGTTTAATTATAGGTTGCGAGAGTAACTCTAAACCATGGGTATTGATTATGAACTTGTTAGTTTAAGTATTAACAGGTTGCAGGAGCAGATCAAATAGCAAAGCACACTCTGAACTTGCTTCTTTGCAAATTGACAGTGTCTCTTTTGAGCCATGGGTATGTACTCCGAACCGGTCGTCGAGGCGCTAACAAATTGCAGGAGTAGATCGAATGACGAAGTGCACTGTGAACTTGCATTATTGCAAATTGTTAGAGTCTCTTCGAGCCATGGGTATGGACTCTGAATCCGTCTTACAAGAAGACTTGTAACGAGTGTTTGGTACTTTGGTGCCATTTATGCGTATGAGCTTGGCATTGAACCCATTGTATAAATCTCCAAGGAACTGTAACTAGTTTCGGGAACAGATTGCTTGGTGAGTTGTGCTCTAAATGTGCAGGATTGCATGTTGCAAGAGTAATCCCGAGTCGTGGATCTAGATTCCGAACTTGTGTTGTGGAAAGTTTGTAACGAGTGTTTAGCACCGCTCTAAGTGTTAAGTTGGGCGTTTAACTCGTTGTTTGCTTTGATGAATTAACAGGTTGTAGGAGCAGATCGAATGGCGAAGCGCACTCTGTACTTGCTTCATTGCAAATCGTTGGAGTAACTTCGAACTATGGGTATGGACTTCGAACCCATCTTGTAGGAAGTTTTAACGAGTTTTTTGTGCCATTTTTTTTGTACAAGTTTGGCACTCAACTCATTGTATGCCTCTGTAGAGTTGTACAATAGCTTTGCAAAAGTTCGTACTATATTTTATTGGAAAATAAAACTAAGTGGCTACTCTAGTGGCTGGCCGCTGTTACAAATTGATAAAATTTCCTATTGCTATTGCTATTAAGAGAGGACGTTTTAGATCCCCTTGTTCACCTTCACAAGGTATCCTGCTTTCCAAGTCCCTGCTGATATCTCCTTGCCCCCGGGTCTTCAAGTTGATGAGCCGTTAGGCGAACAACTTGGTAGACCTTGCATGGACTTGCCTGTTTTGGAGGAAGCCCCCATTATTGTGCATAGAGAAAGGGAAATCTTCGGATGCACCAATGTGTTTAGGCAAGATTATTTGTTTCCGTTGAATGAGCGAAGTGGCTTCGAACGAGGGATTCAGGTTTATTACTTTGTTATGTTAAGAACTAGTTTGGACCTGGTGAGAGATGATTTAGCAGGTTTGGAAGTTCTTGATAGAGTTGTTTATAGCAGTGGCTTCAAGCTCGTTTACAATCTTGGAGTTATTGTGACTGCTTTCTGGCGGTAGCTCTATAGCATTGAGGAGGGAAACTGAGGCCCCCATTGTAGCAGTGCGGCATGCTCGTGCTGCCTGTTGGCTTCCTACAGCTTGGCCTACGCCAGCTATTGTTGGGAACTTCATTTTCATGTGAAATGCGGAGGCAACTGCATGGAAGGCCGCTAGGCCAGGACGGCCGAATATAGCAGTGTATGCGGCTTTGACATCGACTACCGTAAAGTCCAGTGCTTCCGTTCGAATAGCGGGAGCTTTTCCGGCTGTCACATTTAGTGTGACGACTCCATCTACTTGAACGGGAACACCGGAGAATCCGTTGAGTGTATAATCGGTTGGCTTGAACGGTCTCGGGAGAGCTTGGGAGCCTCGAATGTGGCCATGAAGAGGATGTTTACTGAGCTGCCATTGTCCACCAGGATACGGCGTACCTCATGATTTTCCATACATAGGTTTATGATCAATGTGTCGCAATGAGATGTTCGGACGGCTTCTAAGTCCTTGTCGGAGAAAGATATGGGGACCCCGGTGCTTTTGGCAAGAGGGAACTTATCTATGGAGTTGACTAGCCCTGATGAGAGCTTTGTGGGAGGAGTTAGACCCCCCCCCCCCCCCCCATCAGGCCTCCATGAATGGAGTGAAGGACGGCCATGTGTTCAGAGTCTTGTGACTCGGATGGCCTCTCTTGACGCTTATTAGCCCCCCGTGGCATAGGGTTTTCGACATTGTTGTTTCGTTGGACAAACTAAGACAGGTAGCCCCACTGAATCAGGTCTTCAATTTCTTGTCTGAGGGCTTTGCAATTATTAGTAGTATGTCTGTGGCCTCTGTGAAAGGCGCACCATAGGCCCTTGTCTCTTCTCCTGCCAGATGTTGTTATTCTGGAAGGAGGACGAACTATCCCATCTTTTTCAACTGCCATGAGAATGGAAGACACACTTGCGTAAGAGGGGTGAATTTGTTGAAGCGGGGAGTAGGAGGAGGACGGCGTTGACCTGCACTATTTTTCTGAAACTTTTTTTGCGTTTCCTCGCTTGAGTTCTTCCGTTTGTTCCCGGAAAGTGACTCTTTCTTATCTTGAGGGTTGAGAGCTTCCTCGACTCTGATGTACTTCTCACTCCTTTCCAGGAGCTCAGTGAAATCTCGAGGTGCCTCTTGACGAGGGATGCTTTCAGCTCTTTATGCATGATGTTGTAGCGGAAGGCTGCAGCCGCCACAGAGGAGTTCAAGGAGGAAATTGATCTCGTTTCCACCGTGAATCGCTTGACGAAGTCCTTTAGTAGTTCTCCATCTTTTTGCTTCTGGTTCTAGCAGGGAGACACTGGTCTTTTCAGCTCTCCGTTAGTAACGAAGTGTGTAATGAAGAGTTCTTCGAGTTGATCGAAGAAAAATATGGATTCGGTTTCAGACGTGAATATCATTCCCTTGTTGATCCTTTCAGCGTTGCAGGAAATGTCCGACACATGAGTGCATCGGTGGCGTTCTAGACCATCATGAGTGTTTTAAAGCTCTCGATATGGTCTGTCGAGTCTGATTCCCCGTTGTAGGATTCGAATTGAGGAGCCATGAAGCCCCTTAGGATAGGTGCGTCGATGATAGTTATGCTGAAAGGAGGTCGATTAGGGCGGTAGACCCTGTTGGAGTGGTTTCTCTCATTCCTCATCTGTTCTTGGTGACATTCTACTTCTTGGATACGGCAAAGGATTTGGTCGACCTTCCCCTGAGATCCAGTTGAGTCGGCGGATCCTTCGTTAGGGGGCAGGCCCAGATCTTGACTCCCTTGGATAGCATGGAGAAAGTCGAGCTTGAACTTATCCAATTCGGCCCTAGTGACTGAGGCATTTTGCCCTCTGTTCTGCACAGGAAGCCTTTAACTCTCAGGAGTTAGGCTTCTCATTATTAGGCACCCCCTGTGAGAAGAGGATTGCCTTGATCTTTGTCTAGAAGGATGAGGTCTCTGGTTTGCTTGATGTCCTGAACGGGAGGCCTCAGATCGGGCGTGCCTCTCGTTCATCCTCATTCGCAGGTCAGCTTCTGGTTGCTTGTTGTTGATGTTCTGGCAGAGATCTGTAGACCCATGTGGGCCTCGCGAAGCCATTGAATTAGTTGAGACATTATGGACTGAGATGCGGTCGTACTGAGGATGTTGTTCAGGACGGTTCTGTCGGGAGCCCCCCGGTACCTCTCCGTTGACAGGAGCGTGATTAGGCTCTTAGGGTGGCTGTTGAGGAGGAATCTGATTTTCCATAGGAGGAGCCTGGGGTGGTTAATGAAAAGAGTTGGTGCAACAGCTTGAGGCCGCCCCTCTTAGTTTTGGTGGCATGGAGACAAGCTCGACTTGTGTAGTATTTCTCACAGACGGCGCCAATCTGTTGCTGCTTATTTCGGTATGGGAGCAAACAGATAGTGAGTTAATAATTGAAGGTACTACTAAAAGTCATACCTGTGACCGTGGCCATTAAAAGAGGTTAGAGCTCATGTGAATGAATCTGGATCGTTGATTGACCATCGCGATCTGAATCTAATGGTTGCTGATGCGACCGATGGACATGCAAAAAGCCTAAAACACCGGGGAGTGGCCCCGACGACAGACCCTCCGACGCTCAAGTCAGAACCAGAAAGAGAGAGAGTAAGAGAGTGAAAACTGGCAAATTGTTGATTACCTTCTGACTGAAGAGGGGGAGGGATATTTATAGACCTGAGAGACATTTCAAAAGATTGATTCATGTCCGTTGAATCGGTTTAACTACCTTATCTCTTGCATGTCTCTCCCCCTCAAGAGATAAGATATCCTTGTTAGGGGATAAGAGATTTTACTCCTAGCCTGCATGGGCTAGGTGTCTCTCCTAGTGGGCCTAGTCTGTCACTTTTTATGGGCTTGGGAGAAGCCCATGTCTTGAAATGGGCCCAGACCTATAAAAGAGGTCTGTGATGGCTAATCTATCTGTAGATGCTTTGAGATCTGTGCAGCGATCGTACGGCTCTGATTTGCTGCGATTTTTACCATCATCAACTTTTTATAGGAGATAGCATGCGTAAGTAGTGAGTTGTTTGCACTAATTCTCTTGAAGTGTTAGATTAATCTTGCCTAAACTTATATATGACTAGTATAATATAATGGATTTTGAACACTGTAAACCTACATTTAAATAATTCTCTATCAAACCATCTCTTTTATAGCCCCTTCATGCATAGTTTGCATTTGAAAAATGCTTTGATTTTCCCCCCTTAAAGAATTTAGCCGATTGGTATTGGGAAGTTGAATACTACTTGCATGTAAAAATTGTTCTCCTTTTCATCTTTATGAATCTGAAGATGGACTTTGGAATGATGGCAGGCTTACAGGTGCAGCATTATTGGCTCCCGCTGCCAACTTCTGGTGGCCAAGTTTCCCTGCCAACGTAACTAATGATGCCTTCCACAAGCTGCATTTAGAAGACCAGTGGGTACACCGAGTTTCTCATTATGCTCCATGGTTAACATACTGGTGGAACACCCAGAAACGATTTTGGCCAAATAAGGAGTCCATGAATTACAGAAAACTACCCCATACTTTGGAGTTTTCTCTAGTAACCACCTAAAACTTGATTTAATATATGTAACCCCCTCATACTTTCATTTTTAGATTGGCTAAATTGCAGCGATATTTCTCAGAAAACTACTCTAAACTTGCTTTACTATGCATCACTCCCTCAAACTAACATTTTTTTCCAAAACTGTAACAATTATCTACCTCAGATTTTGGTTTAATTTCAAGAAACTACCCAAAAGTATAACATTTTTTTTCAAAAGACTACACTATATATACTGGGGTAATTATCAGTTAAAATAAATGTTTGAGAGGGTTACGTATATTAAAACAAGTTTTGTGTAGTTATCTCAGAAATGCCAAAAGCATGGGATGGTTTTATGCAATTTAGCCTTTTACATATAATTGCAGTAGTATATATTGAAATGGAAGTCTGAGCGAGTTACGCAGAAAGTAACTTTAGTGTAGTTATATGAGAGATTTTATGTAATTTATCCATGCATTGTTTTCTTTAGGCCTTGCTTAGAAATGTTGGAAATATAAGATAACCAGCTCAACTAAACGAGAGGTATTTTCTACCTTAGTTTTCTCATTCTTTCTACCAATGTACATTCAGATATATTGGAGGTAGGGTACCTCATGTTATTTAGCTAAACACCCACCTTAAAGAAACACTTAAATGTGGAGGTTGATGCATCGCACAAATGGTTTGTGCACCTTTGCCTCCACTCGGAAATACCTAGTACTGGTGTTGCTGCCCTAAAATAGACAAAGTTCGTCGACAATTACAACTTTAATGTACAAATCTTCCTATTTAGTTTATATTCTTTATATGTCAAAACCCACTAGTAATTGAAAATCTCTTCCTATTAATTACTTCGTTCCAAAGTAAAATCTAAAATCTCATGATTGGCCCGAACAGGCACAACCAAGGCAGCAAGGAGAGTTCGAGTCAGTTCACCGCGACTTGATGATTGGCCTCGGCAGCTGGGAGTTTGACCCCATCAATTTGGAGAACCCATTCCCAAATGGAGAAGGCGCAGTCCACTTGTGGCATGGTGCAGAAGATTTAATTGTGCCCGTGTCTCTCTCACGTTACATCAGCCATAAACTCCCTTGGGTTGCCTACCATGAACTTCCGGATGCCGGCCACTTGTTCCCTCTAGTCGATGTCGTGGGCGATTCCATTGTGAAAGCACTTGTTGCTGGACATTAGTAGCACCTCATCAGTGATCATCACTTAACAGTTTGGGAGGAACTTCTGTTTCCTGCTTGATTTTTACTATTTCATTGAAAAGTTGCATGTAATTGAAAAGTTGCCTGTATTTTATTGTTAGAATAATCCTGTGCAATATTGTACGGACTAAATAAAGTTGTCCCAAATTAAAGTAATTTTTCACAATCTTCACCCACCCTGTATGAAGGATAAAGGATGTGAATGAGATCTAAATCAAAACTTAAACCACCCGACCAAATATGAAGAATGAAAGATGAAGGATGTAAATGTGATCCAAATCTAAACTTAAAACAACCCAATCAAACATGAAGGATGTGAATGTAATCCAAAAATTACCTACTATTAGAAGATGAAGATTGGGGGCTCTTGAAGCTCCTCCTTGGTTGCCCTCCCCACCCTTTTCTCCTGCCCTTTCGCCGATGAAAATAAGAAGAATATTAGTGCGTAAAAATCAATGCGAGTAATACAAAAAATCAAAACACTACAATAGTTAATGGACAGATGAACAAATGAACGAATGAATGGTAAAGAAAATATTACATACAAATTGGAGAGTTATTACATACAAGTGGAGGGCACACGAGAGACGGCAGCGTCGGAGGCGAGGAGGGGGCAGCGAGGGTCGGAGTTGAGGAGGGAGCGTGGAAGGCGAGGGTTGAGGGAGGATTTTGAAAGTGGAAGATGATGGAGGCGTGGAGTGGATGAGACCGTAGTTTTTTTTATGTATATAAAAATATGTAGAACGCATGTGTTAGTTTGAATGGAATTTTCCTAATTTTGCTTTCCTTTCTCTATTCAAAAATAGATGAAAGATAATGGGTTACACCTATTAGCTTAATATAAAGTTACAATTGCTGAAATGACAACAATTTTGTGTGATGAGTTTATGAACTTCTTTCTAGACAGGTGCATTATTTCTTTGTTCATTTTATGTTAATCCTAATTGAAATGATAGTAATTATTTTGGCTAGTCTCAAATGCTTCAATATAACTACATCCTCTAGGTTTGTTAGTCGAAATCTTAAACTAAATTAGGATTTTGTAGATGAGGAGAATCGATGTTCAAAGTGTTGGAATTAATTTTTGCAGTTTTCCGGACCAGATTCCAGCAGGCTCCGGCCACCGGTGGCGCCGGAAAATGAGTGGATTGAGATCCTCTCGACGAGTACTATTCCGTAGTATACTCACTTGCCAAAAACGAATTCCGTATGAATGAGAAATGTTGATCCAAAGTTGGGTACTTGAAAGGTACTAACTTGGCAACTTGGAGAAAATGGATAGTCCCATATCGAAAATTGGAAAAGACCTTTTCTAGTATATATACTAGAAAACTGGACTAAAGGGCGTGGCCCGAGGGTTACCACTAACGTGTAGTGGAGAGAGGACTTAGCCAAAATGACAAACACACGCGCGCGCCCGGCCCCAGCCTCGGCTCGGTCTGGTCTGGCTTAAATTTTTTTTTTGTCCAAACAAAAAAAACTCTTTCCCTACTGAACTGAAAAGGCTTTTCAGATTCAGTAACTGATACCCATTACTCTGTAACCGCAGAGTAATGGCTCACTAGTTATGAATCTGAAGAGTCGCCATTACTCTGCTGTTACAGAGTAGTGGCATCTGAACAGTCTCCAATTTTCCTCTATAAATCCAGACAGAGTCTTTTATACAGATACAGAATTTTTCATTTTGTTGTTCTTTTTCTTCTCCTCTGTGTCAGTGTTAACTGAGAGTACACTACAGACAACAGTTCGCTGAATCTCTGAAGCAAGGGTGCTGCGTTCTTCAGAGAAGGTACAGTTGTATCCTGGGAAGCAATTCGCCGGTAACCGTCACACTACGGGGCGAATTCTGCTTTAAGGACAGAGATTATCAGTCTCGACTCTGTGCAAATTCTTTAACTTACTGTTTTCTTCCCTGTATTTCATTTCTTCGCAATTTCTGTTGGGGTTTTCTATTTTTATATATTCAGATTCTAACAATCTTAAAGCAGAATTTTTTCCTCACAGATTCTAACAGTTCTGTGAAGTCTATTTACAGGTGTTGTTCGGAAAAAACAACTAACAGTTTCTGTTTCAAAAAATTTTAGAGAAATAAGAACATGGAGAACACACCAACTGACATTGTTAATGGGCTTCTCAGTACCGAAACACCGGTGACCCAAAATGTGACTGCACAATCAGTTGCGGCACATTCGGTCGTTCTGCCCACGCACATAATCGTGGGAGAAAAACCGGAAAAGTTCAATAGAACTGGATTCAAAAAGTGGCAAGGAAAGATGCAGTTCTACCTGACCACATTGAAGCTGGACAGATTCCTCACTGAATCTGCCCCGATGCTGGCGCCAATGGATGCACACTTCGTTGCTGCAGTTGATACGTGAACTCAGGGCGACTACCTCTGTAGGAACTACATCCTGAATGGCTTGGTAGACCCCCTATACAACGTCTACTGTGTCTTCAAGACGTCTAAACTTCGGTGGGGGTCCCTGGAAAAGAAGTACAAAACAGAAGACGCCGGGTCCAAGAAATTTGTTGTCGGCAAATTTCTGAACTACAAGATGATTGACTCCAAAACCGTGGTGAGTCAAGTCCAAAAACTGCAGGTTATAATGCATGACATTGCTGCAGAGAATATGACGCTGTGCGAACCATTCCAGGTTGCAGCGTTCATTGAAAAACTTCCACCTGGGTGGAAAGACTTCAAGAACTACCTCAAACACAAGCGAAAGGAGATGTCTCTTGAAGACCTAATTGTCAGGTTGCAGATCGAAGAAGAGAATCGCAAGGCTGATAGGTCCAATGGAAATTAGTCCATAGAAAAAGCCAATGTGATGGAGTACGAACAGAAGGGCAAGAAAAAGAAGTTTCTGCCATAGGCCTCAAACAAAAAACATCTTGCAAAGAGGTTTGCTGGAAAATGCCACAAGTGTGGTAAGCTGGGGCACAAAATTTCTGAGTTCCGCAGTAAGGACAGTAATCGTTTAGGAACTGGACATGTAAAAGGGAATGAAAAATCCCACACACACATAGCTGAGAACTTGTCCACCGGTCTCTCTGACCTGGACCTCTGTACTGTAGTATCAGAGGTAAATCTTGTGGAGAGCAATCCTCGTAAATGGTGGTACGATACTGGGGCCACCAAGCATATCTGCTCGGATAAGGAAATGTTCACCTCATACCAGAAGTGCAACAAAGATGAACAGCTGTTCATGGGAAACTCTTCCACCTCCAAAATTGAAGGAACAGGGAAGATAGTGCTGAAAATGACTTCAGGAAAAGAGCTAACACTCACAAATGTGCTGCATGTTCCAGACATTAGAAAGAACATGATATCAGGTTCTTTGCTAAGCAAGAATGGGTTTAAGGTTGTTCTTGTTTCTGATAATTTTGTACTGTCTAAGAATGGGGTATACTTGGGTAAAGGATATGTAAAGGATGGACTGTTCAAGTTTAATGTAATGACAGTCATCCCTAAAACTATTGTTCCTGCTGTTCCCAAAGTTAATGAAATAACTCCTATTGCCTATGTTGTTGAGTCTTTCTCTGTTTGGCATGAAAGACTAGGCCATGTTAATGTAAATTCTATACGTAGATTAATTAACATGAATTTCCTACCAAAATTAATTCAGAAAAATGCGAAGTTTACACGGAGGCCAAACTCACTAAAACTCCATCACGTTTTGTAGAAAGAAACACAGAAACTCTAGGTTTAATTCACACGGATCTGTGTGACTTAAAATATGTGCAAACCAGAGGTGGCAAAAAGTACTTTGTGACTTTCATAGACGATTGCACAAAATTCTGTTATCTATATTTGTTACATAGCAAAAATGAGGCTTTGGATAAATTCAAAGAATATAAACTTGAGGTTGAGAATCAACTTGGCAAAACGATCAAAATCGTTAGAAGTGATAGAGGAGGAGAATATGATGCACCATTTAACATGTTCTGCTCGGAACATGGAATAGTTCATTAGACAACTGCTCCTTACTCACCCGAATCAAACGGTACTGCCGAGCGCAAGAACCGAACTCTAAAGGAGATGATGAATGCCTTGTTGTTGAATTCTGGCTTACCCTAAAACATGTGGGGGGAAGCGTTGCTGACTGCCAACTACATTCTCAACAAAATACCTCACAAGAAAACTGGCAAGACACCATATGAACTGTGGAAAGGTAACTTACCTTCGTATAAATACCTCAAAGTGTGGGGGTGCCTAGCAAAAGTGGCAGTACCTAACCCGAAACAGGTCACCATCAGACCTAAGACGATTGATTGCATATTCATAGGCTATGCACACAACAGTGTTGCATATCGGTTCTTGGTATACAAATCGGATATACCGGATATCCATGTGAATACAATAATGGAGTCAAGGAATGCTTCCTTCTTTGAACACGTGTTTCCATGCAAGAATACTACGTACCCCAAACGTGCACGTGTACAAGGGAATGCAAGCACTTCAGTTGATGAACCAGAACATGATACTGATGAGCCTAGACGAAGTAAACGGGCGAGAACATCAAAATCATTTGGTCCTGACTTTGTGACGGCCTTTCTGTTAGAGAATGACCCCAGAACTTTCAAGGAAGCCATGTCTATGCCTGATGCGCCTATGTGGAAGGAAGCAATCAAAAGTGAATAGACTCCATTATGCAAAATCATATATGGGAGTTAGTCGACTTGCCTTCTGGATGTAAAGCTCTAGGATGTTGATATGGCTAAAAACGGGGGTTAATCGGAACCATCCAAATCGGGCACGAATCTTGGGACCTAGGGGTAAAACGGTAATTTCGCCTACAAGAGGGTCCAAGATGGGTATTGGATCTTCTCCCCAAAGGACCCAATAACCCACGAATGGATCCACCCACGAGAGGGTGCAGGTTTTGACCCGTCGCACACCCGATCCAGCGAGATAAAATCAAGGTCCCTGGTTAATCATGATCAACGGCCCTGATGTACATCTATCTTTTCACTGGGATTTGGGGATTAAATTCCTTATCTGATTACGGGGAATATACCTTATCAGATTACATTACTAATCTATTTACAAGGAGAATATTCCTTATCAGACCACGGGGATTACATTCCTAATCTGTTCTCTAAGACGCCTATAAATACCCCTATCCATCTCCATCAAGAGGTAATCAATCTTTCACCAGTTTTTGCGCTCATTCATAGTCTTCCTAGATTACTGACTTGAGCGTCGGAGGGTGCGTCGCCGGGAACAACCCCGGTGTCTCGCACTTTTTGCAGGTCTACGGCGGGATCGACGACCGAAGCCCAACGGAACAGGTATACAGGTTTACTATTCAGTTTCCCTAAGAATCCACAAATTCATCTGTTTGCCCCCACACCAAATTTAGCGGCAACAGATTGGCGCCGTCTGTGGGAAACTAACGAATAGAAACCTCTCCTCTTCCCCGAATACAGGTCTTCTCCAGCCATGCCACCTCGGAAGGTCAGATCAAGGGGGTCCAACCGAGGGCCCAACCCTGATCAACAGCAAGAAGTTCCCAACAATCCTGCTCAACAACAAGGGCAGCTCCCCCCTACAGCGGAAGACCCTGTTCACCAGGACCTTCCCCCTCCTAATCAGCAGCCTCCAAAGGGTCCTAACCCTCAGAAACAGCCCCTTCACCAAGAGCACCTCTCCATCCATAATGCCTCTACGGACTCTATGGCCTCCCATCACCCCCGAGCCTCTGGCCGCCACAATACCGCCCTCAACCGCCAGAAAGAGGATGACCTCCGCCGTCATCTAGATGAAAAGCAGGCCCGAGAGGGAACCTCCCGCCAACACCATCCGGGCGATCGGTCTCCGCGCCGCCGGTATTACAGGTCTCCCGTCCGCAGAGGAAGGAAGGAGTCTCCCGATCATTACCGAAGAAGGCACTCTCCCTCAGGTCGGCAACAGCCCAGGAACAATGAGGCACCAATCACCCGTGCCGAGTTCCAGCAGTTCCAAGCGACCGTCCTGCAGGCTCTCAACCTCCGTCAAAACCCTAATAAGCCGAAGGCCCCGTCCCCTCCTCCGGTCCGAAGCCCTCGCCGACGGTCCCCATCTCCTCGTCCTGCTCCTAGCAACTCCCGGCGTACCCCAAGTCCTCGTCAATCCCGAAGTTACCATTGCCGCAGCCCCCGCTCTCCCTCATACGAAGACGAGTCTAGGGGCTCGGCTGATTACCATCGGAGGGATGACACCATGTACCGTCGTCTTCATGAAGTAGAGAGGCGCCTGGGCCAGATAGACCGAGAAGAGGAGCTTAGGGGGAGGACCCTACGTCCCAGCCGACCCCCTTTCTCCCGGACCATAGTGGATGCACCAGTCCCTTTTGGCTTCAAACCTCCCCAATTTGAGACTTACACCGGGGAAACCGATCCAGTTGATCACATCGAAAGCTTTAAGACTCTGATGCTCCTCCACCAAGCTTCCGACGCCCTCCTCTGCAAAACCTTCCCCACAACTCTCAAAGGACCAGCTCGAGAGTGGTACTCTCGCCTCGCCCCTTCCTCAATCTTCTCCTTCGAGCAGTTCGAAACCCTCTTCATCACACATTTCGTGAGCAGCCGTAGGGCTGAGAAGACCAGCATCTCATTATTGCACCTCCGTCAGAAGAAGGGGGAAAAATTGAGGGACTACGTGAAGAGGTTCACGACCGAAGCCAGATCCATAGCATCCCTCGACCAGTCGGTCGCTACGGTAGCATTTCAATCTAATGTCCTCAATTCCAACCTCCGCTCCTCCCTCGCCAAGAAACCACCACAGGACTTTTCCGACCTCCTCCTTCGCACTGAAAATTATATCCGGGCCGAAGAGGCCGAGCAACAACCCAACTGGGAGGGATCTGCCTCCGGGTTCAAGAGGAAGGGAGGAACGGAAGAAGAAGGAGCCAAGAAGCTCCAGAAGGATAATGCCGGCCAGCGCCGAGCTCCCCCCAGGTTCGAAAAGTTCACTCCCCTCACCACTGACGTCTCAACCATTTTGATGGAGGTCGAGAAGGAGGGTATTATTCCCCCTGCTCCAAGGATGAACACTCCTGCCAAAAGAAGAGATAAAGAGAAATGGTGCCGTTTGTTATCAATCTAGATGATCTAAATATGTAGATAAACTAGACACAAATTAAAAACCTCGCAAGTGTACGAATCGTTTATAGAAGCGTAGCAATAGCAAGGGTCGATCCCACAGAGATTGTAGACTTTAACTTACTAATTAATAAAAAGAATAAGAATCATAAAGAGTTGTTTTAAAAAGTCTATAAAAAAAATGAAAAGATTGAAACTAAATTAAAAAGTGTTGAATCACAAGTATCTATTAAGTAGTTGGGTTTAGATTTCCACCAATAGTCAATAATGCTAAGGCACCTTCTGAACTTCTTCTTATTACTCATGTTTGTTCTCTTCAAGGGCATGGTATCTACTCCTTAAAGTAATGTTTCCCTAAGCCAAGAATTAGGCATGGTATCTACTCTAATTCGTTTCTTTCATCAAGTATTTAGCATGGTATCTACTAAGTTGCACTTAATGAAAACATAAGAACAGTGGAAACGAACAAACACTCAAGGTTCTAGAAATTGGTATCAGATCTAGATCCCTTAAGTTGATCAAACCAAGAACCCCTAAGGATTCCCTTGTTACAAGTTATGAACACGAGATACGGGTCGTCTCAATATGCTCATATAACGTATTCAGACAGATGGTAATGCAAACTTGATATTCTCAAGTTCTGTATGTCAGTCAACTGGCTCTCACCTCAGTCGACTGCTCTCAGAACTTGAGAACAAGTTTGATTATCATCAATCTATACCAATTCAATCAGATTCAATCAATAAGTAAAGTAGAAGGATTCAGAAGAATATAGCACTACATAACTACGGCTTCAATCTACCCAACTATGAAATTAGTTCCACATAATAATACTTTTATTAATCAACAAGTTTGAATACATGGTTAACATAAAAGAATTAGAAAGAGAAGGAATAAACTGATGTAGTTCGGCTAGATGGATCGGCTGGCTGTCACACAGTCAACCGGCCGTTCTCTTCTTAATACTTGATCTCCTTTCTCCTCCTTCTATGTTGATGCCGTGCTGCTCTTTGTTGATGGCTTGATCGTTCAGGAACTCTTGTGATTCGGCTGATGGTGTGTGCGGAAGAGAGAGTCAGAGCGAGGATCCCCCGAGTAATGCTTCTTGGTTGGTATTTATAGAACACGGCTAGAGAATTAGGGTTTGCACTTTTCTTTTTATAGAAAAGTCCTTTTCCTTTATTTATTTCCTCCCTCGTTGCTCTGCGTATTATTTCTTTCTCTTTTCTTCTATTCTTCCTTTTCTGTTCTGATTTGGATTAGATTTGGATGAATCTTCAAATATCTTATCTTTTGACTCTGCCGCCTAACAGTCGACTTGTCTTCGAACCAGTCGACTGTGTCGAGACTTCTGAAGATTTTATAATTGATCATCCAAGTTGGCTGTTGATAATCAACTTCTCTGGGCAGTCGCCTGCTGTAATGGACCAGTCGACTGATGATCTGCAATTTCCTGTGTATCATCCTGAATCTGCTTCGTTTCTCTGTTTTAGGCTGTTTCCTATGGAAAAGATAAAATAAGAGTTAAATACCACATATAGAGCTTTTAAATGTCTAATTGCATTAAGATTATTGCTCCTAAATGTGAATAATATTGTGTTCATCACCGTTATCACCGGGACCATAGGCATGACACCAGCGATTGTCGTGCCCTGAAGAACGAGATCGAAGCCCTTATCCAGAGAGGGCAGCTGACTAGGTTCGTAAGAAAAGACCGAGCCGAACTTTCTCCCCCGCCTCGGGGGGCTAACAAGCGTCCGGAAAGAGAAGAGACGCCAGACTTCGAGGAAGAGCGAGTCCTCCACCTCATTCACGGGGGCCCAATGGGGGCTCCTCGAACTCCTCTCGGAAAGCCTTTATAAGGGAAGTCAACTCGGTCCGAACCACCCCTCCTCCCAAAGGCCTCGGAGTGCCAGTCACGTTCTCCGACGAAGATCTCGAGGGAGTTCGTACCCCACATTGTGACGCACTCGTCATTAGCCTCCACATGGCAAATTTCAAAGTGGAGAGGATCTTAGTAGACAACGGCAGCTCCGTCAACATCCTCTTCCTCTCTGCTTTTAAAGGCCTAAAGCTCTCCAGAGACAGACTCAAGCCCGCCGGCTACACTCTCCATGGGTTCACGGGGGTTCTGGTAACTATTGAAGGGGTGATCACCCTCGATGTAACTGCCGGTCAAACTCCTACCACCCGAACAGAGCCGATGGACTTCATGGTGGTGGATGTTCCTGCCGCCTACAACGTTATTTTGGGTCGGCCTGGCCTCGCAGCTCTGGAAGCTGTCCCCTCGGCATACCATCTTAAGATGAAGTTCCCCACCCGGTCTGGGGTCGGGGAAGTAAGGGGCAATCAAGAGACGGCCAGAAAGTGTTACATGACCTCAACCCTTGGACCCGTCCTCTCCTTAGAGACTCTGGAGATTCCTCAAGATACTGCAAGACCGACCTCCGAGCCGGTGGATGAACTCGAGGAGGTGCTCTTCTCTGAACAAGAGCCGACCCGCAAGTTCTTTGTTAGCAAGACCCTCCCGTCTGCCCTATACTCAGGTATTGTGAAATGCATCCGAGCCAATCAAGACCTCTTCGCATGGTCAGCAGCAGATATGCCCGGTATCTCCGAAGAACTCTTGGTCCACCGCCTGAGCGTCGATCCGGGGTCCAAACCGGTTCAGCAAAAGAGGCGCAAGTTCGCCCCCGAGCGCCAGCTCACTATCAAGGAGGAGGTAGATAAACTCTTGAAGGCGCGGTTCATCCAGGAGGTGAACTATCCTGAATGGCTATCAAATGTGGTAATGGTGAAAAAGTCCAATGGGACATGGAGAATTTGCATTGATTTCACCGACCTCAATAAGGCCTGCCCCAAAGATCCCTTCCCTCTGCCGAGCATCGACACTCTGATTGACGCAACCTCGGGACATGAGCTCCTCAGCTTCATGGATGCCTTCTCAGGTTACAATCAGATAAGAATGTTCCCTCCAGACATCCCGAAGACGTCGTTTGTTACCGACCAGGGCCTTTACTGCTATAGGGTCATGCCGTTCGGTCTCAAGAATGCGGGTGCAACATACCAACGCCTCGTCAACAAGGTTTTCCAGGCCCAGATCGGCCGGAACATGGAGGTTTACGTTGACGACATGCTTGTAAAAAGCATCCGAGGCGTTGACCACGTGGCCGACCTCCAAGAAGCATTTGATGTTTTGAGAAAACACAATATGAGACTCAACCCGAACAAGTGTGCGTTCGGCGTCTCATCAGGGAAGTTCCTCGGCTTCATGGTTAGCCAACGAGGAATTGAAGCAAATCCGGAAAAGATCAAGGCCATATTGGACATGGCCCCTCCTAGAAATGTCAAGAAAGTTCAAAGATTGACTGGTCGCCTAGCCGCCATAGGGCGCTTCCTGTCGAAGTCCGGGGAAAAGTGCCTCCCGTTCTTCAAAGCCCTCAGGGGGGCTAAAGGATTTGAGTGGGGGCAGCAGCAGCAAGACTCATTCGACCAGCTTAAAGCATACCTCGTCAATCCACCTCTTCTCAGCAAACCTATACCTGGCGAACCACTCCACCTCCACCTGGCAGCTTCCGAACAGACGCTTAGTGCGGTCTTGGTCAGAGAAGAAGAAAGGGCTCAGAAGCCCATCTACTACGTCAGCAAAGTACTTCGGGACGCCGAGCTCCGGTACCCGAAGATTGAGAAAATAGCCTGTGCCCTGGTAATGGCCGCGAGAAAGCTTTGGCCCTACTTTTAGTCCCATTCGGTGGTCGTTCTTACCGACCAACCGCTGAAACAAGTTCTTCACAAGCCCGAGGCTTCCGGCCGCCTTATGAAGTGGTCGATCGAGCTGAGCCAACACGATATAACTTATCAGCCTCGGACCGCGATCAAGGCACAGGCACTGGCCGAATTCATAGTGGAGACCACCATCCCTGAGCCCAGTCAGACAGTGAAGGGACCACCGGTCTGGTCGATTTATGTCGACGGATCTTCTTGCAATGAAGGAAGCGGGGCAGGAGTCATTCTGGCAGGCCCGGATGACTTCATCCTCCAATACTCCCTCCGTATAAATTTCAAAGCTTCGAACAACGAGGCCGAATACGAGGCGCTAATAGCCGGTCTACGAATGGCCCGAAATGCAGGGGCTCAGCGGCTACAGATCTTCAGCGACTCCCAATTAGTCGTTAATCAGGTCCTCGGCGAGTATGAAGCCCGTGATGATAGGATGATCAAATACTTGGCTAAAGTTAAGAGCCTCATGGCGCTGTTTGAAGAGGCCCTCATCCAAAGGATCCCCCAAGAAGAAAACGCCCAGGCCGACGCCCTATCCAAATTGGCCTCCTCTTCCCTTCAAGGTCTGGAGCAGACCGTATTGATTGAAGTCCTCCTGAAACCAAGCATAGAGGACGAAGCGCCCGACTCCATCGAAACATTGCCCGTCCTTCTTGAAGACAACTGGATGACACCCATTGTCGAATTCTTGAGGGACGGACTCCTCCCCGAGGATCCGAGGGAAGCAAGAAGAATCAGGACCCGAGCCGAGCGTTTTACTTTAATCGAAGGCATCTTATATAAACGCTCCTTCACCCAGGTGGACGGTCGGCCTTACCTAAGGTGTCTTTCCCCCGGGCAAGCCGACTACGCCCTGCAAGAACTCCACGAGGGCATCGGCGGAGCTCATTCTGGATCCAGGGCTCTAGCGCGCAAAGTGTTGAACTACGGATATTACTGGCCCACTCTCCTACGGGACGCCGAACGACACGTTCGGCAATGCAGCTCCTGTCAAAAGTATACCGACATCCGATGCCTTCCACAAGCACCGCTCGCCTCCCTATCAAGTCCGATCCCCTTCGCTATGTGGGGGATGGATTTACTAGGGCCGTTTCCACCAGCCCCCGGACAGCTAAAGTTCCTAGTCGTGGCAGTCGACTATTTCTCTAAATGGATAGAAGCCGAGCCCCTGGCTACAATCACCGAGCATAGGGTCGTTCAATTTTTCTGGAAAAATGTGATTTGCCGGTTCGGCGTTTCCCGAGTCATAGTCACGGATAATGGAACACAGTTCATTGGGGCCGCCTTCCGAGCTTTATGTGAGGACCTCGCCATACAACACCGATTCTCCTCCGTCTCCCATCCTCAGTCGAATGGCCAGGCCGAGAATGCCAACCGACAGATCCTCTCAGGCATTAAGAAGAGACTAGACAAGAGCACCAAGGGCTTGTGGGTCGATCAGCTGCCCAACGTGCTATGGAACTACCGTACTACGAAGCGGACCCCAACAGGCGAGAGCCCGTTTAATCTCACCTATGGGTCCGAGGCCCTCATTCCCCTAGAAGTTGGGATACCCTCTCCTCGTTTAATGGCCTTTGAAGAAGAGCAGAATGCCAAAGAGCTCAGAGCAAGCCTAGATCTGATAGATGAAATCCGAGAGAGAGCTGCCATACGCCAGCAAGCTTACCGAAGGAGGATCGAGCTAGCATACAACAAAAGGGTCCGCCCAACGGACCTCAAAGAAGGGGATTTAGTCCTCCGAAAATTGGCCATCTCGTTCCCCGGACAGAAAAGCAAACTGGCCCCGAATTGGGAGGGACCGTACAAAATCTCAAAAGTGATCCGCCCCGGTGCGTACAAGCTAGAAGATCTCGAAGGCAGAGAAATTCCCAGGACTTGGAATGTCGACCATCTTTTGAAATACCAAGAGAAGGCAACTACGCTTCTCTAAGTGACTCGAGATGTCGAACCATTCCCTTCCTTTTACTAGTAGTTAGTGATTTTTCCCTTTTATTTTTTTCATTGTAATAACGGCTAGCAACTTTAGAAGCAGCCGATCATTAGATATTAATAAATAAAGTTTTTTCATATTTTCACTGCTATTACATCTCTCTGCTTTTAACTCTCTAATCTAACAATGGTTCCGGAGTTCAACACTTGGCTCGATTCTACTTCGCAAGTTCGCTCCTAAGCGTACTAGAAGTAGCTCGCCATTCGGAACTGCTCCCACAGCCGTTGAATGGTTCGGAGTCCAACACTTGGTTCGACTCTACTCCGCAAGTTTGCTCCTAAGCGAGCTACTGGTAGTACGCCATTCGGAAATGCTCCCACAACCCTAAACTAATCTAACAATGGTTCCGGAGTCCAACACTTGGCTCGATTCTACTTCGCAAGTTCGCTCCTAAGCGTACTAGAAGTAGCTCGCCATTCGGAACTGCTCCCACAGCCGTTGAATGGTTCGGAGTCCAACACTTGGTTCGACTCTACTCCGCAAGTTCGCTCCTAAGCGAGCTAGGGGTAGTTCGCCATTCGAAAATGCTCCCACAACCCTAAACTAATCTAACAATGGTTCCGGAGTCCAACACTTGGCTTGATTCTACTTTGCAAGTTCGCTCCTAAGCGTACTAGAAGTAGCTCGCCATTCGGAACTGCTCCCACAGCCGTTGAATGGTTCGGAGTCCAACACTTGGTTCGACTCTACTCCGCAAGTTCGCTCCTAAGCGAGCTAGGGGTAGTTCGCCATTCGGAAATGCTCCCACAACCCTAAACTAATCTAACAATGGTTCCGGAGTCCAACACTTGGCTCGATTCTACTTCGCAAGTTCGCTCCTAAGCGTACTAGAAGTAGCTCGCCATTCGGAACTGCTCCCACAGCCGTTGAATGGTTCGGAGTCCAACACTTGGTTCGACTCTACTCCGCAAGTTCGCTCCTAAGCGAGCTAGGGGTAGTTCGCCATTCGGAAATGCTCCCACAACCCTAAACTAATCTAACGATGGTTCCGGAGTCCAACACTTGGCTCGATTCTACTTCGCAAGTTCACTCTTAAGCGAACTAGAAGTAGCCCGCCATTCGGAACTGCTCCCACAGCCGTTGGATGGTTCGGAGTCCAACACTTGGTTCGACTCTACTCCACAAGTTCGCACCAAAGCGAGCTAGGGGTAGTTCACCGTTCGGAAATGCTCCCACTTTGGAAGCCTCGGTGCAGAAGACAACAGTCGCAAGAGTAAAACACACAAGTTCGGCAACAACACTTTTATTGATGAAACCGATGCGGTACAAAGACAAACACAGCAGGATTACAACTCGTCAGAGAAAAAGTTACAATGCCGACTTATTACACTTAACAAAAAACAAAAAATACACAGAAGCTCGCGGAATCGACGACTTCAGCGCTTTTTCGGAGCCGGAGCATTCCGCTTCAGAGACACTCGGGAGTGGCGACGCTTGTCTCCAGAACGCGACCCCAAGCCGGCGAATTGAGATGTATCCTCGGCACCACTTCTAGTGGCTACTCCGACGGACGCTCCACTCGACGAAATTGCCACCGAGCTCTGCGCGTCCCCCGGACTAGGGTGGCCGATCCGCTGACGGGTCGCCATCTCATAGAAGGTAATGCCCCGCTCACTCTCAGCACGAGTGCACGACGTGCTTCGAACGTTGATCGGTCCCGAATGCAGCTTAAGACGGGCCACTTCTGCCTCCAACTCCGAGATCCGATCCTGCAACGAGTCGTCTTTGACATTGACTTCGAAACGTGGGGGTATCGCGGAGTCCGGCACTCCAGATCGGCTGGCGATGAGGCGCCGAAGGTGGGTGACCTCAATGCTTTTATCCACCGTCGCCCTCTTGAGCGCTTCGACTTCGGCGGTCAACTGTACCCGTTCGGTCGTCAACTTGGCCACCTCGGCCATCAGCTCCTCGCCCTCACTCCGAAGCTTCGCCTCTACGGACTGCAGATGCTGTATCTCGGAAAGCAAGTCGTCTCTCTCCGCTGTTATTTTGGACAAGTTATGACGGATGCACTGAACCCGAATCTCATTACTGAAATCAGTTGGCGAATATTCACCTTCGGGGATAAGCTCGGCGATCCTGCTTTCCAAACGGCGAATCTCGATATCTCGCCGGCCGAGGATGAGCTGGAGATGGGTCCTCTCGCTTTCAGCTCGGCGCAATCCGAGCTCGACCTCGTAGAGTCTCTCTCGGCACCTCGCCAGACACAGCCTCGTCGCCCCTAGGCCGACCTCGGCTCGAGCTTCCTCATCCGAGCGCGAAGGCTCGACATCTTGGGCGATCACCATAAGCTGCAAAGAGATCGGAGTAATCAGCAAAAATGTCGAACACTGCCGAAGCACCACACTTGGAAAAATTTTCTTTTCTAAAAACAAGAAGGGAATGTTCGGCGAAAGAGGGGGCAAAAGACAAAAACTTCCGAACATCAACACTTGCAAAAACTTTCTTTCCATTCATGTTAAAAAGTAGCGGTGGCCAGTCCGCTATTAGGCATTACAGAGTTCAAAAAGAAAAACAAAAAACAAAAACAAGAAAACAAAAGGCGGATTCAAGGCTCGACCTCTTTCCCCGAGCGACGAGGTGGGGTAGGAGTTGACTTCGCCGAAGGAGACGCCGCCGCCAGTGGAGTAATCGCAGTGCTGGGGACCTCATCAGTGGCCCCGGCCCTGGCGCCGGCTTCGTCGTCGCCCTCCTCCTCTTCTTCCCCTTCGGACTCAGGGTCGAAGCCCTCGACGTGTCCGGGGAATAGCCACCACCCCGAGACGTCCACCCCGGGGTACGCTTCCGACACCCGCGTGAGGGCGGCAGCGAAGGCCTTTGCCATATTCTGCGCGAGGAACCCTTGGGCCTTCTCCAAGGTCGCGTCCTCCGCCGCCTTCACGGCTGCCGCCTGCGCCGCCTCGACCTCGGCCAACTGCTTGGCCGACCCCTCCTTCTGCTGAAGGAGCTCGCCCTCCAGCCTCTTCACCTCGGCCTCGAGGTGCTGGACCCTCGCCGACCTGCCCTCGTGCTCGACACGGAGCTTGTCAAGCTCGTTCGACATCCGAGCTTTTTCGTTCCAAGCTTGGTCGGACTCCTGCTTCAGCTTTTTCTCTAGAGCTGTCAGCCTCTCGGTGAGGTGGCCGAAGTGGACGATGATCTGCAGCAAAGAAGAGCTAAAAGAGTTAGAATTTTTTTTTTTGTGATTCAAGAAATACAACAGGCGAGGAGAAGCTTACCGATACCGCCGAACGAGCAATCTCGATCACGTCGTCGCCCTCTCTCCCCGCCTCCATGGCGGCTCGGTCCTTCGGGGTGGCGAGATGCTTGATGGCCTGCATGCTCGCCGAGGAGTTCCCGAGGAACCCATCGTGCTTCCGAACTTGCCAGTCCGGAATATGAATCCGCTTGTGCTCCTCCGTCAGGAGCTCCTCGCCTGCCACGGTCAGCGGCGGTGTCGGCATGGCGAGAGCGGCGGCAATGGGGAACTCCCCCACAGGTGCGGGAGCCGAAGTCCCCGCCACGGTGACGACCGGGTCGTCGAGGATCTCCACCTCCCCGACAGGGGCTGTGATCCTCGGAGCCTTCGAGGTCGGGGGCAACTTGGATGCTACCCTCTTGCGCTTCTTCGGCGCCTTGCTCACAAGCCCTGCCCTGAGCGCCAAGACCGCGTCGTAGTCCATGGATCCTGCATCAAAAGCAAAAAAGAGATTAGCACATAAAAAATAACAAGGCAATGAGTACGGATAAAGGAACTTGACGAGAGCCGCGTACTGGGATCTACGCGGCAGAGCCCTCCCTTGTAGAGGACGTCCTCCGTCAGCTCCCTCCAATCGTACTTCGGTCGGTCAAGGAGGATCCGGACCGCCTCCTCTTCTTCTACCGAGAGCTTCGGCACCGCCTTCGCCCTCTTCGGCACCTCTTCTACCCAGTCAGAGGGGATAGGCCAGGCCTCTCGACTCCGCACGACGAACCACTTCTCTCACCAGTGCTTAATAGAGTCAGGGCAGATGACGAGTCGGCTGCCGTGCCTCGGAGTCAAATAATACCGGTACTCCGACCTATTCCCTTGGTGGAGCCGGTATAACGTCCGAGGCACGTTCAGCTGCGGCTCGATCCCTACGGCCTGGCAGTGGAGAACGAAACCATTAATCACTCGCCACGCGTTCGGCATAAGTTGGATGGGGCTGACCCCGAACCAACTCACCACGGTAATTGCGAACGCGTGGAGAGGTAGCCGAGCACCGGCGATAAAGGCATCGACCGGCCAGCAACACATGGTCACTGGCAGCGGCGAGTTGGCCCTAACTCCGGGGCCCGGCAGCATGATTTCGTACTCCTCCGGGATGAAAAAAGAATCCCGGATCACCGCCAGATCCTCCTCGCGCAGGATCGACGCCGCATCGTCCGCCTCCGTCGTCTCCCTCGCGGCATTCTCCTCGAAGGACCTCCCCCTCCCATGGACAATTCGCTTGGCCTGATCCTCCGGGAGCTGCCTGACTCTGTGGAGCCCCGTCAACGGACCTGGTAGTTATCCGAACTCCCCCATCCTCTTCGGATCCACAACGATCGAATCCTTGCCGAACACCTTGCCTTTGGTCGGGGTCGGGGTCGAGTCCTCGACGTCTTCAAGGGAGGGCTCGGACCAAGAGACTTTGTCGGAGACAGAAGCTAGAGACATAGTTGATGATAAATTACCTTAAGAGAGAAAGCTGCCGGAAAACTTCGCCTGAACCAAACGCCGACACCAGAAAAACTCGCCTGAGCACAAGAAACTGTCTGAGCAAAAGAGAGGAGAAATGAGAAATGAGAGAGGGGGGGGGGGGAGGATTTATAGAGGGTGGCGCACCAAATGAGGTTAATGGGCTCGTACGACCGGCCCATTTAGACCAAACGACGAAGCGACCCCAATCGTCGCCTCGCTAACAACAACGAATCATGAGTTGAATTTAATGCGCGTCCCGTCTGATGGAAGCCCAGAGGTCACTGCAATTAATGAACGTCCCATCTATCAGAGTTGTCAGAGTTGTCAGAGTTGTCAGAGCTGTCAGAGCTGTCAGAGCCACCAGAAGTTCAAACGGCGCACAGAAAAAACAAACCCCTAAAAACGACAAGTCTAGAAGTTCGGCACTCACTGCCGAGCGTTCGTGACACCGACCTTGTTACAGGGTAAAAAACAAGTTCGGCACTCACTGCCGAGCGTTCGTGACACCGACCTTGTTACGGGGTAAAAAACAAGTTCGGCACTCACTGCCGAGCGTTCGAGACACCGACCTTGTTACGGGGTAAAAATCAAGTTCGGCACTCACTGCCGAGCGTTCGTGACACCGACCTTGTTACGGGGTAAAAATCAAGTTCGGCACTCACTGCCGAGCGTTCGTGACACCGACCTTGTTACGGGGTAAAAAACAAGTTCGGCACTCACTGCCGAGCGTTCGTGACACCGACCTTGTTACGGGATAAAAAATCAAGTTCGGCACTCACTGCCGAGCGTTCGTGACACCGACCTTGTTACCGGGTAAAAAACAAGTTCGGCACTCACTGCCGAGCGTTCGTGACACCGACCTTGTTACGGGGTAAAAAAACAAGTTCGGCACTCACTGCCGAGCGTTCGTGACACCGACCTTGTTACGGGGTAAAAAACAAGTTCGGCACTCACTGCGGAGCGTTCGTGACACCGACCTTGTTACGGGGCAAAAATCAAGTTCGGCACTCACTGCCGAGCGTTCGTGACACCGACCTTGTTACGGGGTAAAAAACAAGTTTGGCACTCACTGCCGAGCGTTCGTGACACCGACCTTGTTACGGGGCAAAAACAAGTTCGGCACTCACTGCCGAGCGTTCGTGACACCGACCTTGTTACGGGGTAAAAAACAAGTTCGGCACTCACTGCCGAGCGTTCGTGACACCGACCTTGTTACGAGGCAAAAATCAAGTTCGGCACTCACTGCCGAGCGTTCGTGACACCGACCTTGTTACGAGGCAAAAATCAAGTTCGGCACTCACTGCCGAGCGTTCGTGACACCGACCTTGTTACGGGGTAAAAATCAAGTTCGGCACTCACTGCCGAGCGTTCGTGACACCGACCTTGTTACGGGGTAAAAATCAAGTTCGGCACTCACTGCCGAGCGTTCGTGACACCGACCTTGTTACGGGGTAAAAAACAAGTTCGGCACTCACTGCCGAGCGTTCGTGACACCGACCTTGTTACGGGGTAAAAAATCAAGTTCGGCACTCACTGCCGAGCGTTCGTGACACCGACCTGGTTACGGGATAAAAATCAAGTTCGGCACTCACTGCCGAGCGTTCGTGACACCGACCTCGTTACGGGGTAAAAAACAAGTTCGGCACTCACTGCCGAGCGTTCGTGACACCGACCTTGTTACGGGGCAAAAATCAAGTTCGGCACTCACTGCCGAGCGTTCGTGACACCGACCTTGTTACGGGGTAAAAATCAAGTTCGGCACTCACTGCCGAGCGTTCGTGACACCGACCTTATTACGGGGTAAAAATCAAGTTCGGCACTCACTGCCGAGCGTTCGTGACACCGACCTTGTTACAGGGTAAAAAACAAGTTCGGCACTCACTGCCGAGCGTTCGTGACACCGACCTTGTTACGGGGCAAAAAACAAGTTCGGCACTCACTGCCGAGCGTTCGTGACACCGACCTTGTTACGGGGTAAAAAACAAGTTCGGCACTCACTGCCGAGCGTTCGTGACACCGACCTTGTTACGGGGCAAAAACAAGTTCGGCACTCACTGCCGAGCGTTCGTGACACCGACCTTGTTACGGGGTAAAAAACAAGTTCGGCACTCACTGCCGAGCGTTCGTGACACCGACCTTGTTACGGGGCAAAAATCAAGTTCGGCACTCACTGCCGAGCGTTCGTGACACCGACCTTGTTACGGGGTAAAAACCAAGTTCGCCAGATCGCCAGACTCACTTCTGGTGCTCGCAGCTATGCCGAACTCGCTTTCCTCTCCGAAAAAGCTTGCCGAACTGCATATGGACCTCGGCCTCCTAGCTAGCGAGCCCTAGGGGGAGCCTAAGGCGTGATACAAATGTATGAGACCCCCGAACGACGAGTTGACGCTTCGCGAAGGACAAACCACATGACCATCACAGCTCATGAGCAACTCGGAGCTCAATCCACTTGGAAAATCACCTCACTACCCCACCAAGATTCAAAATCCTCCATTTGGACTCCGATACAACTCCGCTAGCCATTAAAACAGTTAAACTACTCCTCAAAGGCTGATCAAACTCAGTCTTCGGGAGTGGGGGGCTCGTGATATGGCTAAAAACGGGGGTTAATCGGAACCATCCAAATCGGGCACGAATCTTGGGACCTAGGGGTAAAACGGTAATTTTGCCTACAAGAGGGTCCAAGATGGGTATTGGATCTTCTCCCCAAAGGACCCAATAACCCACGAATGGATCCACCCACGAGAGGGTGCAGGTTTTGACCCGTCGCACACCCGATCCAGCGAGATAAAATCAAGGTCCCTGGTTAATCATGATCAACGGCCCTGATGTACGTCTATCTTTTCACTGGGATTTGGGGATTAAATTCCTTATCTGATTACGGGGAATATACCTTATCAGATTACATTACTAATCTGTTTACAAGGAGAATATTCCTTATCAGACCACAGGGATTACATTCCTAATCTGTTCTCTAAGACGCCTATAAATACCCCCCATCCTTCTCCATCAAGAGGTAATCAATCTTTCACCAGTTTTTGCGCTTATTCATAGTCTTCCTAGATTACTGACTTGAGCGTCGGAGGGTGCGTCACCGGGAACAACCCCGGTGTCTTGCACTTTTTGCAGGTCTACGGCGGGATCAACGACCGAAGCCCAACGGAACAGGTATACAGGTTTACTATTCAGTTTCCCTAAGAATCCACAAATTCATCTGTTTGCCCCCACACCAAATTTAGCGGCAACAGATGTAAATGGATTTTCAAACAAAAAAAATTGAAACCAGATGGTTCAATAGAGAAGCATAAGGCAAGACTTGTGGTACAAGGATTTAGGCAAAAGGAAGGCCTAGATTTCTTTGATACATATTCTTCAGTTACAAGAATAACATCCATAAGAATGTTGATAGCTATTGCAGCTCTACGTAACCTGGAAATACATCAAATGGATGTTAAAACTGTATTTTTAAATGGGGACTTAGAAGAATAAATATACATGAAACAACCTGAGGGTTACGTCGTTCCTGGGTAGAAAAATAAGGTGTGCAGACTTGTAAGATCACTGTACGGCCTGAAACATGCTCCAAAGCAGTGACATGCAAAATTTGATAATGTTATGATATCAAATGGTTTCAAAATAAATGAATGCGATAAATGTATCTACATCAAAGATACTCCAAATGGATACATTCTGGTCTGTCTGTACGTAGACGACATGTTCATTATTGGAAGCAATAATGACATTATCATACAAACTAAGAGCATACTTAGTGGCAAGTTTGATATGAAAGATTTGGGAGTTGCAGATGTCATACTAGGAATCAAAGTTTCCAGGACATCTGAGGGGATTACTTTGTCTCAAACTCATTATGCTGAGAAAGTACTTGAAAGATTCAAGAATTACTCCAATGGGACAGCAAAAAGTCCCGTCGATCCAAGTCTTAACTTGTTCAAAAATATAGGCGAAAGCATATCACAACTGAAATATGCACGTGTAATTGGTAGTCTGATGTACCTAACAAATTGTACAAGACCGGACCTAGCACATTCGGTAAACGCACTGAGCCAATACACGAGTAATCCAGGACGAAGTCACTGGAAAGGAATAACTAGAGTATTGAACTATTTGCGACATACTCAGAGTTATGCACTGCATTACATCAGATATCCAGCAGTACTGGAAGGCTACAGTGATGCCAACTGGATATCGGACTCCAAGAACTCAAAATCCACAAGTGGATATGTCTTCACACTTGGTGGTGCAGCTGTGTCATGGAAATCCTCTAAACAAACGCTATTGGCCAGATCCACCATGGAATCTGAGTTTATTGCTTTAGACAAAGCGGCAGAGGAAGCAGAATGGCTTCGAAACTTTTTAGAGGATATTCCTATGTGGGAAAAACCAGTGCCTACCTTATGTGTACACTGTGACAGCCAATCGGCTATAGCACGGGCACTGAGTTGTATGTATAATGGTAAGTCTCGTCATATCAGAAGGCGACACAAAACCATTAGACAACTGCTCTCAAATGGAGTAATCTTTATAGAATATATAAAATCGGCCGACAACCTAGCGGATCCATTGACTAAAGGTCTGTCGTGAGAGTAGGTTGTGAGATCATCAAGAGGAATTGGTTTAAAGCCTATGACGAAAGAGGATACTTGATGGAAACCCTACCTAGGAATTGGAGATCCCAAGATCTAGGTTCAAAGGGATAACTAAATCTTGTTGAATCGACGAAAGCACTGAGAGTTTAACATCTCATACCCGCTCTTAGGATGATAAAACAAGTGCTGCCTGCAAATAGTTAAGATAAGCTTGGCTTTAAATGATTCCCATAGCTTTGAAATAAAAGTGGGGTATAGCAGGATACTCTTTATGGGAAATCACCTTGTGAGTGTGAAATGGGGCCGTTTCTAGGAGAATGAAGAGAGGCTACATTCTCCAAATTCACTCACGATTAATCAGGGATGTTCAAGGCCAAAATGAACACAACAAGAGAACTTAGTTCTGTGAGGAGACGAAACTGTGTGATAGTTATTGTCTAGGTTCACATCAATGCCCGGATAGTTCAAGATATCATGATCACTACCTGGTCAAGTGAATCCGATAGCTAATTACTAAGGGTGGTTCAAAGTTGAAAAATTACTACCATTCCTGATGTAGTGATTTTCCGATTGTACTCTCAGAGTCTTTCTGTCATGTTTTTTGTTTTTCTGTCGTGTCTGGATTACATGGTCTGGTAATTTCCATTCATGTGGGGGATTGTTGGAATTAATTTTTGCAGTTTTCCGGACCGGATTCCGGCAGGCTCCGGCCACCGGCGGCACCGAAAAATGAGTGGATTGAGATCCTCTCGACGAGTACTATTCCGTAGTGTACTCACTTGCCAAAAACGAATTCTGTATGAATGAGAAATGTTGATCCAAAGTTGGGTACTTGAAAGGTACTAACTTGGCAACTTGGAGAAAATGGATAGTCCCAAATCGGAAATTGGAAAAGACTTTTTCTAGTACATATACTAGAAAACTGGACTAAAGGGCGTGGCCCTGGGATTACCACTAACGTGTGGTGGAAAGAGGACTTAGCCAAAATGACAAACACACACGCGCGCCCGGCCGGCCCGGCTCCGGCCCCGGCCTCGGCTTCGGCTTCGGTTCGGTCCGGTTTGGCTTGGTTTGGTATGGTCTGGCTTAAATTTTTTTTTTTGCCCAGACAAAAAAAACTCTTCCCCTACTGAACTGAAAAGGCTTTTCAGATTCAGTAACTGGTACCCATTACTCTGTAACAGCAGAGTAATGGCTCACCAGTTATGAATCTGAAGAGTCGACATTACTTTTCTGTTACGGAGTAGTGGCATCTGAACAGTCTCCAATTTTCCTCTATAAATCCAGACAGAGTCTTTTATACAGATACAGAATTTTTCATTTTGTTGTTCTTCTTCTTCTCCTCTGTGTCAGTGTCAACTGAGAGTACACCACAGACAACAGTTCGCTGAATCTCTGAAGCAAGGGTGCTGCGTTCTTCAGAGAAGGTACAGTTGTATCCTGGGAAGCAATTCGCCGGTAACCGTCACACTACGGGGCGAATTCTGCTTTAAGGACAGAGATTATCAGTCTCGACTCTATGCAAATTCTTTAACTTACTGTTTTCTTCCCTGTATTTCATTTCTTTGCAATTTCTGTTGGGATTTTCTATTATATATTCAGGTTCTAACACAAAAGGGCATTCAACATATATATGATATATACTTTGTTTGCATCTCATGTTTATCCCCCAAAATGTATATTTTTATATTTGTCAACATCATGGATTTATGGATTTATGGGTCCTATTCATATTTGTCCCTCTTCTTGTTTTGGTGGATTGCTGAGAAATAAAGAGCATTATGGTCAAACAAAAAAAAAATCCTTCGAATTTAACAAAATATTATGTCAATTTGGATGATAGGAACAACTACTACGTGGTTTGCAGGCAAAGATGTAAATCCATGTTTTTGAAGAAACATTTGAACATTTGTTATGGTGTATATATATATATATATATATAATTCAAATGGTAAATTTCAGATAACCCTAATGATTTTTATGTGGTTGACAGGTGATCATACTCAGTTTTTTTTTTTTTTTTTTGGCATATAACCCTACTTAAGTTTGCTTCGTTAGGCAGTATGGCCTACTCCGTCCATTTTGGAGTTTTTTTTGTTGTTGAGAAAAGTGTTGTTATTTTTATTTTTTCAAAGACGAAAATACCTTTATGATAACCACAATGTATAGGCTTTCATCGGTTGGAGGGAAAATTGGGAGATTAGGCAGAAAATTTAGGAGTTTTAATTAGTTGTTATTTCTATTTTTATTTTTTTTTTGCCCGTGTTTATAGTTGAGTTGGGGGTGATTGCTTATTTTATGGCATCAAAAGACCTGTAATTCAATTCACAATAATTTTCAGGATTTCAGTAATCTTCCACAAATTTATGAATAATAAACAATAGAAAAGTATTTTTGAGCACAAATTTCATTCCAATAACCAAACATAATAATTAAGCAATTCATTCCAATAATTTACAAATTCAATTGATTTCAATAATTACCTATATGTACAAGTGCTTAATAGCACGAAAGCACACAAAACTTGAGTGCATAACCCCATGAAGAAATATGAAAATATAAACGAAAAAGACACTCCATGGATACATCAAAATACAAAAAAAATGAGGAAAATACAATAAGAGGGTCTAAACCAGTTGACCTAAATAAGAACTCTGCAGTCTAAAGAGCACTAAAGTTATGCTGTGATTGCTTAATAAACCCAGGGGAAAAAACTGTTATGCAAGATGCAACCATAAATCAGAATCAAAACGATACAGGGAGAATTGTAAGCACCTCCAACGATAAATTTTCAGGAACATCCCTAGCACGCTCAGCTTCATATAGGCGCTCTTGATAGGCAGAAGAGAAAGCACCGATGCCAGTCATAACGGGACAACCATACTTATACATGTGCTTTGGTTAGGAATAAGCCCCGGTATTATGCAACTAGTCAGGAACGATAAGCAAAACATTAAAGGGAAAGTAAATTCTTGCATCATTTTTGTAGGCACAAAGTACATTATATATATTTCTATTCAGAAATTTTATCTATACATCTATTGTTTACATATTTATATGTTCCAAAGAATAAACTAAGAACTTAGAGATATATTTAGTAGTAATATCCCAAAAGATCATCAGAAGATTGTGCTTTGGCAAAAAAGTTTTAGGTTTGTCTATTTCATCAGATGAACTTCCTCTACCTCAAAACTCTTCGTGCGTAATTCCGCGATAAAAGAACTTTGTTTCCAAACAGATTTGTCCATCTGTAATGGGGATCACAATTTCTCACACATGTACATTGCAACAAAATCATATATACAATAACTATATGTCCGAAGTGATTAGTAAAAGATAGAAACTCAACTGGATACTTACTTACTAGAAAGGTTTTCTATTCTTATGCGGATTGTTAAATTTCCAGTGGTTTTGAAAGCATATATTTTCAAGTCACCAAGTGGAAACCTCTTCCGCTATAGTCAATGCTTTGTCCCACCATGTACCTGCAAGCGATATCCCACCTCCTGCACCACCAACTCCAACCTTCAGATTGATCCAGTAAAATTACAGATTAGCATTAATTCAAACTACCTTATGTGACTATCAACTACTTAATTAGTTTCAATAACGGACTAAACTTAGACTTTTCAGTATGCAAAAGAAAGGTGAGGGAAAACCTCCTTGTTTTTAGCAAAACAAAAGTAAGAACATAAATAACAACTTACATAGAGTTTAGCTTTATCCACCTCAAATTCAACCTCAAGAGCCTCATTATCATCCTTAAATTTTTTTTGTGCAAATATACAATATTATGTAATATTAGAACATGCAATAGTCTTCTCAGTAGCTCGAAAATAATATTACGATTTCAAAACATCAGCTTTTACTAAGATCTACAACATCAATTATGAGTAAATAAAAAAAATCATCAAGATCTTTAAGTCATGGCTGAGAAATTATTAATAAAAATATGATACTAAGCAATATGACAGAAAATATCAATAGCCATCCTTAATCAAGTTGTTGAGAGCAGCACCTCCGAATAACTTATTCATTGCACATATAACCGATTTCGATCCATGTGGTGTATACTGAAGAGGCCAACAATATTTTTTTAGATTCCAGAAGCACTTTCAGACACAAAATCTGTGTATAGTGTTGCACTCGAAACTAAAAACTAAAAATTCACTACAAGCTTAAAACTAAAAACTCACTTTCAGACCCTAATTAAATTGAAACTAAAAACTCACTACAATCTAATTGAATTCCAAGCAATTATCAAGAATCCTAATAACCCACAAATCAAACAACAAATTGCATGTACTGAATCTACTGCCATCATCATCCTAACTAAATTTCCGAACGGGTTTTTTACTTGCAGATGAACATTATACTCTCCAAGACAAGCAACAAGAGTTGCAAGCTCAGCTTCCTTAGCCATCACTGACCGATGCATCTCTGTACGTGCATTGCTCGCCTGCTGCACCTTCCTCCTATAAACTTGCATGCACTCCATTTCCAATTCCATCAAGTTCCTATCTCTCTCTATTTCATTCTACCCATTCCAAACTGCAACTCAAAATTAGAAAAACTCAAAAGGGTATAAAGCATTTTCCACAAAAATAAATTGGATACCTAGAAAAGTTAAATTTGGTAAAGCCCACACAAAAGGATACAAATTTCACTTTAATCTGAAGAGAAAAAAAATCATAAAAGTTAGAAATTTATACCTCCAACTCTTTTAGTAGAGCTCCACAAGTGCTGTGCATACTAATGCTTGATCTTACTCCGATCTCCATTGTTGCTGAAGAAGACCGATCTCCATTGTTGCTGAAGAAGAAGAAGAAGAAGAAGAAGAGCTGGATTATGGGATTCTCGATGCTTTGTGAGTGCAACGACGATGTCGACGGGGAAGATGAATGGCGGGATTGAGCAGAAGAGAGGGAAAGAGAGAGCTGAGTATGATTTGGAGAAAAAAAAGGAAAAGAGAGAGGAATGTTTTTTTCAATTTTTTAAATTTTACCCGTTAGGAGACTCCAGAGTTATTTTAGTCATTCTATGCTAAATATAACAGCGTCAGATAGTTTACTAGACTCCTAACGAAAAACAAAGTTTTGTAGGATTAAATGCAAAAAAACAAAAAAGCAAAAAAAATGAGTATGGATATCTGCCAAACTCGTAAAACTCTCTAGGGTTATCTGAAACTAGTATTATACACGTGCGTTGCACGTGGGGAAAACGGGGAGGAGGGAATGAAAAGGACCAAAAAAAAATATAGTATTATACACGTGCGTTGCATGTGGGAAAAATAGGGAGAGAGAATGAAAAGGACAAAAAAAAAAAAAATCTACCAACACGTGCGTTGACAAAATGACAAATATTTACAAATGACACTAAGATTAAGCCCTTCTCCCATTATAATATTAGAGAAGCCCTTCTCCCATTATAATATTAGAGATTAGAGATTAGAGATTAGAGACCATTATAATATTAGAGATTAGAGATTAGAGATTAGAGATTAGAGATTTACTCTAATTAAAAACCCATATTTAAAAGTTAAAAAATAGCTAAAGGAATGCATAGGGAGGAGCCTATAAAGGGTGCACTATAGAGTTGTGAATTTTTGTGTCCGATTCCGATTAGTCTTCAAAAGTCTCAACTTATTCCCTCTGGTTTTTCTGAGATTAGTGAAGGACTGAAGGGAGAAGACAGCAGCAATGGCAGTACCAAACAGAAGGGTTTCAGCTGCATCAGCTAGGGCCCACACCAGAAGAAACACCCAGGGTTCTTCCTTCTCCTTCCCTAAAGGTCACAACCCACAACCCACAACCCACATCCCATTTCTCTGCTGCTTTTTATTGTATGGGATTGATTAGATTCTTTAATCATGATTATTAGCTATTTTGGGGATATGGGTTCTTTTGTTCTATGGGGGTTTGATGATTAGGGTTTCGAAGGCATCATGCATAGGCGTAGACTTTACCCAAATCGAGATCTGAATGAATTTCTAATATGTTTTGGTGGGTATGTTTTAATCGAAATTTTTAATGTTGAAATGAATGATTGAGAAATGGAATTAGAAGTATGGTTTAGGCAGCTATGGTGGTGCGATTATGTATCAGGAAGACCACACCACTACACGAAAACTGCGAAGTTGTGGCGAGTATTGGGGGTTTTCTGCTTTTATTTTAAAAAACTAATGAGAATTAGATGGGAATGCTTTTTAAGATAGAGTACGTAATAAGTACTATGATAGCAGACTGTTCGATCCAACGTCGAAATTTGAGGCTGAATCTATATATTTATGTTGCGTAAGGGTTAGAAAGATTTGTGGATTAGTGGGTAGTGGAGCGGACCTAGTTAACAAGGATGAAAATTGTAATGGAGACACGGGTTAAATTTGTCATGATACGATACTTTCATTGAAAAGTAATAATTGGTATGTTTTGATTGATAAGGAAAGGCCTTGCCTGATGATTCAGGATATAGTTCATTGATTGTTTCAGCACTAGGGGGTTGATTTGTTTATTTAACTGGGAGGGGTGTGGTTTTTGGAGGCGAAAAAAATTGATGGATTTTAGTTGAATTAATACGTTGAAAGTATGATGGGTGGAGGAAAAGAAAAATTTTTCCGACAAAAGAAAGCAATTCTTCGACGTTACACCAAAAATGTTTGAATTTCAGTAGAATAAGATTTAAGAATTTAGAATGGTAAGATAAATTAATAAAATTCAAAGTCCGAATAAATACTCGTGAATGATACATGTACTAGATTATCATATGGAGAGTAAGGAGAGGCTAGGGCTGTCACTTGGACCTCGAATTCCATGTGCACGTTCAACCAACAGTGACATTACAACGAACGTCAATCTCACCAGCTCTCATATCTCAATTGCAATTACAATAAGAATTTTCACATCCCTTGTAGTTAGATTTAAATAATAGTAATTTATTGTGCTCCTTGTCACAGAATTTTTTCATGTTTATCTCCTTCGAAAATGCCACTCAGTGGCTGAATTGCCATCCTAGCAAAACACTGGACGAGGGTTTGTACTTGATGTTGTCTTTGATGAGCAGACCCTCTTCCAGTAGAGTGCCAACATTGATATTAGGAAAGACCCAAAGAGACGTTGCTTCAATTGGCTTAGTCACCAAATATAAGCACTAGGAGTATGCAAAGAATAATAAATTGTTCAAGTCCTCCACCTTTTACCTGCATAGGTTCAAGAAGATAATCCACCACAGGAACAGAGCCAGGAGTTAGCTCTTTGGGGAAAAGGAGGTTTAGGTACAGTGAAATATCAACAAAATAAATGTATAAGTTAATCAGTAATAAAATTGTTTAGAGACTAAGTTATTTAATTCCTCAATAAAAACTTCAATCTTCTTCTTTTTTGACTCAAAGATAAAGAGTTCTTTTTTTTATTTTCACCAAATACTTTTATATTGCAAGCAAATTAGGTGGTAAATATTCAAGGTCTAGGTTACCAACAGCTATCATATTTCCTTAATTAATACTAGTATTAGACACGTGCATACGTGCACGTGGTAAAAATTGTAGGGATAATGAGTAAGGTAAAAAAGAAAATAATTTCCAAACTGATCCACTTTTGAAATATATTTACCAATCTGGTATACTTTCGAAAATATTTACCAAAGTTAGGCCATAACCCAAAAGAAAATAATTTCCAATCTGATCCATTACCAAAAATATTTACCAAACTGGCCCACTACCGAAAATATTTACCAAAGTGGGTTATTTTGTCAACACGTGCGCTGCACGTGCTGTCTTCAAAATGACAGTCGCTGACACTAAGGCCCTTTCCCATTATAATAGTAGAGATAAGTTGTTTGTCTTTTCAAAACAAGTATATGCAAAGTAGGGCTTCTCTTCTGGTACCAGTCTAATAAGAAATATTATAGGGGTTCTTAAGTAGTCCTATCAGATCTCTGCTTTGTTTCGTAGCAAGATTGATATTTGGAATAATGTTTGACTCCCAAGTTTGAGGTGATCAACTTCAATATGAGGCAGGTTGGTTAGTTTGTGGCATTTGCTGGCATGGACACTAGGCATCTAAAGCAAAAGTTTCTTAACTAGTGGACATGTATAGATGTTAGAGAACATATAACTCTTGTATCATATAACCTGTTCTTGATTTATGAAATTCCCCTAAAATTTTGTCTGCTTTCTCGTGTGAAGCTCTCTTTGCAACATTTGTATTCTTTCCTCAATTCAAAAATGGCATTTCAGGAATCTTTTCAAAAGTATCGTTAGTTCTCTTGGCGGGTTTATTAGCACTGGCGGAGCACGCAATTCATCCTCCAAAACCTACAATTTGTGGATCTCCGGATGGACCTCCTATCACATCTTCTCGAATTAAACTAAAAGATGGAAGGCATCTTTCCTACATTGAAACTGGTGTTCCGAAGGAGAAGGCGAAATACAAGATTATATATATTCATGGCCTCAACTCTACTAAGTATGATACTATTTATATTTCTAAGGTACTGATCATCATCCATACTTTATATTCTGCTTTACTTTGTTCTTTTTGCACCTTATCTGTATGTATAACATGCTGACTGTCCGTTTTGTATTTTTTAAGGAAGTCACAGATGAGTTTGGGATATACTGGTTGTCTTTTGACCGGGCTGGATATGGAGAAAGTGATCCAAACCCAAATGGGTCGGTGAAAAGCATTGCTCTTGACATTGAAGAACTTGCTGATGAATTGGAACTGGGTTCCAAGTTTTTTGTCATTGGGTTTTCAATGGGAGGAACATATACTTGGAGTTGCTTGAATTACATCCCTCACAGGTATGCCTTAGATAGTATTACTAATTCCATGGAGTTATCTCAAATTTGAGACTTATATACTATCCAAAGAAGGTTCTTGGATACTTAAGTTGTTTATATATGACCATTTTAGATTAAACATATTTAACTTATGTACTGTAGAGTTTCACTAGCATAAAGACATATTTAACTTTACAATCTTATACTAGCAAATACTTATTTTAGGAATAGGGAGAAATATTTGATAACCTTTAAAAGTGGAGCAAATAGGAATCAGATTGATTTTTTCATCACTAGAAAGGTAGATCGCTTAACATGTAAAGATTGTAAAGTTATACCAGGAGAGTGTTTGACCTTACAACATAGATTAATGGTATTGGATGTGAAGATTGGGAAACACATATGTGCAAGGAAGGAGACTAGGAACCCAAGAATTAGGTGGTGGAATTTGAAGAGAGATGTTGCATGACCAACAGGAGCTCTATCAGCTGGTGGAGGAGGGTCTCTAGCAGACCGAGTGGCAACCATGGCTGTGCTATACTAAAAGAGAGTTGGATAGAAGACTAAGAACAGAGGAAGAAGAAGAGTGAGAGCAGAGGATTAGAGAAGATAGGAATCTATTCATTCATATTTCATTTACATTCATCCCCCTGTTTATAACGACACAGGGGAGGTGGTGCTGTTTACAGCTAACAATAGCTGGAGGCTGTTTACAGCTAGCAAAAGCAACAAAGCAAAAAAGAGAAGCTTCCAGTCTAACGGCTCCAGTACCCACCAATCATGCTGGCAGTATTTATTCGGATAAGCCCTTCAGAGAAAGAAATTCGCTGGGGGACTGATACGTTATTTATAGGAGCTGATAGAAACTGATACGAAACTGATACGGGAGCTGACGAACACTGATACTGAAGCTGAGAAGCTAATAGACACTGATACGAACACTGATACTGAAGCTGAGAAGCTAATAGACCCTGATACGGAAGCTGATACACTCCGATACTGAAGATGAGCTGATATACACTGATACTGGAGCTGATACATATGCTGCAGCTGAAGGATCGATACTAGACTGTGGTTGAAGGTCCTGTATCATTCCTTCCCCCTTGATGAGGAGCTTCCAAAGTTTCACGAAACTTGGGGAAGCGACGATGTATGCTCCAAAATTCTTCCCACGTCGCTTTTTCCTTGGGCTGCCCTCTACATTGGATTAAAACCTCCGCCACCGCGACTCCTCCCCTTCCTACCATTCTTCTATCGAGGACGTGTGCGGGTAGGAGTTCGGCTTCCTGGAAATAGGTCGGGGGGTCAGAAGTGAGGGTATGCTGATTTCCCAAATGCCGTCGAAGTTGCGACACATGGAACACATTGTGGATTTTAGCTTGAGGTGGAAGGAGAAGTTTGTAGGCGACCTTCCCAACTTTCTCTATAACTGTGTAGGGGCCGTAGTAGAGGTGAGAAAGCTTATGAATGCGCCGACCTCCCACAGTGATTTGCTTATATGGTTGTAACTTGAGATAGACCCAATCACCCACTTCGAATGCCTTTTCAGTGCGCTTCTTGTCAGAGTAAGTCTTCATCCGGTTTTGAGCCTTCTTGAGGTTGTCACGAAGCAACCGCAGGGTAACATCTCGATCCCTTAGGCTTTCCTCCACTTCTGGGGATTCAACCGTGTGGGGAATGTAGCTGATTAGGGTAGGGGGCACTTTGCCATACAACACTTGATATGGTGACAGCTTAGTAGCACTATGGACGCTTGTATTGTACCAATACTCTGCCCATGGTAAGGCGTTAACCCAACTGGAGGGTTTGTAAGCACAAAAACAGCGCAAGTAAGTCTCCAAAGTACGGTTTACCACTTCCGACTGACCGTCAGTTTGGGGATGGAACGAAGTGCTCAAGCAAAGTTGGGTTCCTTGCGCGGTGAAGATGTCATGCCAAAAAGTGCTTGTGAAAATTGGGTCGCGATCACTAACTATAGTCGATGGCACTCCATTGAGTTTGATGATGTTGTGGATGAAAACCTCCGCTATGCTCTTGGCATTGTAGGGATGAGCGACGGGAATGAAGTGGGCGTACTTGGAGAGTCGATCAACTACTACAAGGATGGCGGATTTTTCCCAGCTGAGAGGGAGGCCTTCGATGAAGTCCATGCTAACATCTTTCCGAACTTCGGTGGGGATAGGAAGAGGTTGCAGCAAGCCCGAAGGTGCTTGGTTGCTATATTTGCAACGTTGACAAGTATCGCATGCCTTGATGTAGGATTTCAACCTACTCTTCATACCTGGCCAATAAGCCACTGGTTTCAACCTTAGCCATGTCTTCTCGTAGCCGGAGTGTCCGCCTTGTGGGTAGTCGTGGTAGAGATGTAATAGTTGTGGAATCAACGGTGAGGTTGGATTGAGGGCAACTCTTCCCTTATAGAAATATACCCCATGTTGGAAGCTGTAACTGGGGGCCTCGCCAATTGACAATTTGGTCTTGATATCGGCATAATAGGGATCCTCCTACACTTCTTTCTTCAACTCGGTGAGCCAAGTTGGCTGAACTATTGTAATAGCCTGCAGCTGAGCCTCTTCAAAAGCTCGGGAGAGCCCATCGGCACCCAGGTTCTCCTTTCCCTTCTTATATTCAACCGAGAATTGGTAGCCGTGAAGTTTCCAAAGCCAAGTGTGTTGCGCCTCCATCTCCAAGCGTTGCTCGAGCAAATGCTTAAGCGGCTTATGGTCTGTTTTAATCAAGAACTCTCCGCCTAGAAGATAGTGTCTCCATTTTTTAACCGCGAGAAGAATCGCCAACATTTCCTTTTCATAAGTAGATATGAATCTATTTCTCCCCTTTAGCTCTCGACTGAGGAATGCGATGGGATGGCGATTTTGCATCAGGATAGCGCCAATCCCGGTGCCAGCCGCGTCGCACTCCAGTGTAAATTTTTCGGCGAAATTGGGCAACGCCAAGACTGGAGGAGAAGTCAGCGCCTGCTTCAAAGCTTCGAACGACGCCTGAGCTTCTGGAGTCCACCGAAATTCCCCCTTTTTGGTGAGAGCCACCATCGGAGCTGCTATGGATGCATACCCTTTGATAAATTTACGGTAGTAGCCTGATAATCCCAAGAAACCCCTCAACGCCCTAATAGATTTAGGGGGTGGCCAGCTGGTAATTGCTTCCACCTTGCCAGGATCCATCGCGACTCCGGTGTCGGATATAATATGCCCCAAATAAGCCACGGAGCGCACTCCAAATACACATTTGCTTCTCTTAGCACTGAGAGAATGGTCGCGGAGGGCCTGCAGCACCAACTCCAAATGCCGAATGCGTTCTTGACTGGATTTACTGTAAACGAGAATGTCGTCGAAGAAGACGAGTACAAATTTCCTTAGGTGCGGCTTAAACACTTCATTCATCAGCGATTGGAAGGTTGGCGGCGCATTGGTGAGGCCAAAAGGCATCACAACATATTCGTAGTGCCCTTCATGAGTTTTGAACGCGGTCTTGTGAACGTCTTCGGGCTTCATTCGTATTTGATGGTATCCACTACGGAGATCCAGCTTACTGAATATCTTCGAACCATGAAGCTCGTCTAGCAACTCATCAATCACTGGTATAGGGTACTTATCTTTGACGGTGACCTTGTTCAATGCTCTATAATCAACACAAAGGCGCCACGATCCATCGGATTTCTTCACCATCACCACAGGAGAGGCGTAGGAGCTGCAGCTTGGTCGTATCACGCCAGTTTGAAGCATTTCAGCTATTAACTTCTCCATTTCGTTTTTCTGACTCCAGGGGTGTTTGTAGGGGCGCTGGTTGACGGGTTGAGAGTTGGGTAAGAGTGGTATACGGTGGTCTTGTGGTCTTACGGGGGGTAGGGCAGTGTTCTCCCGGAACACTATTTCAAAATTCTGGAGAAGTTTGGAGAGGTCAGGTGAGCATGGTGGGGTGGATTCGGCTTCGCTGTCGGAGGAGGGAGCAGCTGCGATGTGGAGTAGGAAGCCTCCTTTGGCATGAGCGATAGCTTTTTGCATATCCTTAGGTTCGGTCAATTGCAGCTGGCCATTTTGAACTCCCCTCAAGGTAATCAGCTTCCCCTCTTCTTCATAGCTCACTGTAAGACTCTTGAAGCTGAGCCAGATGTCGTCTTTGGTTCTCATCCACTGCGCTCCTAGGATCATCTGATTGGTCCTCAGGGGAAGAATGTAGAATGACCCCCGAATTGTGGTTCCCTGGCACACAAATTCTAATTCTTCACAAACACCTTCACAGTGTAATTTACTCCCTCCTGCAATGGTGACTGAGAGGCGACTACGGTCATCAACTGGTAGCTTCGCCTTTTTTACTACTTGAGAGTCCACAAAGTTGTGGGTTGAGCCGGTGTCAAAGAGAGCATACACTTCCTCGCCTTCTATCGTACCCTTCAGTCGCAAGGTTTGTGGCTCTTCGACCCCAATAACCGCACCAAGGGAGATGGTGGGAGGAGATGAGGTTGGTAGCACTACCTGCAAGCAATTCAAGTGACATTCCAGCTTGTCTTCAAAGTTAAGTGGCTCGAGGATATTGGGAGAGTTCAAATCAGGATCATGACTAGTATCCTCTTCATCGACTTCCAGCTCTCCCTCAATCTGCATAAGGGTTCTCCCTTTACACCTGTGTCCCTTGCTCCATTTCTCGTCACAGCGGAAACACAAGTTTTGAGCTCTTTTCTCCGCAATCATCCGATTAAATTGGGTTTGCTTCAAAGCATCTGTGATGGGTTTTCTCGGTTCCCAGGGAGTGAGGGTGGTCTGCGGTGTTTTGGGAAGGTTGGGGTTTGTGGTGATGGTCGATTTGGGGAGGTTACTGAAGTGCTTGGCCGCCTTGCGCTGGCACACGGCTATAGTTTCTCGAGCTACAGCCTCTCTATATGCAGCGGTTATCGTACGGGGGTGTTTCAACAGAACTTCTTGTTGGATCTCTTCCTTCAATCCCGACACAAAACAATCCACTAGCACCGCCATATCCATAGGCCTACTGAGGTGACTGTATTTGAGAAACTCTCGATGGTAATCAATCACCGTACCCGTCTGTTGCAGCTTCATGAGAGTAGCTGTAGGGTTGTGCAACTCCGCTGGCCCAAATTGTAACAACATCTCCCTCTTGAATATTTCCCAGTTAACTTCGCCGGAAGTCTGTCTCTTAAACCATCGCCACCACATCAAGGCGTCGTTCCTCAAAAAATAGATACTGAAGTTAACTTGATGCCTCTCTTCAATCCCATGAGTGTCGAAGTGGTGTTCGAGGTGAAAAAACCAATTGCTGATGTCCCCCGTACCATCAAACAGGGGTATCTCTAGCTTGGTATGCTTGGGGAATGCAGGATGGTGCCATGGAGAATTGAGACTCCAATCGAGTCCAGGGGGGTTTGGGAGGTGTCTTGAGTTGGGGATCTGAGTGTATGAGGATTCTTCCACTCTCTGCCATGGAGGAGGAGGATGGGAGCTTTGAGCCCAAGCCGGGAGAGGGAGGAGTGGGGGAAGGGTGCCAGGTGGTGCATGCGAAGAAGTAAAGGCCACATCGTCTCGATTGCGCGAGTCTCTATCAGCTAGACGGCGCAATAAGCTACGGATATCGTCATTTTGTAGTTGCAATCCGGTGATCTGATGCTGCATGCTTCCCATCGCAATCTCTAAGCTCTCTAATCTCTGACTCTGGTCGGGCAGTTGATGAGATTCGACCTCCCTATGGGGGGAATCTCGCACTGCCTGGCCTGGGGATCCGACTCCAGAGTTACCCCCGGAGTCAAGGATCGGTCGGCGCTCGACTAGGGGGTCAGTGTTCGTGGGAAGCATTGGCTCTGATACCAATGTTGCATGACCAACAGGAGCTCTATCAGCTGGTGGAGGAGGGTCTCTAGCAGACCGAGTGGCAACCATGGCTGTGCTATACTAAAAGAGAGAGTTGGATAGAAGACTAAGAACAGAGGAAGAAGAAGAGTGAGAGCAGAGGATTAGAGAAGATAGGAATCTATTCATTCATATTTCATTTACATTCATCCCCCTGTTTATAACGACACAGGGGGGGTGGTGCTGTTTACAGCTAACAATAGCTGGAGGCTGTTTACAGCTAGCAAAAGCAACAAAGCAAAAAAGAGAAGCTTCCAGTCTAACGGCTCCAGTACCCACCAATCATGCTGGCAGTATTTATTCGGATAAGCCCTTCAAAGAAAGAAATTCGCTGGGGGACTGATACGTTATTTATAGGAGCTGATAGAAACTGATACGAAACTGATACGGGAGCTGACGAACACTGATACTGAAGCTGATAAGCTAATAGACACTGATACGAACACTGATACTGAAGCTGAGAAGCTAATAGACACTGATACGGAAGCTGATACACTCCGATACTGAAGATGAGCTGATATACACTGATACTGGAGCTGATACATATGCTGCAGCTGAAGGATCGATACTAGACTGTGGTTGAAGGTCCTGTATCAATAAACTAGAAGTTCTTAAAGATAAAGTCCTTAAAGGAGCATCATGAAATTGGAAAGGGGAGACAAATATGATGTAGATTAAAATGACTACGTACATAAGAGAAATTTCAAAGGAGATACTTGAAAAGTCTAAAGGTAGAGCGTTGCTAAATAAAGAAATATGGTGGTGGCAAGATTAACTCCAAAATATTGTGAGAGAAAAAAGATCAACCTTCAAAATATGGCAAAAGAGTAGCAATGAAGAGGATATAGAGAGATATAAGACCGTTAGAAAAGAAGTTAAAAAGCGGTAAGAGATGCAAAAGAAAAAAATTATGATGATATACACAAAATTAAAAACAAAAGGAGAAAATAATATTTATAAGATTACTAAACAAAGAGATAGAAAAACAAAAGATCTGAATACAATTAGGTGTATTAAGAGCGAGGAATTAGGTTCTCAGAGGTTCGAAATGCTTTAAGAAGGATGAAAATAGGAAAAGTTTTAGGGCCGAATGATATACTCATTGAAGTTTGGAAGTGTCTTGGGGATGTATGAGTGGGTTGGCTAACAAAATTATTTAATGAATTTTTAGGACTAAGAAGATGTCCGATGAACGGAGAAAGAGTATTGTAGTACCTATATATAAAAATAAAGGAGATATACAAAGTTGCTCAAACTATCGAGGAATTAAATTAATGAGTCATACGATGAAAATTTGGGAGAGTGGTCGAACATAGACTGAGACAAGAAACAACAGTGAGAATCTGTTTGGGTTTATGCCGGGAAGGTCAACAATGGAAGCAATTTATGTACTGAGGAGACTTATGAAAAAATATAGGGAGAATAAGAAAAATCTACATATGGTTTTTATAGATGTCGAAAAAGCATATGATAAAGTCCCTAGAGACATAGTATGGTGGGTGTTAAATAATAAAAGAGTAACTATTCGGTATATTGAGGTAATTAAGGATATGTATGAAGGGGCAACAACCATAATTAGAACAACCACAGGATAGACCAGCGATTTTCCTATTACAGTAGGTTTACACCAAGGTTCGGCTTTAAGTCCTTACCTCTTTACTTTGGTTATGGATGAATTGACGTGAGAAATACAAGATGAGGTGCCTTGGTGTATGCTTTTTGTCGATGACATCATCTTAGTTGACGAGACTAGAGCAGGAGTCAATGCTAAATTAGAATTGTTGATAGAAACTTTGGAAGCTAAAGGCTTTAAAATAACCAGAACTAAAACAGAGTATATGGAGTGTAATTTTAGTGATATTCGGAACACAACTGAGGAAGTAGTGAAGCTTGATGGCCAAGAGATACCTAAGAGATACCTTTTCCGATATTTGGGCTCGATTATACAAAGAGATGGGGAGATTTGTGAAGATGTTACACAGGATCAAAGCAGGGTAGCTTAAGTGGAGAAGTGCCAGTGGTGTTTTGTGTGACAAACGTGAAACGTATACCTTTGAAGTTGAAGGAAAAATTTTATAGGACGGCTGTTAGACCAACAATGGTGTATGGAGCAGAGTGTTGGGCAATAAAGAAGCATGTCCAAAAAATGAGTGTAGCGGAGATGAGGATGCTAAGATAGAAGTATGGTAAAATAAGGAATGATAGAATTAGAAATGAGTATATACGAGACATGCTAAAGGTAGTTCCAATCCAAGATAAGTTAAGAGAGAATCGTCTTGGGTGGTTTGGACATGTCACACATAGACCTAGTAGTGCTCCCGTTAGAAAGAGTGATTTGATAAGTATTGAGGGTAGAGTTAGGGATAGAGGAAGACCTAAACTAACTTGGATGAAAACGGTAAAAAAAGATATGATAGCTTGTCACCTTACAGAAGATATTGCACTAAACCGAGTAGAATGGAAAATCAGGATTCATGTAGCAGACCTCAACTAGTTGGGAAAAAGGCTTTGTTGTTGTTGTTGTTGTTGTACTGTAGAGTTTCACTTATTGGTGTTAAAATGAATATAAAACCTCATAAACAGATCAGTAGTGCAGATTATGATGATATGCTTAGGAATCATGATTATGGTAGATTCAAGAAATCACAGGAAGTTTTATCTGCTTGCTATAATTTTCAGGGTCTAACGGGAATTTTCGCTATTAGGAAAAAAAGTCTGTTACAAGTGTCTGGGCCATATATAGTGGTGCAATTGAGATTTAACATTGGAGAGAGAAAAGGGAAAAACAAGATTATTGTATAAGTTGGATTATAATAACAATTGATCTAAGAGGATATAATTATTTACTAACATGCTTATTGGAATGTTTTCTTGGAAATAACATAGAAAAGCAGTGATAGAATATTAGTGTAGAACCCTCAACCTTTCCCACAATTTCGCAGCATTGATGTATTTGGGAAGGTCTTTTGCATGGTGCCATTTTGCATGGTACCAAAGCAACCCTGTTTCTATTCCACCGGGCACACATATCACTGCAGAAGCCATTAACTTCATTTAGGATTAGGTTCTGTGGATTTTAGAGGAGAAAGAGTTGATAAACTTCAGCTGAGCATAAAAGAAGATTCACTAACCATTGCAGCAGTCGTGCTGAAAAGAATTATGATCTTTACTCAAAGAACTGAGTGAAGTGAACTTGCAAAGCTGTCGGATTCTGCATGGGGTGAAATGTTGTACTCATTTCCTACTAAGTCCACTTGGCTCCTACAATTAAGTTTAAAGTCAAATTTCCTTTACAACTGTTCAATGTTTTGCATCTCATGGAAGAGAAGTCATATTTTGTTGCATAGAGTACATTGTGTCCGGGTTTATGTCTTGCATACTATGTTGGATACGAAGACGATGAGACGATAGAGGGATCGAGATGATTGGAGACAGAGTGAAAGCAAGAGGAAACACTAACAGCTGCAGCAGCAGAGCAATTGCGGTCGACCGGTCTGGAGAACGGTCCATCGCCTGACTGTACATGCTTTCCCGAGAGGGGGACAGTCGACCGCAAGTGTCAACCGTATGCGGCTGATGCAGATTTTGGGTGCGGGTCTAGGTGATTTCGCTGAATCTTGAACTTGCTCTTCAGGTCAGATCGTGTGGCTCTTGTTGGATGATTATCTCTTATGCAATATCCAATGACTATTGTATCAAGATATCAAACTAGGATTTCTCTAGATCTCTAGATAATGTTGTTATTGGTCTCCATTGAGAGCCAAGAGAGATTACTTTATTGAAAGAGAGATTGAGTGATTATGTAATTGTAAACAACTAGTACTTGCTGGTGAGACTTGAGAGAGGGTCATTGCGAGAATTGTAATATTCTTGTATATTCTTTAGTTGAATAACATCTTGGATTTATTCTCCCCCGGATTAAGGCGGAAGCCCCAACCGGAACAAATTTGTGTGCTTTGATGTGATCTTTTATTTGCTTGGTTGTTTGTGTTAATTGCATCGCCTAACTCAACAAGATCCTCTAAAGGGAAGAGTTCCGCTAATTTTCTAATAAGTGGTGTCATTGTATGCTTGTTTCCCTAACAATTGGTTCGAGTTCCTTGGAGAATATGTCAGATCATATCACGAAGATCATGTAGTTCGACGGTAAGATCAACTTTAATCTTTGGAAGGTGACTAAGTATGATACATTGATTTTAAAGGGTTTGAAGTTAGCCCTAAAAGGAGATAAAGGGAGACCAATCGGCATAAAGCAGGAGAATTGAGAGGAGATTTGTTCAAAAAGTCTTAGGTTTAATCCGAATGTCATTGACAAGCGAAGTTAGGTGCAACCTCATTGTCACGCCCCGCTTTCCAAAATGAGGGAATACGAGTCCATGACTAAGGCCCAGCGAATGATGCGAACACACCATTCACGAGCTGTACCAGTAATTCAACAACAAGATAACAAAATAAACCATGCAGGTATGTAAAATCACAATATAATATTGAAAGTTCATGACAGTCTATAACATAACCAACAACTTGGAAATACAAATAGTTACGGGTCAAACAAGTCCGGATTACAATAAAGAGTTGCATAAAATAAAACATAAACAAAAGATAACATGATAAACAATAAGTCTAAAATACTTGATCAGCGATACCTTCTGGTAACTCTCCATTTTGGCCTGCAAGTATATTATTACAAAAAGATAACAAAAAGACGCGCCCGTTAATACAAGTCACCGTACGCAAGCGGTACAAGCTAAGAAAAACAAGTACAAAACTAAACAAAAGAAAAATAGGAAAAGAGCAAGGAATCGAGTCATGAAATAGAGGAAATGCAATATGTAAACATGATTATGAACAAGGCATTATGGAACAAAGGGCATGTAAATAAGTAATCAAGTAAACAAATATCAAGTCAACATGAACATGAAACATATAATTGGATCATGCAAGTGCACGTGTTAATCTTATGTCTAATGTTTGATTCTATCCAGGTAGCACTTCATGCATTCATCTTCTTACTACATAGTTGCTACTTACAATCAGTTGCGTTTAGACTTAGTCGTGGATTTTGTAGGTCACGTACTTGGAAAAAATATATCAATTGTATCTTGTATCGAGATACGTGCAAACATATAACGTGAAACATATCGAGTCAAACATAGTGTAAACATGTAGCGTGAAGCATATAAACATATAATTTGCAAACTTGTAACTTATAAACTTGCAACTTGCATCGGGAAACTGCGAGCTCCCGTCCGAGTACGCTCTTCTATATTGTCAACTACTTAATTCTTTTCCCTTATACCCCGGCTTATTACTTTTATTAAGTTTGTTAACATGATCAAAATGCAATGAGAATGATGTCAAGGTATGGACAGGGAACATCTAGGAATTATGCATGAAATATGTTCAAAGTCCTGAGATACGAAGCCTGTAGTTTTAATGTCATATTTGGGTCTAATTTCTATTACAAGTCTGGGTTAACAGTATTTTAGGGTTATATAAAACAATATTGCAACTACAAAGTGATTGGTGACATGTATAAAACTTAATCAAAATTTTAAAAAAATATTCACATTCAAATTATTATCAAGGGTAAAATAGTCATTCACATTCATGTATAACCCTAAAAGTACATGTGTGTATTAATTTGTGTTCATATCATGCATATGGCAACAAAGTATTCACGATCACATGTGAATACGGGATCGACATATTTTGTATAGTAACAGATTGAATTCGACTTATGAATGCGAATTTGAATCAAGGAATATACTTGCGGTATTTATGCAAAGAAGCTTGTACTAGAACAATAAATTTGACAAGAGATACTTACCTAATTTGACGATTCAAAAGAGAATAACCGGCGAACTCCCAAAATTACGTGCGAACTACATGCAAGAAAACTCCAAGCAATAAAGCCAGCAACTCAGCAACGAAATCCCCATAGCAGATCGGGACAGAACAACAAACAGCGATCGGATCCGCTGTGCCCAGAACACGGGACAGCAAACCCAACCAATAGAATCCCTTCCTTGCACCGGATCGGGGGCCAAAACAGCGAACACCAACCCTGGATCTAGAGTGCCCAGAACACCAAACGACGAATTCGACCACTCACAATCCTTCTTCCACACAGAGAAAGAGAGAGCGGGCGGACTGGCGGCGACGGCACGGCGCGACTGCGACACGAGGCGGCTGCGGTGGCACTGCGGCGAGGCGGCAACATGACTGGTAGCGGCGCGGTGGTCGAGGAGTGACGACAGCGACCAAGGCTCGACGCTCTGTTTCGCTCCGAAATAGGGGAGGCGGAGCGATGGGGGACTGGAGCGTTCGACGATGACGACGAAGGGCGGGGGGTACTGTGGTGGTTGCGGTGTGCACGGAGGCGCAAAGACGAGGCAGTGATGGGATGCAGGCGAAGTGGGTGTTCGGAGGTAGGGGATGAGCTCCGTTGGTGCTCGGGAGGATGTTGGAGAGCAACGGAGGCGCGGGGATGCTGCGATGCCGGAGGAGGGTGACTGCAGCGGAGTCGCGAGGAGGAAGACGAGGAGTGGGGGCTTTTGTGGTCGAGCGGCGTGGGACTCGGAGGTGGAGCAATGGTGAAGTTAGAGCGGGAAGCGCTCGAAGGAGGGAGACGAGGAGCTCGGGGGTCCGATGAAGGAGATGAGGAGGGAGAGGCTTCGCGGTGGTCGCCGGTGATGCGTGGGATGGAGGGTGACGGAGGAAGACGAAGGGGATAGGGGAGGGGTTCAGTTGGGTTCGGGTGTTCTCTGCTTTTGGTTGAGAACCAGAGAGAAAGGTAGAGTGGGAGAGAAAGAAGGGGAACTGGGAGAGAGAGATAGGGGTTATATTATAATAAATGTATAAAAATAATATAAAAATAAGGAGTAGAGTGATTATAGGGGGGAGGGGGTTACGAAAATTAAGGGGTGATTTTGTGTGGAGGAGATAAAAAAAGCAACAAAATTTGTTATAACAGTCATATAAAAGAGGAGGGATTATAGGGCTATTTGATAGGAATTTAATTTGGGGATTACAGAATGTGGGAGTGAATAAGGGAGATCTAGGGGGGATTTGTTAATCTGGTCAACAAGGAGAGTTTGGGTTTGGGCTAGTGAGTCAAGATCCAATAGGATTTGAGTCGGGCTCAAAACAACTAATAATTATAGAATTGGGCTCGTACAAAATAATTTAGACAATTGGGCTTAAATTAAATAATTGGCTTGAGCTCCAAATCAATTGAATATTAAAACAGTGAATAATCAACTCATTGGGCTTATAAAAAAATTGGCCCAGATTAATAAGTAATAAAATAAAATAAGAAGTTGGGCTTATAAGAACAATTGGGTTTCATAAAATAGTTGTATAATATACTTAATTAAGAAAATAGTTACAAGATACTAAGAATTTAAAATACAGAGAAATACTTGAAAAAAATACATATTAACGGAAACAGGGGTTACACTCATTGAGGAGCGAGGCGCAGTGAGTCTGTGGGCAAGACTCATAACTGACTATTTGGATCGCCATTACAGGATCAGATGTACCAGAAAGGAAAGTTGTGGAGTTACTCAATGAAGGAAAGTACCGCTCTTTTAGATCATACAATGGAGTTCAATATGAAGTTATCTGAACCAAGGGCGATCAACGCAGATGATCTAAATTCTTCCAACTTGATATATTCACCACCAAATTCATCTAACATGATAACCATGTTAGACGAGAAATTTATCAGGGAGAAGTTTTATGTAGCTGGTATAATCAAGGGGTTGGAAGATGATGCACTTAGGAAGGAGAGTCAAAAATTAGCGTCTACTTCTGTGAGTTTCTTAAAGGTGGATGGTACTTCGAATGGAAGGGAAAATGCACGTAAGATTATGATTCGTTGCCATCAATGTAGAGGAGTTGGGCATTAAAAGAAGGATTGCTACAAGTGGTTGAGTCAGAGGGGTGTCAAATCCACTGCCGTTGAATCAGGTGATAGCTTAGACAATAATCTTGTTTCAAATTTTATAGATGTGTATTCTGACTGGTTTCTTGATTCGGGGAATTCTTATATATGCTCTGAGAGGGAAATATTTTCTACTTACAAGTTCGCTAGAGATCATCATTGCGTGAGAACGGTGGTGGTAATATTTGTGAGATAGTGTGTGAGGGAACAGTCGAATTGGAGACACTAGATGGAAAATGTTACACACTAGAGAATGTTGTGCATATTTCTCAGCTGAATCGGAATCATGTATCCTTGGGAACTCTTGAAGCACGAGGCTGCAGGTACATAGCTCAATGTGGAGTTCTATTAGTTTGGGACGGTTGTCGTGAGGTGATGAAAGGAAAGAGGGGTGTTGAGCACAACCTCTACAAGCTTCGTGGGAACGTGAAAACTTGCGCAAGTGTTTCGAAGTCCTGCATTTCTAAAGCAATATCTAGTTAGCCGTCATTAGAATCATCGAAGCGAGACTGCGACGTTTGAATATCGTCGGAATGTGGAGAGTGCCTTGAGATAGGTGGAGCTCGTGTGAAGGGTGGCACCTCCATGATAACATCTACTGGGGTGGGCCAATATGCCTTTGAGGGGGCATACAGCATGAGAAAAATTGGTGGAGGTAGATTCAACTAGTAGAAAAAGCCACATAACCGAGTTGTTTGCAAGAGGAAAGTAAAAGGAGCCTAGAATGTTTTAAATCACACAGTTGTGGATTCATGAGTATGAAATCCAAGGTGGAGATTGTTGGGTTTATGTTTTGCATACAATGTTGGATACAAAGACGAAGAGACAATGGAGGGATCGAGATGATTGGAGACAGAGTGAAAGTAAGAAGAAACAACAACAGCAACAGTAGCAGAGCAGTTGCGGTTCGATCGGTCTGGAGGACGGTCGAACGCCCAACTGTACAAGCTTTCCCGGGAGGGGAATAGTCGACCACAAGTGTGGTGCGGTCGACCGTATGCAGCTGATGCAGATTTCGGGTGTGGGTCTGAGTGATTTCGCTGAAGCCCGAACTTACTCTTCAGGTCAGATCGTGTGGCTCTTATCATAGTGTTATCTCTTCTATAATATCCAATGATTATTGTATCAAAATATCAAACTAGGGTTTTTCTAGATCTCTATATATTGTTGTTATTGGCCTCCATTGAGAGCCAATAGAGAGATTACTTCATTGAAAGATTGATTGAGTGATTATCTTATTGTAAACAACTAGTACTTGCTGGTAAGGCTTGAGAGAGGATCGTCGTGAGAATTGTAATATTCCTGTATCTTCTCTAGTTGAATAACTACTCGGGTTTCTTCTCCCTCGGATTAAGGTGAAAGTCCTGACCGGTACAAATTTGTGTACTTTAGTGCGATCTTTTATTTGTTTGGTAGTTTATGTTGACTGCATCGCATAACTCAACAATCCTCCAAAGGGAAGAGTTCCGCTAATTTTCTAACAAGTGGTTTCGTTGTACCGCTTGTTTCCTTAACACATAGTATTGAGAGTTATCTTGCTTAGTGCTATTTGTTAAGGAAGGTGACTTCATATCCACCCCTCTATCTCCTTCCCCATAATTACAGGAAGGAGAAACCCTCCTCGCTTATTTATTTTCATGTATGCTGCTCCAAGTCTGTCAGGTGAATCATAACAGCTCGGAACTTTCTTATAAGTGGTAATTATGAGTTAGCTGTTTGGGATATGCGTTCTCGTAATTTACTTTTTACAGGAGATGGCCGCATAACTACTTGGTTCTTTGCACCAATTTTCTTGAAGTGTTTGATGAATCTTGCGTAACCTCAAGTAGGAGGTCTATATATCATTTAAACAAAATTTTGTTGTTTCTCACTAGATAGTCTAGATGAGACACCATGTTAACTGTGCTCCTAATTGAAGGATTTAAACCCAATTTACTTTACCCAGGAGGTGTATATTTCAGCATAAAAAATTGAAAATCCATCTGTTTACATGTGATGTAGGACATAAATTCCAATCAGAAAAAGGTTGAAGAAAACGTAGTTGTATGTTGCATATCAAGAATGGAAAATGTTGATCTTGATACTAATGGTCAATATAGTGGATTTAGAATACTGTATTTGAACAATTTTAACAAGCGGAGTCTTTGGTTGTGAACGGGTGTTGGTGTGAACTTCGTGCGAATGAATTGTTGCCCCAATTGCGGCAATAGTCTCCAATAGTGGCAGCCTGATGCCGCTATTCGAAATAGCTGCATTGCATCATTTGGACAATTGTCGCTATTGGGGATAGCGGCACTAGTTCGTTCGCACGCACTTCGCACCAACCCCCGTTCGCAAGTGAAGACTCTCCATTTAACAATTCTCTATCAACCATCTATTTTGCAATTGAATAATATTTCAAAAAAAAAATCTGGACAATTTAGCTGATTGTTTGATGGAAAGATCAATACTGTTGCATGTATGCTATTCTTCTTTTTTGTCTTCCTAAATCTAAAGGTGGACATTGGAATGATGGCAGGCTTGCAGGTGCAGCATTATTGGCTCCAGTTTCCAGTTACTGGTGGCCAAGTTTCCCCGCCAATTTAACTGAATATGCCTTCCACAAGCTGCCTTTAGCAGACAAGTGGGCATACCGAGTTGCTCATTATGCTCCATGGTTAACATACTGGTGGAACACCCAGAACTGGTTTCCTTCTTCAACCGTTTTAGCCGGTCAGCCTCATATCTTTTCTGCCCAAGACATTGAGATCATCAAATCCAAATCTTCAGCAGGAGATAGCCACAAGGTACCGCACTTACACAATTAATGTCTTTCTATTGTGGCCAAACCAGGGATTCACGAATTGTGTGACCAAGTGACCAATTAAATTATCCCATTCATGAGTTATCTTAAGGCTTTGTTTAGAAATGCAGGAAAGGTAGGATAATCGGAGGTATCCAAGATATTTCTTGTCATCCTACCTTTGATCTGTTTAGGAGTCTTTTTGGAGTTCAGATAGCTGAAGCCTGGAGGTATCTCAGCTGAGTTATTTTCTACCTCTGCTTTCTCGTTCTCTCTTGGAATGTACATACGGATAAGTCGGAGGTAATGTATCACCTAAAAGAAACACTTACACATAGAGGTAGAGGCATCGCACCTGTAGTGAACGCACCTTTACCTCCACTAGCTAATACCTACTAGTTAGGCAAAGATACCTGTGTAGTCAAACATGGCCTGCGCCAAAACCACCTTCCACGGCGGGACTGGCAGAATCAGCAGTCGGCGGAGCACCTTCCACGGCGGGACTGGCAGCATCGGTGGGATTGGCAGCACCTTCCACGGCGGGACTGCCTTCCGGCCCATTTGTATCCTCCACTGTTCCTGTAGTCTGAGCATCCTCCAAGACCCCCTCCAAATCATCCAGAACAATGTTATCAACTCCCACTATGTCACTAGAAGAGGAAATAGGAGTGTCAACCATAGTAGATGCATTCTCAGTTAGATGGGGATACTCATTTTCATGAAACTTGACCTCGCTTGACACAAAAATTTCACCTGTGTCGAGATCATATAATTTCCAACCCTTCTTGCCATAAGGATAGCCAGCAAATACACACTTCCTACTCCTTTGTGCAAATTTATTTTCCTTTGCTTTTTGATTGTGAGCGAAACAGTGACACCCAAACACCCGTAGCACATCAAAATTAGGAGTTGTTCCGCATAAGATCTTAAGAGGTGTTTTATTGTGTAACAAACCCGATGGAGTGTGATTTATTAAATACACCGCACTAAGTACACATTCCCCTCAAAAAGTAATAGGAAGATTGCCCCGGAACATTAAAGCACGCCAAAATTTGGGTTTGCTTAGACGGCTGGCTCTGATACCATGCCAAAATTTGGGTTAAAAGTTCATGCTTTATTCATTTATTCATCGGCCTACTTATACAAACTCATACACACTCAATCAAATCCAGATCCTATAAATTAGGACTCAATCAAATCCTATCCGATCCAGATCCTATAAATTAGGAAACAATATTAACCTCCTTATGGTCTATCAAATTTTTCCATAACAGCTTGTGTTGTTACACTTTGCTCAGTTCTTTTTTGAATTCTGGCACTTTGTCTGCATTAATGTCTTGGTACTAGGGATGCTTTCCTAAAATAGAAGTTCGTTCTGTAAACTATTACAACTTTAACATACAGTCCTATGTTATATTCTTTTTATCTCAAAACCCACGGTAATTGAATAATCTCGGTGCCCATTTATTAAATTGTTATAAAGTAAAGCCTTACGGTTTGGTCTGACCAGGCACAGCCAAGGCAGCAAGGAGACTTCGAGTCCGTGCACCGCGATTTGATAGTGGGATTCGGGAGCTGGGAGTTTGAACCAATCAATCTCGAGAATCCATTCCCAAATGGAGAGGGTGCAGTACATTTGTGGCATGGTGCGGAAGATTTAATTGCGCCTTTCTCTCTCTCGCGTTACATCAGCCAGAAACTCCCGTGGGTTGCCTACCACGAGCTTCCGAATGCTGGCCACTTTTTCCCATGGGCGAATGCTATGGGTGATGCAATTGTGAAAGCACTTGTTACTGGTCATCAGTAGCTCCTCAACACTCTTTTAACTGTTAGACAGGAACTTCCGTTCTGTGTGCTGTTTTTACTGTTTCAGTCAAAAGTTATATGTAATCTGTTATTTCTGAAAGAAAAAAAACATCATTTTTGCTCTGAGTTTCTCAACTTCTATTTAAAGATAAAACTTACTATTGGGTTTCCTCGTATGTGATGGCTGTGAAATGATTGAAAATAACCATTTTACGCACTCTGATACTAATTGAAACAAATTGTGGAGAACTCACCCTTAAAAGCTAGCTGTTAACTTGGGGGAACTCAAGTTTATTTCAATCCCACGTCGGCTGCCCATATAATCTGATATGGGACTAAATGATCCCTAAGAGGTTCTGACAGTTGTTTGTGCTATATATGTTATGTATAAGGTTATGCTCAGTTTTATTCTTTCTGGATAATAAATTATACTAGTATGATGTGAGTAGGATTTGATTTCCAAATATTTTGCTCACTGCAAAAGGCTCTCTCTTTTCCGCTGTACTACAAGTAGCACTTGCACTTACGTTCGCTTAGGCCGAAGCACAAGTTTATGTTCGCTAGGCCAATTTTTGCAAAATATATCTGAATCTGGAGTTTGTAAGACCCAAACGAATGAATCCGGCCCAATATCAACCAAAATCAGCACGTGTACTAGAACACGTGTTATGTAACCAGCATGCACTTCTCATGCACCCCGCTCGTGGCACGTGTCTCACACGTGTCTTCAGGCCAAGCGGCCCTCCCTCCCATCCGTACTTTTATCCCGAGTTGACCCACTTTTAAAAACTATTTCCAAACTAGACTAATTTCGAAACTAATATCGAGGATAGGCGTGATCGCAATTACGAACTGTAGCCTATTCGGTTATGAGGTGTAGCTGGGAAACTGTGGCCTCTTTAAAAATGTGTTTTTTTAGTGTGCAGTTTTCAACTGCAGTCTTATTTTATTTTATATTTGAGCTAGAAAATTTTTGAAATTTGGAGAAATTTTTTTAAGTAAAAAATGTGCCAAATATAGGCTGCAGTTTCCAATTATGACATGAACTAAACTACGGTATCTGTTATGAAATATAGGCCGCAGTTTAGCACATTTTTTGGGAAACTGGGGCATATATTTCATAACAAAAATCATTGTTTAGTTCATTTCATAGTTGGAAACTGCGGTATATATTTAATACATTTTTTATTTAGAAATATTTGTCTAAGTCTCGAAGTCTGTATAACCCAAATATAAAAAAAACTAAGACTACAGTTGAAAACTGCGATATCAAAAAAATATATTTTTGAAAAGATCTCAATTTTTCAATTGTAGTCTCACAATGAACATGCAACAATTTACAACTGCGGTCTATAAGGAATGTTCTATCCTCAAAATTAGTTTCGAAACTTATCTATCTTAGAAATTAGTTTTAAAAAGTTGGTCACTTCGGGAAAAAAAATTATACCTCCTGTCCGGACTTCAAGCCCAATTTTAATTTTTAGTCAACAAAATAAAAGTAAAGAAATCCGCTTGGCCCTGGGGGGGGCCACCTCAAACGTTGGGTATAAAACTATGGGAAATGGGCCCTCCTCGTAAGTAAGGTTTGATGAAAACGACAATAAACCAAAACAAATCGGATTATAAATACCAATTGATATCCCTCTCTCACAGGCAGCACTTCTTCTAGCAACTGACTTCGCTTTCAACGTCCGTTCGGGTCTGAGCTCGCATCTTAAAAGTCAGGTATCTTAAATCTTTCATGAATTTTCTCCCTTTATTGCTTTGGAATTCGTGATTCTTCCTTTAGGAATGAACAAAGTTTCTGTAGATAATGGATTAATGGAGACTTAATTAAAGAATTTTTTTCTCAAAATTTTCCCTTCATCATTCCAAATTAAAATAAAAATAAATACCAAAATCAAAATCAAAATCAGATGAATTTTTTTTATTTTTTAATGTTTTTAATGAATTAATTTTGATTTTAAGGGGAAATGAAGAATGAATTAGAGCATCTCTAGTTATTTGTCATTTACCTAAATTTTTCAAAATTTGGAAAAAATAGCGCTATAGTCGTTGGTCATTTATCCAAAAATTGGGTTTCGCCGTTACAGTAGTTGGCTATATCTGGCAAACGAAATGGTAATTACCAAAATATAGTTAACGAAAGATAATTTTTCGTCCGTTCGATAACACGAAAAATTATCTTTCGTCGCTTATTTTTTATTATTATTGGACGATAAATTATTTATCGTTCTTGATTTTTTTAAATTTTTTTATATTAAAAAATGGTCGGACGAGGGATTATTCCTCGTCCGTTCCATTTAAAAAAAATGAAATCTGAAATGTTCTGGGACGGGAGTTGATGCCCTGTCCCATACATTTCTCACCTTATAATTTTTATACAGAGCATTTGTATGGGTTAAATGTAGGTTTAAATATTAATTAATTAATAATTAAGAAATAATTATGATTAAATTAACAGTTTTTTTTAGTAATTAATTAAACTGATTTTTTTTTCTAACATCAGATGAAAAATAATCTTTTATCTGAGATTATAAAAATCCGAAAACTCATTTTTTAATCTTCGACGATTGCAGTGTAAAATCATTCTTTTCATTTATATTGACCAAATATTCAAAGTTTGGGTCTCCACGACTAATGATGCTCTTAAGCGGCAAAACTTGAATGCGTTTTTTAATTCCGTGAAATAAAGATTTTGTCTTTTACGAAAATGCCAGAAAAAGTTTAGTAATTTAGAGCATCTGTAGTCGTTGTAATGTAAAATATCCATATATGGATAAATAGAAATAGAAATCGCATTTTTGCTGCAGTCGTGCTAAGCTATTTTTTAGCAATTTATATTAAAATATTAACGGACGGCACATGATGTGCCGTCTGATAAAAAAAAATAATAAAATATCCGCCGAAAGCACGGAGAAGAAAAGGAAAAAAAAAAAAAAAAAAATCAACTAAAATTCCGGACGGCACATGATGTGCCGTCCAGGAGTTGCTTTTGATTGGGTTTTTGTCCTTTTCCACTTTTTAGAAATTACAAAAACATTCCAGTTATTGCAAAAAAATTATAAAAATTGCAAAAACATTTCAAAAATTGCAAAAAAAATCAAAAAATTATAAAAACATTTTTAAAAATTGCCAAAAAAATTTAAAAATTACAAAATCCACCGGACGGCACATCATGTGCCGTCCGAGGATTTGGGGAGCGGGATTATTTTACGGGATTATTTTAATTGGGAAAAAAATAAAAAATCAACAGACGGCACATTATGTGCCGTCCGACGAAAAAAAAATAATTTTTTTTTTGGGACGGCACATGATGTGCCGTGCGCCAAATATGCATATCGTCTATGCGGATTGCTAAATATGGCAATCTACTGTAGCGATTTATCCAAAATATGGATAAATAGCTAACGACTGCAGCGACTTTTTATGGATAATATGCATATTATCCATAAATAGCTAACGACTACAGATGCTCTTAGGATGCGCAGAAAGTTGCTTTTTCGCCGTTGCTGGCGTCACCGTCAATGACTTTTTCTGCCATAAATAGTAACGTGACAGGGGCTCAAGTGAGGAGGGAGTGTTCTGGACCAAAAGATAAATTGCTCATAATTGTTTACCAAAATGACCACTTTTTAAAAGTATTTACTAAACTGGTCCACTTTCGAAAGTATTTATCAAAATAATCCACTCGCTATCTCAGATAGTGAGTTTGGTTAAAAACTCATCACTATCTGAGATAACGAGTGTATAATTATGTGTTTGAAGAAAAATATCAAGTATAGACTCGTCATCTCAGATAGTAAATGTGTATGTACTATACTCGCTGTCTCAGATAGCGAGTTTATGGTTGTGTGAAAAATTTTCCAATCGACCCAGATAGCGAGTGTGTTTGTACCACACTTGCTAACTGGGATAGCAAGTGTAGGGTCTTGAAGAAAAGTTCCTCAATCGAAACTTGCTATCTCAGTTAGCGAGTGCTTTTCTTCTAAACTCGCTAACTAAGATAGCGAGTGTCGATTAGAGAATTTTTAAAAACTTGTTGTTTCGCTCTCCCTCACTTCTCTCTTTCCATTCTCTCTCTAACTCTGAAAGAAACCTAATATGAACAAATCCTAGCCTCCCAAATTCATTATTTCACCAACAAAATCCGTCCAAAATCTTTTGAGATCCAATTCATCACTCACAACCCTCTCTACTCTCACTCTCAAAACCCTAAACCCATCATTGAAGATCCCGAATTGTTCAATATTCACGATCATATATTCAAAGGTATGATTTGTATAACCTTTTATCTGTACACTTGGGTAGATTAGATTATTGTCTCATTTTTGTATAAATATGTATAGGTATGGATTACGATATTTCTATATGGATTTATTTTGGTGGTGAAATAATTCATGACGCGAAGATAGGTTGTTGTTATAATGCTCTTGATCTTGAAATAATTTGGGCACCTTGTACAATTACAATGGCAGAATTAGCCGAGAAAATTTATGAGGTTACTAATTGTGCTAGAGATCAATAGAATTTTAAAATTTTAGCTTGATATGCAGCGGGTAAAGGTAAAAGTCAATATTTTATGACTATGTCCGTAGGAAATGACACCGCTCTAAAGTCCATGATTGCTAGGACAGTTGATCCAAATTATAATTGGTGCACATTGGAATTATATATTCAGCAAATCCAAATTAGTAATGCCTAGCCACATGCTAATCCTAATTCAAGCTTCGTACGAAAAGTACCGATACATGGAATGAGTTCTAACCCGTTCAAACTTCATATGCAATCCCATCGTCCCCACAAGAAGACACGTTCACAAATACAACAAGCCCGGATCCTACAGAAGTGGAGTTGCCATGTCAACCTAGTTTGGTTCAAGATTATGTTCAATCAACCAATGTCTATGGAATATTTCAAAATGCTTCCGTCATCAATGCATTATTAGATGATGATACAGAAGATGAAGAAACCGACGATGAAGTTGATGAGAATGTAGAAAATGATGATGAAGTGGAAGAAGATGAATATATAAATGTTAATCTAAATGAGAAAAACGATAATGACGTGAACACTATTGATGCCTTTAATAATGTTATTGTTCATGTTACCAAGGAGATGTCCCAAAATGCTAGAGTAAATCAAGTTTCACAAGAGTCGTCCGTTTCATTGAATGCCGACGAATTGTACATTAGGAAGGAGTTTCAAAGTAAAAAATCTATCCAGCATGCGGTGAAGCTATGCTCCATCAAGAAACATCGAAAATTTGTCTCATTGAAATCTACACCCACCCTATATACCGTGAAATATAAATTGGCGCCTAGAAAACGTACCATTGAGGAGATGGTGCAAATCCCACCAGTCGTAAGTGAGGACAGTTGCCTTTGGGCGCCTTTGTCCACCACCACACCATTACTTGGTGGTGGTCCATACTAAGTTCGTGGGATCCCCGTGGTCTCGGTTACTTAGGGGTCTACTACTCTCTCATTCTTTATGAATATTCCGTGTTCGTGCCATATCTAGTAGCGATGAGAATCCTACAATTTTAAATGTATTTCGGTATATTCATATAGTAGAATTGCATACTCTAAAAACAAAATTGCATACTCTAAAAAAAACCATTTAACACCAATAATATACACACACCATAAATGAGTAATTCAAAAATAATATGGACAAATGTTTAATAATCATTTTCTTATCAACAATATAATTTCACATTCGCGTTCACATTCATATTCATGCAGGGGCGGAGAGAGATGGTGGGTTGGGGCAACATTTGGGACCCCAAAATTTTTGTAAAACCCCTTCATATAAGCCAGAATTTTTATTTGGCCCCCCAGTTTAAATTTTTTTGGGACCCCCAAGCTCAGTCCACCTCTTAAATGTTGAAATAGTGGTATGAATTTTGGACTAAAAAATAATTCATTCTCTCAGTCTATTAATTAAGTCAAACTGCTCAAGCTTAAAAAAAAAAACTCAAACCCAACCCATCTATTAAACCCAAACTTCCTTCATTCTCTCATTCTCTCATCTTTCTATATAATATGTAGTATGGATTTCAATTCTAAGTCATTTTTTTTAAATTCAATTCCAAGTATGTAGTATGAATTTTATTGTGTTGGTACAGGTATGAGTAAATCATTTTGTTCTACCCATAGATTTATTTTTAATGTTAACAATCATGCTTATTATTTGATCTGTATGATCCTTCGATAAAATTTTGAATAAGAAGCTAGTGTGTACACAAGTTACAAGTATATCTATTCATTTTGGTCGTATCTCTTAGCCTCTAGTATTTTAATAGTGTAAATAGTGTAGTATGATTATTGATTATCATTACTCTTACCAAATTTAGAGTACAACTGTACAAGTGTCAAACAATACATGATACTAAGAACACTAATTCAAATATTTACTTTGATTATAATTTTATTTTGATCCAACTACTTTGGTTTTCAAAACAAAAATAAAGTAAGGAATTTTCGCAAAAATCATGTCGATGCTGGGGAAAAAAATGGGACACCCATTTTGATTTGTCTGACTCCGCCACTGCATTCACGGACTTACACATATAATTTCACATAATTATATTCTTTCACATTCACATTCAACATGCTCTGTCCAATATTGTTTAAAATCAACAAAACCTACATCAATTCAATATGCTCTCAACAATAATATGGACAAATATTTATTTATCATAATCACATTCATACCAATATGTATCGAAATTTCTTATAATCAATTTAACACCAATAATCCGATTCAAAAAAAAAATTAACACCAATAAAAGTTCTTATGAACAATTTATACATATAATTAACCAACATTGCGTTCTAGATTTTTCAACCCCAATCAACAATTCAGACTACACTAATCATCACACAAATCACAAATTCTTAATATTATGTTCTAATTGCAAAATCTAAATGCTCACAACATTAACCAAAAATCTAATTACAAACATATGAAGACTTACCAAACGATAGATGAGTACTTTAGGATCTACGGTTCATGAAATTCTCTTCACCGTTCGTGCCACAATCCTCTTCACAGTTCACAAAAATCAACCAAAATCGGGATCTACGGTGTTGGATTTAGGGTTTTGAGAGTGAGTAGAGATGGTTGAGAGTGATGAAGTGAATTTGGAGAGATTTTGGACGGATTTTGTTGGGAAAATCACGAATTGGGAGGCTAGGGTTTTGAGTTTCTTTCGGATTTGGGAGAGAAAAGAGAGTGTTCGATGAAGTGAGAGAGATCTGAGATAGCGAGTAGTCTATAAAAACTTTCCCAATCGATACTCGCTATCTCAGTAAGCGAGTGTGGTATAAACACACTTGCTAATTGAGAGAGCGAATCTAAGCTCACGAATTTTTAAATTCGTCCCCAATCTACACTCGCTATCTCGGTTAGCGTGTGTGATACAACATCACACGTTATCTGAGATAGCGAGTATGAACTTGCTATTTTTCTTCAAGGCCAACTCACTATCTCAGTTAGCGATGAGTTTGGAGAAACACACAACCATACACTTGGAGTTAGCGAGTCTGAACTTGATATTTTTTTCATTTTTTCTCCAAAGTTCGGAGAAACACATAACCATACACTCGCTATCTCAGATAGCGATGAGGTTTTAACCAAAATCGCTATCTTAAATATTTTTAAAAGTGGATCAGTTTGATAAATACTTTCAAAGTGTGGAGAAACACATAATCATATACTCGCTATCTCAGGTAGCGATGATGTTTTAACCAAACTTGCTATCTTAAGTACTTTCAAAAGTGGATCAGTTTGATATATACTTTTAGAAAGTGAGTCATTTTGGTAAACTTTTCAATTGCTCACCGCTTTAGCTTAAACTTATCCACCAAATTGCCTTTTCGTCTTTTTTCTTTTCTATTCTTTTTCTTTTGAATTTATATGTTCATTAACTGCCTTTAGTTTTATTTTAGCTTATGTAACAACTTTCTTGACTTCAAACTTGGCATTAATAAGACTGTCGTATGTAAAATTAATTGATGTTTACTTAATTTAGATACTCAAGCAACTTTGAAACTATTTTGGCAACCATTTACTTTTACATCCAACTTGGTTTCAAAGTTGAAGATTACCCCTGTTTTACCAAAATTTTTTTTCCACAATTTAGACAGATTTTTAGGAGAATTTGGGAATAAAAAAAGTTTAATTTCAGACCCAGTAATCTTCACAAAAGCCATATGTGGTCCCACCACCGCCATACTCCATCAACCATATCCATCGAAAATCAACGACCCGATTCACTCTTAGCATAATCATGACGTCATCTCACCCAATCCCTCCCCCCATCCTTCTCTCTCTTCAAATTTACCAGAATGTGCTAACACTCAATCTCAAAAAACGCAGAGGAAAAAAAAAAAGGAAAAAAAGAAACGAAAAATCAAGAAACAACAATGGCGTCACCAACTGGCAGCAAGGTCGGCGAGAACGAGGTGTCCGTCGAACCCCACCACCGACGCGCCGTCGAAGTCATGGAAGACCCGTTCCTGATGCGCCAGTCCTCCATCTACTCCCTCACCCTCGACGAAATCCAGAACACCGTCTGCGAACCCGGCAAGTCCTTCGGCTCCATGAACATGGATGAGTTCCTCAACAACATCTGGAACGTCGAAGAGGTTATCAGCGCGGTCAACAATACCAACAATCATAACGGCAACATGTCGACCGATTCAACCGCACCGGTGAGTGCACCGCCCAGTGGGAATGGGGGCCCACCGCTGCACCGCCAGGGGTCGCTGAGTATTCCTTCACCGCTGTGTGGGAAGACGGTGGATGAGGTGTGGACCGAGATTCATGAGGTGGTGCAGGAGGTTGAACATTTGGGGTGCGAGAGGGTGAATGAGAATGGCGGAAATGCAAATGCGGCCCAGAGTCAGCCGACGTTGGGGGAGATGACACTGGAGGATTTTCTGATTAAGGCTGGGGTGGTAAGGGAAGGGCTGGGGCCTGCATCGCCGCAGCCGCCACCTCCGGTGACTCCTGTGCAGCAGAATTACGGGTTGCAAACGGGGGGTTATCCGATTGGGAATGTGGTGGGGCCGGCGGGGTATGATTACCATATGGGGATTCATCATGGTCATGGTCATGTTCAGCAGGTGGTGAGTGAGGGGCATGTGAATAGGAATAGGAATGGGTATGGGTATGCTGTGCCGCCGGTGGTGAGAGTGGGGTCGCCTGAGAGTCCGGTGTCGTCGGATGGGGTGGGGATGGGGCCGGTGGAGAGAGAGGGGAATGGGAGGAAGAGGGAGGCGGATGGGGTGCCGGTGGAGAGGAGGCAGAGGAGGATGATTAAGAATCGGGAATCGGCTGCGAGGTCTCGGGCTAGGAAGCAGGTATTAAAAAGTTATGCATGCATTACATATAGCTTTAATTCTTTTGTAATTAATCTAGAGAATTCTATTTGCTCATCTTTGTTTATTTGAAGGTATTGAGTTTTGTTGCTGCTTGTGTGTGTATCTGTAGGCTTATACGGTAGAGCTGGAGGCGGAGCTGACTGCTCTGAAAGAAGAGAATGCTCGCCTGAAAGAGGAGGAGGTAAGGGATTTTATATATTCACATTTCCAAAGAAAAATTAATCTGGCCATTGGGTGGGATCTTCTTCCTTCAATGTTGTGCTGTCATTTCTTTGCCCATTTGATAGATAGGATTCAGCATTGACTAAATATTGGTTGTATTTTTATTTCGATTTCAAAGTATATATTACCTAAGCTATGCTGCATATAGTTCACCGGCAACCTGAACTGAACGTAGCGGTCATTGGTTAGTTATGCTTTTTTGAAACAGAGATATCCTTAGTGAATCTGACCAACTGTCCAATTCCATCGTATCAAGATAGAGTTGAGTAACTAAAATGGTTTTATTGCTTCCTTTAAATTGACACTCATTAAGAAAATTAAGAAGTTCATGATCAAACCTAGTGTTTGTGTTGTGGTGAATGTCATAGTTTGTAATGTGGAATATTAGATAGAATAACTGGTCTCAATGGTGGATCCAAGTAGCGAAGGCAGGCGTATAAAAAGAAATAGAAAACCATGCACTAAAATATCAAGTTTAAATTTAGAGATTTGCCTAATCCCACCTTATGTTAAGAAGTAAAAACCTCATATTTAACATAGGCCTTTCTTCCAAAAAAGGGAAAAAAAGCATATGCCTTTTATAATAGAAAGTGGACAACTAGGCAGTTAAAATCGATTTTTTGAACTAATCGGTGTAGGAGCGATTACAGATTAATCGGTTAATCAGAAAATAATCCGGAATTAAATTGAAAAATCATTATATATATATACTAGATTTGCCCGTGGGCACGTGCCTATGGCACGTCTTCGGAACGATACAAAACACGAAAAGCTCTGTAAACAGTAAAACAACAATTATGTAGCTCAAGTTTGAATAATATGACAATAATTAGTTGTAAACAAAAGTCCATGTTTCCATTAGTATATGTTGAAAATTAATTATAAATGGGGATGTAAAATCTAACTTCTTAGAACTTTAAGTGTGGAAAATGATAAAATTTAATTGTTGAAGAGATATTTGCTATTTTCAATATGACATGTGCAATAAAAAAAATATAAAAATTCTGAAAATTTACAAACCTAAAATCTTAAAATCTAAATTTCTAGGTAAATAAAGAAAGAATGGGAGAGAGTGAGAAAGAGAGAAATATGAAAAAGTGGAGAGGAGAGAGATAGTAATAAAGTAATGAGTTTTTTATTTTTTTTATTTTTCGGAGGGGGGGGGGTGCTGGGGGATTTGATTTTGGGGTTTGAAATTTGGGGGGGGGGGGGGAAATGTGTTTTATGAGGTTAGATCTGGACCTTTGATTTTGGGAGATTAAAGGCGAGCCACTTGATAGCTTTCTTTGTGTTTTATTTTATATATATATATATATATAAAGATATATCCTCATTATGTAGCAACCCTAAATCTTAATATAAAACTAATGTATAAAATAGCGCGCTACGGAGCTCGAAATAGCTCGCTATGTAGCCTAACTCTACTTGTTTTGCTACAAAGCTCATGTGCATAACTCATTTTCTATATAGCTCTGTGCTATTTTTGTGTAGCTCATGCTATTTGCGCACTGCAGCTTAACTTAAATAGCATGCGCATAAACATACCATTTTATTTAACTGAACAGTTGAGTTATAAACATAAGTGACGAAACCTCTTCATTTTTTCCCTTTTTCATCATGTTTTCTAAAACTAAGACACTCAATTCTTGTGAGAACTTCAATTTCTTCAAGTAGTGGCGAAGACTCTAGTCTCCAACAACTGTTGTATATCCGTTATCGGTGAATTTCTTTATTTTATTTAATTTTTTTTTATTCAAGCTAGTAACCCAACTATTAGGGTTTCTCTTATTTTCTTTCTTCTTTTCCGATTCTTCATTTCAATCTCGTAGTTTTAATTTATTGGATTTTGAAGTTTGAATTAGGGGTATTTAATTAAAGTCAAGAAAACTATTCTCATTCACTTAGCAATTCCGTTCCATTTTATATTCATGTTTATGTATGTTCTTAGTTCTTGTAATTTAAGTCTTTATTTCTTGAACATTGAATTCTCGTTTTGGTGAATATTTAGCATTTTTTAACCTTCAAATTTATTATTTTCAATTTTAGGAAATTATTTAGAATTTTACAATTTTGTAGTTAATTAATTTTTAATTTTTAAATTAAAAAATAAAAACTCTTCATAGCTTACGTTATGCGTTACGCTATTTACGCTTTGCGCTACTGATGGCTTGAGTACTATACTTGCGCTAGCGCTATTTTCAACATTGTATAAAACTATTATAAGATTATCAAATAGGGACATAGTTGTAGAGAAAAATAAGAGAGTACTTGGTTTGAGCTGAGTTTGGATTCTGGATGTGAGTCGGGTCGGGTTTGCTGGTTGGTTTCATCAAACAAAAACAATCGGAGAGGAGCAGCACGAGCAGCAAGAGGAGTGCAATGGATGCGATCCATGTGAAGTATGCGACTGTGCAGGGGAGCGATGACTGGTCGGGTTTGGGTTTGCTCGAGGAAGAAGAGAATCATTTGGGTATGAGTTTGAGTTTGGGTTTGAAGAGAATCAGTTTGGATTTGGGTTTGCGTGAGAAAAAAGAAGAAAGCGGTGACATATCGGGTTTGGGTTTGCGCGAGGACCAGAAAGGGTTTGGATTTTGGATTTGAATTTGAGTTTGGGCCGGATTGAGCCTAAATAATGCAAACGAGCATGAAAATTAGGGAAGATTTAACTAGTTAATTTGCCACTTAAAATCGATCGATTAACCACTAATCAGCCGATTATACCCGATTAAATCGCCGACTATTAAAATATAATAAATTGCTAAAAAATAATCGCTTAGCCTCCGATTAGCGATTTATTGGGGATTAAGGGCGTAATCAGGGGTTTTAACTGTTTAGGTGGACAATTACTTAGAAAATAAATGTCTTTTGCTAATTAAAATGTAAGGATAATTAAGTTAACAAAGAACGTTCCACTCTTTAAGCTAAAAGACTTCTGCTTAAAGCCTTAACGTTTAAAGAGTAAAAGAAAACGTCTCACCCATCACCAACTCACCATTGATATCTGTGGCTCTAAGTCATCTTTGCAATCGACTAATGACCTTTCATCATGTTGTAAAGAACGTACGTAAGACCACATTAGCAACTAGTAGTCGAACTATATATATATTTTGGTTTTTCACCTAAATGTACATACTATGAAACTCTTTAATAAATGTGTTCAGCAATGAATCATTAGGACATGCAATGCACTTGTTATCTGTCGCTAAGGGCCTTATTATTTCTGAATGCATGTAAGTGTGGCCAATTCTTTATGTTCTATAATATATGACAAATAAAGATAAAAATATTTGCAATGTATACACAAGAGGCCACATGTCTACACACTACACTCTATGTGAAGAGTGTATAAATCACATTAGCCACTAGCTGTTGAACTCTATATATATTTTGTTTTTTCACCTAAATGTACATACTATGAAACTCTTTAATACATGTGTTCAGCAATGAATCATTAGGACATGCAATGCACTTGTTATCTGTCGTTAAGGGCCTTATTATTTCCTGAATGCATGTAAGTGTGACCAATTCTTTATGTTCTATAATGTATGACAAATAAAGATAAAAGTATTTGCAATGTATACACAAGAGGCCACATGTCTACACACTACACTCTATTTGAAGAGTGTATAAATCTATTAATGTATAATATGTATGAATATGTTTCAAGAAGTATATGTATTGGATGCTCTTTTGTGTGTGCGCATGCGCGCCCGCGTGCATGTATTTGTTGTTGAAATCAGATTTGGGAAAATAATAATTTTCTTGTTCATCTTTATTCTTTACTGTATACATCTATATATAAGGATTACATTCTTGGAGGAGAAGAAAGGTGATTGAGAGAAGATTGAGGGATATGAGATTTGGGGAATCTGTTTCTTGTAGATTAGGAAACAGAATATACACATTAGCACTTACTATATTTCAATACTCCCCCTCAAGTTGGTGCATACCCCCCCTCAAGTTGGTGCATAGATATTGAATATGCCCAACTTATCAACAAATTTCAAGAAGAGCCGAGTCGAAATTGCCTTAGTCAGGATATCTGCGAGCTGATCTTCTGACTTTATTTTGGATATATCAATGACTTTCTCATCTAATTTCTCCTTGATGAAGAATCTATCCACTACTACGTGTTTCGTCCTATCATGTAGAACTGGATTGGCGGCAATATCACATACTGCTTGACTGTCACAATACACTTTTATAGGTTCATTCGGACCACAACCTAAGTCTTGCAACAAGAGTTTCAGCCATAAAGTTTTCGCTATACTTAGAGCTACTCCGCGATACTCAGCCTCTGCACTAGAGCGTGCAACAACATTTTGCTTCTTGCTTCTCCATGTAACTAGATTTCCTCCAACAAATGTGAAGTATCCTGAAGTGGAGCGCCTATCAATTATAGATCCTGCCCAATCAGCATCAGTTATGCCTCAACCTTCAAGTGACCATGTTTCGCAAATAGGATCCCTTTTCCTAGAGCAGATTTAATATATCTCAGAATTCTCATCACTGTATCCATGTGATGTTCCTGAGGTGCATGCATAAACTGACTTACCACACTTAAAGCATATGATAAATCTGGCCGTGTATGCGCAAGATACATCAGTCGTCCAACCAATCTCTGATATCTTTCCTTATCGCAAGGTGCATGATTATATTCGTTGCAAAGTTTCAGTCCTTCTAACTGTGTACCAATCGGCTAACAAGCAGACATTCCAGTTTCCTTCAATAAATCGAGAGCATACTTTCTTTGAGACAGAAATATACCATTTCTCGAGCGAGAAATTTCAATACCAAGGAAATATCTCAAAGTGCCAAGATCCTTCATTTCGAATTCTTGTGACAAGTAGTTCTTCAATGCCATTCTCTCCTCAGGATCATTTCCAGTTACTATCATGTCATCCACATATATAATGAGAGCAGTAATCTTACCTTCTTTCCTTTTTAGGAATAGGGTATGATCTGAATTACTCTGACAATATTCTAATGTCCCCATTGATTTTGTAAACCTTCCAAACCAAGCTCTTGGCGACTGTTTGAGACCATATAGCTCCTTCCTTAATCGACACATTTTATTACTGTGTTGGACTGGTCTATTTGATCCTGGCGGTAGATCCATATAAATCTCTTCTGTTAATTCCCCATGTAGAAATGCATTCTTCACATCAAATTGCTCCAACGACCAATCAAAATTTGCCACAGGTGCAAATGTTTCCACCTTGGATCGGCTAAGGCTTCCTGCACACTGTTAGGAATCGATACAACAGATAATTGATTCACAAATGACTTATTTGATTCGGACAATCGGTGAGTGGATACAAAATGACTCATGGGATACTTGACTTTACTAGTAGAATTAGGCTCATAAGTGGGTTTTGGGATACCTCTAGTAGTACGATTTGGGAGTTCTCTTCTTGGAGCTTCGGATAGCGATGATGATTGGTTTTAGGGTTCTGCTAAGGGTAGAGATAGATCTGATGGTACTGGTGGTGGAGATGGTTCAGATGGTGCTGGTGGTGGAGATGGTTCAGATGGTGCTAGTGATGGAGATGGCTCATCTTCATGGAGGTTCGGCACTGATTGCAGTTCTTCGTTGAAATCTTTTTCCTCAACCAAGTCTTCATTCGAGTGATCGTCACTACTTACATCCCGATTTTCTCTCCTTATATTCGATTGTTCAGTCTGAATGGTAAATACTTCATCATCGGCAAGAGTTTGAACTTCACTTCGGTACCCCCCTTGAAACCTCAGAGGAAAAAGACATCTCATCTTCATGGAACACAACATCCATAGTCACAAACATCTTTTGAGTTGGTGGGTGATAGCACCGATACCCTTTCTTATCCTGTGCATATCCCACAAACACACATCGGACAGCTCGAGGAGTTACTTTATTACGTTCATGTTGATGAAGATAAACAAATGCAATGCATCCAAACACACGAGGTGGCAAGTTGACGACTTTTGGTGCATTCACAGCTTTAGTTAATACTTAAAATGGTGTGAGGAAGTTTAGGATACTAAAGGGAACTCGGTTGATTAAGCAGCGGAAGCAAGGGCTTCCCCCCAATAAATGAGTGGCATATGTCCATGGATAAGAGAAGCACAGACCACCTCAAGCAAATGTCTGTTTTTCCTTTCTGCAACGCCATTCTGTTGAGGTGTATACGAGCATGTTGTCTGGTGAACAATCCCATGTTCCACCAAATGTTGTTGCAGATTCGAACTCATGTACTCACCGCCATTATCACTCCTAAGAACTTGAATCTGTACTTTATACTGAGTCATAATATGCTTGTGAAAATTTTGAAACAAGCCACTAACTTCACTTTTTGACTTCATCAAACAAATCCAGGTCATACGAGTACAGTCATCAATAAATGTCACAAACCATTTGTCTCCTCCAAATGTAGTGTTTTTGGCTGGACCCCAAGCATCAGAATGAATAATCATAAATGGAAGAGAGCTTCTACTTGGACTTGGAGAAAAAGAGACACGGTGACCTGTTGCGAGTTCACACACATCACACCGAAAGACAGAAATATTCATCTTCAAAAATAAATTTGGAAATAACTTCTTCAAATAGCCAAAAGAAGTATGCCCTAGACATCGATGTCATAGCCAAATATCTGATTTATTCTTCTCACCTTCAGATCCTTCCACACTTAAAGCTTGAGTCAACTTGCTTGAACTTTCAGATTCTAAACCCAGGTAATAGAGCTTCTCGTGTCTAACCCCACAACCAATCGTCTTGCGAGTCCGAATATCCTTAATACATAATGTGAAGGCCAAAAAACTACAATATAATGCAAGACAGTAGTTACTTGAGCAACAGATAACAGATTAAAATTCAAGGATGGCACAACTAGGGCAGTATCTAAGGTTAGGTTGTTTGTGAGAGGTATGGAACCCTCGCCAGTAACAGTGGTAGGATCACCATTGGCAGTGGACACAATTAATTTGGTGGATGGTTGAAAATTTTGAACTTGTCTAGAATCAAAAGTCATATGGTCGGTAGCACCCGAATCAATTATCCATGCATTATTCATAACAGAGACAGAAAAAATCTTACCATCATTACCTGCAGCAGCACGATCAACAACTTCAACTGCGACAGTGGGTTGATTGCAAGTCTTCTTCCAAATATCCCTGCTATGATCCCAGTTCTCCGGATAGCCGATAATCTTATAACAACGAAATTTCGTGTGACCGATCTTGCCAGAATGAGTACACTTCCTTGATTCATACGGTAGTTTTGGTCCCATGGTGTTGTTGTGACGGAACAATAAACAGCAAAAATGAACAGATCAAGCAGCAAAGAGCAACAGACGATGACGCCAGCAAACAAGTACTCAACAGCAAACAGAAAGTACGCAACAGTGTACAGCAAACAGCAAATACGCAATAGCAAACAGCAAAAACAATCTGACTATGACGCCGGAGATCGATGGCATGGGATCGGGAGGCACGACGGCAGCAACTTCGGGCGACGATGAGGGCTTCGAGGTTTCCGGTTCGGGTTCGGGTTCGGGTTCTGAAGTCGAAGTCGGATCCGAAGTCGCGACGGTAGCAACTAAGGATCCAAAGTCGAAGGATCCAAAGTTGGTAGGGTTTCGACGAGATCTGGATCTGAAGTCGGGAGGGTTTCGGTGATAAGGAGGGTGATCGAAGGTGAGCGGAAGTTGCAGGTGGAGAACTCGATGGCAACAATAGGGAAAGTTAGGTGATGGCGACGAGATGAAAGCGAGGTCGAGGTCTTCAGTTGCTGCGATGGAGGGACGGCTCAACGGCAATGGCAGAGGGGGCTGGCGATCGGGGATGGGTTCGGGAATCAGCAGACAGGAAGAAGAGGAAAGGGAGTCGGGGGGGGGGGGGTTCGGAGATGTTGGGGTTGGTCGGAATCGGGTCGGAATGGAGGCTTCAGATCCGATCACCTCCGTCTCATCTTCTTCTTCTTCAACTAGCCTAGATCTTGTTAGGCTCTGATACCATGTTAAAATCAGATTTGGGAAAATAATAATTTTCTTGTTCATCTTCATTCTTTACTGTATACATCTATATATAATGATTACATTCTTGGGGGAGAAGAAGGGAGATTGAGAGAAGATTGAGGGATGAGAGATTTGGGGAATCTGTTTCCTATAGATTAGGAAACAGAATATACACATTAGCACTTACTATATTTCAATATTTGTGTCTGTTTTGTGTGTGTACACATATTTTCCAACTAGAACCAATGGTCCCTTCCAAGTGATCTCAGTTGAATCACATGTTTTAAATGTTAACAAGTGACTATATACTTAGTATTGTCTCTACACACCTAAATACTATAAATTAGGAGTGTCCAATCGGTATGTCCAAGATATCTCAAATTTTATCATTTCTTCTTTATTTCTTGGTTGTTAAAAATTAACAATATAAGTTTTGGAGGTATACACCAATAAAGTTGTACTCGGGCCAAGACCTTCCTCACAAACTTTTTCTATATATAAAAAAAGAAAAAAAGTGTTTTTCCTACATTGAATTAAATTTAACTAAATTGCTAGCTCTGCCATAGAGTGGCCTATCTTGACTTACTTATGGAGGTGGTCACAATTATTTTCATTGTTAGAATGAGGTTTTGCAACTTTATTAGCTTTCCCCCCCGACATCGCTACGATAATAAATTCTTTGATTGATGCTGAAGTTCTAAGAGTGATACTCACATCAGAAATCTTTTCCCGAAGTGGGACATGGATCATGACATATCGGATTGCTTGCATGTGAATTAGGTAAAAGTTCAAGGAAGCATCTAGCCCAGCCTTGGAAAGAGAATGCGAAATGGTTAAATACGTTGGATTCATAGTTAAATATTTTCAAGTCATTGTTGTCCAAGGCGAATTAACTGAACCCTTTTTTTAGGTGAAACTTGTTCTAATAAATGGTAGTGGATTTGGTTTGGTACGCTACCATTTATTAGAACAAGTTTCACCTAAATACAAGCGATTAGGCTTAAGAGGTGCTTTTGAACAAGCTAGAGAAATGATTAACCTATTTGACCTTGAGTTGGAGCTTTCTATGGAGTTAATAACATTAATTATGTTCTCGAAACTAAAATTTGAATTTGAGGAAGTACATGAGTCATTAAGCTCTGGATGAAATATGAGCCTAGGCGCAGGCGGAGATATTAATTGGAATGACTCGATGAGATATGCTCGAGTGACTAGAACTACTTGACTTGATATTAGCCAAGCTAGGGTAGTTAAGGTCATAGACAACAACATACAAGAAAAAGACATCAGAACTTTCTAAATTGGACCCTGATTTGATCCGATTCCAGTAAACACACGAAGCTGCCTAAAACATAAAAAGACAAACCTTTGGGTGTTCGACTTGGGTGCGCCAGCCACCATGAACCTACCCAATTATCATTTGGTTTCCTCCCTTATGCGGGATAAAATGAAAATTAGTTGGGGGTTATATCTTATTAGGTATGATGCATAGGAAAAAATGATCAGAGATGACATAATTTTTTTGGGGTGCAATAAGAAAACTTGTAGTCCCCAAATCTTGTTTGAAAATTAGTTGGGGGTCATATCTTATTAGGTATGATGCATAGGAAAAAATGATCAGAGATGACTTATAATTTTTTTAGGGTGCAATAAGAAAACTTGTAGTCCCCAAATCTTGTTAACAAGTAGTCGTTTCAGCCCATAATTTTTGTAAACATCTTTCCAACGTAAAGGCGGTTTTGACTTTTGAAGATACTCTTGCATGGTAATTGTTATTATAGTGCTCAATACTTGTTTTATTGGGGTTGCAGAAATCTTGAGGATGTATTTTGTCTTATTGGGGGTGCAATAAGAAAACTTGTAGTCCCCAAATCTTGTTAACATGAAGAGTCCTTTTAGCCCATAATTTTTGTTAGCATCTTTCCAACGTAAAGGAGGTTTTGCCTTTTGAAGATACTCTTGCGATGGTAATTGTTATTATAGTGCTTAATACTTATTTTATTGGGGTTGCGGAAATCTTGAGGATGTATTTTGTTTTATGATAGCACGGTGATGATAGCTCACCGTGACTTTTAACTTGGAGGAATAATTGTATTCATTGTTGTTCTTCGAACTTTGTAAAAGAAGCTCTTGGAAAGTCCTTGTCTATACAGTGTAATTGACCTTAGCGAGCTTCCTCGCACCTTTTAATCCTCGAAGGACCTTGTGTAATTGACCTTATTACCAAGCTTCTATACATCCTTAATCCTCAAAGATCCTCCCTCCACAGACGTACAATTATCTTCAATTCTTACTGAAATTAGGGAAACGAGAATTATATTTTCTGTAAAAATAGTGAATTGGGGGATTATCTTCTCAATCACATTTGTTCTTCAAATTGGTGATCAGAGTGGACCCTTGAATTTGATACCGTGGGCATACGCTAAATTTAAATTCAAATTCTGCCAATGGTTGTGTAGACCATTGAAAGTACATTATGGTTTCAAACGAAAGAATAAAAAGGAGGTCGAAGGTGGTGAAACCTCTAACCGACTTCTCTAGTAGTCACCTTCTTCGCTACCTTCTTCCCTGATGATGTATCTGCCACTTCTGTAAGTAATGAAACCACTTCTGTAAGGATAGAGGTAGATAACGACAAGGATCGACAAGGATCTAACCACTGTTTGGATTGTTCCTCTTTTCACTCTCCACAAGCTATTTTATTGCAAATAGAGGTGGCAGCCCTGAACCAACCTCTCCTGGGCCTTTGCCGGCGGGTGCAGCTATGGGTGCAGATGAGAAACTTCACCTCTTTGGACATCATTTATTATTATTATTATTATTATTATTATTATTATTATTCTCCTAGTCTATTGTACTTTCGACTCCCTTTTTCTTTTGACCCCCACAACCATCGGTGCAATCTGTACATCTCCATACACCTATGACATTAAGTTCCAGCATGGGTCTCCAATCTCCAATTCGAAAAAACAACTTGCAAAGGAGACAATGCTTATCCTTGTCACCAAGGAGAAGACAGTCTAGTACGTTACCTGAAAGATGCTTTGAGGATTTGAAGGGCGCGAATAAGCTTGGTCGCGAAGAAGCTTGATCAGATCAACTGCACGGTTTGGAGGGGCTTCATTAAGGGTTTCAATTTATGAGACCCGGAGAACAACTTCAATGAATACAATTAATATTGGTCATCCCATGTTCCGATGTTGTCCCTGTTAGAACTCAGATTTTATAAATTTGAAAATCACTAACAATAATTGTGAAGAACAAAAATTACAGGAATAAAATGTAACAAACCAAAGCTTTATACAAAGTCGAGATTTAAGATCTCTCTCCTTACAGCAAAATTCGCCTCGTAGTGTGACGGTGGCTGGCGAATTGCCTCCCAGGATACAACTGTATATCTTCTCTGAAGAGCAGCACCCAAACTCCAGAGATCCCAGCGAACAGCACTGTGTTGTACTCTCAGTTTTTGACACAGAGGAGAAGTATAAAAAATTTGATTACCAAAAAACTCTCTGTCTGGCAGACAGCATTCAGTTGTCTTATAGGAGAAATGGAGACTCTTCAGAGGCCCATTACTCTGTAACACGACTCTGCAACAGCAGAGTGGTGGTTCAGATTCATAACTGGTGAGCCATTACTCTGCTGTTACAGAGTAATGGTATCAGTTACCGAATGTGAAAAGCCTCATCAGTGCACTTGGGAAAAAATTGACTGGGGCAAAAAAATTTAAGCCAGAGCCAGAGCCAAGCCAAACAAAGCCGGGGCCGGAGCTGGGCCGGGCCGGGCCGGGCACGCGCGCGCGTGTGTTTGTCATTTTGGCTTAGTCCTCTCTCCACTACACGTTAGTGGTAACCCCCGGGCCACACCCTTTAGTTCAATTTTCTAGTATATATACTAGAATTTTTTTTTCCATTTTCCGATATGGGACTCCATTTTCTCCAAGTTTCCAAGTTAGTACATTTCAAGTACCCAACTTTGGACCAACATTTCTCATTCATACGGAATTCGTTTTTGGCAAATGAGTACACCACGGAATAGTACTCGACGAGAGGATCGCAATCCACTCATTTTTCGGCGCCGCCGGTGGCCGGAGCTTGCCGGAATCCGGCCCGGAAAACTGTAAAAATTAATTCCCACAATCCCCCACATGAATGGAAATTACCAGACTATGTAATCCAGACACGACATAAAAAGATATGACAGAAAAACTCTGAGAGTACAATTGGAAAATCACTGCATTAGGAATGGTAGTAATTTTTCAACTTTGAACCACCCTTAGTAAGTAGCTATCGGATTCACTTGACCAGGTAGTGATCATGATGTCTTGAACTATTCGGACTTTGATGTGAACCTAGATAATAACTATCACACAGTTTCATCTCCTTACAGAACTAAGTTCTCTTGTTGTGTTCATTTTGGTCTTGAACAGCCCTGGTTAATCGTGAGTGAACTTGGAGAATGTAGCATCTCTTCATTCTCCTAGAAACGGCCCCATTTCACACTCACAAGGTGATTGCCCATAAAGAGTATCCTGCTATACTCTACTTTTATTTAAAAGCTATGGGAATCATTAAAAGCCAAGCTTATCCTAACTCTTTGCAGGCAGCACTGTTTTATCATCCTAAGAGGGTATAAGATTTTAATCTCTCAGTGCTTCCGTCGTAACAAGAAGATTTAGTTGTCCCTTTGAACCTAGATCTTGGGTTCTCCAATTCCTAGGTAGGGTTTCCTTCAAGTATTCTCTTTCGTCATAGGCTTTAAACCCATTCCTCTTGATGATCTCACAACCTGCTCTCGCAACAGACCTTTAGTAAATGGATCCGCTAGGTTGTCGGCAGATTTTATATATTCTATAGAGATTACTCCATTTGAGAGCAGTTGTCTAAGGGTTTTGTGTCGCCTTCTGATATGACGAGACTTACCATTATACATACAACTCAGTGCCGTGCTATAGTCGATTGGTTGTCACAGTGTACGCATAAAGCAGACACTGGTTTTTTCCACATAGGAATATCCTCTAAAAAGTTTCGAAGTCATTCTGCTTCCTCTGCCGCTTTGTCTAAAGCAATAAACTCAGATTTCATGGTAGATCTGGTCAATTGCGTTTGTTTAGAGGATTTCCATGACAGCTGTACCACCAAGTGTGAAGACATCTACTTGTGGATTTTGAGTTCTTGGAGTCTGATATCCAGTTGACATCACTGTAGTCTTCTAGTACTGCTGGATATCTGGTGTAATGCAGCGCATGGCTCTGAGTATGTCGCAAGTAGTTCAATACTCTAGTTATTCATTTTCAGTGACTTCGTCCTGGATTACTCGTGTAGCGGCTCAGTACATTTATCGAATGTGCTAGGTCCGGTCTTGTACAATTTGTTAAGTACATCAGACTACCGATTACACGTGTATATTCCAGTTGTGATATGCTTTCTCCTGTGTTTTTGAACAAGTGAAGACTGGGATTGACGAGACCTTTGGCTGTCCCATTAGAGTAATTCTTGAATCTTTCAAGTACCTTTTCAGCATAATGAGCTTGAGACAAAGTAATTCCTTCAGACGTCTTGGAAACTTTGATTCCTAGTATGACATCTGCAACTCCCAAATCTTTCATATCAAACTTGCCACTAAGCATGCTCTTAGTTTGTTTGATAATGTAGTTATTGCTTCCAATAATGAGCATGTCGTCTACATACAGACAGACCAAAATGTATCCATTTGGAGTATCTTTAATGTAGATACACTTATCACATTTATTTATTTTGAAGCCATTTGACATCATAACATTGTCAAATTTTGCATGCCACTGCTTTGGAGCTTGTTTTAGTCCGTACAGGGATTTTACAAGCTTGCACACCTTGTTTTCCTATCCAGCAACTACGTAACCCTCAGGTTGTTTCATGTATATTTCTTCTTCTAAGTCTCCATTTAGAAATGCAGTTTTAACATCCATTTGATGTATTTCCAGGTTACGTAGAGCTGCAATAGCTATCAACATTTTTATGGAAGTTATTCTTGTAACTGAAGAATATGTATCAAAGAAATCTAGGTCTTCCTTTTGCCTAAATCTTTGTACCACAAGTCTTGCCTTATGCTTCTCTATTGAACCATCTGGTTTCAATTTTTGTTTGAAAATCCATTTGCATCCCAGAGCTTTATATCCAGAAGGCAAATCGACTAACTCCCATGTATGATTCTGCATAATGGAGTCTATTTCACTTTTGATTGCTTCCTTCCACATAGGAGCATCAGGCATAGACATGACTTCTTTGAAAGTTCTGAGCTCATTCTCTAACAGAAAGGCCGTTACAAAGTCAGGACCAAATGATTTTGATGTTCTAGCCCGTTTACTTCGTCTAGGCTCATCAGTATCATGTTTAGTTCATCAATCGAAGTGCTTGCATTTTCTTGTTCACGTGTATGTTTGGGGTACGTAGTATCCTTGCACGGAAACACGTGTTCAAAGAAGGAAGCATTTCTTGATTCTATTATTTTATTCACATGGATATCCGGTATATCTGATTTGTATACCAAGAATCGATATGCACTACTGTTGTGTCATAGCCTATGAATTTGCAATCAATCGTCTTAGGTCCGATGGTAACCTGTTTCGGGTTAGGTACTGCCACTTTTGCTAGACACCCCTATACTTTGAGGTATTTATACGAAGGTACGTTACCTTTCCACAGTTCGTATGGTGTCTTGCCGATTTTCTTGTGAGGTATTTTATTGAGAATGTAGTCAGCAGTCGGCAATGTTTTCCCCCACATGTTTTGGGGTAAGCCAGAATTCAACAACAAGGCATTCATCATCTCCTTTGGAGTTCGGTTCTTGCGCTCGGTAGTACCGTTTGATTCGGGTGAGTAAGGAGCAGTTGTCTGATGAACGATTCAATGTTCAGAGCAGAACATATTAAATGGTGCATCATATTCTTCTCCTCTATCACTCCAAACAATTTTAATCGTTTTGCCAAGTTGATTCTCAACCTCAAGTTTATATTCTTTGAATTTAACCAAAGCCTCATTTTTGCTATGTAACAAGTATACATAACAGAATTTTGTGCAATCGTCTATGAATGTCACCAAGTACTTTTTGCCACCTCTGGTCTGCAAGTATTTTAAATCACACAGATCCGTGTGAATTAGACCTAGAGTTTCTGTGTTTCTTTCTATAGAACGTGATGGAGTTTTAGTGAGTTTGGCATCCGTGCAAACTTCACATTTTTCGGAGTTATCTACCTTAAATTTTGGTAGCAAATTCATGTTAATTAATCTATACATAGAATTGACATTAACAAGGCCTAGTCTTTCATGCCAAACAGAAGAAGACTCAACAACATAGGCAATAAGAGTTATTTCATTAACATTGGGAACAACAGGAACAATAGTTTTAGGGATGACTGTCATTACATTAAACTTGAACAGTCCATCCTTTACATATCTTTTACCCAAGTATACCCCATTCTTAGACAATTCAAAATTATCAGAAATAAGAACAACCTTAAACCCATTCTTGCTTAGCAAAGAACCTGATATCAAGTTCTTTCTAATATTTGGAACATGCAACACATTTGTGAGTGTTAGTTCTTTACCTGAAGTCATCTTCAGCACTATCTTTCCTGTTCCTGCAATTTTGGAGGTGGAAGAGTTTCCCATGAACAGCTGTTCATCTTTGTTGCACTCTGGTATGAAGTGAACATCTCCTTGTCCGAGCAAATATGCTTGGTGGCCTCGTACCACCATTCACGAGGATTGCTCCCCACAAGATTTATCTCTGATACTACAGCACAGAGGTTCAAGTCAGAGAGACCAGTGGACAAGTTCTCAGCTATGTGTACGTGGGATTTTTCATTCCCTTTTGCATGTCCAGTTCCTGCATGATTGTTGTCCTTGCTACGGCACTCAGAAATTTTGTGCCCCAGCTTACCACACTTGTGGCATTTCCCAGCAAACCTCTTTGCAAGAGGTTTTTTGTTTGAGGCCTGTGGCAAAAACTCTCTTCTTGTCCTTCTGTTCGTGCTCCACCACGTTGGCCTTTTCTATGGATTGATTTCCGTAGGACCTGTCAGCCTTGCGATTCTCCTCTTCGATCCGCAACCTGACAATGAGGTCTTCAAGAGACATCTCCTTTTGCTTGTGTTTGAGGTAGTTCTTGAAGTCTTTCCATCCAGGTACAAGCTTTTCGATGAATGCTGCAACCTGGCATGGTTCGCACAGCGTCATGTTCTCTGCAGCGATTTCATGCATTATGATCTGCAGTTCCTGGACTTGACTCACAACAGTTTTGGAGTCAATCATCTTGCAGTCCAGAAATTTGCTGACTACAAACTTCTTGAACCCGGCGTGTACTTCTTTTCCAAAGACCCCTACAGGAGTTTGGACGTCTTGAAGACACAGTAGACGTTGTACAGGAGGTCTACCAAGCCATTCAGGATGTAGTTCCTGCAGAGGTAGTTGCCCTGAGTCCACGCATCAACCGCAGCAACGGAGTGTGCATCCATCGGTGCCAGCATCGGGGCAGATTCAGTTAGAAACCTGTCCAGCTTCAAGGTGGTTAGGTAAAACTGCATCTTCCCTTGCCACTTCTTGAATCCAGTTCCATTGAACTTCTCCAGTTTTTCTTCCACGGTTATGTGTGTGGGCAGAATGACCGAATGTGCCGCAACCGATTGTGCAGTCATTTTGGGTCACCGGTGTTTCGGTACTGATAAGCCCATTGGCAATATCATTTTGTGTGTTCTCAATGTTAATTCTGAAACAGTTGAAATAGAACTGTTAGTTGTTTTTTCCGAATTGATAACAGTACCTGTAAATAATTTTCACAAAAACTGTTAGAATCAGTGAGACAAAAATTTTGCTTTAAGATTGTTAGATATCAAATTTTATAAATCTGAAAATCACTAACAATAATTGTGAAGAACAAAAATTACAGGAATAAAATGTAACAAACCAAAGCTTTATACAGAGTCGAGGTTTAAGATCTCTCTCCTTACAGCAATATTCGCCTCGTAGTGTGACGGTGGCTGGCGAATTGCCTCCCAGGATACAACTGTATACCTTCTCTGAAGAGCAGCACCCAAACTCCAGAGATCCCAGCGAACAGCACTGTGTTGTACTCTCAGTTTTTGACACAGAAGAGAAGAAGTATAAAAAATTTGATTACCAAAAAACTCGATGTTTGGCAGATAGCATTCAGTTGTCTTATAGGAGAAATGGAGACTCTTCAGAGGCCCATTACTCTGTAACAGCAGAGTAATGGTCCACTACTCTGCAACAGCAGAGTGGTGGTTCAGATTCATAACTGGTGAGCCATTACTCTGCTGTTACAGAGTAATGGTATCAGTTACCGAATGTGAAGCCTCATCAGTGCACTTGGGAAAAAAATTTTGACTGGGGCAAAAAAAATTTAAGCCAGAGCCAGGGCCGGGGCCGGGGCCGGGTCGCGCCGCGCGCGCTCGCGCGCGCGTGTTTGTTATTTTGGCTAAGTCCTCTCTCCACTGCACGTTAGTGGTAACTCACGGGCCACGCCCTTTAGTCCAATTTTCTAGTATATATACTAGGAAAAATCTTTCCCAATTTTCGATATGGAACTATCCATTTTCTCCAAGTTTCCAAGTTAGTACATTTCAAGTACCCAACTTTGGACCAACATTTCTCATTCATACGGAATTCGTTTTTGGCAAATGAGTACACCACGGAATAGTACTCGACGAGAGGATCGCAATCCGCTCATTTTCCGGCGCTGCCGGTAGCTGGAGCCTGCCGAAATCCGGCCCGGAAAACTGCAAAAATTAATTCCAACAGTCCCGACCAAATTGAACAATTGCTTGTATTAGAGCAACTCCAACCTGCTTCATTTCAAAATGAAGCCCTGGGTGGCTCCAACCGGGCTTCAAAAAAGTCTCCAAATGAAGGAGCTAAAAAAAGTCTCCAAACAAATTTGGAGACTTTTTTGAGCTCCTTCAAATTACTATTCACAATTTAAAATTTTCATTTTACCCTTTTTTACCTTAATATCTTTTTAAGAATTCCTTCCATATCCTTTAATTAAAATGTGTAGCTATATATTTCGTGAATGTATCTTATAAAAAATTAAGCCAAATTTTATTATTTTGGTACTGTTGGAAATGTCTCGATGATACCTTTAAAATGAGACAAATTTTGAATATTTTTTTATTGTTTGAAAAAAATAATTGATACAATGTTTATAGTCAAGATTATTTAGTTATTTTGTATTAGCTTAACATATTTTTAAAAGACTACCCACTCATACAATGTGATCATTAATTGGAAATAGATAATCGCTTAAAATAAAATAAATCTAATAATCTTATAATTAAAAATATTTATCCGGATATTAAAGTAGTTTTATATTTTATTAGAATTACAATTACTGTATAGTTTAATTAAAAAAATTGAATAAAATTTGAAGAAACCAATTTTGAAGGAAGATGGTTGGAGTTGATGAGCCTTCAAAAAGAAATGTCCCAAGAATATTTCCTTTTGAAGGCCTTCAAAATGAAGGAAGCATTGGAGATGCTCTTAGAGTTCTTGGTATTAGAGCTCTTGATTGGTTAGTTGTGTCACTCGGCTATAGTAAGGAGGTTTGTATTTAAAGTATTGCGCATGATGCTACAAAAGAGAGAATATTCGAAAAACATACTTCAAGGTCATTCTCATCGATAGTTGAAAGAATTTCTTTAGACCAACTTTTAAGGAGTAATGCATAGTTTTCAGGAATCAAGTGTAGATTTGGTATTGGAATGTACTTTCAAAAAATGAAAGCTCAACAAAATTTGTTACTATTAACAAATATATTTGGAAATTTCATTTTTACATGGATGTTATAGTACTATTAAGTTGTTTTAACTGATTAAATTTATTAATTTATTGACCCAACATGAAGGAAATCTTGCTTATGCCTCTTCACACCTCTTGGTTTGACCCAACAAAATTATCTTCAGTTGTTTATTTGCAGTTTTCATTTGGGATTAGAGATAATCTTGTACCTAAGTTTTAGTTTTGTGGGATCAACCTTAGCCATCTGTCAGAAGCGATGCCCATCTGGCATCATGATATTTTTGTCCAGTTCTTCACAAATGCATGGGGATTAATCACTGTTCTATATCAGCACGCGCATACCTGTTTGGATTTGGCTCACATAAAAAACCTCATAAACAATAATTAGTGTCAGTGAATAGAGTTGCCCAGTCTAAAGTGGGAGTTCGTTGTTTTGTATCAACTGGATGACGATAAACCTCTCTAGTTTGTCCAGATGCATAAAATATAAACATAGGTTTAAGATCACAACAAAAGCAACCTGTCTCCAAATGATTATGCTTTTATTAAATTATTGTTATTATCTGCAGTTGTTCACATAACCATTTTCTTTTCTTATACAGAAAAGGGCACACGCTCTACGGAAGCAAATGGTAAATCTTAAACATCTGAACGTTTTTTCGTGTACTCCCCTTTGAAGACCTTTTTGACATTGTGGATTTTTTTTTGGGTCTACTTGGCTGTTTCTGTAGATTGCAGAGTGCATGGCCAAGCATTCCAGGAGCAACGCTCAGAAGGTTGCTCGCTCTCTACGTCGCCACAGCAGCGGTCCATGGTGAAAGGGGCCCCGTAAGTGTCCATCTCTTCACTTGGCCAGTACAGTTTAAGAGTGAATTTATGTTTAGTGAGCAGATGAGAAACTCTCGTTACCCGAATCGCTAAGTTTAGAATACCCATACACCCAACTGGGCTTGGAGAGTTTGAGTTGATCCTTGTCGGTGTTTCAGTCATGGGATTAGTTTTTGTTCTCAGGTTTTATACTCTTATCTATAGAGCTTGTTCTATATTATGTAAATTTTGGGGTTGTAATCCGTGTGTTTGCGGACATGGGGCTTTTCGTAAAGACTTAAAACAGAGGACTCGTAGAAGTCATTGAGAATGAATAAATGAGGAACCTGTCTGCGGCCTTTTGATATGAATGCCCCGTTAGAGCTTATTGTGCAGCATAAGTGCAAAAGTGTTGTGTTAGAGATTATGAGAGATAATAATTAGGGTTAATATTTCAGACTAAGGTATTTGAGATATTTACCCTAGGTATCAAGATTGGAATACTTGGACTACTATCACAAGCCATTATTTATAGGATAAATACTGATTTGGATATTGGGATCTCAACTCACTCAACCTGCGGTCCGATATCCATATAATTAGTACGTATAACACGTATTATTCGAAGAATAATATTACACATAATATTATTCATATAGTAAGAATATACTTATATAGCCAATAATATCCTCCTATATTCTCAATATATAAACGTACTGGATTATCTCATCAATTCAACACGAAGCTGACTGGCTGATACCAGTTTTTAAATAGAAGAAATGCATCACACAATGTATAATTCATAAGGATTAAATCCATTATAAATTCGAATAGTTCAAATAAGACTAAACCAAAATAATTAAATAGTTCCCAAACCATATCACAACAGAATAGTTCAGTAAACAAACTGGAGAAATCTGTCGTAGTTTCAAAATCAAACAAAGCAAATAAACTTCAAAAACGAAATAAGAGTTTTAAGCTCAATGAACACAAGAGTCTTAAACTCAAAAAAAGTTTTATCAAGCAAGTAACTAATTTATTCTCGAAAAAAATAAACTGAAATTCTATCCTTGCACACTACTTTATGTTTACTCTCCATTTTGAAATCTATGTTGACAGATTCAACTCTTCAATCTTTGCTAGCATATTACAAACAAGAATATCATGAGATACATCTCTAAAAATTCTAGCGAATTTAATAAAGTATTTAGTTCCACAAAAGAACTTAATACGATTCAAAATTAGCTTAACAAAAATATAACGTAAGCGTCACAATCGAGTTTCTTTAACAAAATAAAGAATAAGAACTATTATAGATTCTACATAAAAACTATACTATGTTTCATATTGGAATGATTGTACAGTCAATTCAATTATGGTTAAATTCAGAATCATCAAAATTGGAATGATACATGAATTCATAAAAGAGATATATCATTAAAATTGGAATGATATAACGACAATTCTAATAATCGGAAACATGTCGACAAGTTTTCACGCTTTTTTTTGGAATAAAGAGATGTATCTAAGTAAATTATGAGAATATATTGCATCATCAAAATTGGAATAAAATTATATATTAACAAAATTTACATTGAACTTTTCAAATTATCTAAAGTATGTCAACTGCCTAAAATTGATGCTTAAGTTTGAACTTCTCTATGGCTCCAATTGGATTCTAAATTTTAAAACAACTAGGATGTTAAAGCTTTTGATTCAGTAGCTTTTAACTCCATTTTCCTACAGTCTTGATAATTACACCACTTTCAACTCTCTTTGCAAGAGTATTAGCCATATTTTGTCTCAATTGCACTTTATCCATGAGAAAGTTTAACTAGGCTTCTTTTAGCCTTAATGTACTTCTCTTAGCATTATAGAGTGAGTTAAGAGCTACAATGCATTGCAGTCTGTTAGTCACAGAACAGAATTAGAGAGTTCACTTTAAACTTCTCAATGGATGACTAGCAACAAGTCCTTCAATCCATTCAACCTCTTTCCCTGCAAAGAATAACACATAAAGGTCTGATTTCATGGGTGATAGCACATTGCATGTTTGCCTTTTAATTTTCATACCATTTCTGTTCCTCCTAGTGTAAACACATATCCACTAGTTATCGACTTTCACTAAATTTTGAGCATTATAATGCACTAGTAGTTTACACGTGTGATGCACGTTTTAATAAATATAGTTTTTTAAAATAAAAATTTAGATGTAGTCTTGATTTGAACCTAGGACCTCCTTTATAATAGTTATGCACGTGTGTTACACGGGTTGGTAGAATGACAAAACATTTACAAATGACACTAAGCCCTTCTCCCATTATAATATTAGAGATTAGATCATCCATTCAATTCCGAAGGATGACTAGAGTAGAACAAAACAAACTCTTGAGTAGCACAAAACAAACTCTAGATTCTTCTAACAAATTAGATAGATCCAACATCTTTCCATAGAATTACATTCTGCACTTTCTAAGTATACACAAATATTTGTTAAATATCATACTTTAGGCCTTCTAGGGTTATGTAATCTAACAAATGTAACACAACACAAATTTATACTTTAACAAAATTATTTGTGTTTTTATACCAAAATCAACAAGGTGTATTCAATTTAGAGTGTAGTAACATATTTGGAATATGATTAATAATACAACATTACTCATAGTTACACAAAGTCAAACAACGATCAATAATATAGAAGTCAATATTTCACTAAGTGTTTGATTCTATCTTTTATCAATACTCTTTTTTTGTTGTAAATAGAGTACACTAGATATTATGCCAAATGCAAACTTCTCTAAAATTATTAAAACATATTCACAACATCAATCAAAACTGAACCCTTGATCTTAACATTTAACTAGATTTTAATTCATTAAAATAACGAGTGCTTCATCCTCCATATATATATGAAAAACATTCAGTAATCATCTACATAAATGATTAAATACTTCTGACTAATCATTATCTCATCTAGTCACCAATACTGAAATCACAAATATCAGAATGTAATGCCTCATGAAGTTGTGTGCTCATAGAAACTATACTAAATGATTTTCTAGTGATCATAATCTGAGCACAATTTTCACATTTGTCATATTTTAATATGGTGTCATTTAACAAAGTGTGAGTTCTGACATGAGCAAACAATTTAATATGTTGTTCACATGTCCTAGTATTTTATGTCATGTTCAAGAACTGCACAAATTAGAACTACTATTATCAATTGTTTCGTTTATTAAACTCAACTTACACATGCCATTGACTATAATCTGCACATTATAAAATAATAACAATATGAGTTAATACAAAATTACTCTACCACATTTCGCAAAACTATTTGCTTTCTCTCGTGGTTCTAACAATGTTCATATGCTCAAACATATTGAGCGAAGAGTTCTTTCCTTTATTGGTTCATCTTCATAACGCTAAACGGGATAATAATTAAAATTTTATAATTCAACTTTGTACACACAGTACATTGAACGAGAAAGAACAAAATGTAACTAATGGAGTCATATCCTGCATTATGAGATGCTCTTAACCTAAGTTATAGACATTCATTACAGAACCCAGACATCAAGTTTATTAGAGAAGCACATATACGATCTCACAAAACTGCAAATGATGTGTTAGCCATTATATCTATACACATAGTATGATAAGGCACACTTAACAACCCTAAACATGCTACTTTTCAAAGCGAGACTAATTATGATGTAAACAATCCCAGTCATATGATCAAATGCACGAAACGTTAACACATTTATTACATGAAAATACTGAAAAATGATTATATTAGATCATACCGACACTTCACGTTATAAGTATTTTCCAAATCCGATGGAGAAGTTTGTGTAGCACAGACTTAATTCTTTCGTGATGCAAATCCATCATCTCCAATATACACAATTTGTAAGTAACTTTGAAGTTCCTATATCCATCAAATTGTTAAAGATTAGCCAATTAAACAAATTATTAGCATTGTTTAATTCTAACAAAAATTTAATTGGAGATACAATTTTATAGTCAAAGCTATTTATCAAAATAAATATTTGATCATTAGCATGTAGCCAGAATAGTTTCAAACTTGTATTTAATTAAACAAAACTTTAGCACTCAGCAACAACAAATAATTAAAATATAAATGCAGGTAAAGAACTTATCTTTAATTTTAGATCTGATTCAGTCCAAACATATTTGGATCTAGTCCAAACAGCATCCACATTGCTCATACCATCTCCAACAATTGCATCCGCATCTCATATTGTGCTTTCATCTTCTAACGAATCATGATGAAGATCGAGTAATTGCGGGTTGGATCTGAATCTGAAGTACACTACAGCAGATTTCATCCTCGTCCCCAAACACAGAACAACAACTAAACACTCAATTAAAAAGTTGGATCTAAGTCAAAAGTTGGCTCTCAGTCAAACCCAAGAGCACACCAATGATCCGATCCAGACCCCTAACACGCAACACACAAATCTCAGCCAATGAGAATCTCGTTTGGGTCAAGTCTGAGTCAAACCCAAGAGCAACCTAGATCCCCTCTTCAAAACCGAACACAGAACACCCAAATCAGCCACTAAGAAAATTAGATTTGACTGATCCCACACCCGCTGGCTGTTTGCGCTCGGGAAGAAAGAGAAGGTGTTAGCGACGGCTGGCGCGGTGGCCTATGCCGGTGGGGTGCGCGGTGGTCTGCGGCGGGTGGCGCGGTGGTCTGCGTCGACGCAGGTGACAGTTGCGGCGGCGGTGGGTGCCTGCGATGGCGATGAGATCCGACGAAATTCATCTTCGATGTTATCTCTCATCTCAAAATTAAAAGAAAAAATATCTCATGATTGGTAGAGATTATGATAGATAATAATTAGGGTTAATATCCTAGACTAAGGTGCTTGAGATATTTACCCTAGGTATCCAAATTGGAATACCTAGACTACTATCACAAACCAGTATTTATAGGATAAATTCTGATTTGGGTACTGGGTTCTCAACCCACTCAACTCGCGGTCCGATATTCATGTACAATTAGTACGTGTAATACACATGTTACCCATAGAATAATATTAATAGAATAATATTATTCATATAGTGAGAATATTCCTATATATCCAACATGCTGCATTTCTTTATTATGAATGCGTGAGAATAATCACAGTTTATTACTGAAGTCATATTCCTGAGAAGGCCATCTTAAGTATCCCATTTTTGCATATTCAACAGGTTCTTATTTTGCTGGTCCTTTAGATCTTTGAGTCTAGAATATGTAGTAGATTTGGATAGAGAAGCGCGGGTTAACTTCATCTTCATGTATTCAGGAATTTGTGAAAAATTTGCCGTACTGCCCTTGTTTTTGAAAATAATTAGGGACTTTTCCTACTTTCCAAAACAATTAGCGAGATGCCCTTGTTTGTGACACGTCAGCAACAAACGTTATTGGAAAAAACGGCATCAGTTATTTCTATGCCGTTCTCCCCAATAACGGCATCTTCTTTAAAAAAAAGTGTCGTGCCATTATTGGAAATAACGGCATAGCTTATTTTTGTCTAAAGATCTCTACAGTATCAATTGTGACTCGAGAGAGAATTGCAAATTGAAAGCAACTGATGCCGTTCTCTAAGAGAACGACATATATTATACTGAAGCCGTTTTTCACGATAACGGCATGAGTTAAAAACATTTTGCACAGGTTCCTATAATCGAAAAACCTTTCTTCTTCCCCCTTTTCCCTTGTGATTCTTTCCTTCCCCATTTCGACTCCGAAAACCCTAAACCCTTAAAAAAAAATCCTAAAATCTTCGGGTGTGTAATTGATTTGTATTTGGGTGTGTACTCTTCAATCTTTCATTGAGAGTGCCAAATCATTCCGAATCCGAAATCATTGTAAGTATCCAAAAACCCTAATTTGTATTTTGTAAAGTTGATTTTGATAGTATGATAGATGTGTGCATTGGTAGTATAGTACAAGTAATGTAGATTTGTGTTATTGAAGTAGTAATTTTGGAAATAATATTATGTATTGTTAGTGATGTAGGATTTTTACAAAATATTGAATTGTTGAGAAAGGTGGAATTGTTCATTTTGTTAGGAAAACAAAGAATTTAGAGAGATATTTTGTTTTGGGGGGGGGGGGGGGTTACGTTGTTATTATGATGGTTGCAAGTAGTACAAAATTCATACTTAGGTTATAAAAGTCCATTTTTTTACAATGTTATGAACGATTCGGATTTGAGGAATAACGCGTTTGTGATGAATTATACTTAGTTTATTTTGAAAATTCTTTTACTAAAATTGTTATTGATTAGTGTTTGTTATTGTTGACAGGCCAATGGATCCTACACAACCATCTTCTTCGCATGGTGTTGGTGCTTCTTCTACTTCTTCATTTGGACGACGGGGACATCCGGATCCATTAGATCCTACCATTCTATTTCTGTAAGAAGACCACAGATCACATGCCGTTTGGACCGGAGATGTAGAGAAGATGAGTTTCTGAATGCACAACATCATGCCGGTGATCCCCGGTATTGAAAATTACTTGGTAAGCAGCGGATTCTACGGGATGTCGAAGCTGGCAAAAATTAAGTGTGACCACGCTCTACTTACCACTCTTGTGGAGCGATGGAGGCCGGAGACACACGTTTCACTTGCCGGTTGGAGAGATGACGGTCACCCTACAAGATGTAGCCGTGATTGCGGGTCTTCCAATTGATGGGGTGGCCGTCACCGGCAACTTGATGTTCAATAAGGTAGCTTTGGTACGAGATTATCTTGGGCTGGTCGTGCCTGACGTGGATCACGAAATATGGGTTGGGGAATCAATTAGACGTGCTTTTCTTGATGCGGAGTTCACTAATCGGATGCCAGCCGTATCGACGGACATCCAATTCCTGAATTATACCTGTGCTTACCTACTGTCGATGATTGGAGGGATTCTATTTCCTAACTCTTCAGGTGATGTAGTCCACCTCATGTACCTTCCACTCATTGCTGATCTGCAGACAGCCGGTCGATATAGTTGGGGAAGTGCGGCTCTAGCCTCCCTCTACCGTGCACTCTGTAACTGTTCGATGGGATCGATTCAAATGACCAGGCCGATGTCCATCTTGCAAATATGGTGTTGGGAAAGAATACACCTCGGTCGACCCCGTGCCATGGTACTATCAGAGAGTTGGAGAGTACTACAGGATAATCCTGTGCTGAGAGCTCCTCTCGGTGCCTACTGGGTGGGGAAGCGTACATGGAGGGATAACCCACGTGGTGTCCTTACCTGTTACAGGGACGAACTCGATCAGTTGAGGGAACAGTTCGTCAATTGGACCCCGTACACAGATGATAGGCTGTAACGTCTACCACCGATTTGCATTGCCAATAATCAGTTATAGTTGACTTTAGCTCCACTTGTGAACTTCTCAGTTGTGGAGTTTTATTACCCCGGTCGTGTTCTTCGCCAATTCAATGCATAACAACCCGTCTCTGTAAATTCATTGTATGATCGTAGACTACACAACATCACGGGTCAAGGTCGTTTACCAAACATGGATTGGGCCGATCACCACCGTGCTTTTGTAGGATCTTGGAATGAGCAGAGGTACGAGTTGGTAGTTGAGGGTATTGTACGGCCGTATGACGGATCAATGCAAACAGCTTATATGGCATGGTACCGTCGCATCACAAGGTTGTATGTCGCGCCAAAAACGGAACTTCCCGCGGGTATCCAACAACCGATACCCGCGCACCAGGTTGAACCACCACCCGCACATTTATCATCACAACCCATGTATCAACCAAAAGCTTCATCATACCGTTTAATGGTAAATAAGTTTTTTTGTTCAATTACATTTATTTGGAGGAATTTTACTTATGCTTCTTTGATTATGTCTAATTTGGTTTACTATTATAGATCGACAACACATGGGACATGGCGAGGAAATGTGCGAGTGTGTTGAAGAGCAATGCCAATAAGGCATGCAAAGAATTGGCACGAGACATCCTGTGCAATTGTCGTACCTCTCTTGAAGACGTTGGAGGTGGTCCATGTTTCAATGACCTTATGCGGTCAACCGAAGAGCAACGCCAACAAGTACGACCTACCGCTAGCCAAGCTCCACCTCCATCACAACAAGCATTGGAATTGGGAGATCCCTTCGCACCTCAAACTCAACTTCAAACTCCATCACATCATCCACGAAGGGGTAAGACCGTTCGATTCCCTCCTACGCAAAGCGAATTGGCAAATCCCGAGATTGAAGTAGGCGGACATCAATTAGGTCCTGAATCCGGGGTGCCCATAGTTTACCTTTACTGATAAGTGTCTGCGCGGCCTCACACCGGTCGGTGAAGTACATGTTTAGACGGAAAAATATATGTTCTACAATTGCGGTGACAGGTAAGCTACGAACACCTTTTAGAACCGAGTTGAAAACTTCGGACAGATTTGTTGTCATTATACCATATCTACGCCCACCATCAGCAGTAAGTGCCCACTTCTCAATTGCTTTTTCCTTTACCCAATTAGCCGCATCAGCATTGTTAGCTTCAAGTTGTGCCATCTTTTTCTCGTACTTTTTCTACTGATTTTGACACGCAATTACCTTCAATTTATTTATCAAAAATTTCGAACCAAATTTTTTATGAAAATTGCTAGCAAAATGCCGCATATAGTACCGATGATATGCAAATGGTTCCCTCCATGTGCCAAACTCATTTCCCATTGCTGATAAAATACCGGCATGTCGGTCAGAAATGACACAAAGACCTTCACGATCTGTAACAAAGTACCGAATACAGTTCATGAACCATGTCCACGTTTCTATGCTTTCACCTTCAACCAGTGCAAACGCAAACGGAAATAACCTCCCGTTTGCGTCTGGTGAAACCGCAATCAACAAACAGCCTTTATATTTTCCGTACAAGTGAGTGCCGTCTACACTTATAACTGGTCTACATGATTTAAATCCTTCGATGGAAGGACCGAATGCCCAAAAAACACCCTTAAATGTTTCTATACCCGGTCCGGTCGTAATCTTCGCCCAATGTACAGCCGTACCCGGATTTAAAGCTTGAATTGCATTGAATAGATATGGTAATTTAGTGTACGCTTTTTCAAAAGAACCATATAGTTTCTCAATTACTTTCTGTTTTGCCTTCCAAGCTTTCCAATATGATATTGTGTATTGGAGCCTACCCTTCACCATCCCAATTATGGCTCTTGGTGTTATTGAGAGTTGTTCCTTCAGAGTATCCATTATGACCATCGATACGACCGTCGAGTCAATTTTGCTGTGATCCTGAGTCAATATAGGATTCACACATGTGTGTACACCTTTAAGCTTTTTCACCACAAAATAATTACGACCTTTGGGAATAATTGAATACAAGCGCCATGGACAACCAACTTCATTTTAAAGTGATGGATTTTCTGCAATCTGCTCGGCTGAATGGTGGATGGGCGCGTATTTACATTTCACTTGGTATAGACAACGATCTGATTTTACTGTCACGAATTCTCTGTGGTTCTTCACAGCGTACATCTTCATTTGATGTTGTAGAGCATCTTTGGTTGGAAATCTTTGACCTATGAAGAGTTCATCCAAGTTGGAAGAACCAATGGAAGACTGGCCATGTTCATGTACGGTGGCACGAGACATCCATTCACTTGATTGCGATCCACACATAGCTGCACTTGTGTCCTGACTTGGCAACACGCGGACATTGTTAACCGGCACATCAACATTGGCATCAACAACTGGAGCTTCAACGGCAATCTCCTTATCATCATCCTCGAGACCGCGTACCTCATCTTCTTCCTCTTCTACCAAGTCATTATTTACAACGGCATTGTCAAAGTCTTCCATAGCAATGCCAGCTACCAAAATATTTTGTGGCAATGGGGTCGGATGTACCTGCTCGTATTCGGAGGAAACATGTTCTGTTGGAGTTGTGCTAGTATCTCCAATTGTATTTGAAATCCTTGCGTGTGACTCTGCAGATGGTTTCAAAGTCCTTATGGGCCTTGGACTTTCGATAACAACTCGTGTAGTATTTGGAAGCCTCGTTTGATCGATATATAACTCAACTATATTCCAATCACAACTTGGATGAAGTATCCTAAGCAAGACAGACCTCAGAGAACTGTCACTGTCTATGGGTACCAACATGAAATACTACCCATTCCCTTTACGAGCAGAATAACGGGCTCTCAGTTTCAGACTCATTTCACTTCTATCCCAATTGGTGACTTCATATATATCTTATTTATTAATTCTGCGTAACCAAAGTTGGGGGTAGCCCAAATAATTACCGGTTCAACATCACTATAAGAATATCCAATTTTCGGATCCTTAATTACTTCACCCCCATAATATAACCAAATAGAGATATCAAATTCCATACCTATGCATAAAAATTAAAACATATTCAAGTCATTCACTACTCACAATAAACAAAATATTGAAATAAAAATCAAACATAAGGTTAAGATGATAATACCTTCAAATTAAACCAAATAAACCACTAGCAAAAATTTCGGTGTGGATGAAGACTGCAAATGAGAGTGGGAGTGAGGAGGTAGGATGTATGGAATTTTACAGGACTCAAATGGTTAGAATTTTTGATTTTGAGATCTAGGGTTTGTGGGTAACAGGAGCGATGCGAGAGAGAGATGTTTACGAATCAGAAGGGGAGGAAAGAGAAGAAGAAGGGTTTTTCGATTATAGGAACCTGTGTAAAAAAAATTATAACTGGTGCCGTTATTGTGAAAAACGGCATCAGTATAATCTATGCCGTTCTCTCAGAGAACGGCATCAGTTATTTCAATTTTTGTATTTCTCTCTAAAGTCATGATTGATACTTTAGAGATCTTTAGAAAAATAAGCAATGCCGTTATTCACAATAACGGCATGACAATTTTACCAAAAAGAGATGCCGTTATTGGGAAGAACGGCATCGAAATAATTGATGCCGTTTTTCCCAATAACGTTTGTTGCTGACGTGTCATAAATAAGGGCATATCGCTAATTGTTTTGGAAATTATGGCAAGTCACTAATTATTTTCAAAAAAGAGGACAGTAAAGCAATTTTTTCGGAATTTGTGGGGAATTTTTATTTTTATTTGTCTTTATTCATACGGAACAAGATTCCAGTCACACATGTTTAAATACTCTCGTCCCATATCTATATATGGTGTATCTATTTCGTCAAAAAAAAACAGTCTATGGTGTGTTGTCGGAGCAAGTGGGATCCTCTTTTCTTTTTGGACTCAAAAAATCGAAGTCCTCATGTTGGAGACAGTTGTTGATGTACTCAAAAGTCAAAACTACTATGATAAGCTGTACCCTAGTAGTAGCACTCATGTTGGAGAGAGTTATTGATGCACTCAAAACTACTACAATGATCTGTAACTTTGATGCGCATGAGGCTAATCACTTAGTTGCTTACTAGTTGTATGATTCCAGCATTGGTCCCTTGAATTGCTCGCTTCGTCTTAGCCTTTTATCATGGAAACATTGACGGGGAGATCTCTCTATTGTGTTGACTGGTTGTAGATTTACCTAGAGTAAAAATCAACAAAAATCCTACGCGTCAAAAAATAATGACATCTTCGGAAAATATTGTTGTACACAGTTACAAAATAGCGAGGCATTTTGAGATTAATCCTGTTTAACAAAGACAGTATAGAAACATTTCTTCCAAAAAGAGTTATGTAAACTTAACCTTAGATAGAGAATTTTTCAAGAATATCAAAAGATTCAGTTTGCCAACAAGTAAGACCGATTAAGTTAAATTACGACTAGTAATTGGTTTGATGGATTTTTAAAAAATGAAATAAGTTCAACAAGCCCAATTAAAGATTCAAGCCTAATAATTAATAATTAAACCTAAGCGTCCTTAGCAAGTAAAATATTCAACAATGATTCGTACGCTAATTGACAAGTAGAATCACGCACACTCAATATTCGTGGACGACAAATAATTCAGACAATATTCTAGAGATGATAGGTAGTACCACAAATAATGGAGAATTGAAAGAAATTACCAGGATTCTATGACAGTGTTGCCGCCACAGATGGATAGGAAGGAGTTGCTAATCGTCGATGTGCGTTGTACTCCTCCACAGATCACTATTGATATGAATATTAGGGTTAGGGTTTTGATGATGATTTGAGAATTAGGGTTTTGAATTGAAAATTTGGAGATTAGGGTTTCGGACTTGAGGGGATTTGGGTGTGGGGAGCAGTGTCGGGTGTTGAGGGGAAGGCAGCACGGTGGTCGGTGGCGGTAAGCGGCGATGGGGTGGCATCGGATTGGAGGAAGAAGGGACGAAAGGGCAAGAGGAAGGCAAGGGCCGTCGGGGGGTTTCAAGTGGTCGGAGGCAGCAATCGGGAGCTCCAGGGGTGAGGAAGGCAGGGGCACCGGTGTGAAGGTGAGCGGGTGATGAGAGAAGGGTGTTAGGTGGTCGGTGAGGAAAGTGAGGGGCTGATGGGTTTCAGAATCAACAAAAAGAATAAGAGGAAAAAGAAGAAGGGGAATGACAGCTCTGAGATTGGGGGGGGGGGGGGGATAAGGGTGTGTATTTAGGATTTCTCACAAACTCAACTATTTTCTCAGGGTCTCACACACAAGAGATGAATGAAAGAGCAAAAACTCAATCACAATAATTTTAGCCAATCAAAGCATTTTTTAATCAAGATACCTATATATAGACTCAAAATAAATCTCACTACAAAATTTTCAAAATATCGTAAATGTGACTCCCCTTTGGCTCATCATTTGTTGATCTTATTTTATTTCTTACCAATTTCATGATCATAAGAGTCACAACTCTTCGTTGATATATTTGTTGCAAAACTGGTTGGTTCCATTTTATCTCATAATTACTTGAACATATGAAACTATGAACCACCTAGACTTGTAGATGTGTTGTGTGATGTATGTGTTGATCTTACCTTCTTTGAGTTGAAAAATAAATGTGACTTGCTGGTTTGATATCCATTACATCCTATTTGTATAACACACTAATTGTAACGCCCCGAATCCCATTTTTTACTGAATTCGAGATGTTCTTCAGGATCTTTTCGCTTTCTTCACATACAATTTTACAAGGAATTTAAAATCTTTACTTTTACATCAGAGTTACAGCATGTTACATTTAATTTTACACAGCGGAAGCAAAAAGGTACAATATTTACATAAATGAACAACAATATAATGAACTCTTTGTGCATCCATTCCTTTTACATGTGATTATCCTGCATAAAACACTGTGGGTACGTCAGTTTATTCAACCGACGATAATTATACATGGCCATCCTCTCTATGCCAGGAACAGTATAATGAATCTCATTTCTTACAAACCACAAGCCAGTTCAACATAAGCATGAAAGTAAGGGAACTTTTAATGATGTCGTGTCGTGATTGTGCGCTTAAATCCTTAATGCAATTTACTTAGTTAATTATGACGCTAATGCATACTTGTTCGAATTCTATGCATCCCATACTACATAGGTTCGAGTGCAAGCCTCTTAAACGATCTTCATTTTTAGTAGGGTTCAATCCCCCGCCATGAGTTATTCTACTACTGTAATTCCAATGAGTATCCTAGATGAATCTATGAGTACAAGCATGTATCCTGGCCCCTGGAGTAGAATTTCGCGCCATGTCTTGACTCGTCAAGCATGCATTCTGCGACAATTCAGCCTCCTCCCTGAACACACTCCTCTTGCAGTCACCAACACATCCCATAAGCGTGACTAGAGTCCGATCATTACTGAGTTGTGCCCGCGCCATGTCTTGACTCATCAAGCATGCATTCTGCGGCTCACACACCCGCACCGTACCCTAGCTCTCATACTCATGTTTTTCTCTCACCTTCATCACCTCCACACTATGTATTTAAGTTATATTAGAATCATGAATAAAATCAAGCTCTAGAGTTAGCCTCTCCATCATCCGGACTCATCATTTCATTTCACTCGACCAACCTGGTCTATTTCTCAATATCATTTCATTTCACTGCCGGGGAGACTTAGCTACTCTTTCGTTCAATTTCAAATTCACAATATCCAATGGAGCATCATCAGCTCATCATTCATTTTAGAGTCTCACAGACTTTCCCATCATGATTTCACATTTCATACGTTCATTTGGTTCTCGATTCTCATCTATGATTCAATTACACAATTCATGTATCCATAAACAGAGTCCATTGACTTTAATCATACAGTTCACAATTACCAACAGCAAATAACATGAATTCAAGTATACCAGAGTTCACTCTGTACAGTCGACTTGGAAGAATACCAGTCGACTTATACAGTCATACAGGGTTATCAGAATGCTCGGGATAGTCGACTGTATACACTACCAGTCGCCTGTCCCGCAACTTTCATGTTCACAATATTAGTCACACGACAGTCGACTGTTCACACCTCAGTCGTCTGTCTTAGCCATTTCAGCAGCATAATTCTATGTCCAGATCAGTCGACTTGCTACATGCAATCGGTCGACTGGACAGATCCCTTTTCAATAGATTATTTACAGTTCTTACGTGCATTTCATCATGATGTCAATTAACAGTATACATAAGTTCATGTTCCACAGACAAGGTTTCTTATCATTCAGTAACACTACAACATGGATCTTCACATTACTAACATGCTCTTCCCTTGAGGGAAAATAATTAAGACATGCATTCACAATGCTTATGTTTTATTACAACAATAAAGATGTAAATCCAAGTCATCAAACTGGGTCCACATGATGAAAAATATCTCAATTTATGAAACTACCAAATAATCACAGTCAGATTGAAGTGTCAGTCGACTCAGCACAACATCAGTCGGCTGCTTCGACAACTCTAATTTATTAATCACCATTAGTTCTTTTCATTCATTCACTTTCCCTCCATCATATGTGTCATAGGGAAATTATATAATAGTAATCACACCATCATGTTCATTTATACACACGTTTATCATCACAATCATGCAAAATAATGTCTCGTACCAGTCGACTGGCTCACATGGCAGTCGACTGCATCGACAGACTAGTTTCCATAATAACAGCATATCAAGCAATTTCTATTGCGTTTAATTCAATTTCGTAGCATGGCATCAATCATGACAATTATAGTAACATTCCTACAATAGAAGTCCTGAGAAACACCCACCTTTTGTGACGAAACTAACGAAATCCCGCAAAGTCCTTCAACGTAGAGAACACCTTCTTGCTCCTTTGCTCCACGCCGAGCTCCTCAACAATGCTGCTTGCCTCCACAGAAGAGCTCCCACACAACTCACAAATACTCTCTATTACAGTAATAATCTTAGTGTAAAAGAGATGGGAGATGAGAAGGGGTATTTATACTAGAAAATAGATAGAATAGATGGCTAGGATTAATAGGGGAGTTGGTGAATCAAAGGCTGAGATCTAATCGGGAGTTAAGAAACTACCCACACCTCAAGATGTAACCGCCCATGATCCTAGACCATCACTTCCACAAATCCGGCCAAGAGAGTGTCTTGTGCACGTGTACATGAAGTGCACGTGTACACACACAAAACCCCAAAATGCACATCTAATCCGGGAAAATAAAGAGAGAAAAAATGCTACATATACAAGTTATGAAAATAAGAGGTCAAGTTTAGGGGTTTAAATACATTTGGGCCAAAATATGTATTTTTATACAAGAAAATAAACAAGTCACATTTGGGCTTTGAGAAGAATGTTTTATAAGAAAATAATACACTTTATTTATCATGGAGAAAAGTAATAACAATAGGCTATCATAAGAAAATAAATCCCCTTTTATATATATATTAAGAAAAATAAATCGGGGTACTACATCACTCCCTCCTTAGAATAGTTCCGTCCCCGGAACTACAGTCAAGAGCGAGAACAGAAGAGATACAACACACCCAACCAGAACAAAAGACATAAGATACAAAATACCAGATACAATCAATACAAATACAATCAAGCAAAAAGCTCAGGATAGTCCTTCAACATCTTGTCCTCGGATTCCCAAGTAGCCTCTTCAACCAAGTGGTTTCTCCAGACTACCTTGACCATCGGTATCGTCTTATTCCTCAAGACTTTCTCCCTACGGTCAACGATCTCAACAGGAGTCTCGATGTAATTCAGGTCTAACTGCAAACCTTCCGGTACTTCTGGCAAATGATGACTCGGGTCTGGAATATAACCTCTCAACATAGACACATGGAAAACATTGTGCACCTGAGACAACTCTTCCGGTAGTTCAAGCCGGTAAGCAGTTTTCCCGATCCTTTTCAATATTTTATATGGGCCTATAAATCTCGGGGCTAACTTCCCGCCTTTGCCAAAACGAACCACACCTTTGCTGGGTGATACCTTCAGAAAGACAAAGTCACCAACCTCAAACTCAAGGTCCCTCCTCCGGTTGTCTGCATAGCTTTTCTGCCTGCTCTGAGCTTCCACCAACCTTTTCCTGATCAGATCAATCTTCTCAGAAGTCAGCTGTACAAGCTCAGGACCAAACAACTGACGCTCCCCAACCTCATACCAACACACAGGAGTCCTGCACTTCCTGCCATACAAAGCTTCATACGGCGCCATCCCAATGCTAGTTTGAAAACTGTTGTTGTAGGCAAACTCCACCAAAGGTAAATGCCTTTCCCAACTGCCTCCGAAATCTAGTATACAACACCGAAGCATATCCTCAAGAATACGGTTGACTCTCTCGGTCTGCCCATCGGTCTGTGGATGAAAAACAGTGCTGAAATCTGTCTTGGTACCCAAAGCTGCCTGAAGACTCCTCCAGAAATGCGAAGTAAACCGCGCATCTCGATCAGACACAATAGTCGAAGGAACGCCATGAAGTCGGACAATCTCACCAACATACATCTCAGCCAACCTGTCCATCGAAACTGTGAGTTTCATCGCCAAAAAGTGAGCGGACTTGGTAAGTCGATCGACTATAACCCAAATAGCATCATTGCCTTTAGAACTCTTAGGCAAACCCGTGATGAAATCCATACTGATGTTATCCCATTTCCATTCCGGAATAGGTAACGGCTGTAGTAGACCTCCGGGTCTCTGATTTTCGGCTTTGACTTGCTGACAAACCTCACACCTCGCGACAAATTCGGCTACATCCCGCTTCAAACCTGACCACCAGAAATGCTGCTTGATGTCTTTGTACATCTTAGTACTCCCAGGATGTACCGACAAAAGAGTAGCATGCGCCTCCTGGAGAATACTCTCTCTCAGGTCCGCCTGATCTGGAACGCACAGCCTATCTCCGAACCACAGCACTCCATCCCTGGTCTGAAAACCGGGCAACCTGCCAGCACTAACCCGCTCCTTCATCTCCAGAATATCAGCATCAACTTCCTGACTTGCAATGATCCTTGCATTCAGAGTAGGCTGAAGCTTCAATTGAGATAAAGATGCTCCCAATCCTTGCAAGACAACCTCAATACCTGCTCGGTCCAACTCCTCAATCAAATGCCTCTGAGTCGTAATCAAACAGGCCAAACTGCTCTTGCGACTAAGTGCATCAGCAACAACATTAGCCTTTCCGGGATGATACTTGATCTCAGGTCGCATATCCTCGAGCACTTCCAACCATCTCCGCTGTCTTAGATTGAGATCCCTCTGCTGGTAGATATACTTCAAGCTCTTATGATCCGTGTACATGTTCAGCTTCTCACCATACACGTAGTGCCTCCACTGCTTCAAAGCAAAGATAATCGCAGCCAGCTCTAGGTCATGAGTGGGATAGTTCTTCTCATGCGGTCGTAGTTGCCTAGACCCATATGCGATCACTTTACCTTCTTGCATTAAGACACAACCAAGCCCCCGATGTGAAGCATCGCTATAGACATCATACTCAACTCCTGCTCTAGGCAAAGCCAAAATAGGTGCAGTAGTCAGTCTATCTTTCAACTCCTGAAAACTCGCCTCACATTGCTCGGTCCACTTGAAGCTCACATTCTTCTTGGTCAACTCGGTAAGCGGCACAGCTATCTGAGCATAACCTTGAATGAATCTCCTGTAGTATCCAGTCATCCCAAGGAAACTTCTGACTTCCTTCACTGCAGTAGGCCTAGCCCAATCTCTCACTGCCTCTATCTTCTGAGGGTCAGTTGCCACTCCCTCCTTAGAAAGGATGTGACCTAGGAATGCCACTTCAGATTTCCAGAAATCACACTTGGATAACTTGGCATACAACCTCTGCTCTCCCAACTTCTGCAAAACTGCTGCCAGATGCTCAGTGTGCTCCTCCTCAGACTTGGAGTACACGAGAATATCGTCGATAAACACCACGACGAAAGAATCAATAAACGGCCTCAGAACTCTGTTCATCAAGTCCATGAAGATTGCAGGTGCATTCGTCACTCCGAATGGCATAACTAAGAATTCGTAATGCCCATGCCGAGTTCTAAATGCAGTCTTATGCACATCTTCAGCTTTCACTCGAACTTGGTGGTATCCTGATCGAAGATCTATTTTAGAGAAGACAGCTGCTCCTTGTAGACGATCGAACAAGTCATCAATTCGAGGAATCGGATACTTATTCTGAACAGTGACTTTATTCAGCTCCCGGTAATCGATACACATCCTCATCGATCCATCCTTCTTCTTTACCAAAAGCACTGGTGCTCCCCAAGGTGACGCACTAGGTTGAATAAAGCCTTTTCCCAATAGTTCCTCAATCTGCCGTTTCACCTCATCCTGTTCCACTGGAGCCATCCTATACGGTGCCTTAGAAATGGGTGCACTTCCCGGTTGAACAGTGATGCTGAACTCTACATCACGATGCGGAGGTAACCCAGGAAAATCTTCCAAGAACACAGTCGGATAGTCCCGCACCACAGGAATCCCTTGCAATTCCACAGGAGTCTCTTCCTTGCGGATAGTTGCCACCAGCTTAGAACACTTCAACTTCCCTTGGAAAGTGACTTCAGGTCCACCTGGAGCCTTCACTGTCACCGTCTTGGCCTTACACTCGATGCTCGCACTGTACACCGACATCCAATCAATGCCAATGATAACATCGACTCCCAAGATAGTCAGCTCGATCAGATCAATGCCAAAGATTCGATCCCCAATCATTATCTCGCAATCAACATAGTACCGATCAGTGGTCAATGTTTCCCCTGATGGTGTAGCCACTGCTAAGATCTTGCCTGGGAAAATCTTCGGTTCGACTCCCAACACTTTAGCAAATCTAGGAGACACAAAAGTATGAGAGGATCCAGTATCAAACAACACCACAGCTCCCTTTCCATTAATATAGAGTTCTCCTGTTACATAACATACATCATTACATAACAGTTTTACACTATGATCGGGAAGGAGAAATGAAAAAGAAATCACACTAGACATCAGCCCTCGTACCAGAGATAACCTGATCTGCTTCCTCAGCATCAGCTTCTGTCAAAGCAAATACTCGCCCTGACTGGTACGGCCTCTTCCCAGTCTGCTGTATTGGCACATTGTGATTGCCAATCCGCGGTTTGAGACATCGAGATTGGTAATGTCCCACTTCACCACAGTTAAAGCAAGTGACTGCAGAAGGTCTCCCTGCATCGTTTCCAGGTCTCCCAGCTACACTGACGGCATTCGCCCCTGTCGGTTTGAATTTCTGTGCAGATGGTTGCCCCTTGAAACTCCCCGATGGCACGGGCCTCTTCCCAGACTGCCAGTTGCTCCTCTGATGCTGAGCAACATGGGACTGCTCCATATCCGCCTCCGTTGCTGCCGCCCTCTTCACCAGCTTATCGAATCTCCTGATACCAAGGGGTATCATACGAGATCTCAAGCTCGGCCTCAGACCATGCTCGAACTTGCGAGCCTTCTTCGCCTCATCCATCACCAATTCTGGAGCATACCTGGAGAGTTGAGTGAACTTGGTCTCATAGGCTCTCACTGACATGCTGCCTTGTTGAAGTGACAGAAACTCCATGGCCTTTTTCTCCTGGACGTCGGAGGGGAAATAATGACTGCGGAATTCCTCCAAAAATTCCTCCCAGCCAAGCAACAAGCCGCCCATAGTCCTCTTCATCGACTGCCACCAAACAGCCGCATCCTTCTCCAACTGCAAAGTCGCCAACTTGACCTTGCTGCCCTCCGGCGTTTCCAACACCTCGAAGATAGTCTCCACTTGCCGAATCCAGTTATCGGCCACATCCGGGTCGGATTTTCCCTCGAACACTGGTGGTTTCATTCTCTTGAATGATTCCACTAGCTTGATTGCCTCGGGTACTGGATTCACCGGCCCCCTTCCTTGGTTTGCAGCCACTGCATTCAGCGTCTGGTAAACCCTTGCAAACTCGGCATCCAGGTCCAAACCTTCACCATTCCTGGCTCCCCTTCTCGCCATATTCTGATGCAAAAGATCCATTAAATCCGAAGTATAAAACAAGAATTTAAATCAACTTTCATTTCATTGAATTTCAAAGTTTATACATTCGAATTTAGAAAAACATTTTAACATCAGGATAGAAGAAAATGGAAACCAAGACAATCTAATCTCTACGGGTCCTCTTCGCTGCTCGAAGTTCATCCCGCAGTTCATCCACCTCATCCTTCAGCACATCAGTTAGGTTCTTTTTCTTCTCAAGTTCCCAAATCCGATGGCTAAGAACAGAATAGTCAGCATTTCGCTTCTCCAGCTGAGCCTCCAAAACTCCAACTCTATACTTCAAGGTATCCACTTGCCTCTGCAGAGAAGCCACAGCGTTACCCAAAGCTGGTCCCTTTTCTTCATCGGAAGAAGAAGAATCATCAGGTGAGTTCGGCGGTGGGGTGATCTCTCGGGATTCAGGGTACTCCTCATCATCAGAATCAGCTTGCCCAGGGTGATACTCGTCCTCAGAATCAGCCTGTCCAGGATGGTACTCTTCCTCAATAATGTGCCAGTCGTCGCCTCCAGCAGGGTCGAAGTGATCAGCCATCTTAGAATAGAGAGGAAGAAGCATGAATCATAGAGCAACACAAATGTAAGTTACTTACATTTAAATCTCTAAATCCAAACACACACTCTAATGTCCACATCTAGGGTGTCGTTCCTTATAAATTTGTACGAGTGTGAAAGCATAGAAAGCGTGGCTCTGATACCACTCTGTAACGCCCCGAATCCCATTTTTTACTGAATTCGAGATGTTCTTCAGGATCTTTTCGCTTTCTTCACATACAATTTTACAAGGAATTTAAAATCTTTACTTTTACATCAGAGTTACAGCATGTTACATTTAATTTTACACAGCGGAAGCAAAAAGGTACAATATTTACATAAATGAACAACAATATAATGAACTCTTTGTGCATCCATTCCTTTTACATGTGATTATCCTGCATAAAACACTGTGGGTACGTCAGTTTATTCAACCGACGATAATTATACATGGCCATCCTCTCTATGCCAGGAACAGTATAATGAATCTCATTTCTTACAAACCACAAGCCAGTTCAACATAAGCATGAAAGTAAGGGAACTTTTAATGATGTCGTGTCGTGATTGTGCGCTTAAATCCTTAATGCAATTTACTTAGTTAATTATGACGCTAATGCATACTTGTTCGAATTCTATGCATCCCATACTACATAGGTTCGAGTGCAAGCCTCTTAAACGATCTTCATTTTTAGTAGGGTTCAATCCCCCGCCATGAGTTATTCTACTACTGTAATTCCAATGAGTATCCTAGATGAATCTATGAGTACAAGCATGTATCCTGGCCCCTGGAGTAGAATTTCGCGCCATGTCTTGACTCGTCAAGCATGCATTCTGCGACAATTCAGCCTCCTCCCTGAACACACTCCTCTTGCAGTCACCAACACATCCCATAAGCGTGACTAGAGTCCGATCATTACTGAGTTGTGCCCGCGCCATGTCTTGACTCATCAAGCATGCATTCTGCGGCTCACACACCCGCACCGTACCCTAGCTCTCATACTCATGTTTTTCTCTCACCTTCATCACCTCCACACTATGTATTTAAGTTATATTAGAATCATGAATAAAATCAAGCTCTAGAGTTAGCCTCTCCATCATCCGGACTCATCATTTCATTTCACTCGACCAACCTGGTCTATTTCTCAATATCATTTCATTTCACTGCCGGGGAGACTTAGCTACTCTTTCGTTCAATTTCAAATTCACAATATCCAATGGAGCATCATCAGCTCATCATTCATTTTAGAGTCTCACAGACTTTCCCATCATGATTTCACATTTCATACGTTCATTTGGTTCTCGATTCTCATCTATGATTCAATTACACAATTCATGTATCCATAAACAGAGTCCATTGACTTTAATCATACAGTTCACAATTACCAACAGCAAATAACATGAATTCAAGTATACCAGAGTTCACTCTGTACAGTCGACTTGGAAGAATACCAGTCGACTTATACAGTCATACAGGGTTATCAGAATGCTCGGGATAGTCGACTGTATACACTACCAGTCGCCTGTCCCGCAACTTTCATGTTCACAATATTAGTCACACGACAGTCGACTGTTCACACCTCAGTCGTCTGTCTTAGCCATTTCAGCAGCATAATTCTATGTCCAGATCAGTCGACTTGCTACATGCAATCGGTCGACTGGACAGATCCCTTTTCAATAGATTATTTACAGTTCTTACGTGCATTTCATCATGATGTCAATTAACAGTATACATAAGTTCATGTTCCACAGACAAGGTTTCTTATCATTCAGTAACACTACAACATGGATCTTCACATTACTAACATGCTCTTCCCTTGAGGGAAAATAATTAAGACATGCATTCACAATGCTTATGTTTTATTACAACAATAAAGATGTAAATCCAAGTCATCAAACTGGGTCCACATGATGAAAAATATCTCAATTTATGAAACTACCAAATAATCACAGTCAGATTGAAGTGTCAGTCGACTCAGCACAACATCAGTCGGCTGCTTCGACAACTCTAATTTATTAATCACCATTAGTTCTTTTCATTCATTCACTTTCCCTCCATCATATGTGTCATAGGGAAATTATATAATAGTAATCACACCATCATGTTCATTTATACACACGTTTATCATCACAATCATGCAAAATAATGTCTCGTACCAGTCGACTGGCTCACATGGCAGTCGACTGCATCGACAGACTAGTTTCCATAATAACAGCATATCAAGCAATTTCTATTGCGTTTAATTCAATTTCGTAGCATGGCATCAATCATGACAATTATAGTAACATTCCTACAATAGAAGTCCTGAGAAACACCCACCTTTTGTGACGAAACTAACGAAATCCCGCAAAGTCCTTCAACGTAGAGAACACCTTCTTGCTCCTTTGCTCCACGCCGAGCTCCTCAACAATGCTGCTTGCCTCCACAGAAGAGCTCCCACACAACTCACAAATACTCTCTATTACAGTAATAATCTTAGTGTAAAAGAGATGGGAGATGAGAAGGGGTATTTATACTAGAAAATAGATAGAATAGATGGCTAGGATTAATAGGGGAGTTGGTGAATCAAAGGCTGAGATCTAATCGGGAGTTAAGAAACTACCCACACCTCAAGATGTAACCGCCCATGATCCTAGACCATCACTTCCACAAATCCGGCCAAGAGAGTGTCTTGTGCACGTGTACATGAAGTGCACGTGTACACACACAAAACCCCAAAATGCACATCTAATCCGGGAAAATAAAGAGAGAAAAAATGCTACATATACAAGTTATGAAAATAAGAGGTCAAGTTTAGGGGTTTAAATACATTTGGGCCAAAATATGTATTTTTATACAAGAAAATAAACAAGTCACATTTGGGCTTTGAGAAGAATGTTTTATAAGAAAATAATACACTTTATTTATCATGGAGAAAAGTAATAACAATAGGCTATCATAAGAAAATAAATCCCCTTTTATATATATATTAAGAAAAATAAATCGGGGTACTACATCACTCCCTCCTTAGAATAGTTCCGTCCCCGGAACTACAGTCAAGAGCGAGAACAGAAGAGATACAACACACCCAACCAGAACAAAAGACATAAGATACAAAATACCAGATACAATCAATACAAATACAATCAAGCAAAAAGCTCAGGATAGTCCTTCAACATCTTGTCCTCGGATTCCCAAGTAGCCTCTTCAACCAAGTGGTTTCTCCAGACTACCTTGACCATCGGTATCGTCTTATTCCTCAAGACTTTCTCCCTACGGTCAACGATCTCAACAGGAGTCTCGATGTAATTCAGGTCTAACTGCAAACCTTCCGGTACTTCTGGCAAATGATGACTCGGGTCTGGAATATAACCTCTCAACATAGACACATGGAAAACATTGTGCACCTGAGACAACTCTTCCGGTAGTTCAAGCCGGTAAGCAGTTTTCCCGATCCTTTTCAATATTTTATATGGGCCTATAAATCTCGGGGCTAACTTCCCGCCTTTGCCAAAACGAACCACACCTTTGCTGGGTGATACCTTCAGAAAGACAAAGTCACCAACCTCAAACTCAAGGTCCCTCCTCCGGTTGTCTGCATAGCTTTTCTGCCTGCTCTGAGCTTCCACCAACCTTTTCCTGATCAGATCAATCTTCTCAGAAGTCAGCTGTACAAGCTCAGGACCAAACAACTGACGCTCCCCAACCTCATACCAACACACAGGAGTCCTGCACTTCCTGCCATACAAAGCTTCATACGGCGCCATCCCAATGCTAGTTTGAAAACTGTTGTTGTAGGCAAACTCCACCAAAGGTAAATGCCTTTCCCAACTGCCTCCGAAATCTAGTATACAACACCGAAGCATATCCTCAAGAATACGGTTGACTCTCTCGGTCTGCCCATCGGTCTGTGGATGAAAAACAGTGCTGAAATCTGTCTTGGTACCCAAAGCTGCCTGAAGACTCCTCCAGAAATGCGAAGTAAACCGCGCATCTCGATCAGACACAATAGTCGAAGGAACGCCATGAAGTCGGACAATCTCACCAACATACATCTCAGCCAACCTGTCCATCGAAACTGTGAGTTTCATCGCCAAAAAGTGAGCGGACTTGGTAAGTCGATCGACTATAACCCAAATAGCATCATTGCCTTTAGAACTCTTAGGCAAACCCGTGATGAAATCCATACTGATGTTATCCCATTTCCATTCCGGAATAGGTAACGGCTGTAGTAGACCTCCGGGTCTCTGATTTTCGGCTTTGACTTGCTGACAAACCTCACACCTCGCGACAAATTCGGCTACATCCCGCTTCAAACCTGACCACCAGAAATGCTGCTTGATGTCTTTGTACATCTTAGTACTCCCAGGATGTACCGACAAAAGAGTAGCATGCGCCTCCTGGAGAATACTCTCTCTCAGGTCCGCCTGATCTGGAACGCACAGCCTATCTCCGAACCACAGCACTCCATCCCTGGTCTGAAAACCGGGCAACCTGCCAGCACTAACCCGCTCCTTCATCTCCAGAATATCAGCATCAACTTCCTGACTTGCAATGATCCTTGCATTCAGAGTAGGCTGAAGCTTCAATTGAGATAAAGATGCTCCCAATCCTTGCAAGACAACCTCAATACCTGCTCGGTCCAACTCCTCAATCAAATGCCTCTGAGTCGTAATCAAACAGGCCAAACTGCTCTTGCGACTAAGTGCATCAGCAACAACATTAGCCTTTCCGGGATGATACTTGATCTCAGGTCGCATATCCTCGAGCACTTCCAACCATCTCCGCTGTCTTAGATTGAGATCCCTCTGCTGGTAGATATACTTCAAGCTCTTATGATCCGTGTACATGTTCAGCTTCTCACCATACACGTAGTGCCTCCACTGCTTCAAAGCAAAGATAATCGCAGCCAGCTCTAGGTCATGAGTGGGATAGTTCTTCTCATGCGGTCGTAGTTGCCTAGACCCATATGCGATCACTTTACCTTCTTGCATTAAGACACAACCAAGCCCCCGATGTGAAGCATCGCTATAGACATCATACTCAACTCCTGCTCTAGGCAAAGCCAAAATAGGTGCAGTAGTCAGTCTATCTTTCAACTCCTGAAAACTCGCCTCACATTGCTCGGTCCACTTGAAGCTCGCATTCTTCTTGGTCAACTCGGTAAGCGGCACAGCTATCTGAGCATAACCTTGAATGAATCTCCTGTAGTATCCAGTCATCCCAAGGAAACTTCTGACTTCCTTCACTGCAGTAGGCCTAGCCCAATCTCTCACTGCCTCTATCTTCTGAGGGTCAGTTGCCACTCCCTCCTTAGAAAGGATGTGACCTAGGAATGCCACTTCAGATTTCCAGAAATCACACTTGGATAACTTGGCATACAACCTCTGCTCTCCCAACTTCTGCAAAACTGCTGCCAGATGCTCAGTGTGCTCCTCCTCAGACTTGGAGTACACGAGAATATCGTCGATAAACACCACGACGAAAGAATCAATAAACGGCCTCAGAACTCTGTTCATCAAGTCCATGAAGATTGCAGGTGCATTCGTCACTCCGAATGGCATAACTAAGAATTCGTAATGCCCATGCCGAGTTCTAAATGCAGTCTTATGCACATCTTCAGCTTTCACTCGAACTTGGTGGTATCCTGATCGAAGATCTATTTTAGAGAAGACAGCTGCTCCTTGTAGACGATCGAACAAGTCATCAATTCGAGGAATGAATATTTTAAACAGAAGAAATACCGCGAAGCAATTAAGTGTTACTTTTGAAATGATCGAACAGAACAACATGTTTCGTCCTAAGAAATTTGTTTAAAAATAATAATAATAAACTTTGGACGATACATGTTGTCCCGTCGGGCACCATTTTTGGCTTGGAATGGATAATATGTCTCGTCCTATGCCAACCATGGTTTTAAGTCTTAATCACTAATTTAATCTCTAATTTAATCACTATTGACTGATTTAATCACTACTCTCTAATTTAATCACCTAAAACATTTAAAAAAAATAATAATTAGCTCAGACAGAACATGTTACGCCCGAGAAATTTTTTTCTTTTATTTTCCATATTTTGTCAAACAACCACCGCAAAGAAACTCACTTTTGGTCATTTCTTATTTTTCCAATTTGCCAAATTTACGAAACGAGTGTGGATGCCCTAAGGCACATTTAGGTAGAAAATCACAACCTAGGGGGCATCTAGTTTGACAAAGCTCAATTGGAGGGCCTAATAGAAAATAACATGATTTGGGAGACTAATTTGAATATACACGTTGCAAGGAGACTAGTACCTAAAAACCCAAGAGAAAAAGAGAGAAATTTGATCATTATTTCTTCTGCAAGGGGTCTAGGTACATTCAAGGATTTTAGGAAGTTTAAAGAATGAGTCGAGCAGTTCTAACAATCAAGTCAATTCAAGTCAGTGTGGGTGAAGAGAATGGAATTTTTTGCCGTACTATGCCACTTTTTGAAAATATTTGCATTTAAGGGCCATTTTCCAAACTATTAGCGCTCGTGGACAACTTTGTGTCACGTCAGCAGCGGCCGCTAATAGCGGCCCATTCATTTGGGAAGTCTCTAATGTGTGTAGCGGACTCTTTTGTAAATTTTTTTGATTTTTTTTTATCTGTCGCTATTCCTATTGGAGACCTTAGTATAAATTAAGTCACTAATCAGAATAGCGACCATTAATGAAGTGTATTCTCCACACTTAGCAAAATTTAGAGAGTTTCTCTTCCCTGAAAAATTAAAATTAACAGCTTAACTGAGGTCATTATTGGGAATAGCGACCTAGTGTAACTGTGGTCGCTAGCGACCACAAGTGGGACCCGACTGCTAATAAGGTCGGGCTCCCACTGTTTCTCTCTCTTTCTCTCCACTGCACTTTATATTATTTTCTTCGTCTTCCCCATCTTCTTCTCCCAAAAATTGTAAACCCGAATAACCCTAACCCCCAATACCTCCCCAAAATCCCAAAATCCCCAAAAAACCCAAGAAATCACAATCACTCATCTCCACATCTCCACCCTCCTCCAAATAAATAGTTTCCCAAATCCTAGCTTAACTTGAAGAATCTTAGCCCCTCCACCTTGGAACCATATATTCTCTCTCGTTGCTCCCGAATGTGCCATCCAATACAATTGGTCATCATGTCATGCATAATGTACTCCACATTTTTGATATGTCATAACATTTTAGTTTGCTTCACGGCGAGAATATCGATTTATCGGGGCTTATATTTGTGTATTTTTGTGTATAAATTGAATGTGGATAGAGAGAGATATAGGGTTATATTAGATTTTCTTTTTTTGCTGGTTTGAATATGCATGAACTAAAATAGGTAAGGTGTTGTGAATGTTTGATTCATAAGACTTTACATAGGTTTTCCTAAATGCAAAAAAATTGTTGCTTAATATTATTCTAATTATGTTATGTTCATAATTGTATATTGAACCACAAATTCGTCTATTAATGTATAGGTATGGACTATAAAATTTCTATTCGGTTGTATTACGGGGAGAAATAGTTCAAGACCCAAAGGTAGGAGCGTGTTATATAGGTGTTAAACCGGAAATAGTATAGGTCTATCGTAATACCAAAAAATAAGAACCAGTAGAGAAGGTCTACAAATTAACTAAATGGGATAGAGGTGAATAGAGTGTTAAAATCCTAGCTAGGTATGCAGCTGAAAAAAGGTGAAACGCAATATTTTATTGCGGTGCCTATAGTTGATGATGATTCTCTTATTGTTATGATTGCAAGATCACTTGATCCGAATTTTAGTTGGTCTGCAGTGGAGTTATATATAGAACAAATCAAGATTCTTATAAGTCATCCATATGTTAGTAGTGTGTCATCTCACGTACCCGAAGTACCGGCCCCTAAGCAGAGTCTCAATCATCCTATTCATTCGCATGTGGAATTGTCTCCTCCACATTCTTCACAATTCCAACACCACTAGGGCTGCAATCGAACCGAGCCGAGCCGAATACCTTCAGGCTTGAGCTCGGCTCGTTTACAAAACGAGCTCAGTTTTGAGCTCGAGCTCGGCTCGAGCTCAGTTCGAGACGAGCTTTGACCGAGCTTTGACCGTATTCGAGCCGAATAGCTCGCGAGCTTAGCCTAAAAATAAAAAAAACCCAAGCTCGAGCTTGGCTCGTTTACGAAACGAACTCAGTTTTGAGCTCGAGCTCGGTTCGAGCCGAGCTTTGACCAAGTTTTGACCGAGCTCGAGCCGAATAGTTCACGAATAGCTCGATTCGTTTGCAGCCCTAAACACCACCAAATCCTCCACAACATGGCTTGTCACCTCCTTCCAGTTTGATACGTCATCTTGTTGATAATGAAAATATAATTCAATCATTCGAATATGATGTTGTTAACAATGACTTGTTAGAAGATGAAGAAGCTGAAAAAAAGATGGAAGATGTAGAAGGCGGTGAAGATGACGAAAATGTGCATGTAGATGATGTAAATGATAACGTTATCGACATTAATGATGTTCAGGAGTTGGAACGAAATGTCGAACCGGCCGTCCCCTTGACTTAAAGGCAACCTGTAACTATTCCGGATTACACTTCATTAATGTGCCAGAGAAGAGAAGCTTTCTAAATTTTGCTAAGTGTGGAGAATACACTTCATTAATGGTCGCTATTCCCATTAGCGACTTAATTTAAACTAAGGCCACCAATAAGAACAGCGAAAGATAATAAAAAAATTCAAAAGTTTACAAAAGAAGCCGCTACTCACATTAGCGACTTCCAAAATGAATGGGCCGCTATTGGGAATAGCGGCCGCTGCTGACGTGGCACAAAGTTGCAAACGAGCGCTAATAGTTTTGAAAGTGGCCCTTAAATGCAAATATTTTCAAAACGTAGCCTATTACGGCAAAAAAAATTCAAGAGACTGATGGGGCAAACTAACCATATAAGAGCATCTGTAGTCATTGGCTATTTAGCCAAATTTTGGAAAATTTTGCTCTCAACGTCCTGCAATCGTTGGCTATTTGGCCATTTTTTCCATATTTTTGAACAGTACCCAGCCATATCTAGCAATCGATTTTGCAAAATGGAAAAAATAGCCTGACGATACATTATATTTCGTCTGAAGATCGAACGATGTATAATTTACCGTCTAAAAAAAATTTTCTATAAAAATGAATGGACGGTAAATTATACACTATCGCACAACATTTTCTAAATTTTTTTTTACGGGACGGGACATTATACACCGTCCAAAAATTGTAAAAAAATTAATTGTAGGGACGGTAGATAATCTACCATCCGGCCATCAAAAATTTTTTAAAAAATCACAGCCGATTGATTATACATCGTCCAAGGCTTCTGGGGATTTTTTATTTTTAATTTTTTTATTTTGTGATTTTTTTAGGGACATGTCACTATCATAGTTATTTTTTAAAAAAATTAACTAATTTTTTTATAACGTCGGACGGGAGATAATTTACCGTCCTGCCAAAATTGGCTAACAACGACTACGAAAAAAACTATTTTTGCTATTTTCTATAAGCCCAATAGCCAAAATTTGGCAATAACGACTACAGATGCTCTAGTGTGCCAGATAAGTGTTTGTATGAATGGGATAGCTACTTTGAATATGAAGTTAAATTGATTTTGCATCTTCATGAAAAGACAGTATAAATGTGAAACAACTCACTTTAATTAGGATGGCCGAAGAATACTTAGTACCACTGTTCTAAAAATCGGTATCGGTGGCGCTAAGCAGCCCCAGGCAACTCGTCTAGGTCCTAGGCATTTGAAAAAATCGGTTTGGCCTATTGGGCGGGTCCAGGTGGGTCCAGGCGAGTCTAGGCGGGTTTGGGCGGGTTTGGACAGCCTAGGCAGACCCAGATCATAAAATAGAGCTTAACCCGATCTGACCCAATCTGGACCCGTTTAAGGAGTTAGAGACTTGGTTCATATTAGTAGTAGTAGTAGTAGTAGTAGTAGTAGTAGTAATAGTTCTTAGGTGGTGTCTTTTACTTGTAGTAGTAAGTGTGGTCCGGTCATTGTTTTCATCTTGAGGATTTAGCGTTATTGTTCTGATATTAACTTATCAATGAAACAGGATGACAACAATCTTCCTATATTCAAAAATATATATACTTATATAGCTACTACTGTTAGATATTATAGTCTTACATTGGGTATTGGGATAATTTTGTATTTGGTTCACTCCTATATATATGAGATATTGTACTCAGTTATTTCTCAATTCAATATTCAGTATTGTTTTCATCTCTCTGATTTATCTTAACATGGTATCAGAGCCAAGTTATACAAATTCTCCATTCTTCCCAAAACCCTAACAAACAATCTCCTTCTCATCGACCAGCAAAAAGAGATCACCGTCATCTCCAAAGAATCAGCAACCCAATGATCAGCAACCCAAAGAATCATCGTCATCATCATCAACCTCACTCATCTCCAAATCTCCCTCATCTCCAAATCAGCAACCCAAAGAATCATCATCACCTCCCTCATCTCCAAATCTCCCTTATCACAAAACTCATCTCCAGCGTCCCCCTGTTCGATCGCCCTGCCACCCCCCTGTTTGATCGCCGACCGCAGCCACCTGCGCGCCGCTCTCATCTCCGGCGTCCCCAAAATCCAATACCCGAAACCCACCTCAGTTCTCCTCGACCTCCTCCACCTCTCCCACATCCCGCCCCCCACCACCCCGTTCTCGTCAGTAATTGGACATACCCCGTCCTCCTCGACCTCCTCCAATCTCCACCTCCCCCATCCCCCCCAATCTCTGAAAACCCTTTTTTTCTCTCTTTTCCTTCTACTACCCGAAACCCATATCCTATATCTCCTAACCCTAAACCCACAAACCCAATACCCTATTTTTTTTCCTATGAAGAAAATCAAAAAAAAAATAAAAATTCAAAAAAAAATTAAATAAAAAAAAAAATCAAAAATCAATAATCAAAAATCAAAAATCAAAAATCAAAAATCAAAATAAAAAAAAATCAAAATCAAAATTAAAAAAAAAGAAAAAAAAATTATTACAGGTACTACTACTTGATGGAATCTCAGCCTCCCCCACATATTTCTGCCTCCACTGACTTCCCCGATGCAACCGCCTTTCGTTCCTCCTCCAGATTCAAACAGCAGCAGCGCCACCTTCAGTCTGCCTCCGGCCTCCTACCATCTCCTAACATAATTCCTACCCTACCTCTATTTCCGACACCGGTAGCACCGTCCTGCCCCCAATCCCGATCCAGACACCACCAGCATCTCCCTCCTCATTGTGCTCTCAATCATAGCAACACTAGTCTTATTCTTCCTCGCAGTGCTTCTTCCTTTACATCCTCGGCCATGCCCATCCCTTCAGCCTTGCCATCTCTTGCTGATTGGTCTAATCTTCAGCAATGCCTCACTCAGCTGGAACTACAGTTCATGTATCAGTCTATCAATGCTGGCTCCTCTGCTCCTACATTCTCTGCCACTCTCGGTATGAATCCGTTTTGGATTTTAAATTCTGGTGCATCACATCATCTACTAGTAATCAGACACTGTTCACCACCTGCACTGCACTTCCCTCTCACTCTCCATCTCTACACACAGCTGATGGCTCACCACTTCTCGTTACACATTCATGAGCAATTAGCTCTTCCTCTCTCACATTACCATATGTTCTTTATGCTCCTCATTTATCTATAAACCTTATTTCTATTAGTGCGTTGTGCGATAGTGGTCTTGTTGTTACTTTTGACTCTTTCGGTTGTTCTATTACTGATTCATGCACCGGTGAGGAGTTTAGGCGTGCTACTCGTTAGGGTCGTCTATATCATCTAGATTTTCTTCGTGCACATCACTCTACTTATAGTTTTTTCGGTATTGTTTCTTCTGATGCTGATATGTGGCATAGACGTTTAGGTCATATTAGTGTGTCTCGTCTCCAAACTTTAGCTCGTAGTGGTGCCCTTGGTTCTCTTACTTTTAAATATTTATCTGATTTTCAGGGTTGTCATTTGGCCAAACATATCGCTCTACTCTTTAGTCACAAAAGCACCTCTCAAACTACCCATCCTTTTCAGCTTGTTCATTCTGACATATGGAGATCCTCTCCTGTACCTTCGTGGAAAGGCTATCTCAATTATATTGCCTTCATCGATGACTTCACTAGACTTACATGGATTTTTCTTATGCGTCAGCAATCTGAGATACCTGATATTTATCGGTTCTTTACGACTATGATTCACACTCAGTTCGGTGTGCGCATTAAGAATTTCCGATCGGACGGTGCTCGTGAGTACATTTCCACCACCATGAGATCGATCATTCAGTTTTACGGCACCATTTTTCAACAATCATGCCCTCACACTCATGAGCAGAATGGTGTAGCTGAACGCAAGCATCGTCACATTCTTGAGACGGCTCGCGCTCTTTTACTCTCCTCTTCCGCTCCTCGTTCTTTCTGGACTGAGGCTGTCATGACCTCTATTAGTCTCATCAATATTACTCCCTCGTCTGCCCTAGCTGGTACAACACCTTATAAGGTTCTTTATCACTCACCTCCCGACTACAGTATGCTCTATACCTTTGGGTGCACCTATTACGTCCTTCTCCCTCCTACTGAGCGCACGAAGCTTTACGCTTGTGCTGCTAAGTGCATTCACCTAGGTTTCAGTCCCGAACACAAAGGTTATCGTTGTTTTGATTCATTGACTGTTCGTGTCCGCATTTCTAGACATGTATCATTTGTGGAAGACTCTCCTTACTACCTGATTCCCTCCAAGGATACTAGATTTCTCGATTCCCCAGTTGTTGCTAGCTCACCGACTTCATCTTCCCACATTCCTTTTGATCCTACTCCTCTGGCTCCACTCACATCTCCTGCAGTCCTTACACCTGTTGTTCCCTTACTGAAACACCACCTACTGACACACCCCCTGCATCCCAACAGCTGCTAGCACCTACCCCACCTACTTCCCCACCGACACATGCACCTACTCCACCCCTCCCCACTCCACCCCCCCACACACACACTGTCAGTCCACCACCGCTTCGTCAGTCTACACATCCCACTTCTGGTATTCCTCCGGTACGTTATACACCTGATGCCACTGGTCCCTCTGACCAGTTTGGTTTTGCCACCCTAGCTTCCTACTCACCACAGTTTCATGCATATCTCACTGCTATAAACTCTACGCATGAGCCCAGCACCTATCAGGACGCAATTCAATATCTCGAATAGAGAAAAGCTATTGCAGAGGAATTCAGTGCATTTGATCAGACTGGCACTTGGGATGTCGTTCCTCTGCCAGAGGGCATTCAGCCTATTAGCTACAAGTAGATCTTCAAGGTCAAATATCAACCTGATGGATCTATTGAGCGGCACAAGGCTCTTCTAGTAGCTCAAGAGCATGACATTGATTATGATGAGTCATTTGCTCCCGTTGCACAAATGACTATTGTTCGCACTTTTCTTGCTTTTGTAGCCATCCGTCAGTAGCCATTATACCAGATGGACGTGAAGAATGCATTTCTTCATGGTACCTTGTCTAAGGTTATTTATATGGATCATCCTCCCGGACTCCCTACTCCTCGTCATATTTGCCGACTGCGTCGGGCTATATATGGTTTGAAGCAGGCCCCTCGAGCCTGGTTTGAGTGTTTTCACCTTGTCATCACCAAGGCTGGTTTTAGTCAGAATTCTCAGGACCATTCTATATTTATGCGGTCATCACTGCAAGGGAAGGTACTTCTACTACTCTATGTTGATGATATGATCATTACTGGGGATGACTATGCAGGCATTACATCCATCCAGAAATACCTTCACCAATAGTTCCATATGAAAGACCTTGGCAGACTATGTCCTGGGTCTAGAGATTGCTCATGGATCTCAGGGGATACTCATTTCTCAACAGAAATACACATCAGATATTATCTCCACTGCATGCCTCTCTGCAGTCGATCAGCCGATACACCCTTAGAGCTTCATGTGAAGCTTCGTCCCACTGATGGTAAGCTCCTTCCTGATCCTACTAGATACAGACAGATTGTTGGTCAGCTTGTCTAATTATGCATGATCAGACCCGATATTGCTCACACAATCAGTGTTGTCAGTCAGTTTGTTTCTGCTCCTACATCATTTTACTATGGTGCTCTTCTTCGGATTCTCAGATATCTTCGGGGTACTATTACTCGCTCATTATTCATGCCTACTACATCCAAACTAGAGCTGAGTGCATATTCTGATTAAGATTGGGCAGGTGATCCTACTACCAGACGGTCTACCACCGATTTCTGTCTATTTCTTGGTGATTCGCTGATCTCATGGCGAAGTAAGAAACAAGCAGTTGTTGCATGTTCTTCGACCGAAGCTGAGTACAGAGCAATGACAGATACTACTAGAGAGATGTTCATGTTCGTTGCCTTTTATCAGATATGGGTGTCACTCTTTCAGGACCTACTCCTCTTCATTGTGATAATCGGAGTGCACTATACATTGCAAGTAACCCGTTCTTCCATGTGCGAACGAAGCATATAGAGATTAATTGTCATTATGTTCATGAGCGCTTTGAAGTAGGGACCATTTCTCTTCATTCTATTACCTCATCACAGCAGACAACAGACTTCTTCACAAAATTTCATACTGTTCAGAGATTTCGATATTTAGTAGGCAAACTCACACTGTTTGACCCACCATGAGTTTAAAATGGGGTGTTAGATATTATAGTCCCACATTGGGTATTGGGTTAATTTTGTATTAGGTTCACTCCTATATATAGGAGATATTTGTACTCAGTTATTTCTCAATTCAATATTCAGTATTGTTTTCTTCTCTCTGATTCATCTTAACAACTACATATTTAGACAATCATTAGATTAGGAAGAGACACAAAATTGTTTAGCTACTACATATTTACATATATACTTTTTAAATTTTTCCCCAAAATTATTTTCATAGAAGAACACACAACCTAACATTACAAATTGTAAGTTGGAGTTCACTGAAAACTACTAGTACAACATTGTTTACCTCCAAGTTATCAAATATACCGATGCTTTTGATTATGAAAAGATAAGTCAATCCATATTTCAAAAGAGATAGACTAGAACTAGTATAATAGTTTATTTTCTCGATACATCAAATTAAGACAATAAAAATTCTGATGGGAAGCAATACCTTATCCTGACAAATCATTGTTCTACCCAAAACTGTTACCAAAATCAACACCTTGATGCAATTGTATCTTTTAGACTAGCTAAAGCTCATCTTGCAATAGTAAGGAGAAAAATCAAGAGTAAGAATGAAGAGCATGATAATGCATGATGGAACAACAAAACAAAACCAACAAATAAATTGGGTCAAAAATAAACTAAACTAAAATAAATAAATAAATAAAAAACGCCTAGTGCCTAGCCGCCTAGGCTCCGCTTACAAGGTCTAAAAGCTAGGCCCCCATCGACCGTCCGATTACCGCCTAGCGACTTTTAGAACACTGCTTAGTACACGGCCTAACAAGAGATATATTAGTTGTGGAGTGTTCAATGAAAATTACTTCAGGTGATTGTTTTTAGTGATTGGTTATTAGGTACAACCAGATCCATGATTCCGATAAGGAATTTTTTATTATTATTGTTAATTGAAATAACATTGATTCCCTCATCTCATGCAGCCCAGCCAACTAGGCTTTTATTCAATTCACCTAAACCTCTTGTACATATATTCATACGTACTAAACAAACCACCATGCACCATGATCATGAATCTAAGCAGAAGCTCTACCCTGGTGAGACTGGGAGGTGGTGGTGGTGGAAGGAAAGACACCAAACTCTTGTCCTCTGTTCCACTTCAAATCCCGAGCTTCTTGCCTCGAGATATCGTACGAGTTCATGAGCACCTCCTCAGGTAGACTCTTAAGTACTGATGCTTTGCCTACGAGTGGGCTGGAAATTTCATTATCGTTGGTAAAGAAGGACACCCACTCAAAGTCATCGCTTGTTGCTTGTTTCAGCTGTGCAAAGTTCTGTGGGATCACCACCACCTGCCCTTGGCGCAGTTCATCATTGAACACGGTTCGCCCGCGATTGTCCACAACTTGGAGTCTGCAGGTTCCCCTGATTACGTACATAATATTGTGGGCATTCACACTCCACTGGGGTGCAAGGAAGGCATTCTGTAAATCAAAACAATTAAAAAATAATTAGTCAATTCATTCATATTTGTCCTGCATGCAATTCTAGCTTGTAAACTTAATTATATATGATGGTATCCATTAATCTTATTCATCCCATTCATAACATATTTTATCGTTCTTTAATATTAATTTGATCTACAACATACACATAGTATAAATAAATAAATAAATATATGGTTTACTATTTACAATTAATTACCCTGAGAAGAGCTCCCCTGGATGCACTGAGGTTGATATTCTTGAGAATGGGGAGTTTGAACTTGTTAACAATTGTGATTCTTCCAGCACGGGGATTGTACGCATCAGCGCTAATGGCATCTCCAATGTTCTCCTTAATCTTCATTGCACAGATACCCTGCTCTATTCCATTCATGCTCTCGCTACCCCTTGATGATGAACGAGGTCTTACCATGTCAAGGCTTTCTTTCACTTGGACAATCTCTCCTCTGTTCTCGTTGGGGTTTTGTAGTTTCGATGCAAGTTCTCTGTTGATACCGAGAGCATTAGCTAAGAACTCTGTGTCGAACCCACTGAGGATGTTATTCCTTGATTGCAGGATCTCACTCACACCTTCTCTGTTCAGTTTTTGCCCTCCTCTTTGCTGCTGCTGCTGCTGTTGTTGTTGGCTACCAGCTAACATGAATTCCTACAGATTCAATCAACCATTCATCAATCTTCAAAATCCATTATAAGTTTAAGGTTAGCACTATATATATCTATATAATAAAACACAAAGAAAGCTATCAAGTGGTTCTCCTTCAATTCCTCCAAAAATTAAAGGCTCAGATCTAACCTCACAAAACATATTTTCCCCCTAAAAGTTTTCCTCCAAAACTCAAATTCAAATTCCCCACCCAAAACAACTCCTATATTTATTTATTTTATTTTATTTTTCTCTCTCTCCCCCTCCCTCTTCTATTCAAAAAATTAAGAAAATAACATTTTAATTTTTTTTTAAAAATAAAAAATTTAAAAACTAAAAAAATGACAAATTTAAAAACTTTTAAAAAAGTTCAAAAAAATCAAAAAAATTATATACTATGTTTTTTGCTGAACCCAAAAAATTTCTCATATAATATGTTTGCTACTTCAATTAATTTGTTCGAATTCCAAATTTTTTTATATGATCAAATATGGTGCACCGTTCCGAAGACGTGCCGTAGGGACGTGTGAATGGGCAAACCTAGTGTATATATATATAGCATTAATTGCTATATATATAAAGGTTTTGAAGGAAATATAACATGAATACCCTGTGATGGAGATCAAGTTGGTTGTCCTTGTTGCTTATGTCTGTTACACTAACAGCAACAAGTGGAGAGTCTCCATCATTGTGAACCCATCTGGTGACTCCAACGTGCAACGCGATTATATCACCCTCTCGGATGCGGTTAACAGCCTGGTGCTGATCTCTTACTCTCCACTGGCTTTCCCTATCATTCTCTCTTTTTGTTTGTTGCTGAGACTCCTGGAAAATCTGGAATGATTCTGGACATCCTGGCACTGATGCACCCAGAGTACCCCTACCTGCAATACATATTAATTTGCACTTGTAGTTATTAAAACAAAGAGATATAATTGTAGAAGAAGAGTGTTAAAAGGGTAATTAATTTCTAGCTTGCCTTGCACAATGTAGACAAGAGATGGGGCATTCTTGTAGAAAGGCAAGAGAAGTCCTCCAGGTTGGATAATTACGCGCTTGACTGACACTCCAGCACACTTAAACTGGTCTGCAATTGGATCATATATTTCAGTTACACCTGCTTCGGACCTCAGTCTGAATGTAGGCTCTTGGGCATTCAGCCTCTCAATCCTGCACTCGCTCGGCGATACGAATCCTACTTTAGCTAGAGAGGCATGGGACAGAAGGAGCAATGTAAGAGCAAGAGAGAGCAAAGAAGTGATAGAGGAAGCCATAGGTTTTTTCTTCTGTTGAGGGATCGATGAGGGTGAAGAGGGGAGGGGGGGAGGGTTTATATAGGCTTCAAGTTTGGATGTATATGGTGGTAGGTGACGAGGGTATTGCGACACTTTGAGCTCTGCATGGCTTCAATCTGCCGCATAACCGAGAGACGAGTGCTAAGTGGCATTAGCTGCAGATACACGTGTAGAGTTTATGCTGTACGTAGTGCCTGTTTTTGGATGGGTATGGATCCTGCGTGGGATTCATCCAGGGAGTTGTTTAGCTGGTGATCGAAGAACTTGATGAGATTAGGTGTTTGATCTTGGTTTTTGAATTCTTGAAGATCCAAACCCGTTAACTCAATAACCCGAAACATATATATAGTTTGGATATGCATGTTAATTTAATTTTATGCATATATATGGGGGCTTATATATTCCCTGATATATATTGCACATGAGGGTCGATGCATCAATCATGCATGCATGTTTCCCTCCTCAACCTTAGAAGCCACTCGACCAGTAACAGAATTTTTTTAAGAGGTAACAAAAAATAGTATTCATGCTTTCTGATATCAATTACTTCAAACGCAGATCGAGTATTATATCCGTAATATATAAGAGCTGATCAACGAGAAATTAAAAGCAACCCATTAGTGATTTTCTGGCTCAACTTGGGCCATTATATTTCTCCAATGAAGAACTGATGAGGACATCGGTTTGAGACGATTCGGACGCTTCTATAAGCGCAGACATCGTCTAGGAAGGTTGTTCCATCAGCTTAGTATTTTATTTCAGTACTCATATTTGTTCTTTGGTAATTATAATCATATGTGCTAGTTTTACGATTTGCACCCTTTATTTTATGCATTAGAATACTTTGAAAATTTGTATTGAGATTTTTTTTTGAGCCTATATATAAGCCTCTTAATGAAATAAGAATGCTATTATTGATATAAGAAAATTTAAAGTGATTGAGTTCTGCTCTTCATTCATTTTTGTGTGTGAGACATTAAGATAAATTTTAGAGTTTGTGATAAAGTCTAAAACTACTAGACAAATCTCAAACCCTAACTTTCCTCTTCACAGCCGCCACTCTCCTTCTCTCTCCTTATTTTCTTCTTCTTCCCCTTCCTGGTTGAATCCCGAAACTCAACCCCCAAGGCCACCGGCGTCCCTGGTCTTCCTCACCCCCGAAACCCTGAAGACTGCCTTCGTCTACATGCAACCCTCGATGCCCCTCGCCTGCCTCTTGCCCCTTCATCTCTCCCCCCTCCGACCCGGTGCCACCCCCATCGTCATTCACCACCACTGACCACCCCGCTGCCTTTCCCTCCCCGCCGACGAACCTGAATCCCGAAAATCACTCGAAGCCCCTTCAGATCCACCACCCAAATCCCCGTCAACTCTAACCTTAGTCCCCCAAATCCACTACAATTCAAAACCCTAACCTGTTTGCTGTCTAATGCCCTTGCCCTCCGCTGCCGTGCTGCTTTCTTTCCTGTCGAGCAACAACTCAGCCACACGCCACCACTCTTTGCTGCCCTCTTTGTTGTCGTCAATCCTGGAAGTTCTTATCTTCATCTTTGGCACTTTCCTCGACATTGGTAAACTCTTTGTCGGGCTCATCAACAATGACAACGGTACCTTTTATGATGTTGATTCTACTGGGGTTGGGACGGTTGCCAGCAACACGGTCGTATCCCTTGCATTTATAGCACTTAGTAGAGGATCAACCTTAGAGTAGTCTCTTTCAGTGTTCTTATCAGTGTTACCAATTGGTGAAAAACAAGAGGAACAACGGGAGCAATGGCAAAAGACTTGCAACATCGAATAACTTAAGGGGACAACCCCCAACACAGAAGATCAAGCTGACTAGAGTAAATAGTGTGGTCTTTGCTGGAAACTCAGGAACTTGCATCTTGTGTGGAGAAAGCGGTCATTACAAGTCAGAATGCCCGAAGAGGAACAAAGCAGTAACTTGTTTCAACTGTGGTAAAGAAGGCCATGTTAATCCCAATTGCCCACAGCTCTAGCAGGGAGGGCAGAGCCACAGGCCTTCCAATCAAGGGAAGAAGCCATACCACTAGGGACGTGTCTTTGCACTCATGGAGAAGGATGCAGAGGACTCAGAGAATGTCATCACTGGACATCTTTTGATCAATGGAATTAAAGCTAAGTTTTTATTTCATACTGGATCGTCTCATACCTTTGTGCCTCCCAAATTTGCATTCAAGTTAGATGTGGAACCTAAGATATTTCCAGATAGGTTATTAGCTGTGGCTACACCCTCAGGAAGTACTCTGACTACTGAACGGTATTACGCCGGGTGTGTTATCGAGATTGAAGGAAGACTTTTGGGGATAGAACTTATTGAATTGCATGTGCCTGGAGTAGATGTTATTATTGGGATAGACTGGATGGCCGACTACAATGCAACCATAGAATGCAATGACAAGAAGGTGATATTGAAAGCACCAGTAGGACCTGAAGTTGCTTTCCAAGGGAAGAAGAAATCCAGGGAAATAATGACAGTCCAAATTGAGAGAAAGAAGCCAAAAGAAGTCAAAAATTTCCAGTGTTTAGAGACTTTCAGCAAGTGTTCCTAGACAATTTACAAGGGTTACCGCCTCATCAGGATGTCAAATTATGTATTGTCATACAACCTGGAATTACGCCAGTATCCAAGGCACCATATAAAATGGCACCGGTGGAACAAGATGAGATCAAGAAATAAATTGAAGAATTGTTACAGAAAGGATTCATTAGGTCCAGTGCTTCACCAAGGGGAGCACCAGTGCTTTTAGTGAAGAAGAAAGACGGATCGATGCGAATGTGCATCGACTACAGAGAACTGAACAAGGTAACTGTTACTGCTAATTCTGGTGTGGGGGTAAACAGATAGAATTTGTGGGTTCGTGGAAAAACCTGAATAGCAGATCCGAACATGTTCGTCTGAGTTGGGCTGCTGACTCCCGCCGTGCACCTGCAAGGAAAGTGCGAAATACCGGGGTTGATCCCGGCGACGCACCCTCCGACGCTCTTCTCAGTAACCAGAAGAGATTAAGAAAGAGCTTAAGCAGGTAAAAGAGTGATTAACCTGTAATAGTGGTAGGTGGGAGGTATTTATAGTCGCCATGGGGGAGTTAATTAGGGATCTGATTAGAGATTTGATTTCCTGTGATAGGAGTAAAATCCTCCTAACCAGTTTAGGAAACTGATCCCCTAATTCCCGGTGAGAGCAAATCAGGCCTGTTGATTTGGTCAAATCAGTAACCCTGATTTTCCTCTTGCTGATCTGGGTTTGTCTTGGGTCGGGACCCGTACCCAGTTGGAATGGATCCGTTCGCGGGTTATTGGATCTGTGAGAAGGAGACCCAGTACCCGCTTCGGACCCGCTGGTAGGTGAAATTACCGTTTTACCCCTGAGCTTTAAGATTCGTCTCCGATGTGAACGGTCCCGATTTAATCCTATTTTTAGCCATATCACGAGCCCCCCACTCCTAGAGACTGAGTTTTTCAGTCTTTGAGGAGTAGTTTTACTGTTCTAATGGCGTACGGGATTTTATCGGCGTTCTTAAGGGAGTTTTGGATCTAGCTTGGGGTGTAACGGTGTTATTCTGGGCTTGTAAAATGCCCAAAAATATTCTCAGAATTTTCTGGATTTTTGGTGATTTTTCCAGATTTTTCTGAATTTTTTTCTAATTTTTTTGAATTTTTTTATTCATTTTCCGAATTAAATAATTAATTATCAAAAAATATTAAATAATTATTCTAATTAAATAATTATATTTTTCAGAATTTAAAATAATTTTTCTGAATTTTTAATTATTTTTAGAATTTTTATTTAATTTTTTCCGATTTTTAAATATTTTTTCGGATTTTTTAAATAAATAAAATAAATAAATAAATAAATAAATTAAATTAAATAATACCTGACATGTGGCACGATGTGTGCCGTCGGATCCCGGGACACGTGGCGCGATCTGTGCCGTCGGATCCCTGCGCGAATCTCGAGACGGCTCAGTTCCCAAGAAAACGCTATCTTGCCGTTTAGCGACGCTGGCAAGATCTGGGCCGTTGGATGATGGCACGAATCTCGAGACGGCTCAGTTCCCAAGAAAACGCTATCTTGTCGTTTAGCGACGCTGACAAGATCTGGACCGTCTGATCAAGATCTTGCACGAATGTTGAGGAGAAAGTGAGTTTTCTCCGTTTGCAGGGTCGGAAAGGCACTTGCTCGGTTAGCCGACCAGGCTCTTTGATGTTGGGGCTCGGATGGGAAGAGCTCGGATTCTTGCTCGGATGGGAAGAGCTCGGATGGGAAGAGCTCGGATTCTTGCTCGGATGGGAAGAGTTCGGATTCTTGCTCGGATGGGAAGAGCTCGGATGGGAAGAGTTCGGATTCTTGCTCGGATGGGAAGAGCTCGGATGGAAAGAGTTCGGATTCTTGCTCGAATGGGAAGAGTTCGGATTCTTGCTTGTGCGAGTGGCTCGGCTCGGATTTCCGAGCTATTCGGCGCAGCTGCATTGAGATCCACTTTCCTGGTGCTACAGAGGTCCGATCGGGACGTGCGACCCCTCGTTTCGAAGCTAGTTCGAAGATCTACAACTTCTCTTTAGGAGTGGGATGAAGATTCACCCTCCTTCATGGTCAAAATAGCCCCGCAAGATGCTTGTCTTCATGAAGTTGATAAGCACTTTGGTCTTGGGGATTTTGGAAGAGGAGCTCCACTCCTAGGGGCGGAGAAGATGCGCTAGGAAGACCCTTGTGCTTGGAAGACCCTTGGGCTAGGAAGACCCTTGTAAGGTGTGCTAGGAAGGCCCTTGTGCTTGGAAGACCCTTGGGCTAGGAAGACCCTTGTAAGGTGTGCTAGGAAGGCCCTTGTGCTTGGAAGACCCTTGGGCTAGGAAGACCCTTGGGGCGAAGAAGAGGCGCGAGTGGGTCGGATCGCTAGTCGCTCGGCTAGGAATACTGAGCGACGTGGAGCGATCTGAGCCGTTGGATCTCAGCGCGGATCTCGAGGCGGGCACAGTTTCCAAAAAAATACTATCTTATCGTTTAGCGATGCTGGTAAGATCTGGGCCGTTGGATGATGGCACGAATCTCGAGACGGCTCAGTTCCCAAGAAAATGCTATCTTGTCGTTTAGCGACGCTGGCAAGATCTGGGCCTTCTGATCAAGATCTTGCACGAATGTTGAGGAGAAAGTGAGTTTTCTCCGTTTACAGGATCGGAAAGGCACTTGCTCGGCAACCGACCGGGCTCTTTGATGTTGGGGCTCGGATGGGAAGAGCTCGGCTCTGGAAGAGAGCTATTTGTGAGACAAGTGTGAGGAGGAACTCTAGGAGAGAGTTGTGCTCCAAACTTGTTTATAAGAGGTCCGCTTCGGGGGCGAGCGGAGTGAAGAGCTCGGCTCTGGAAGAGAGCCATTTGTGAGACAATTGTGAGGAGGAACTCTAGGAGAGAGTTGTGCTCCAAACTTGTTGAGAAGAGGTCCTCTTCGGGGGCGAGCGGAGTAAAGAGCTCGGCTCTGGAAGAGAGCTATTTGTGAGACAAGTGTGAGGAGGAACTCTAGGAGAGAGTTGTGCTCCAAACTTGCTTATAAGGGGTCCGCTTTGGGGGCGAGCGGAGCAAAGAGCTCGGCTCTGGAAGAGAGCTATTTGTGAGACAAGTGTGAGGAGGAACTCTAGGAGAGAGTTGTGCTCCAAACTTGTTTATAAGGGGTCCGCTTCGGCGATGAGCGGAGGGAAGAGCTCGGCTCTGGAAGAGAGCCATTTGTGAGATGAGTTTGAGGAGCAACTCTTGGAGAGAGTTTTGAGCTCCGAACTCGTGGAGAAGAGGTCCGCCATGGAGGTGAGCGGAGCGAAGAGCTTGGCTCTGGAAGAGAGCTATTTGGGAGACGAGTTTGAGGAGGGACTCTATGAGAGAGTTGTGCTCCAAACTCGTTGAGAAGAGGTCCGCTTCGGAGGCGAGCGGAGTGAAGAGCTCGGCTCTGGAAGAGAGCCATTTGTGAGACGAGTGTGAGGAGGAACTCTAGGAGAGAGTTGTAGCTCCGAACTCGTCGAGGAGAGGTCCGCTTCGGCGGCGAGCGGAGGGAAGAGCTCGGCTCTGGAAGAGAGCCATTTGTGAGACGAGTGTGAGGAGCAACTCTAGGGGAGAGCTGTAGCTCCGAACTCGCTGCTTATGTGAGAGAATCAACGGTTGTGGGAGCAATTCCGAATGGCGAACCACTTCTAACCCGCTGAAGAGCAGGTTATTTGAAGCAGAATCGAGCCAAGTGTTGGACTCTGAACCATCGGTAGAGGTAGTCAACGGTTGTGGGAGCAATTCCGAATGGCGAACCACTTCTAACCCATTGAAGAGCAGGTTATTTGAAGAGGAATCGAGCCAAGTGTTGGACTCCGAACCATCGGTAGAGGTGTTCAACGGTTGTGGGAGCAATTCCGAATGGCGAACCACTTCTAACCCGCTGAAGAGCAGGTTATTTGAAGCAGAATCGAGCCAAGTGTTGGACTCCGAACTCGTTGGGAAGAGCTTAGTAAGTTGCAGGAGCAGCCATGTAGGAGAGGCTAGACTCCGAACTCACCCTTCAGCGATTCACGACTCGGAGAGGTAGAGATGAAGCAAGAACAACAATTTCCAATGAAAAAATGTAAAGTTTTATTGAAATAAACTAAGTGGCTGCTTCAATATGGCGAGCCCTTATTACATGCTATTGACCGAATTACAAGCATCAGCCTTATTAAAAATCAAGATCCTGCTTCTATGATAAGGTGAAGACCTCTTGGGAAGAGCCGGGAGGTTCTGAGTCTTAGAGCTCGGCGGGGCCTTCGGTTCGTTCATTGGCTCCTCAGGGAGGAAGCTTGGCCCCCTCTTTCTGGACGAACTTGGTCAGGTGCCCCCGTTGTATGAGTTCTTCGATCTCTTCCTTCAGAGCCCGACAATCTTCCGTGTCGTGGCCGTGGTCCCTGTGAAAGCGGCACCACTTATCCTTGTCCCTCTTCTTGCCAGGTGTATTCATTCTAGGGGGAGCACGGAGTAGCCCTTCCTTGTCCACTTCCATGAGAACTTCTGATATATTGGCAACGAGGGGGGTGAACTTCTCAAACCGAGGAGTTGGGCGGCGCTGGCTATTGCCCTCCTTCTGAAGCTTCTTAGCCTCTTCTTCTTCGGTCAGCTTTCTCTTCGTTCCGGAGGTGGATCCTCCGGAGTTAGGAAGGTAGGCGGCTTCTTCGGCACGAATGTACTTGTCACACCTGAGAAGGAGGTCGGCAAAGTTCTGTGGAGGCTTCTTAGCAAGAGAGGAGCGGAGGCTGGAATTGAAGACGTTGGATTGGAAGGCGGCTGTTGCTACGGATTGGTCGAGGGAGGCTATGGACCTGACCTCCGCAATGAACCTCTTCACATAGTCTCTCAACTTCTCTCCCTTCTCCTGGCGGAGCCGGAGTAATGAGAGGCTGGTCTTCTCCGTGTGTCTACTACTCATGAAGTGGGTGATGAAGAGGGTCTCGAATTGCTCGAAGGAGAAGATGGAAGAGGGAGCAAGGCGGGAGTACCATTCCCTAGCCGACCCCTTCAGGGTGGTAGGGAAGGTCTTGCAAAGTAAGGCGTCCGAAGCCTGGTGGATGAGCATGAGGGTCTTGAAGCTTTCGATGTGGTCCACGAGGTCCGACTCCCCCGAGTAAGTTTCGAACTTCGGGGGTTCGAATCCCCTCAGGATGGGAGCCTCCATGATGGTTCGGGAGAAAGGGGGTCTGCTCGGACGGATGGTTCTGCTGTTCGACCCCTCCCCTTCGTCCATCAGACCGATTCGCCTCTCCACCTCATGGAGACGGCGGTATAGGGCATCGTCCCTCCCGCGGTAGTCGAACGAGCCTCTGGACTCGTCTTCGTAGGAGGGAGAGCCGGGGCTACGACGATGGTCGTCCCGGGAGCGGCGAGGGCTAAGATCATGCTGCCGGTGGTTAGGAGCCGGCGGAGGAGAGGCGGACCTACGGCGAGGACTGGGAACCCGTTGGGGCGAAGGAACCCTTTGGGCCTCATTGTTGTTGGGTCGGAGGTTAAGAGCCTGCAACACCGTTGCTTGAAACTGCAGGAACTCGGCGCGAGTGATGGGCGCCTCATTGTTCCTCGGCTGATGCCGACCGGTAGGAGAGTGGCGCCTCCTCCTGTAATGCCCGGGTGACTCTCTCCGTCCTCTCCTGGTAGGAGACCTTCTACGCTCGCGGTGGTGGGGATTCCGCTCATCTGGACGTTGTAGGCGGGAGGCTCCCTCTCGGGACCGCTTTTCGTCCAGACGGTGACGGAGATCCTCATCCTTCTGCCGATTGAGGATAGTATTTCGAAGGTCAGGGGCCTGAGGACTATGGGAGGCGCAAGAGTCTGTAGAGGCGTTGTGTACCGATATGTGGTCTCGATGGAGAGGTTGTTTTTGCTTCCGTGGATCAGGACTGTTTGGGGGTTGCTGGTTCGGAAGAGGAGGTGGGTCCTGCTAGACACGGTCCTCGGCCGGAGGAGGAAGTTGTCCCTGCTGCGGAGCGGGATGGACGGGGACTTCCTGCTGTTGATGACAGGGTTGGGTCCACGGTTGGACCCCTTGGATCTTACTTTTCTGGGAGGCATGGCTGGAGAAGAGCTAAGTCGACGAGGAAGAGGCGGCAGCTATTCGTATGGTCTTCCCACAGACGGCGCCAATCTGTTACCGCTAATTCTGGTGTGGGGGTAAACAGATAGAATTTGTGGGTTCGTGGAAAAACCTGAATAGCAGATCCGAGCCTGTTCGTCTGAGTTGGGCTGCTGACTCCCGCCGTGCACCTGCAAGGAAAGTGCGAAACACCGCGGTTGATCCCGGCGACGCACCCTCCGACGCTCTTGTCAGTAACTAGAAGAGATTAAGAAAGAGCTTAAGCAGGTAAAAGAGTGATTAACCTGTAACATTGGTAGGTGGGAGGTATTTATAGTTGCCATGGGGGAGTTAATTAGGGATCTGATTAGAGATTTGATTTCCTGTGATAGGAGTAAAATCCTCCTAACCAGTTTAGGAAACTGATCCCCTAATTCCCGGTGAGAGCAAATCAGGCCTGTTGATTTGGTCAAATCAGTAACCCTGATTTTCCTCTTGCTGATTTGGGTTTGTCTTGGGTCGGAACCCGTACCCAGTTGGAATGGATCCGTTCGCGGGTTATTGGATCTGTGAGAAGGAGACCCAGTACCCGCTTCGGACCCGCTGGTAGGTGAAATTACCGTTTTACCCCTGAGCTTTAAGATTCATCTCCGATGTGAACGGTCCCGATTTAATCCTATTTTTAGCCATATCAGTAACAATCCAGAACAAGTACTCGATACCAAGAATCGATGATCTATTTGATCGACTGCAAGGCGCGGCGGGGTTTTCGAAGATTGACTTACGCTCAGGGTGTAATGCCCCGTCCTAATTCAACGATTTTTCTTAACAACTGTCCACCACAGGCTTGCCTCATAAAAGGTGCTATAGTTATTGGTGACCTCTAATCCCAGACTATATATATATATATATATATATATATATATATATATATATATATATATATATATATATATATAATCCACACTCCCGATATGGAACAAATCAACCCCTTATCTCCACAACCCCGTGAGCACAACAGCCTTGAACCTGGGACCTATGCCGTCACTGCCTTTGCAAACCTGGGTGGGCCCCCCTCGGGTGACATCAGTGGAGAAGCAGCAGCTGAGCTGCTGTCTCTTTTCTCTTCCGTGGCTCCCCTTCCAACCAGTAATTCCAACAACCACCCCCCCATAGAACTTCTATAGGGCAATGCAATTATATATATATATATAAATTCTTAAAATGGGATGTTACACACACCCCCCTTAAGAATTCAACATCCTCGCTGCAGCCGGGCATGCAATGTAGCGCAAGATCCTCCTTTCTAGCCGATGTGGAGTCGCCTTGATCCCGATAATTTCGAAGATCAGTCCCACATTGCAGGTAATTCCGGAGACTATTTCACTCACACCTCGATAATTCTGGGGACTATCTTATACCGCAGACCATTCTGAGGGTATTACTCCACACCCGGTGTTGAAAGTCGGCTCTGATACCATTTGTAATGCCCAGCCAAAATTCAGCAATTTTTTCTAACAACTGCCCACCACAAGCTTGCCTCATAAAAGCTTCTATAGCTTATTGGTGACCTCTAATCCCAGGCAATTATATATATAGTGGTATCATAGCTGACTTCAATTTGTAGTACTAAACATAATATGGGAAATGGGCCTAGGATGACACTGGATGCATTTGTTTTAGTTTGGGATAGTGAATGCTATGATCGTTTTTTAACTGAGCATTTATGATACCATGTACGTAAACTTAAATTTTTCTTTCCCTTCCTCTTCTGATAGGATGGCAGGAGGTAGAGCTAGGAATATTCGTGCTGATGAAGGAAACAACTTGACTAATGGAAATGTACTAAACCTAAAGACAGAGCTTTCCAGGATTTATCAGACCTTAAATGCATTCATGAGGTCAAGTGTGGTCCAAAACACCAGAGCCAGACCCACTACAGAGCCAACAATGCTAACTCAAGACCCAGTCCGACAAGTTGAATCTTTCAAGCGAATGAAGTCGCCGGTATTCAAAGAGCAAGTTGATCCTACTGCTGTCGATGACTAGATTAGACAAAAAGAGACAGTATTCGAAATACTTGAAACCCAGGATGCTAGCAAAGTAAAGTTGGCTGCTATCCAACTAGAGAAGGATGTAGGGGAATGATGGTAGCCAGTGAAAAGGACTCGGGAAAATGCGCCAGTAACTTGGGAGGCATTCTAAGGAGAGTTCAGGGATCATTACTTTCCCTTGGAAATTCTGGAGAAGAAAGCAATGGTATTCATGAACCTACAACAAGGAGGCACGACAGTTAGTGAGTATGAGACTAAGTTCACTCAACTCTCAAGGTATGCGCCCAAACTGGTAGTAGATGAAGTCAAGAAGGCTAGGAAGTTTGAGGTGAGTTTGAGGCCAAGGTTGAGGTTTCGCATGATACCCCACGGAATTAGGAGGTTTGAAAAGTTGGTTCGAAGGTCTGTTGCCACCAGAGACATGGAACGGTACCAATTGGTGAAAAACAAGAGGAACAACAGGAGCAATGGCAAAAGACTTGCAATGTTGAATAACTTTACGGGACAACCCCCAACACAGAAGGTCAAGCTGACTGGAGAGAATAGTGTGGTCATTGCTGGAAACTCAGGAACTTGCTTCCTGTGTGGAGAAGGTGGCCATTACAAGTCAGAATGCCCGAAGAGGAACAAAGCAATCACTTGTTTCAACTGTGGAAAAGAAGGCCATGTCAAACCCAATTGCCCACAACTCCAGCAGGGAGGGCAGAGCCAGAGGCCTTACAATCAAGGGAAGAAGCCATACCGCCAGGAACGTATCTTTGCACTCATGGAGGAGGATGCAGAGGACTCAGAGAATGTCATCACTGGACATCTTGCAATGGATCGTCTCATACCTTTGTGCCTCCCAAATTTGCAATCAAGTTAAAAGTCGAACCTAATATATTTCTAGATAGGTTGTTAGCGGTGGCTACACCCTCAGGAAGTACTCTGACTACTGACCGGTATTACGCCGGGTGTGTTATCGAGATTGAAGGAAGACTTTTTGTAACACCCCACATTTTTATTTTAATGAAAAATGCATTTTTTTTCAATTTTTGCACATATGAAGCACGTGCTAATTTTTATTTTTATTTTATTACTCTCATTATCTATTTTTAGCATGCACAAGTTTTTAATTAGTCTTCTTTTGACACATGGACCTAAAAATGAATTTTAGCCCTCTAGACAAATTAATTAGTTGAATAAAAAGAGAGCCCATGAATCAAGCCCATCGATTAAAACCTAGTTTGAATTAAGTATGGACTAATACATGACAAGTTACAATTTTTAGTACACATTTAGAACTATAAATTGTATTTATTTTGTGTGCATGTGTACATTTGTAAACATTAGAGTTGGTCGGTTTGCACTAGGGGGGTGGCCGGTTTTGAATGGAAAGGGAGAGGATGGAAGTTAGGGCTTTGTAATAGTGGGGAGAGGAAAGGTTGGGAGTTTGGGAGTTATGGTTGGAGAGTTTGAGGGAGGAGTTAGGAAAGTGAAGGGATGAAGAATTTAAATGAGGAGTTATTAGGTTGAAAATTTTGCACTTTAGACCCTAATATTGTCCTATAAATACTCTTCTCTTCTCATTTCACACACCAAAAGCAAATCAAATAAGAGAAAAAAAAAAGAAAGAGAGAAAGAGTACTCTTGTGCTTGGAGGAGTTCTTGCTAGAGGAGAAGGAAATTGCTAGGAGATAGGAGTGGTGTTCCAATTTTCTCATTGATTCAATCTTCATTAGAGGTGGGTGTTCTCTTACTTTCTAAACATAGAAATTTGCATGCTAATAATGATAAAATGAGTAGTTTTGATGTGATAAAGTAGAATGACTCTATACTATTGAATATAATGTGAATAGTAGTGAAATATGTTGTAGTTAGTAAATTAATTAACATGTTAGCTAGTAATGAGAAAAGAAATGATGGATTATTTGGCCATGAACTAGTATGTATGAATATAGAAATTTTGATTATATGAACCATAGTTGAGACCTTCTCTTGATAAGCAAATGTAGTTTGTAAAGTTAATTGGATACCAATGAACTCATTTTAAGTGTTTATAAAAGATACAATATATATCCTTGATTAAAATGAATAGATGCAACTTTATGTTTATCAATAAGAAGGAATTTTGAAAGTTAGATTAAGTGTCTAAAATGTGGATTAGAAATCTATGAGTTACGATTAGAGAGTAACTCAGTTTATATGAACAAAATTCAGTCTGACAAAAGATTAGAATGATTGAGAAATCAAGTTTTTTTTTGGTAAAAATAATGGAGTAACAGAGTTTCCCATCAAAGTCCATCGAGGTGACTTGTTATCGTTGGGAGCATCTGGCCCTGTGTTCTGGCATTGCGCTGTCTCCTTGCTTGGCCTGGGTTCGAATCCTGTTAACCCCAAAAACATTTTTTGTATTTTTTAAATATGCATAGACCCGAGAGAATGTTTAAGGGGATTTTGGTGTGAGTTCTGGACACCTAGTCCACTTGGACTCTTTGGCTGTCGGTGTGTGCTTTGGGCGCTGCCTGGGTGTTCACGGGTTCGAAACCCAGGGTGGTCTTTTAATTATTTTTTTTGTGTTTTAAAGGGATTTGATGAGTTCTAAAGCCTTTAACAATTGTAGAAAAATCCTAGTATTCATAATATGTGATGGGGAAGTTATAAAAACAAAATAGTTTTAAAGATTCATGTATACTTTGAGAAATAAAAGAGACATCGAGATAGAATGAGATTTTGAAAACATGATTTATATCCTTAGAAGAAAAGTAAAATTTTGATGTGAGAATTAATTCTCTTGATGGAAGTATGCTTTGTGTTGAGTAAGAAATTCTTGATTACTATTGTGCTCAAATTAATAAAGAGTTTAAATTAAATGTTTCATGTGAAGAATTATTGGTTGGAAAGAATTAAGAATGGATGAGTGAATCATGAATAGTGATAAAATGAGACAATGTTTGAGTTGTGGAATAAGATGAGAATAATTAAGTTTGAGGTATGATGAAGGGTATGAATACCCTTGGTTCATGTACATGAAAAAGGATGATTTAGAGTTTAGTAAGACCTCAGGTACTGGCTTTGTTGAGGAAAAAGAATTGAGTTATTTTAAGATATGGCCATGGAGCTATCTCGGTATATGTGATTAAGACCGGTAGGAGGTAATACTAACTCTAGGAATGACAATTTATTCATGTCCTGAACTTAAGAACTAGGCACATAAGTGAAGATGTAGTAAGACCTAGCAAACGTAAAGGGGGCACTCTATATAGTTGGGCGGTGGGCTTGTTGCGACGGTTCATCGGGACTATAGACCCAGTCGGGCGGTGTACTCCGGAACTGTGGTTGCCTCGTGGGAGACAAGCTTTTATTTTAAATCCGAGACTATGCGTAGTCGAGCGGATAGTTTGTCGTACTCCATGTATATACGTATACCGGGGCTAGAGGGACACTTGCGGGAGGTTCGCACGACGTGGAGTCTGTATAATAGTCGGGCGGGGGATTTGTTGTGGCGGTTCTCCAGGACTAGGATCCGTACTCGTGGAACGTCTCAACTTTGTCTTATTACTGGGTAGTTGTCATGGCGAGGGATCGAACCCTTCATCTCATTTAATACCCTTACTCCTCCCTATATATATATATATATATATATGTTCTCATACTCATCATCTCACCATCACCTCAACTCACTACTTCCTTACTCCCTTCTCCTTCATTCTCACGAGGTCCACTTCACCTCTTCCACCTCTACTTCATATCCAAACTCCAACTCCATCAAAACCCAAACCCGAACTTCCCTGACTCTTACACCCGTTCTCCATAAACCACAACCCCACACCACCTTCATCCGAACTCCAACACCCCCGGCTGCCACTCCCTCTCTCTCACACCCGACCACCACTGCTCCACCATCTCTACCTCCTACCAAGCTCCAACTCCCTCTTCTTCATCCTCCACCCGAAGAAGCTCTATGTCTCCCTCTCACACTCCAACTTGCAACTCCACCTCTCTATCATCCCGAAGCTTCACTCGCTGCCATACTTGAAGCCACTACAACTCCAATTGCTGCCGGTAGTGCTGTCATCGTCATTTTGCTTGCTGTCATCACTCTTGTTTTTTTGTTGTCATGGTTCGTGTTTTCTTCATCGCCCGATTTACACCAACTCGAGTCTAAAATCAATCGAATTCGGAAACGAATAAGTGGGTAACAACTTCAACCAATTCTATTTATATTATAGGATGCATGCATGTTAGATAATTTATATAAATTGAGTCTCCATGCTTAGATTGTGTATGGATTATGGAAATTATACACCTTCTGGTGATTGATCATTTTAACCCCTTAAATGAAGTATTTTTTAGGGAACTACAAACTGAGAATTTGAAGTAGACTCGTTAATCTTTCTTTAGTCTAAGAAATTCAATTTCCAAGAAGTGTGGAATTTTCTATGATTTTTAAAAGTAGCAAGAGCTGTAGTTTCTATATCCTGAACCTACTGTCTTACAAATGGTTTGAGACATATTTATTGGGGTTAAATCTAGAGGTTCTTAACTACAATACTAGACTCATTGAGGTTTCATATGAGACTAAGAAATTAATTTTCTGACAAGTATTGGAATTTATATTAAACTTGAAGGGAGAATTAGGTGATGGAACTTGAAGGGAGATAAACTAGAAGTTTTTAAAGATAAAGTCCTTAAAGGATCATCATGGAATTGGGAAGGGGAGACAAATATGATGTGGACTAAAATTTCTGCGTACATAAAAGAAATTTCAAAGAAGGTACTTGAAGAGTCTAAAGGTAGAGAGTTGCTAAATAAAGAAATATGGTGGTGGCAAGAAGAACTTCCAAATATTGTGAGAGAAAAAGATCAACCTTCAAAATGTGGCAAAAGAGTAGAAATGAAGAGGATTTAGAGAGATATAAGTCCGTTAGAAAATAAGTTAAAAAGCGGTAAGAGATGCAAAAGAAAAAGCTTATGATGATTTAGATACAAAATTAGAAACAAAAGAAGGAGAAAATAATATTTATAAGCTTGCTAAAAAAGGGATAGAAAAATAAAAAATCTGAATACAATTAGGTGTATTAAGAGCGAGGATTCAAGAGTCCTAGTAAAAGATGAGGAAATTAAGGAAAGAGGGCAAAATTACTTTGAGAAGTTATTAAATGAAAAGGTTGTGGGCAAATTAATTTTAGAGGACTCGAGGGAGAGTTAAGAGCATATACTTTTCCTTAGAATTAGGTCCTCGGAGGTTCAAAATGCTTTAGGAATGATGAAAATAGGAAAAGCTTTAGGGCCGGATGATATACCCATTGCAGTTTGGAAGTGTCTTGGGAGTGTAGGAGTGAGTTGGCTAACAAAATTATTTAATAAAATTTTGAGGACTAAGAAGATGCCCGATGAATGGAGAAAGAGTATTTTAGTACCTGTATATAAAACTAAAGGAGATATACAAAGTTGCTCAAACTACCGAGGAATTAAATTAATGAGTCATACGATGAAAATTTGGGAAAGAGTGATCGAACATAGACAGATACTAGAAACTACAGTGTCTGAGAATCAGTTTGGGTTCATGTCGGGGAGATCAACAATGGAAGCAATTTATGTACTGAGGAGACTTATGGAAAAATATGGGGAGAATAAGAAAGATCTACATATGGTTTTTATAGATCTAGAAAAAGTATATGATAAAGTCCCTAAAGACATAGTATAGTGGGTGCTAAATAATAAAAGAGTAACTATTCGGTATATTGAGGTAATTAAGGATATGTATGAAGGGGCAGCAACCACAATTAGAACAACCCCTCATCTGCACCTAGGTCCTACCGCTGCCACATCACCCATGTGGGCAATACGGCAAGCAACAGCAGCACTGCTGCTGTCTCCCTGGGCCCCACGTGCAGCACATCCCATACAACCGCTCCCACAGAAATTTCTATGGGGAAACCTCCAATTCTTTTATATATATATATGATTCTTAAATACGGGGTATTACAACACACGCGGTGTTATCTCGACTGTTAATTTCTGGGATCTAGTGGTAAGAATGAGGGTGAGGATGTATAGGCCGTAGACTCCTGTCGAAACCTAGGAGATGGATCCATAAGTGTCTGTTGATGTTCTGTATTATCGGATACGATTAGGAAGCAAGATTTTAAGTCTGCATCTCTAGATGGAGCAGGAAATACCTGCAGGTTCGTCTTATATTCGTGATAACTTTTAGTGACGTCTGCAAGCGGAGAGAGACCACATGGTCTCAGTAGTATCGGGGAGTGGAGGGAGACCGCTGGGGCTCGGGCGGGGTGGAATATGTAAGACCGGGGAGTTGAGAAAGACCACCAGGGCTAGGCACCATTATGGATGCTCGGGAGTGGAAAAAGACCACAGGGTCCCAACATGACCACTACCAACTGCAGGGACGAAATTAGACTGAACAACTGCAACTTTAATAGTCACTAGATAAATGTCAGAAACAGTGTAGAATACATGAGTACGTATTTCATAACGAGTGATTGAACCCTATAGAAGAAACACTAGTAGCTTGTATTCAGAAAATATATTGAATGGGCGATATATCATTCAAAACAAGCGTGCATTAAAAGAGCATATTTGGATTTGTGCATATTTTCATAGTAAGCATATGTTTGGTGTTTTAGTAAATTAGATCTACACTCACTCATATGACATGTATAATTGACTAATTTCCATTTACATTTATTACATCGATTTCAGTTTTATTTCTATTATGCTATGCATGTTGTTATATTATTTTTGGAGTTAGTAAAAGCTATTGTGATTCTTATCGCAGCCTTACAAGCTGACAAATACACAGATTGTGTTGTGCAGAAGGGAGTGCCTGAGGCCTTGGCTTATAGCGTGATCCTGAGCTCGTCATCTTATCAATCCAAGGGTTTATGTACTCAATTGAAGCAAAAGATTTCTGGATGTGCTACGAATTGCATGTGTATGAAATTCGGGGTGGTACACCTGGACTCTACTCCCTCTCCCTCCTAGCTCCGCCCCCATTTGTATAATGTTTTCTCATATTACATCGTTGATGGAGATTTTGAAGACAATAGAAGATAAATGACATTTTGATGTGATGAATGAAATGATGTCTCACATTCTCTTGCAACTGTTCTTGGGAATAAACCAAGGATCCTAGGATAGAAGTGGGTATATTATTGAATTTATTCCATACTAACCCACTTTTTGAAAATATTGACCAAACTAACTCACTTTCGAAAATATTTACCTAACTAACTTAGTTTTGTATACGTCAGCATAAAATGCTATCGGCAATAACAACATCTATTATTTTGATGTTGTTGTTGCCAATAGTGACACCTGTAAAAAAAAATTGTTGCCGCTATTGGAAGTAACGACATCAATATATCTCGCATTTACTTAAAAGTTCTCTGACTGGAGAAAAAGAATTATAAGTGATAATCACTTATATATGATTTCTTTATTCCCAATAACAACATAAAATAACCTGATGCCGCTATTGACAATAACGGCATCAGTGTAATTCACAGCGTACTCCAAATTTCGTGCAGGTGCATCATCTTCAAGCCATATTTTGAGCTTGATGCAGCCAGTATCTCTCAAAAAACCCAAAACATGAAAGTTGTATATCTTTTTCTTGGTATTCCATAGTATTTTGAATCATCTCAATCGGAATTCGAACGTTAGAGTTATGCCCGATTACGAAGCGATGTCGAAACTGTCCAGAAAAAATTATAAGTAAAAATCTTCTATAACTTATGTCGTTATTCCAAATAACGACATAAATTAGCCTGATGCTGCTATTGGCAATAACGACTTCAGTGTAATCCACAGTGTACTTCAAATTTTATGCAAGTGCATCAACTTCAAGCCCTATTTCGAACTTAATGCAGTCAGTGTCTCTCAAAACTCAAAACATTAAAGTTTTAGATCTTTTTCTTGGTGTTCCATAGAATTTTCATCTCAATCAGAGTTCAGATGATAGAGTTATGCCCAGATTATGAAGCAATGTCGAAACTATAACTGATTCTGTACAGTTTCAACATTTCCACGTAATCTGGAAATAACTTTATCATACGAACTCCGATTGAGATGATTCAAAATGCTATGTAACACCAAGAAAAAGATCTACAACTTTCATGAATTGAGCTTTGAGAGATACATCCTGCATCAAGGTCGAAGTCGAGTTTTAAGTTGATGCACATGCACGAAATTTGGAGTACACTGATGGAGCTATTGCCGATAGCGGCATCAAGTTAATTTATGCTGTTATTGGGAATAGCGACATCAGTTATAAAATTTTTTCTTTTACAATTTTTTCCTCAAGTCACAGAGCTCATAAGTGAATGTGATATGTATTGATATCGTTACTTCTAATAGCGGCAGCAGAAGAATTTTTTTTTACAGGTACCGCTATTGGCAACAACGGAATCAAAATAATATATGTCGTTATTGTCAATAGCATTTTATGCTGACGTGTTCCAAACTAGGTCAGTTGGATAAATATTTTCGAAAGTGGGTCAGTTTGGTCAATATTTTTTAAAAGTGGGTCAGTGCGAATTTTTTTTTAATATTATTTTGGTACGTAAATAATGGTCAGCATGAAACAAAGTTTCTGTTGTTCTAGGTATTGCTCAGCCTTGAATCATGGATGACATATGTTTCTTCCGAGTTATTGTAAAGACCAAATCTATACAATATATTATGTTAAATCACTTTTGTCTAGAATTTTTTGATCTTTTTCATTTTTAAAATTTAAAAAAAAGAAGAAGAGCAAATATAGGAAACAACTCACCACTCTTGCTCCATCCAAATTTTGAATTGGAATCCTATACGTGCAATAATGTATAGATGCGATTAGATGAATTTTCAAATTTTTTAAATTATTTTCTCATTTTTAAAAGTTTTGTGCAATATTGTACATGGTTATACTATTTATACAATATATTATGTTAAGACAACTTTTGATCTAAAGGGTTTTTTTCTCCTTTTTTATTTTTTTAAAAAGAAGAAATGTAGGAGGTAACTAGCAACACTATCACAAAAATCCGAAATTCGGAACCGTCCAGGACATGCATTGGACCGGAATCAACTTGGTCTATTGCTGGTAGGGTTTGGGTCCTAAAATAGGACCCGTTCATATTTACGGATCGAGTCTGGGTCCTCTAAAAATGGACCCGACCCGTACCCGACTTGGCCGATTGGGGGTAGGGTCCGGATCCTAAAATAGGACTGCTTTATATTTTCGGGCTGGGTCTAGCTCAACTCAAAATGGACCTGACCTGGACCCGGACAAAAAAAAAACAAAAAAAACCTAACCTCCCAATTAAACCCCCCCCCCCCAATAATAATAATAATAATAATAATAATAATAATAATAATAATAATAATAATAATAATAAATAAATAAATAAAATAAAATATAAGATATAAAAAATAATAATAAAAATAATGAAAAGGCCCAACCTCCCTCTCCTGCCCGACACCAGTCGCTCGCCACTACTCGGACCCGATGGGTGGTATTTTTTTAACTGGGCCCAAACCCAATTCTCACGGGTCAGGTTTGGGTCCAATATTTGGACCAGTAGAGAAGCAGGTTCAGTTTTGGTAGTGCAGGACTAGACCGGACCCGACCGACTCGATAATAGTGCTAGAAGTAAACCTCCCACTTGCTATTTATCCTTACAATTTTAAACTAGCATAATGTATGTTAATCAACCCTAAAAATATTGCAATATTGTATAAATGTTATTATATGAATTTTTCAACAAAAAAATCTTTGTTATTTTCTCATTTTTGAAAATTCTGTGCGTGTATATATATATATATATATATATATATATATATATATATATATATATATATATATATATATATATATATAGGAGAGAGAGTATACCCTCTCTCTCCTTTCTCTATTTTGAAATAGAGAAAGAAAAGGAAAAGTTTAGTTTCCTATTTAACTAACATGTGTACCATGCACGATTTTATTAAAAAAAACCAAAACAAAATAAAATTCACAATCCTTCAAACACAGTCTTTTCCGAGAAACGAGAGAAAAAGTAGAGATTCCTATTTAACTAACACGTGCACTACGCACAATTTAATTAAAAAACCAAAACAACATAAAAACTTCAATCCCCAAACACAGTCTCTTCCTCTCCCACTTTTCCAATCTCACAAAATCTCACAGCTCTTCCCAAACTCACCCCTATCCCCTAAATTCCTGCACCCCTTTTTATGATTTTTAAAATAAAAGTTTTGGTTGTTTTCTTAGGATTTTAAAGGGTTCTTAAATGACCTAAACTATTGGGACGATAAAGTACCATATGCAACTTCGGGAAAAAATTGGTATGATTAATTTTGTTAATTTTTGTGTGCTAAAAGAGTGTGTTTTTCTCATAAACACATATTGTGCATGTTTGAATTTGTAGGGAAATGAATATTTTAAATAGAAGAAATATCGCGAAGTGATCGAGTGTTATTCGATGAGCATTGGGTTGTCTCCCACTGCGGCTGCGTATGCGAATCGAGCTATGTCGTATATCAAAGAGAGAAAAAAAAGACAAGTTTTATGTGCTTGTCTCCGTGCTAACATTATTTCTGTGAAATTTATATTTTAGTCAGGGCTAGCTCTCACTTCCAAATAACTTTAGTTACTGTAACTCTGCTTCGGAACTCTCTTGGACTCTATTTGATACAAAGGTAGGATGCCTATATGCTTATAGTTTGTCTATATGTAACTCACACTTTTGACATTAGAAATATAAATCTGATTGAATGGAGTAAGATATTTGCAATATTTTAGTTTTGAGGTGAGATAACTGGAGGTAACTTTACTCTAAAATATGATCCAAACAAACTAAAGTTTACATAGTGAGGTTTGCTAGTCACATATAATTAGATAATGCAGGTTTGCAAGTCACCTATAATATTTTATTGCTTTGCTAATGCTTTAGGCGAAATGTATGAAAATGGGGGAGACATTTTATCAGGTATGTTTGTGTTCTCTTTTCATATTTGAGCTTAACTAGTTTTTAGGGGATGCATGGATAACGATTGTTGGTGTTTTTCTTGCAGATATTTAGAGGGTTAACTTACATTCATATGGTTCTAGGCATTTATCATAGAGATGTGAAGTCACAAAATCTACTGGTATATTTTTTAATTTCTTATTTCTTAAGTTTGGTAATATTTAGCTTGAAAACTGTCACATCTCTATAATACTGAGCAGCCAAAATTACAAAGTAAAAAAAAAAAAAGGTGCAAATTTTTTGATGATGACTTTTCTAAACCATTTGCTTATGTGAGGATAATAATGAAAATTATAGTAATTACGGTGGAGATATTCATAAATTTTTCTCAATTCTCTCACACTTTTTTGAAATTTTATATAATTTTATAAGTCCCTCAAAACTATTTTAGGTTGTGCAATTTACACTGGGTAATACTAGTTTTATTTGAGTTTAAATTAATCTGGCTAAAGGAGAGGCCACAAAATTAAGCTGAAGCAAAAAAGTCATGATCAAAATTTCAATCCTTACATGTGAAAATGGTTTTTTGTGCATTAGTCCCTTTTGAAACCTATATATCCATATTAGTCCCTCAAGTCATGTTATTTGCTAATTGCTATTAGGTCTCTCAGTTGGGCTAATAATTATGAAATTAGTTCCTTGGTATGTAATTTGTGGAATTCCGCCAAATTTGTTATTATACTAAACGGGATTTTGTTTTCTTTCCATTATACATCCCCCAAATCAAGATGGAGAGTGGAAACAAAGACTCTTTTTCCCTTTTCTTGTATATGATGATGATGATGACAACGTGGAAGAGGAAAAGGGGTGGGGGATAGAAAAGGAGAGTTAGCGTTTGGGTGGGTTTCATCGGATATAAGAGAAAATGAGTCGGTATGTTGGCATTTTGGGAACTCTATTTAGGTTATTAGCCATAGTTAAAAGCATCCACACTCATTTCTCAATTTGCCATTCTTGCCATATTTTGGTAATTTACGCGCTACAACCTTTTCCTATTTTAGCATATTTTGAGAATTGGTGAACAGTCGCTTCTCAAATTTGAGAACCGATTTGGCAATTACCAAAATATCCTTAATTTTTTATTTATTTTTTATTTTTTAAAGGAGTCGGATGAAACATGATGTTTCGTCCAATATTTTTTAATAATTTTTTTTCTTTGAAAACGATTGAACGGAACTACATGTTCCGTCCTAAGAAATTTGTTTAAAAATAATAATAATAATAAACGTTGGATGATACATGTTGTTCCGTCAGGCACCATTTTTGGCTTGGACAGGATAATATGTCTCGTCCTATGCCAACCATGGTTTTAAGGTAGTGTTGGCCCAGCTTAAAATTAGCTTAGCTTCTCCTTTAGAAGGAGAAGCTGGGCCAAACACACATTTTGAAAAGCTCTACAAAAAAAAAAAGTAGCTTTTTTTTATGAAGAAAAGGAGCTCTAAAAGAAGCTCCCAAAACCTACTTCTAGCTTCTAGATCAAAACCAACAAAAAAAAAACAAATCAAAACCCAAAAATCGTCTTCTTCGTTCGTTCTTCTTCGATCTTCGTTCTTCTTCGATCTTCAAATCTTCGTTCTTCTTCAAATCTCCGTTCTTCTTCGATCTTCGTTCTTCTTCGATCTTCGTTCGTTCTTCTTCAAATCTTCGTTCTTCTTTGATCTTCGTTCTTCTTCGATCTTCGTTCGTTCTTCTTCAAATCTTCGTTCTTCTTCGTTCGTTCTTCTTCGTCTTCGTCTTCTTCGATCTGGGTTCGGTCTTCTTCGTCTTCTTCGATCTGTCTTCTTCGTCTCCTTCTCGTCGTTCTTCTTCGATCTGTCTTCTCCGGTGGCCATGGCAGAAAGAGAGAGATTCCAGAGCGTCGTTCTTCTTCGTCGTTCCATCCGAGCACCGTTGGCTCGCCACCATCTTCATCTCATCACCGTGGATGGTGGAGATTAGGGTTTAGGTGAAGATTAGGGATTAGGGATTAGGGATTTGGGATTTGGTGAAGATGATGTATAAAAGTAGCTTTTAATTGATATATGCCAAACAACTTCTAGCTTAAAAGTAGCTTTAAAGTTAAAAAAAAAAGCTGACTATCCAAACAGCTTCAGCTTTTAATTTCAAAGCTGTACTTTCTAGCTTCTCCTTTAGAAGTAGCTTTAAAGCTAAAAAAGCTAGGCCAAACGCACCCTAAGTCTTAATGTAACACCCCGAATTCCAAATAAGACCAAATTCGAAGTTCCACAGGATCTTTACACTTCTCTTCGTACAATTTTATAAGGAATTAAAAACTTTTGTTACATCAGAGTTACATTTACATTACATATTTACAGCGGAAGCAATTTACAATATTTACATGAATAGAAATGTACAACACTTGAATCATTCTTTAAGCAGCATGCATACTTTAGTCTTGTTAATCACTTTGTCCGGCATAGAAATCATGGGCACGTCAGTTCATTCAACTAATGCTAGGATATAATACATCAATTTTCTCTTACTTGGAAAGCACAAACTTGTCACAAACAGAACTACAGGGACTATCCTACTGATGTCGTGTGTGGATGTGCACTTAGTCCTTGATGCAATTATTTATATTACATGACACTAATGCGTACTTGTTCGGATTCTATGCATTTCATACTACATAGGTCTGAGGGCAAGCCCATAATCGCTCTTCATCTTGTAGGGTTCAATCCCTCGTCATGACTTAAACTACTACAGTAACTACGATAAGTAACCTACATATTCTATGAGTTACGAGCTCATGTCCAGACAGCCTGGAGAGGAATCTCACGTCATGACATGATGCATCGTGTAGAACCTATGGACAATTCAGCCTCCGTCATGGGACATGACACCACCCGTAGTCACCAAACACCCCACAAGCGTCGCCTGCGGTACGGATTCCTGGAGATATATCCACATCATGACACGACGCATCGTGTAGACAGTCTGTGAATTTTCTCATGCCGTAGCTCCGAGGCCCTCATACTCGTGTTTTTCTCTTACTTTCGTCATATCTTCACTATGTGTCTAGTCCTTAGTTATTTGAATCATGAATAAAATCAATCCTCTAGAATTAGCCCTTCTACTATACCGGTCTTAACCATTTATATAACATGACCCAAATCTTGGTCTTTTCATTTCGAATCTTATTTCAACAATTTCTTTTCAATGCCGGTATGAGACTTAGCTACACTCTAGTTCTCAATTTCACTTCATAATCAAAAAATTGAGTTTTCATACTTATAAAGTCTTTTTCATAGTTCAACATGATTTCCATTTCTTTTCTATGAACCAATTTCTTACATAAAGTTCAATTCGATTTATATCTTTCTCATTCAAGATTAATCTCAATAGATCCATTTAATTTTCTTACTATTGTTTCTTTTCTTCAAAAAAAAAATCAAAATCATATTTTTCATTTAACTTTCAAATGCATGACTTGCACAAATTGTTGAAATAAAATTTCATAAATAAACACTCTTTAATTAATTTTTTTTTCTCATACAAGATCTTCTTTATAAATTAGGTAGAATTTTCTTATGAATTAAATCACATTTTATACTTATGCAAATGTCCATTTATAGAAGCCTACTCAATTTTTACTCCTCAATCTCTTTTATTTAAGTCAAAATATTGTATAAATATTTTTCATGAAGTCCCTATAATTTCAGAATAATTATAGTATTTTTTTGGATTTTTAAAAGTCAAAAATCAATGAAAAAAAGTTAATAACCCAAAAAAATTTGTTTATATGTTAAACTCAGGAATCGAACCCGCAACCCATAGGCCACCCGCAGCTACAGTGCAGCGCACTGTGGCACCTGCGCTAACCAGAAAGGACAGAGCGCAACTACGACAGAGGAGGGGGTTTAAATCCCTAAAATTTGTTTTTTCGGTTATCGGATTTTCTCCAAAAATAAAAACAAAGGGCAAATGCCCAGTTTCAAACCCGAGACCCAAGACCAGACCCACGGCTACAGTAAGCGTCCCGAATGCACCCAATAACTAGTAAGTCCAAGTGACTAACCTGATATGGGTTGGGTTTTAGGGGTTATGATTCAAGTTTCTATTCACTTCGAATTTTTCATAAAAACAACTATTTTTAAAATCCTTTTCTTCTCCAATTTCCTTCCAAAATTCCAGAATATAGTTTTTATGCATTTTTAATATGTCAGTAAAATAAAACTTAATTATTGTCACAAAAAGTACAATTTTCCTCTCTACGTACATTTTTATCTACAATTTCGAAGATGTGCATACAAGTGTAGTTTCTTTACAATTTTGCATTCAACCTTCCCATGGATCTCTTTTATTAATTTTTATTATTATTATACAATTATTTCAGTAACAATTATTCCTTTTTCATGCCACTAACAAGTGAATTAGTAAAAATCACATTTTTGCATGGTTATCATTTCAACTAACTAAACATACAATCATGTCCTCTTAGTTTAGCACATAACAATCAATTAAAGCATGGTAGCATGGTTAATTCTAAACTAACAATCACAATTTTGCAATTAATTAACATTCTTTTAACATACATTCAAACCATTGCAATTTTGTCTCATTTTTACAACACATGGCTAAATTAACTAAAGTTTCTTCTCAATTTTATCAACCATACCCTAGCATGATGTCTAATTAGAAGGTCAAGAAAATTACCCACCTCTAATGGAGAGAAAAACAAACAAAACTCCTAGAGATCTCCTAGAATGAACAAGGAAAGCCTTCTCCTCCTCGTTTGGGCCACCAAGTTGCTTCTCCTCCTAGCCTGATGATGTTGGAACTCCTCTTCTTGCTCCTTGGAATAAACAGACCAACTTTGGGGGAAGGAACACACAAAAATTTTACACTCAAACTTTTAAACTCACAATCTTCTCAATCTTTTATCCCATTAATTTCGTCTTTCTTTCTTTCTTTCTATTCCTTTTCAAAATTTTTTTTAGTGAATGTGAATTAGTGGGGGGGGGGGTGGGGGGGGGTATTTATACAAATTTTGAGGGTAAATAGAGGGCTAAGATTAGTCCAAATGGTTAAGGATCAAGGGTCAAGATGAACTAGGGAGTTATAAAAATTACCCATGATGAAGCAACCAACTCTCCACCTCTCCCATCTCTCCCTCTCTCCTATGCACATCCGGCCAATGGTCAAAAGTGCACATTGCACGTTCTAGTGCATGCATGTGCCATACTAGTATCCCCTTTTACAAGTTTGTTCATGTGAATTTATTAATTGTTCACTAAACTACACCACAAGTTAGAATAGAAAAAAGAGAAATTAAGTTAAATGGGATCACTAATTGTAGAACCCCGTATTTTCAAATATTATTTTAATTATTTGAAAATGAATTTAAATGAATTTTGAGGATTTAATTGATATTTTCTAAAAAGATCTATCTTTTGTACACGTGCAAATGACTTTTGAGAAGTTTGAAAATTTAAGTTTTCCTTATGAAAAATTATTATTTAATATTTGGAATTTATTTAGTATTTTTCCAGATTTTTCTGAAATTAATTGGATCTATTTGCAATTTTTGAGAAAAGAAATACCTTTTTGCAAAATTGACATTTTTAAGGGTTGAAATGCAAAATATATTTTCTGGACGTTTTGAACTGTACCAATTGAGATTAATGAGTATATTTGACTATTAAATCCTAATTTAAATGATTTTTATTAAATTTCCAAGGATAAGAACTATATATGTAAGATTATGTTTTGAAAGGACTATTTTGCAAATGTATTCCTAAACCCTAAAAACAATATTTCCGGCCTATATAAGAGAGTGTGCAGCCGTCTTTCGCTGCACAACTCAGATCTCATTATATTATTTCTTGGTGATTGAAGAAGAAGTTTTGGATCTAGCAAAGGAAGGCTTTTCGTGGATTTTCTTGATTCTAAAGGTGAGTGATATAAACCTTGTTTAGGTTTATGTGTACGATTGTGTGCTGTTTGTTGATGTTTCGTATCTTGTATGTGATCGATGCCATAGTTATTATTCGTAATATGCATGTAAAATCCATGAATGTTAGTAGATCTTGTTTAACAAATTCCTTGTTGCTCGAATCATGTTAAGATTCAAGTATGGTTTGATCGAATGAATGAACATCTGGGTTTTGGGTTTATTAACAGATCTTGGTTATTATTGATGAAAGAACCGAGTATTAAGAAACCCTATTGGGAGATTTAGGAATTGAGAACATGAGGACTTAGTATTGTATCCATGATGAGGATCATCTTGAGATTGTCACTTTTAACTGAATACAAGTTAATTTCCAAGGCAATGAATCTTTAGAGAACACCAGACTTGTTTTTCGTATTCAGACCTAATTTATGAAAACTGTAGGCCGACAGTCGACTGGTCTACTTATCAGTCGACTGGTACGATTCTATTATTGTATCTTCAGTCTTTCGAGAATTCTTCGGGACAGTCGACTGAGATCCCTATCCAGTCGACTGGCGTGCTGAATATTTTTGTTTGTAAAGTATCGAGTTTCTCGTCTGGACAGTCGACCGGTAGTACTTGGAATGTTCTTGAGAATTATTGGTAATTGTCTCGGGTAAGTCGACTTATAGCACTTGTTATAATCTTGAATATTGGTTCTCGGGGCAGTCGACTTACTACAGCATAAGTCGACTGGTTCTGATGAGTTTTTCATAATCTTGAGTGTTCTTTCAGTCTTTAGTTTTTGTAGATGGATATGTTCCGCGGTGTAAGAGTCACTGTTAGTGATTGCATACCGGGTATGTATTCGATCTATACCATCTTTAGTTTTTGTAGATGGATATGTTCTGCAGTGTAAGAGTCACTGTTAGTGATTGCATACCGGGTATGTATTCGATCTATACCATCTTTAGTTTTTGTAGATGGATATGTTCCGCAGTGTACGAGTCACTGTTAGTGATTGCATACCGAGTATGTATTCGATCTATACCATCTTTAGTTTTTGTAGATGGATATGTTCCGCAGTGTAAGAGTCACTGTTAGTGATTGCATACCGGGTATGTATTCGATCTATACCATCTTTAGTTTTTGCAGATGGATATGTTTCGCGGTGTAAGAGTCACTGTTAGTGATTGCACACTGGGTATGTATCCGATCTATATTATCTTTAGTCCTTGTAGATGGATATGTTCCGCGGTGTAAGAGTCACTGTTAGTGATTGCACACTGGGTATGTATCCGATCTATATTATCTTTAGTCCTTGTAGATGAATATGTGGGTATCCGATCTATGGCATTATTGGTGATCGATCGTTGGACGTGTACTGGGGTATTGAGAATAACCGATGATCAGGTAAACAGTCGACTGGCCAATTATTCAGTCGACAGTGCAGTACAGTTGAGCTGTACCATTTTGAGAGTAGTTTGATTGATGGATATTTGATCGTTGACATTGTTTCTCGACTTGGCTTCACGCATGTACTGGCTTATCGTTTCTTGTTTCACATTACATGTTCAGTTTATGTATTTTTGTTCAGTACACGTTGATTGAGAATTTATGTTTAATTGTGTTTGTTGTTTATATCATTCACACCATTTATGGCTGACCCCTTTAGTTTGGGGGTTAGAGTTCAACTCTAGCCTCATATGATGCAGGTTGCTGCTTAGAGTTGGGAGGTTGGATGCTAGAGATAGTTTGAGTTAGAGTGACGTAATAGAGCCTCGTGTAAAATTTGTAAAGAGATGTGTTGTTATAAGAATGTTGTAATTCAAGGTGTTTGTATTTCCGCTGCAATTGAAAAAGATTATTGTAATAAGAATTTTGGAATAAAATGATTTGAGTTTTTGGGCTATGTATATTGTTACATTGAAGTGGATCGCTGGGAATGTGCCACGTATTTTCTAAGTTCTCATATTAGAAATTCGGGACACTACACTAATGGGCCAAATAACCATGAACTCTACTAATTAAATTAATTAATTAATTAAGATGGGCTAAAAGAGACAATTCGGCTTAGGATTTAATTATGTTTTTAAAATAGTCCTTTTTTGGAAAATATAGAGAATAATTACTTGTTCATGCTATAAAGAAATATTTTTCTAAAAGAAAATATGCATATAAAGTTATACGTGCAAAACACGTAAAATTACAAACTCTTAATAAATAAAAATTCAGGGTGTTACACTTAATCACTAATTTAATCTCTAATTTAATCACTAATCTCTAATTTAATCACCTTAAACATTTTTATAAAAAAAATAATTAGCTCAGACGGAACAACATGTTCCGCCCGAGAAATTTATTTTCTTTTATTTTCCATATTTTGGCAAACCACCACTGCAAAGAAACTCTTTTTTTGTCATTTCTTATTTTGCCAATTTGCCAATTTTGACAAAACGAGTGTGGATGCTCTAAGGCACATTTAGGTAGAAAACCACAACCTAGGGGGCATCTAGTTTGACAAAGCTCAATTGGAGGGCCTAATGGAAAATAACATGATTTGGGAGACTAATTTGAATATACACGTTGCAAGGAGACTAGTATCTAAAAACCCAAGAGAAAAAGAGATAAATATGATCACTATTTCTCCTGCAAGGGGTCTAGGTACATTCAAGGATTTCAGGAAGTTTAAAGAATGAGTCGAGCAATTCTAACAATCAAGTCAATTCAAGTCAATGTGGTTGAAGAAAATGAAATTTTTTGCCGAACTATGCCACTTTTTGAAAATATTTGCGTTTAAGGGCCATTTTCCAAACTATTAGCGCTTGTGGACAACTTTGTGTCATGTCAGCATGGACCGCTATTCTCAATAGTGGCCCATTCATTTGGGAAGTTGCTAATGTGAGTAGCGCATCTTTTGTAAAATTTTTTGAATTTTTTTTATCTATCGTTATTCCTATTGGAGACCTTAGTATAAATTAAGTCACTAATCAGAATAGCAACCATTAATGAAGTGTATTCTCCACACTTAGCAAAATTTAGAGAGTTTCTCTTCTCTGAAAAATTAAAATAAACAACTTAACTGTGGTCACTATTGGGAATAGCAACCTAGTGTAACTGTGGTTGCTAGCGACCACAAGTGGGACCCGACTGCTAATAAAGTCGGGACCCGACTGCTAATAAAGTCGGGCTCCCACTTTCTCTCCACTGCACTTTATATTATTTTCTTCATCTTCCCCATCTTCTTCTCCCAAAAATTGTAAACCCCAATAACCCTAACCCTCAATACCTCCCCAAAATCCCAAAAAACCCCAAAAAATCACAATCACTCATCTCCACCCTCCTCCAAATAAATAGTTTCCCAAATCCTAGCTTAACTTGAAGAACCTTAGCCCCTCCACATTTGAACCATATATTCTCTCTCGTTGCTCCCGAATGTGCCCTCTAATACAATTGGTCATCATGTCATGCATAATGTACTCCACATTTTTGATATGTCACAACATTTTAGTTTGTTTCACGACGAGAATATCGGTTTATTGGGGCTTATATTTGTGTATTTTTGTGTATAAATTGAATGTGGATAGAGAGAGATAGGGTTATATTAGATTTGCCTTTTTTGCTGGTTTGAATATGCATGAACTAAAATATGTAAAGTGTTGTGAACGTTTGATTCATAAGACTTCACATAGGTTTTCCTAATTGCAAATAAATTGTTGCTTAATATTATTGTAATTATGTTATGTTCATAATTGTATATTGAACCGCAAATTCGTCTATTAATTTATAGGTTATGGACTATAAAATTTCTATTTCGTTATATTACGGGGCGAAATAGTTCAAGACCCAAAGGTAGGAGCTTATTATATTTGTTACAAAAATTGCTTATAAAGTTTCTTTTACAATAAAATCAATTGATCGAGATGCACAGAAAACCAGAGAAGAGAATAGGAGAGGAAGAAAAACCAACAAGAAAATAAAATAAATAAATAACAACTTACAAACAAACCAATATATATAACAAGGTAGAGTAGTCGAGGCTTTTGTATCACACAATTTCCTTAAAACAGATTTCGCCTCTTCTGGTTACTGGATTGTGCGAAGGCGTCTGTCTCCCAGGATACAGCGACTAGAGCATTCACGTAGGCACCACGTAACACTCTCGAACCGACCGACAACATCATAACACTATCACCGACTTACCAAACCGCACAGAGAACGGAACCGAATGAAACCAAATAAAGGAAGAACGAAGAAGATTCTGGTGCAGGGAAGAAAGAGAGAGAGTGGGGCTCTATATATAGAGTCAGAGTTGGACACTTGTAACGGAAAACAAAGCAATGAATGCCTTCAGTGTAACGGCAGACAATGTATTGAATGCGTACACTGTAACGGCAGACAGCAATCAATACCCTGAATGCCACAGTATAACTGCATATAGTCAATTGAATGCGTACAATATAACGGCAGACAAAATATTTAATACTGCATTGAAACGGTAGACAAAACCATTTCTGCATTTATAACAGCCGTTTACAAAGGAAAAAATCAAAACTGCAGTAAAAGGTGGCTCTGCACAGGGTGGGATTATGTCAGTCTGGTATTCGTCTCCGCAAGACATGCGGCCACACACAAGTCGCATATATAATCCAGTCCGAGATTTGCACCCCCCCTCCTGCACGCGCGAGAGAGAGCCTCTCTTCTAGCTATCTTACAATACTTAGAAGGAGGTTACTATATTTTCTCTTCTAATTCCTTTAATTTTTTCGATGTGGGACTATATTTCCTCAACCCATTTTCAAGAATGAAAACTTCTCACTTTGAGAGAGAACTTCTCATTCACCCCTTAACCGTTTTTAGCAAATTAATATATGATTTTGATCTACTCACGAAGGAGAACACAAATCAATCAAGATCTCTCAACAATTTATTGAGGATCTTACTCAAAAAATTGCTCAAAAATTGGTTCGTAAATGGTGTATAAAATACCCATTTTTTAACATTCCCCAGATAAATGAAAATTGACGACCACAGACAGACTGACACGACAAACTTGGTGATAGAATTCAGCGGTTGAATCATGCATAAGATAGGTAGGTGTTACCCTTTGAACCTTCCCTTATGAAAATATATTTACTTTACTAACTAAACAGTAGACGCGATATCCAACACCATCAAATCCTCCACAACATGGCCTGTCACCTCCTTCCAGGTTGATACATTATCTTGTTGATAATGAAAACATAATTCAATCATTCGAATATGATGTTAACAATGACTTGTTCGAAGATGAAGAAGCTGAAGAAGAGATGGAAGATGTAGAAGATGGTGAAGATGAAGAAAATGTGCATGCAGATGATGTAAATGATAACATTAACAACATCAATGATGTTAAGGAGCTGGAACGAAATGTCGAACCGGCCGTCCCCTTGACTCAAAGGCAACTTGCAGCTATTGCTGAATACACTTCATTAATGTGCTAGAGAAGAGAAACTCTCTAAATTTTGCTAAGTGTGGAGAATATACTTCATTAATGATCGCTATTCTCATTAGTGACTTCATTAATTTATACTAAGGTCGCCAATAGGAACAACGACAGATCAAATTAAGACATTAAAAATTCTGATGGGAAGCAATACCTTATCCTGACAAATCATTGTTCTACCCAAAACTGTTACCAAAATCAACACCTTGATGCAATTGTATCTTTTAGACTAGCTAAAGCTCATCTTGCAATAGTAAGGAGAAAAATCAAGAGTAAGAATGAAGAGCATGATAATGCATGATGGAACAACAAAACAAAACCAACAAATAAATTGGGTCAAAAATAAACTAAACTAAAATAAATAAATAAATAAAAAACGCCTAGTGCCTAGCCGCCTAGGCTCCGCTTACAAGGTCTAAAAGCTAGGCCCCCATCGACCGTCCGATTACCGCCTAGCGACTTTTAGAACACTGCTTAGTACACGGCCTAACAAGAGATATATTAGTTGTGGAGTGTTCAATGAAAATTACTTCAGGTGATTGTTTTTAGTGATTGGTTATTAGGTACAACCAGATCCATGATTCCGATAAGGAATTTTTTATTATTATTGTTAATTGAAATAACATTGATTCCCTCATCTCATGCAGCCCAGCCAACTAGGCTTTTATTCAATTCACCTAAACCTCTTGTACATATATTCATACGTACTAAACAAACCACCATGCACCATGATCATGAATCTAAGCAGAAGCTCTACCCTGGTGAGACTGGGAGGTGGTGGTGGTGGAAGGAAAGACACCAAACTCTTGTCCTCTGTTCCACTTCAAATCCCGAGCTTCTTGCCTCGAGATATCGTACGAGTTCATGAGCACCTCCTCAGGTAGACTCTTAAGTACTGATGCTTTGCCTACGAGTGGGCTGGAAATTTCATTATCGTTGGTAAAGAAGGACACCCACTCAAAGTCGTCGCTTGTTGCTTGTTTCAACTGTGCAAAGTTCTGTGGGATCACCACCACCTGCCCTTGGCGCAGTTCATCATTGAACACGGTTCGCCCGCGATTGTCCACAACTTGGAGTCTGCAGGTTCCCCTGATTACGTACATAATATTGTGGGCATTCACACTCCACTGGGGAGCAAGGAAGGCATTCTGTAAATCAAAACAATTAAAAAATAATTAGTCAATTCATTCATATTAATTTGTCCTGCAATTCTTGTAAACTTAATTATATATGATGGTATGCATTAATCTTATTCATCCCATTCATAACATATTTTATCGTTCTTTAATATTAATTTGATCTACAACATACACATAGTATAAATAAATAAATAAATATATGGTTTACTATTTACAATTAATTACCCTGAGAAGAGCTCCCCTGGATGCACTGAGGTTGATATTCTTGAGAATGGGGAGTTTGAACTTGTTAACAATTGTGATTCTTCCAGCACGGGGATTGTACGCATCAGCGCTAATGGCATCTCCAATGTTCTCCTTAATCTTCATTGCACAGATACCCTGCTCTATTCCATTCATGCTCTCGCTACCCCTTGATGATGAACGAGGTCTTACCATGTCAAGGCTTTCTTTCACTTGGACAATCTCTCCTCTGTTCTCGTTGGGGTTTTGTAGTTTCGATGCAAGTTCTCTGTTGATACCGAGAGCATTAGCTAAGAACTCTGTGTCGAACCCACTGAGGATGTTATTCCTTGATTGCAGGATCTCACTCACACCTTCTCTGTTCAGTTTTTGCCCTCCTCTTTGCTGCTGCTGCTGCTGTTGTTGTTGGCTACCAGCTAACATGAATTCCTACAGATTCAATCAACCATTCATCAATCTTCAAAATCCATTATAAGTTTAAGGTTAGCACTATATATATCTATATAATAAAACACAAAGAAAGCTATCAAGTGGTTCTCCTTCAATTCCTCCAAAAATTAAAGGCTCAGATCTAACCTCACAAAACATATTTTCCCCCTAAAAGTTTTCCTCCAAAACTCAAATTCAAATTCCCCACCCAAAACAACTCCTATATTTATTTATTTTATTTTATTTTTCTCTCTCTCCCCCTCCCTCTTCTATTCAAAAAATTAAGAAAATAACATTTTAATTTTTTTTTAAAAATAAAAAATTTAAAAACTAAAAAAATGACAAATTTAAAAACTTTTAAAAAAGTTCAAAAAAATCAAAAAAATTATATACTATGTTTTTTGCTGAACCCAAAAAATTTCTCATATAATATGTTTGCTACTTCAATTAATTTGTTCGAATTCCAAATTTTTTTATATGATCAAATATGGTGCACCGTTCCGAAGACGTGCCGTAGGGACGTGTGAATGGGCAAACCTAGTGTATATATATATAGCATTAATTGCTATATATATAAAGGTTTTGAAGGAAATATAACATGAATACCCTGTGATGGAGATCAAGTTGGTTGTCCTTGTTGCTTATGTCTGTTACACTAACAGCAACAAGTGGAGAGTCTCCATCATTGTGAACCCATCTGGTGACTCCAACGTGCAACGCGATTATATCACCCTCTCGGATGTGGTTAACAGCCTGGTGCTGATCTCTTACTCTCCACTGGCTTTCCCTATCATTCTCTCTTTTTGTTTGTTGCTGAGACTCCTGGAAAATCTGGAATGATTCTGGACATCCTGGCACTGATGCACCCAGAGTACCCCTACCTGCAATACATATTAATTTGCACTTGTAGTTATTAAAACAAAGAGATCCAGACTAGATAATTGTAGAAGAGGAGTGTTAAGAGGGTAATTAATTTCTAGCTTGCCTTGCACAATGTAGACAAGAGATGGGGCATTCTTGTAGGAAGGTAAGAGAAGTCCTCCAGGTTGGATAATTACGCGCTTGACTGACACTCCAGCACACTTAAACTGGTCTGCAATTGGATCATATATTTCAGTTACACCTGCTTCGGACCTCAGTCTGAATGTAGGCTCTTGGGCATTCAGCCTCTCAATCCTGCACTCGCTCGGCGATACGAATCCTACTTTAGCTACAGAGGCATGGGACAGAAGGAGCAATGTAAGAGCAAGAGAGAGCAAAGAAGTGATAGAGGAAGCCATAGGTTTTTTCTTCTGTTGAGGGATCGATGAGGGTGAAGAGGGGAGGGGGGGAGGGTTTATATAGGCTTCAAGTTTGGATGTATATGGTGGTAGGTGACGAGGGTATTGCGACACTTTGAGCTCTGCATGGCTTCAATCTGCCGCATAACCGAGAGACGAGTGCTAAGTGGCATTAGCTGCAGATACACGTGTAGAGTTTATGCTGTACGTAGTGCCTGTTTTTGGATGGGTATGGATCCTGCGTGGGATTCATCCAGGGAGTTGTTTAGCTGGTGATCGAAGAACTTGATGAGATTAGGTGTTTGATCTTGGTTTTTGAATTCTTGAAGATCCAAACCCGTTAACTCAATAACCCGAAACATATATATAGTTTGGATATGCATGTTAATTTAATTTTATGCATATATATGGGGGCTTATATATTCCCTGATATATATTGCACATGAGGGTCGATGCATCAATCATGCATGCATGTTTCCCTCCTCAACCTTAGAAGCCACTCGACCAGTAACAGAATTTTTTTAAGAGGTAACAAAAAATAGTATTCATGCTTTCTGATATCAATTACTTCAAACGCAGATCGAGTATTATATCCGTAATATATAAGAACTGATCAACGAGAAATTAAAAGCAACCCATTAGTGATTTTCTGGCTCAACTTGGGCCATTATATTTCTCCAAGGAAGAACTGATGAGGACATCGGTTAGAGACGATTCAGACACTTCTATAAGCGCACAAGGATGGTTGTTCTATTAGCTTAGTATTTTATTTCAGTACTCATATTTGTTTTTTGGCAATTATAACCATATGTGATAGTTTTACGATTTGCACTCTTTATTTTATGTATTAGAATATTTTGAAGATTTGTATTAAGATTTATTTTGAGTCTATATATAAGCCTCTAGATTAATAAAATAAGAATGCTATTATTGATATAAAAAAATTTAATGTGATTGGGTTTTGCTCTTCATTCATTTTTTTTGTGAGACATTGAGATAAATTTTAGGGTTTGTGCTAAACTCTAAAACTACTATACAAATCTCACACCCTAACTTTCCTTTTCACAGCCGCCACTCTCCTTCTCTCTCCTTATTTTCTTCTTCTCCTTCCTAGTTGAATCCCGAAACCCAACCTCCAAGGCCGTCGGCGTCCCTGGTCTTCCTTACCCCCGAAGCCGTGAAGACTGCCTTCGTCCACCTGCAACCATCGACGCCCCTCGCCTGCCTCTTGCCCCTTCATCCCTTCCCCCTCCAACCCGGCGCCACCCCCATCGTCATTCACCACCACTGACCACCCCGTTGTCTTTCCTTCCCCGCCGACGAACCTGAATCCCCAAAATCACTCGAATCCCCCTTAGATCTACCACCCAAATCCCCGTCAACTTTAACCTTAGTCCCCCAAATCCACTAAAATTCAAAACCCTAACCTGTTTTCTATTTAATGCCCTCGCCCTTCGCTGCAGTGCTGCTTTCTATCCTGTCAAGCAACAACTCAGCCACAAGGCACCACTCTTTGTTACCCTCTTTGTTGTCGTCAATCCCTAAAGGTCTTATCTTCATCTTTGACACTTTTCTCGATATCGGTAAACTATTTGTCGGTTTCATCAATAATGACAACGGTACCTTTTATGATGTTGATCCCACTGGGATTGGGACAGTTGCCAACAACATGGTCGTATCCCTTACATTTATAGCACTTAGTGGATCAACCTTGGAGTATTCTCTTTCAGTGTTCTTACCCGTGTTGTCATTTTTAGGTAGATAGGAATTTGAAGTAGGCTGGCTTGGGTAAGCCTTGTTGGGGTACTGAGAAGATGATGGCTCAGGCCTAGAGGGCTCAGTATATGTCTTTGTAGAAGAGTGACCTCTCAAATTGCTGGACTTGTAGGGGAAACTTGTTTTAAGAAAATCCATATTGAAGACAAAGGCATAAGCTGCTGCCAATGAGTCAACATTTCTATGAATTAGCTCGTTCCTGTGATCGGTTCGTAGTCCAGCTCTGAATCTAGAGAGAGTTTGTTCTTCGATCTCTTGACCTAAGGCATTACACCAAATAAAGAAGTCATCAAACTTATCAACATACCCTTGGATGGATTTGCTTCCTTGATATAGTTGGTTCCACGAATCTTGCAATCGGATGTAGAATGATAACGACACATATCTCTCAATGAGCTTCTCTTTCATGGATTCCCAAGTGGTTATGGGTGTCAGGCCTCGGGCTCTGCGAGCATGTTCAAGATTGGTCTAATGTTGTCGAGCTTTTTCAGTCAATTTTATCGTGGCAAATTTGACCTTCAGGGCTTCGTTCATGTCAAACCACACGAAGTAGTGGTCCATGAAACGGATCCAATCGAGATAAGCTTGGGGTTCCATGTGGCCTTCGAAGTGGGGATCGCCCGCCGTGACGTTCTTTTTGTATTGTTCGTCAGAGTCACGATCTTGACGTCGGCCGTCACGATCATTCCCTTCAGAGATCCGACGATTAGCATGAAACTTAGGAACAACATTTTGATTCAATTCCACTTGCTCAAGCCTTTGATTGATATTGGTGAGAGTGGCTTGAATGACAGCGAGGGTAGTGAAAATATCAAAATTGGCTATTTCATTTTGAGGAGGGACTCGCTGAATTCTAGGGTTCCTGATTGGGTGGTTTGGGAGGGACAAGAAAGGCTCTTCGAAATTTGTGTTGGTGTTGAGAAGACGCATTCACCAACGGTGAAAAAATATGGGTCGGGGTGATATGTGTTTGCTAAAATTTGGGGAAACATGTCTTAATTTTTTTTAAAATATTTTTTTAAAATACCAAATGAACTTAAAATAATCCTAAAATGAATGCAGAAATTATGACTAAATGATGCAAGAATTAGGGTTTTAAAAAAATTCGCTCCGATACCAAAATGATGTAAACTTAACCCTAAGTAGAGAATTTTCAATAATTTTAAAAATTAAGTTTACCAACATGTAGTGCAGATTAAGTCAGAAATTAAACTACTAATTGGTATGATAGATTTTTAAGATATAAAATAGTTTAACAAGCTCAATTAAAGTTTCCAGTCTAACAAACAACAATTATACATAAGCGTTCTTAGCAAGTAAAATAATTAATAAAGATTTGTATGCTAATTGGCAAGTAGAAGCACACACTCAATTTTGTGGATGGCGATAAATTTAGTTAATATTTTAGAGATGATAAACCAATATCACAAATAACTGAGAAGTGGTAAGAGTTTACTGATGTTGAAGAAAGTGTCAAAGATGAAGATAAGACTTTAGGGGGTCGACGATGGCAAAGAGGGCTGCAAGAGTGGTGGTTTGTGGTTGAGTTGTTGCTCAACAGGAAAGAAAGCAGCACGGCAGCGAAGGGCGAGGGTGTCGAAGAACAAGCAAGTTAGGGTTTTGAATTGTAATGAATTTTGGGGATTAGGGTTAAAGTCGACGGGGATTTGGGTGGTGGATCTGATGGGGCTTCGGGTGACTTTGGGGATTCGGGTTTGTCGACGGTGAGGGAGAGGCAGCGGGGTGGTCAGTGGTGGTGAGTGACGATGGGGGTGGCACCAGGTTGGAGGGGGAAGGGATGAAGGGGCAAGAGGCAGGTGAGAGGCGTTGAGGGTTGCAGGTGGACGAAGGCAGTTCGTCGGGTCTTGAAGGGTGAGGAAGACTAGGGACGCCGGTGGCCTTGGGGTTTGGGTTTTGGGATTCAACCAGGAAGGAGAAGAAGAAGAAAATAAGGAGAGAGAAGGAGAGTGGCGGCTGTGAAAAGGAAAGTTAGGGTTTGTGATTTGTATAGTAGTTTTAGAGTTATCACAAACCGTAAGCTTTCGATGCATCTTGTGTAGCTCAGATCTTCTTTGATAATATTGCGAAGCTACATGGATTGCCAAAAAATATTGTGTCTGATAGGAATGTGACATTTACGAGTTACTTTTGGAAGACCCTATGGTACAATATGGGGACGAAATTGAAGTTCTCTTCAGCCCTTTCACCCACAGACTAATGGACAAACTGAGGTTGTCAATTGGAGTCTTGGCGATCCCTTGCGTACTCTTATGGGAGAAAACTTGGGAACTTGGAACTTGAAATTGACTGTTGCTGAATTTGCCTACAACACATCTAAGAATAGAACCACCAACATGAGTCCACATGAAGTTGTGCATGGTTATCGTCCTAGGCAGCCCATAGATCTTGTTCCCATGTTAGAACATCACAAAATTTCATAGTCTGCATCCACATTTGCATCCCGCATTCATGATTTTTGCATAGAGAAATTTCCAAGAAAATTAATGAGAATAATTTTAACTACAAGTTAATAGCATATATTAGAGGAAAATTTAAAACATTCAATATTGATGACGAAGTGATGGTTCGGATTCATCTGGAATGGTTTTGGTTGACGGGGATTTGAGTGGTGGATCTGATGGGGTTTCGGTTAATTTTGGGATTCGGGTTCGTCGGCGGTGAGGGAGACACAGCGAGTGGTCAGTGGTGGTGAGTGATGATGGGTGTAGCACCGGGTTGGAGGGATAAGGGATGATGGGGTAAAGGCGAGGGGAGTCGAGGTTTACAAGTGGATGGAGGCAGTGTAACATCCCGCAAAATTAGAAATGACAATTTTGCCCTTGTTTGTTATGCACGTGTATGTTGTAATGTGTTTTCACTACATATTTTAGATTCTGACTATTCATGTATTTCTCGTATATTTTATCCTATTTAAATCAACTAAAATATTAAATTCTAATCTCTGCATTTTTACGTGCTTTTTACGTGTTTTTGATGCACGTATCGATTATGTGTTCCACCGCTACGTGTAATATTTTTTGTGTATTTAAATTATTTATTTTAGGTATTCAAATCTATTTTATAAAACAGAAATTCAGTTTTCTCACATTTTCGATCTAAATACTTTTGTACGTATAATGCACGTATTTTCTATGTACGTAGCAATTACGTCGCAGAATATATAAAATTAATAAATATATTTTCTTATATTTTATTTTTTATTATCTTTAACATTTTTCCAATTGATAACGTCGAATTTCGTATTTTTGATATTTTACGTACGACGCACGTGTGTTTCGGTGTGCGTATTTGAGCGTATTCGATTTTAAAATAAATAAATAAATAAATAAATAAATTTTGGGAGTATGTATATTTATTTTATTTGTGCATGAAACATTATAATTTTAATTAAACAAATTTTTACATATTATGTATATATATATTTATACCTATGCTTACACCTATTTCACTTCTTTTCTTACCTGTCTACATCCGAACACAATAGTACAACACTCCCATCTAGCCATGCCCCTCTCCACTGTTGCCTACCTACCACAACTACACCTATTTCATTTAATCATTTGTACATATGTACATAAGGTCAAATATAATTGCACATGAGTTGGAGTGTGACTTTACTGTGTTGGTCAGTTATGGAAGTGTATGGCCGGTTTTGTGTATGAAGGGTGGGGATTAGGGTTTTAAAGGGTTGGAGAGGTGAAGAGTTGGGAGTTATGGGAGTTAAGAAAATGAAGAGTTGAGTAATTTATTAGGTGGAGAATTATGCAATTTAAACCCCCACCTTGTCCTATAAATAAACCTTAGTTTTTCCTCTCATTTCACACCTAAAATAACCAACTTAAGAGAGAAAAAGAAAGAGAGAAAGAGAGTACCTTTGTGTATTAGAGAACTCTTGCTACGAGGAGAAGGTCAAAGAATTGCTTGTTGGAGCTAGGAGCTAGAAGTTGTCTCTCATTCTTGGTTGATTATTCATCACAAGAGGTGGGTGGTCTTGATATTTTCTAATTCATAGGTTGAACATGCTAGAATATGATATTAGTAATATAGATCAATTGGATGTTATGTGGGTAATCTTGTGTTTTTCTAATTATAAGACATGCATGCTAATTTATTACATGAGTAGTAAAGATAAATTTGATGTGATCATTAGAGAACAAATCCATGTTTTATTATGTGTTAAATTGTAGAAATTTTGCTATTGATTGAAGAACTAATTGTCACCATATTGTTTGTAAATGAGAAAATATGAGTATTTTTGCCATATGCATGTTAATTTATAAACTTGTAATTGTAAAAATAATTGTAGAGATTTTTCTTATAGTTAGCAAATGAAATTTTGAAAGGTCCAATTTAATACACCTAAATTCATTTGATTGTTTATAAGAGATGCAAATTATTATTTGATTAAATTGAAGAAATATATTGCATATTCATAAAAGAGAGGAAATAAATTTGAAATCTAGATATTTTGTCAAAAATATGAATTTCTAGTTTGTGAGCTACTGTTAGAGAATAAAATCCCTTTAGATGAACTATTGGCAGTTTAATGATAGATTAGAGAAATTGAAAAATTCGATTTTTGTGAAAACATGTGAATAACAGAACGGTTGAATAAAAACCTATTAGTATAACTGGTTAGTCAGTGCACCATAAGTCATTACTGTGTTGATAAAAAATCTTGGGTTCGAAGCTTCGTGAACACATTTTTATTTTGTTTCTTTTAAATATTTCCGAAACCCGAATCTAGATATATGGGTATTTCGGTAAAGCTTGATGGCACCAAGTCCACTTGGACTTAGTGGCTTGTGGTGTGGGTCTCTGGGCGCTTACTGTTGGCGAGTTGGGTTTGGGTTCGAAACCCAGTGAGCTCACTTTTTTTTTATTTTTGATGTTTTAATAATTTTAAGAAGTTTTAATGCAAATAAAATTTGGAAAAAAAATCTAGATTTCCTATAAAATGAAATGGAATTTATTAAAATTAGTTTTATAATTTTTCATGTATATTTTGAGAAATAAAAGAAGAAATTGAGATTAAAAAAAAGAGTTGATGACTTCAAATTAATTTGTATAAGAGTATGACTTTTGTTTTTAAAAAGAAGAGTAAAATATTGCTATGTGAATTGAGTTCTCTTGAAGAGATTATACACTTATGTTGAGTAATTAATACCTGATGAGATTAAAATCTAGTGTGATTTCATATAGAGCTTTGGAAAGAATTTCCATGTTACTTGATTTCCTTTGATGAGACTATATGAATATGCTTGATTGTTGTTACCGCTGAATCTGGTGTGGGGGTAAACAGATAGAATTTGTGGGTTCGTAGAAAAACCTGAATAGCGACCCCAGGCCTGTTCATCGGAGTTGGGCTGTTGAGCTCCCGCCATACACCTGCAAGGAAAGTGCGAAACACCGGAGTTGATCCCGGCGACGCACCCTCCGACGCTCTTGTCAGTAACTAGTGATGATTAAAAAAGAGCTTAAGCTGGCAGAAAAGTGATTAACCTGTAACAGTGGTAGGTGGGGGGTATTTATAGTCGCCCTTGGGATCAGATTAGGAATGTGATTCCTGTGATCTGATAAGGCATAAAATCCTCGTAATCAGATTAGGAATGTAATCCCTTAATTCCCAGTGAGAGGATAACTGCAAATCAGGCCCGTTGATTTAGTCAAATCAGTAACCCTAATCTCCTCTTGCTGGTCTGGGTTTATATCGGGTCGGGACCCGTACCCAGTTGAGGTGGATCCGTTCGCGGGTTGTTGGATCTGTGAGAAGGAGATCCAGTACCCGCTTCGGACCCGTTAGTAGGTGAAATTACCATTTTACCCCTGAGCTTTAAGATTTGTCTCCGATGTGAACGGTTCCGATTTAATCCTATTTTTAGCCATATCACGAGCCCCCCACTCCTAGAGACTGAGTTTTTCAGTCTTTGAGGCGTAGTTTTACTGTTCTAATGGCGTACGGGATTTTATCGGCGTTCTTAAGGGAGTTTTGGATCTAGCTTGGGGTGTAACGGTGTTATTCTGGGCTTGTAAAATGCCCAAAAATATTCTCAAAATTTTCTGGATTTTTGGTGATTTTTCTAGATTTTTCTGATTTTTTTCTCATTTTTTTGAATTTTTTATTCATTTTCTGAATTAAATAATTAATTATCGAAAATATTAATTAATTATTCTAATTTAATAATTATTTTTCCAGAATTTTAAAATATTTTTTCTGAATTAATAATTATTTTTAGATTTTTTAATTAATTTTTTCGATTTTTAAATATTTTTTCGGATTTTTTAAATAAAAAAAACAAATAAATAAATTAATTAATTAAATTAAATAATACCTGACACGTGGCGCGATCTGTGCCGTCGGATCCCGGCACGAATCTCGAAGAGGCGCGTATCCCAAAAGATCGTTATTTTGTCGTTTAGCGCACGTGGCGCGATCTGGACCGTCCAACATCCGAAGCGCGAATTTCTGGAAGATCCAACGGTTGTAGTTGCTCGACAGTTTTTTTCTCCGTTTTTGAGCTCGGATTGGTACTTGCTCGGCAGCCGACCGAGCGTCTGTGGCCAATTTTGCGCAGCGGATCCGAGCCCCAAAACGACTACTGAGGTGAAGCCACGTGGCTCGCCACGTGGCATAAAAAATATATTTATTATATTTTTTTTCTTTTTCCTCTCTTCTACTCTGGCCTTCTTCTTCTTCTCTTCCACTTCTCTGTTCTTTCTCTCTTCCTCTCCGCCTTCGACCCATGCACGCCTCCGACCCCGTCTCCGTCTCCGTCCCTGAGAGTGCCACTGGGGCTCGGCGAGCTCGGCGGGAGGCAACGAGCGGAGTAGGGCTCGTTAAGGCCACAGCGGAGCTCGTGATGGACGAGAGCGCGACATGGAGCTTGGAAGTTTGGCGAGAGGCGACGAGCGGAGTGGGGCTCGTCGGAGATGGAGCTCGTCGTCGGATGAAAGGCGAGAGGAGCTCAGTGGAAAGAACCTCGACGTTGGGGAAGTTCAACCATGGTGGAGCTTCGTGACGCGGCTCGGAGTGAGGGTGAGAGAGCTCGGCAATGATGGGCTCGGCGAGGAGCTCGGAGCTCGCCCATGGGGTTGGTGAGCTCGGCGGAGGCTGACGAAGAGACGTCGGAGCTCGGCAAGGAGGACGGCGACGGTGAGGGTACTGTGGAGTTCGTCTCGTGGAGAGCTCGGAGCTCGTAGCAACGACGGGTTCGTTGAGGAAGGAGCTCGGAGCTCTGAGCTTCAGAGGCGTTGGAGGTGGAGCTCGTCTTCGAACGAAAGGCAAGAGGAGCTCGGTGGAAAGAACCCCGACGATGGGGAAGTTCGGCCATGGTCGAGTTCGTCTTCGTCAGTGGAGAGTTGGTCGAGCTCGGTGATGGAGCTTGCGACGAGGTGGAGGCGTGGTCGAGCTCGGTGATGGAGCTTGCGATGAAGTGGAGTTCGAAGCTTCGGAGGCTGATGGGTTGGCGAGCTTGGCGATGGGTGCTCGACGTCGTCGGAGGAGCTCGACGCCGAAGCGCTCATCGGAGCTTAGCTTGAGCTCGGTGGAGGACGAGGTCGGCGAGGGAGCTCGGCACCGTGGAGCTTTGGGTTTCTCTTTCTCTGGTTTTGTTTTTGGCGCCAGGGATATTGGAGAAGGAGGGTGACGTGGCGGAGGTGGGTTCGGGTTTGAGGACCATAACGGGTCCGAACCCGGTCCCTTGTACCTTTTTTTTTTTTTTGCTTCTCCTCTGCTTCGTGTTCGGCAAATCCGAGCACGGATTTTGAGGAGCATTTTTTGCAACTTTGAAGCTCGGTAGGACGGTAGCTCGGATTGGAGATCCGAACTATGTGGCTCGATCTGGACGGTTGAATAGTGGCACGAATCTCGAGACGGCTCAGTTCCCAAGAAAACGCTATCTTGTCGTTTAGCGACGCTGGCAAGATCTCGGCCGTCTGATCGAGATCTTACATGAATGTTGAGGAGAAAGTGAGTTTTCTCCGTTTTGATGCTCGGATGGGCACTTGCTCGGTCAGCCGACCGGAGGGGAGAGCTCGGATTCGATTTTGACAGTTGCTCGGGTTCGGTTCGGATTTTCCCCTCGCGCGAGTGGCTCGGCTCGGATTCCCGAGCTATTCGGCGCAGCTGTATTGAGATCCACTTTTCCGGTGCTACGGAGGTCCGATAGGGGCGTGCGACCCCTCGTTTCGAAGCTAGTTCGAAGATCTACAACTTCTCTTTAGGAGTGGGATGAAGACTTACCTTCCTTCATGGTCAAAATAGCTCCGCAACATGCTTGTCTTCATGAAGTTGATAAGTACTTTGGTCTTGGGGATTTTGGAAGAGGAGTTCCACTCCTAGGGGCGGAGAAGATGTGCTAGGAAGACCCTTGTGCTTGGAAGACCCTTGGGCTAGGAAGACCCTTGTGCTTGGAAGACCCTTGGGCTAGGAAGACCCTTGTAAGGTGTGCTAGGAAGACCCCTGTGCTTGGAAGACCCTTGGGCTAGGAAGACCCTTTTAAGGTGTGCTAGGAAGACCCTTGTGCTTGGAAGACCCTTGGGCTAGGAAGAAGAGGCGCGAGTGGGTTGGATCGCTAGTCGCTCGGCTCGGAATATCGAGCGACGTGGAGCGATCTGAGCCGTCAGATCTCAACGCAGATCTCGAGGCGGGCACAGTTTCCAAGAAAACACTATCTTATCGTTTAGTGCTGCTGGAGCGATCTGAGCCGTTGATCTCAGCACGGATCTCGAGGCGGGCACAGTTTCCAAGAAAACACTATCTTGTCATGTAGTGGTGCTGGCATGATCTGAGCCGTTTGATCGAGATCTTACGCGAATGTTGATGAGAAAGTGAGTTTTCTCCGTTTTGACGCTCGGATGGGCACTTGCTCGGTTAGCCGACCGAGCTCTCTGATGTTGGGGTCGGATCGGCACTTGCTCGACATCCGAGCGGAGGGAAGAGATCGGCTCTGGAAGAGAGCTATTTGTGAGACAAGTGTGAGGAAGAACTCTAGGAGAGAGTTGTGCTCCGAACTTGTCGAGGAGAGGTCCGTCTCGGAGGCGAGCGGAGTGAAGAGCTCGGCTCTGGAAGAGAGCTATTTGTGAGACAAGTGTGAGGAAGAACTCTAGGAGAGAGTTGTGTTCCAAACTTGTCGAGGAGAGGTCCGTCTTGGAGGCGAGCAGAGTGAAGAGCTCGGCTCTGGAAGAGAGCTATTTATGAGACAAGTGTGAGGAAGGACTCTAGGAGAGAGTTGTGTTCCGAACTTGTCGGGGAGAGGTCCGTCTGAGAGGCGAGCGGAGTGAAGAGCTCGGCTCTGGAAGAGAGCTATTTGTGAGACAAGTGTGAGGAAGGACTCTAGGAGAGAGTTGTGTTCCGAACTTGTCGAGGAGATGTCCATCTCGGAGGCGAGCGGAGTGAAGAGCTCGGCTCTGGAAGAGAGCTATTTGTGAGACAAGTGTGAGGAAGAACTCTAGGAGAGAGTTGTGTTCCAAACTTATCGAGGAGAGGTCCGTCTGGGAGGCGAGCGGAGCAAAGAGCTCGGCTCTCGAAGAGAGCTATTTGTGAGACAAGTGTGAGGAGGAACTCTAGGAGAGAGTTGTGTTCCAAACTCGTCGAGGAGAGGTCCATCTCGGAGGCGAGCGGAGCAAAGAGCTCGGATCTGTCGAGGAGAGGTCCGCTTCGCGGGCGAGCGGAGCAAAGAGCTCAGCAGAGTGAAGAGCTCGGCTCTGGAAGAGAGCCATTTGGGAGATGAGTTTGAGGAGCAACTCTAGAAGAGAGTTGTGAGCTCCGAATTCGTTGAGAAGAGGTCCGCTCCGGAGGCGAGCGGAGTGAAGAGCTCGGCTCTGGAAGAGAGCCATTTGTGAGACGAGTGTGAGGAGGAACTCTAGGAGAGAGTTGTGCTCCAAACTCGTTGAGAAAAGGTCCGCTTCGGGGGAGAGGGGAGCAAAGAGCTCGGCTGAGTGAAGAGCTCGACTCTGGAAGAGAGCCATTTGGGAGATGAGTTTGAGGAGCAACTCTAGGAGAGAGTTGTGAGCTCCGAATTCGTTGAGAAGAGGTCCGCTCTGGAGGTGAGCGGAGTGAAGAGCTCGGCTCTGGAAGAGAGCCATTTGTGAGACGAGTGTGAGGAGGAACTCTAGGAGAGAGTTGTGCTCCAAACTCGTTGAGAAGAGGTCCGCTTCGGGGGCGAGTGGAGTGAAGAGCTCGGCTCTGGAAGAGAGCCATTTGGGAGATGAGTTTGAGGAGCAACTCTAGGAAAGAGTTGTGAGCTCCGAATTCGTTGAGAAGAGGTCCGCTCCGGAGGCGAGCGGAGTGAAGAGCTCGGCTCTGGAAGAGAGCCATTTGTGAGACGAGTGTGAGGAGGAACTCTCGGAGAGAGTTGTGCTCCAAACTCGTTGAGAAGAGGTCCGCTTCGAGGGCGAGCGGAGTGAAGAGCTCGGCTCTAGAAGAGAGCCATTTGTGAGACGAGTGTGAGGAGCAACTCTAGGGGAGAGCTTTAGCTCCGAACTCGCTGCTTATGTGAGAGAATCAACGGTTGTGGGAGCAATTCCGAATGGCGAACCACTTCTAACCCGCTGAAGAGCAGGTTATTTGAAGAGGAATCGAGCCAAGTGTTGGACTCCGAACCATCGGTAGAGGTAGTCAACGGTTGTGGGAGCAATTCCGAATGGCGAACCACTTCTAACCCGCTGAAGAGCAGGTTATTTGAAGAGGAATCGAGCCAAGTGTTGGACTCCGAACCATCGGAAGAGGTAGTCAACGATTGTGGGAGCAATTCCGAATGGCGAACCACTTCTAACCCGCTGAAGAGTAGGTTATTTGAAGAGGAATCGAGCCAAGTATTGGATTCCGAACTCGTTGTTTAAGGTAAGTAGGTTGCGGGAGCAGCCATGTAGAAGAAGCTGGACTCCGAACTCACCATTCAGCGAGTCATGACTCGGGGAGGTAGAGATGAAGCAAGAGCAACAATTTCCAACGAAAAAACGTAAAGTTTTATTGAAATAAACTAAGTGGCTGCTTCAATATGGCGAGCCCTTATTACATGCTATTGACCGGATTACAAGCATCGGCCTTATCAAAAATCAAGATCCTGCTTCCATGATAAGGTGAAGACCTCTTGGGAAGAGCCGGGAGTATCTAAGTCTTAAAGCTCGGTGGGCCCTTCGGTTCGTTTGTTGGCTCCTCAGGAGGGAAGCTTGGCCCCCTCTTTCTGGACGAACTTGGTCAGGTGCCCCCGCTGTATGAGTTCTTCGATCTCCTCCTTCAGAGCCCGACAATCTTCCGTGTCGTGGTCGTGGTCCCTGTGAAAGCGGCACCACTTATCCTTGTTCCTCTTCTTTCTAGGTGTATTCATTCTCGGGGGAGCGCGGAGGAGCCCTTCCTTGTCCACCTCCATAAGAACTTCTAATATATTGGCAACGAGGGGGGTGAACTTCTCAGACCGAGGAGTCGGGCGGCGTTGGCCATTGCCGTCCTTCTGAAGCTTCTTAGCCGCTTCTTCTTCGGTCAGCTTTCGTTTCGTCCCTGAGGTAGACCCTCCGAAGCTTGGAAGGTAGGCGGCCTCTTCGGCACGAATGTACTTGTCACACCTGAGAAGGAGGTCGGCAAAGTTTTGTGGAGGCTTCTTAGCAAGAGAGGAGCGGAGGCTGGAATTGAAGACGTTGGATTGGAAGGCGGCTGTTGCAACGGATTGGTCGAGGGAGGCTATGGACCTGACCTCCGTGGTGAACCTCTTCACATAGTCTCTCAACTTCTCTCCCTTCTCCTGGCGGAGCTGGAGTAACGAGATGTTAGTCTTCTCCGTGCGTCTGCTACTCACAAAATGAGTGATGAAGAGGCTCTCGAATTGCTCGAAGGAGAATATGGAAGACAGGGCGAGGCGGGAGTACCACTCCCAAGCCGAACCCTTAAGAGTGGCGGGGAAGGTTTTGCACAGCAAAGTATCGGAAGCTTGGTGGATTAGCATGAGGGTCTTAAAGCTTTCGATGTGATCCACGGGGTCCGACTCCCCCGATTAAGTTTCGAACTTTGGGGGTTCGAAACCTCTTGGGATAGGAGCTTCCATGATGGTCCGGGAGAAAGGGGGTCTGCTCGGACGGATGGTTCTGCTGTTCGACCCCTCCCCCTCGTCTATCCGACCGATTCGCCTCTCCATCTCATGGAGATGGCGGTATAGGGCATCGTCCCTCCCGCGGTAGTTAAACGAGCCTCTGGACTCGTCTTCGTAGGAGGGAGAGCCGGGGCTACGACGATGGTCGTCCCGGGAGCGGCGAGGGTTAAGATCATGCTGGTGGTGGTTAGGAGCCGGCGGAGGAGAGGCGGACCTACGGCGAGGACTGGGAACCCGTTGGGGCGAAGGAACCCTTTGGGCCTCATTGTTGTTGGGTTGGAGTTTAAGAGCCTGCAACATCGTTGCTTGAAACTGCAGGAACTCGGCGCGAGTGATGGGCGCCTTATTGTTCCTCGGCTGATGCCGACCGGTAGGAGAGTGGTGCCTCCTCCTGTAATGCTTGGGTGACTCTCTCTGCCCTCTCCTGGTAGGAGACCTTCTACCCTCGCGGTGGTGAGGATTCCGCTCATCTGGACGTTTTAGGCGGGAGGCTCCCTCTCGGGACCGCTTTTCGTCCAGACGGTGGCGGAGATCCTCATCCTTCTGTCGGTTGAGGATAGTATTTTGAAGGTCAGGGGCCTGAGGACTATGGGAGGCGTAAGAGTCTGTAGAGGCATTGTGTACCGATATGTGGTCATGATGGAGAGGTTGTTTTTGCTTCCGTGGATCGGGACCGTTTGGGGGTTGCTGGTTCGGAAGAAGAGGTGGGTCCTGCTGGACACGGTCCTCGGCCGGAGGAGGAAGTTGCCCCTGCTGCGGAGCGGGATGGACAGGGACTTCCTGCTGTTGATCAACAGGGTTGGGTCCACGGTTGGACCCCCTGGATCTTACTTTTCTGGGAGGCATGGCTGGAGAAGAGCTAGTCGACGAGGAAGAGGCGGAGGTTATTCGTATGGTTTTCCCACAGACGGCGCCAATCTGTTACCGCTGAATCTGGTGTGGGGGTAAACAGATAGAATTTGTGGGTTCGTAGAAAAACCTGAATAGCGACCCCAGGCCTGTTCGTCGGAGTTGGGCTGTTGAGCTCCCGCCGTACACCTGCAAGGAAAGTGCGAAACACCGGGGTTGATCCCGGCGACTCACCCTCCGACGCTCTTGTCAGTAACTAGTGATGATTAAAAAAGAGCTTAAGTTGGCAGAAAAGTGATTAACCTGTAACAGTGGTAGGTGGGGGGTATTTATAGTCGTCCTTGGGATCAGATTAGGAATGTGATTCCTGTGATCTGATAAGGCATAAAATCCTCGTAATCAGATTAGGAATGTAATCCCTTAATTCCCGGTGAGAGGATAACTGCAAATCAGGCCCGTTGATTTAGTCAAATCAGTGACCCTGATCTCCTCTTGCTGGTCTGGGTTTGTATCAGGTCGGGACCCGTACCCAGTTCAGGTGGATCCGTTCGCGGGTTGTTGGATCTGTGAGAAGGAGACCCAGTACCCGCTTCAGACCCGTTAGTAGGTGAAATTACCGTTTTACCCCTGAGCTTTAAGATTCGTCTCCGATGTGAACGGTCCCGATTTAATCCTATTTTTAACCATATCAATTGTGGTTAAGAATTTTTATGTGATTAAGTTCCTAAATGAGATTTGAAGCTATGTTATGAGTTCATGAAAAGAATTATTGCCTTTGAAAGATAGTGAATGAATTGAATGAATGATGCTAAAACAAGACATTTGGCAAATTGTGAATAAGTTGAAGATGAGAATATTTAAGTTTGATACTTGATTATTGAGGGTATGAGTACCCACGGATTCTTGTACATGAAAGGTGGTAATTTAAAGTTAGTAAAACCTTGGGTACCAGCATTGTTGAAGCAAAAAAAGAATTGAGCTATATTTTGAGATCTGCCATGGAGCTATCTCGGCATTTGTGATTAAGTCCGGTAGGGGGTAAAACTAACTCTAAGTATGATAACTTATTCATGTCTTAAACTTAAGAACTAGGCACTAAAGAAAAGATTTAGTAAAACCTAGGCAAACGTAAGTGGGGCACTCTATATAGTCGGGAGGGGGATTTGCTGCGGCGATTCACCGGGACTATAGACCCAGTCGGGCAGTGTACTCTGGGACTGTGGTTGCCTCGTGGGAGACGAGCTTTTATTTTAAATCCGGGACTATGCGTATTCGGGCGGATAGTTTGCCGTACTCCAATGTATGTGCGTATACGTTAGCTAGAGGGGAACTTGCGGGAGGTTCGCATGACGAGGAGTCTGTATAACAGTCGGGCGGTGGATTTTCTACGGAGGTTCTCCGGAACTGGGATCCATACTCGTGGAACGTCTCAACTTTATTTATTACTGAGTAGTCTGTCATGGCGAGGGATCTAGCCCTTTATTATGGAGTACGTAGGTGCTTGCCCTCGGACCTGTGTAGTATGAGATGCATAGAATCCGAATAAGCATGCATTAGTGTCATCTTAATGTAAAATATATGCATTAGGTATTAAGCCATCGCATACACTTACTTGTTTAGTGTAGTCACATCTAACACTTTATTTTGCATTCAAGTTTGTAGTTTGTTAAAGTATTTAGATCGTTATATTTTTGGCATAGAGAGGATGGCCGAGTATAACATTTTCGTCAGGTTTAAGTAACTGATGTGTCCAAAGCTTATTATGCAAGAATTGGTTTTTTCATGAAGAAGTAAAGTTGATACGATGTTGTTGATTAATTACATGTTAAAGATGTTGCAAATTGTATATTATTTTCATGGTTGTAATTCATTTCTATCTTCCGCTGTGTAATGATTGTAAAGACTCTGATGGATGATGAAAAGTTTAAATTTTCTTGTAAAATTGTACGAAGTGAAGTGTAAAGATCCTGTGGAATCTCAAATTCAGTCTTATTTGGAATTCGGGGTGTTACAGATGGTATCAGAGCCGCGCTTCATAAGTAGTACAAATTTATAAGGAACGACACCCTAGAGTGGACATTAGAGTGTGAGTTTCAACTTATAGAGATTTGAATGTAAGAGATTTACATTTGTGTTGCTCTATACATTGATATTTTCTCTTCCCTTTTACTTTTGGATGGCTGGAGTCGTGAATGAAGTGGTTATTGAACCTTCATTCATGATGTTTCCCTTGTATACATTGATGTGAGACTGTATGCGAGCATGTTTTTCCTGGGTATCAGAGTGGCGCGCGGAAGCGTGGTTGACTTGAACCTACATTCATGATACATTACACGTAGACACACTTCCCTTTCAAATTATTTTTCGTGGATTTTCATCCTAGTATTTTATAACATTCAATATTTTTTAAATAAATATTTTCTTATATTATTAAATCAATTGGATATGTATTATTTTGACTATCTTTCACAGTCTCGATCTTTTGAAGTTGTTTTATCTGTTTTTCAATCTTAAAGATTTGTCCTTCGTGTTTTTGTGTCACTTTATGTTTATCCGTTTATATTTTTTATTAGTTTTCGTATTATTGCAACTATTATTTTCTTCTTTGATTATTTCTATTATATTTTGAATTTTGCTTATGAAATTTTCTTATGTGCATTCATTTTATATGATTTGATTTTGTGATACTATATTTTTCATTATCTTATATTATCTTATATATTTCAATATATTTTTAACAAGATTGAAATATTCTACCGATATAAATATGAAATACCATTTTGTTTTATAGCCTACATTCGATACTATTGTTATTGCATATTATCTACTAATTTGTTTTGTTATATTCACTTTTACTATTAATCGCTACTAATCAATTTTGTAGTTTTACGCTTCTTCAATATAGTACATACACTACATAATTATTGTTTTCATTTGTGTTTTCATCTCGTGCATATGCTTTACACTATTTCCGTCTTAATATTATAATTCATTTATATAATAAAACACAAAGAAAGCTATCAAGTGGCTCTCCTTCAATCTCCACAAAATCAAAGGCCCGGATCTAACCTCACAAAACATATTTTCCCTCCAAAAGTTTCCCTCATAAACTCAAATCCAAATCTCCCCCACCCAAAACAACTCCTTCATTTATTTAATTCTCTCTCTCTCTCTCCTATTAAAAAAAATTAAGAAAATAAAAAATTTAAAAAAATTTAAAAACAAAAAAAAAACTAAAAAAATTAAAAATTTTAAAATTTTAAAATTTTTTAAAATAATTCAAAAAATTCAAAAACTTATAAAAATTTATAAAAATTTAGATTTTTTTTAAAAATTAATAATTAAAAAAATAAAATTTTAAAAAATTATTTCTCTCTCCCTCTCTTATATATATTTATACTTATGGAAATATGGACTTTTATACCCCCCAATTTATAATTACTTTTCAACATATACTATTAGAAACATTGACTTTTATTTATAACTAATTATTGTCATACTATTCAAAAAAAAAATTTAAAGAAAAAGTGGAGATACTATTCAAACTTGAGCTACATAATTGTTGATTTCCTGTTTACAAGGCTTTTCATTTGCTGTACGTTCTGAAGACGTGCCGTAGGCACGTGCCCACGGGCAAATCTAGTTCTATTACAAATTTTGTATATCCTATATTTAAAATCTATCTATTTTAATATTTTATTGTCATAATTTCCTACTTTATTTGCAACTTTTCCATCCACTTTTATATCACTGATTTCAAATATAATACTATATTTTATTAAACATTCCAATATCCAAGAGTACATGGAAGATTACATCGTTCCATTTCCTGTTTTGGTGCAACCTGATGTCGAGAGGGCAAATCTGCAACTAGACGTCAATGGAGGCAACCTGCAACTGGACGTCGGGGAGGCAAATACTGCAACCGAAAGTCCAGAAGGCAAACTGCAATCGGATGTCGTAGAGGCAATTATGCAACTTGAGATCATAGAGGCAAGTCTGCAGTTGGATACCAACGAGGCGAACCTACATCAGAATGAAATTTTCTACTTTGATAACCCCTACTTTGTTTTCTATAATATTTACAAACCACTATTCTATTTTGTACTAGCTTATACTATTTTTGTAACCCCTGTTTCCCTAATTCCGTATTTTCTGTGTATTTTTGGTATTTTAAATTTTTGTAAATTATTTTTTTCTCTTTTAAATTCTTTTCTTAAAATGTATTGTCGAACCTCCTATTAAAGTTTATTTTTAATCAAAAATTTTATTTGTAACTATTCACTATAATTCTCATATTGTAATACAAACCCAATTTATGTTGTTATTATTATTATTGTTATCAGTATTATTATTATTACTTTTATTCTTATTTTATTTTTATTATTATGATTATTGTTATTATTATTATTATTATTATTATTACCCTTGATTGATAAAGTAAAAATCTATTTATATTGTTAATTGTATTTGTAGTATTCAAATAAATTCTATATTGTAATGCAAAGTACATTTTATTATAGATTTTATTTTATTGGTTATCCTAATTGTTTCCCTATTGGATTTTAAACCCAACACCCTATAATCCTATCTCTTATTGGATCCAAACTCATCTACCCAACAACCCATACCCATTAACCCTATATATATAAACCTACCCTAGAAACCCTAACCCTAAGCTACTATGCAAACCCAAACACCCTCAGCCGCCTATTACCCATCCCCTACTTCTCACCCTCTCTCCTTCCTATCATCCTCTTCCTCTACCCATTTCCCCGGTTCTCCCCCGTCTCCTCTTCTCCTCCGTCGCGTCGTAAACGACAGTAACGACCACCATGCCGCCCTCCTCATCGCATCGCCCTGCTCCAGATGCCAGCCACACCGATGACTACAGCAACCCTGACAGTCTCCCCTCCGTAGCGCGCTCCTTGCACTGCGCTCCTCCTATTGTCTAGTGCGTTGCGCTGCCTTCAGCATGCCTCTCTGCAGCGCGCCTTCCCCGTACTGCCTCCCTCTGGCGGTAGATAACAGCCAACAGATGCCTGCCCCGCCTGTGCTTCCCCTCCGACAACGACAACAGCACCGCCAGCAGCCCAACTACCCTGCACTGTCTCCGGTCGTGACCCCGGTGCTCCCCTGCAATCCAATCGCGATGCCAGCGTCAGTCGACCGCCACGCCGCCTCCTGTATCACCAATCAGCCTGCGACTGCACCTCCCTGCCTCCCCTCGACTGCAGGGCCAACTCAGACCACCTCCGCTGCCCCTGCGCCAGCAGTGCGGCACCCCAATTCCCTGTCCCCTGCGTCGCTACCACTTGCGCCACCAGTCCTGCCGCCCAGTCGCCGTGTCTTTCTCCTGCCGACTCTCTGTCTCTCTCTCTCTGTCGCAGTTAAGAGGAAGAGAAGAGTTGGGTTTTAATTTTTTGGTGTTTTGGTGTTTTGGATGAAGTTGGGAATCCGCTATTTTGTGTGGCTGTTTGTTGTTTGATGTTGAGCATCAGCCGATCCAATCACAGCCATCCGATCGTTGATCATCACGATCTTGATGATCATCATCTTGATCCGTCGATCTTGGTCGTTGTATGTGCATTGATCATCATCACCATCATCATCATCATGATCTTGATCTTGACCGTTGAATCTTTTTAGATCCCCGTGATCTTGATCATCACTTGATCTTGATCTTGATCTTGGCCTTAATCTTGATCTTCAATCTCAGCCATCCGATCGATCGATCACACTTGATCTCGGCCCTTGATCGTCTCGATCGTCTTGTTCGTCTTTTACTTGGTGAGTTAAATATTTGATCCACTTTTGTTATCATTCATCAAATTGTCAATCATGGTATTACTCTTTTGGTACTCTTCTAATTCTTATGTATTTTATATTCGATCTCGGTCGTTGGATTCGCTTGATCTTCATCTTGATCATCGAGATCCGTGCCCGATTGTGATCATCATGATCGTTTGCTCGTCACCGTGTTGCCGGGATTCCGATCCCGTTATTCTTTGCATAATCGGATCTAACGTCATCCTAAAGGCAAGTCATCTTACTCTCGAAATGTATTGTATCGTATTTGAGATTATTTATTGAATCTCGCAAGTAGATCCATATTGAATATCGTATGTTCTTATTGTTATCTATCGTTGGGATACTACGGATTTACACGAGCGAATCCAAGTAGTAGTCTTGACTTCGTGCCGTCTTTTTGCCTCTAATGTATAGAGATCTTAAATGCATTCATGTAGTTAGTTATTGAATATAAGAATAGGAAATTATTGTTGCATTTTATCTCATGACATTATAGACAACTATTGTAGATTGTATATTAGGATTGATTGTTCATGTGATTGATAATGATAAATTAGATGATTATAATTAGTAGGGTTATGGACATTATATATCATAATACCATGTTCACATAGGGGTAACTTGTTGTGATTTATCATTGTTAACCTCTAACTCACCATTCATAACATCTTGATTATTTTTATGCATGAAAAATTATATTGAAACCCTGAATTTACTGTCAACCTGAACATTGTCGTACTGTTTCAACCTAGATAATGTCATTAAAATCAATACCTTTCTGAATATGAAATGTAGACCCAAGTGTCTAGTTGGCAATAATATCCAGAATTTTCGAATTCCGACTTATATTGCATGAGTTATCACCTTTTTGCTACTGCTGTGCTGAAATTTCATATTCATATACATAGCATATTAGACTGATGAATTAAGTGAACTAATGATCAAATATTGCCATGATAAATTCTAGATTGGTAGATAACATGCTTAGGGTAATAAAAATTATTTTTATTTATTTTTAAAATGAATACTTACTGCCTTTACAACTGAAACTAGTCAACACCGATAACCAGCCAGAAACTAAAATATGTAAAGAACACTGAATTTCACCTAGCTACTGTTGTCGGAATGTAGACTTTAAATATGCATTGGAACCGGGCAGAAGTCTAGTTTCAAGAACTTTTAACGGATCCACATTTGCTATCCTTTAGCAACGGAAATTTTGGTTTTGGTACAGCAACCTACCGCTGTCCAGAATTGGGATCCTATGTTTAATAAGATACAATTGAATCTATAAAGTTATATTTGGTGCATTTAATTGTATAGAGTACATTGCATGATCTTAGGGTTGTGTTGTCATCTTTTCTAGTGTCCGTTATTAACTGCATTATTGTATGTTAATTGAATATAGAATGTTAATCAAGCCGGAGTTAAGGGTTGACAAGGGTAGTTGATAATATAATAATTGTACTCGGTATTGTGGGCGTTGTTCCCAAAATATTGTGTCGGCTAGTGCTATCGATTTATTATTAGATTACTGACTGCAGTATCTCAATTCGTCGTGTATTGTTTTAGGACCTATCGTGCCGACTATTATTATCGTTATTGTGTAAGAAATTGCTATTGTTATCGTGCGAGTACATGACCTATAGAATCTACCACCTTAGTCTAAACGAAATTGATTGTATGCATGGAACCTGTAGTATGGGATGCAGTAGTACATACATTAGTTAGGATTAAAAATGAATAATAAACTTAAGATTTTCATCGCATTGTCATTGTATATTGTCACCTTTATTGAACAGTATTATATTGTTCACCATTATTGTTATTGTTTATTGTTATCGTTATAAATTATTGTTATTGCACATTGTACTATTATCTCCTTGTCACTGTTCAATACTATTGATTTCAGCGTCCATTGAATTCATCGTTATACCGATATTATCATTGTTCTCTGTTTCTCTACTTGCTGTCAATGACTTGCTCTAAGGACATTTTTCCTCTCTTTAGATGAACAGTTTACAGGTAATCAAAGAGATTTTCCTGATGGACTAGGAGAACAACATTGGTGAAAGACTTGTGTTGCTGTGCCGTTCAAATAATCATTGTTTTTCCTTTTTTTAAACTTTAATAATTGAACATTGTTGTATTTGTGGTCTTTTGACCCGAATAATGTTATTGTTGATTCCAGACGTTGGATTTATTTCATGTTGGTTATTTATGTTTAAAATTTCAAGTATTGTTATTTATATGATTACTTCCTTTATTGCATGCATGGTTTTATTACTTCATGTTTTATATTGTCGAGTTGAATCGATGACAGCCTATGAATGACACAAATCATTCGCTGGGCCATGTCACGTGCTTGCATTTCGTATTTTTGGAAAGCGGAGTGTGACAATTTTACAACCTAGCATTACATTATTTAAACTGATTTCTATCCTACTTGTGTATTTACTACTTAATATCAACTATCTTCTTGCTAGTATTTTGAAATTTTTAGAATTTCATACCGCTTTATCATATTTTATTTTGCTACTAATTTATCTTGGATTTGGTGTCTGCTCACCTAACAAAAATAAAAATTGGTATTTATACTTTTTCTTCAATTTGTATGTTATTTCTATATGATTAGTTTTCGCACTATTTCAATAATATGTTATTACTTTTACTACCATGATATTTTACTCCTACAAACTATTTATAATTTTCATGTCATAATGTTGGTTGTCTCACTCTATAATTTTTACGCCTATAAATTTTTTATGTTGGTTTTCTTGCTCTACTTGACAATTCGAAAGTATTTCGATGTATGCCTTTTATATCTTTAATTTTCAAATCGTATGTATAATTATTATAGTTACCTTACAAATTATTTTTTGTATACTGTTAACCAAATTTCACTCTCATTTATTTTTCAAACTCTTATTCACTAGTCTTCTTTTAAATTGCTAGTTCAATTTTTGTCATACGTTTTGCGATTTTATTATTCTATCGCTTATTACATTGAAAGATTTTGACTACTACATCTATTTATAAATTATCTATTGACTACGTTTTTCTTTATTGCATTATTTTCCGAACTATTATGCAATTAGCGACTGAATTGATTTTTCCTTTTGTCCAATGGCTTACCTAATACAATTTTGTATGAAAATTTCTCTCAACCCATCCTATATTTTGTCACATTTATTTTCTTATGCTATTTTCCTAGTTTTATTGTTCCATTCTTATAAAATTTTGATACTCATAGTTTTCTTACAAAAAGTATGCCTTGTTCTTTTCCTCATTGCTTATTTTTATACTACATTTATTTTCTGGATATTTACAGTTTTCTATATACAATAAGATATTTTCTTTGGCGGGTACAAAATACAACCTTTACCCTAACGAGTTCTGGGGACGGAAATATTCCAAGGGGGAGAGAGTGTAACATCCCGCAAAATTGGAAATGATAATTTTACCCTTGTGTGTTATGCACGTGTATGCTGTAACGTGTTTTCACTATGTATTTTAGATTCCTACTATTCATGCATTTTCCATATATTTTATCCTATTTTAATCAACTAAAATATTAAATTTCAATCTCCGCATTTTTACGTGCTTTTTACGTGTTTTTGATGAACGTGTCGATTATGTGTTTCCTATTGTAATATTTTTTGTATGTTTAAATTATTTATTTTAGGTATTCAAATCTATTTTATAAAACAGAAATTTATTTTTCGCGCATTTTCGATCTAAATACTTTTGTACGTATAATACACATGTTTTCTATGTACGTAGCAATTACGTCGTGGAATATATAAAATTAATAAATATATTTTCTTATATTGTATTTTTATTATCTTTAAAATATTTCCGATTGATAACGTTGAATTTCATATTTTTGATATTTTACGTGCGACGCACGTGTTTGTTTCGGTGCGTGTATTTGAGCGTATTCGTTTTCAAATAAATAAATAAATAAATAAATTTTTGGAGTATGTGTATTTTTTTTTGTGCATGAAATATTATAATTTTAATTAAACAAAATTTTACATATTATGTATATATATATATTTATACCTATGCTTACACCTATTTCACTTCTTTCCTTACATGTCTACATCCGAACACAATAGTACAACACTCCCATCCAGCCATGCCCCCCTCCACTGTTGCCTACCTACCACAACTACACCTATTTCATTTAATCATTTGTACATATGTACATATGGTCAAATATAATTGCACATGAGTTGGAGTGTAGGCCGTTACTGTGTTGGTCGGTTATGGAAGTGTATGGCCAGTTTTTTATATGAAGGGCGGGGGTTAGGGTTTTGAAGGGTTGGAGAGGTGAAGAGTTGGGAGTTATGGGAGTTAAGAAAATAAAGAGTTGAGTAATTTATTAGGTGGAGAATTATGCAATTTAAACCCTCACATTGTCCTATAAATACACCTTAGTTTTTCCTCTCATTTCACACCTAAAATAACAAACTTAAGAGAGAAAAAGAAAGAGAGAAATAGAGTACCATTGTGTATTAGAGAACTCTTGCTAGGAGGAGAAGGTCAAAGAATTGCTTGTTGGAGCTAGGAGCTAGAAGTTGTCTCTCCATTCTTGGTTGATTATTCTTCACAAGAGGTGGGTGATCTTGATATTTTCTAATTCATAGGTTGAACATGCTAGAATAAGATATTAGTAATATAGATCAATTGGATGTTATGTGGGTAATCTTGTGTTTTTCTAATTATAAGACATGCATGCTAATTTATTACATGAGTAGTAATGATAAATTTGATGTGATGATTAGAGAACAAATCCATGTTTTATTGTGTGCTAAATTATAGAAATTTTGCTATTGATTGAAGAACTAATTGTCACCGTATTGTTTGTAAATGAGAAAAGATGAGTATTTTTGCCATATGCATGTTAATTTATAAACTTGTAATTGTAAAAATAATTGTAGAGATTTTCCTTATAGTTAGCAAATGAAATTTTGAAAGGTACAATTTGATACACCTAAATTCATTTGATTGTTTATAAGAGATGCAAATTGTTTGTTGATTAAATTGAAGAAATATATTGTATATTCATAAAAGAGAGGAAATAAATTTGAAATCTAGATATTTTGTCAAAAAATATGAATTTCTAGTTTGTGAGCTACTGTTAGAAAATAAAATCCCTTTAGATGAACTATTGGTAGTTTAATGAAAGATTACAGAAATTGAAAATTTCGAGTTTTGTAAAAATATGTGTTAACAGAACGGTTGAAAAAAAATCTATTAGTATAACGCCATATCAGAATTTGCACTTGGACTTGCTGGTTAGTTGGTGCACCATAAGACATTACTGTGTTGATAAGAGATCTTGGGTTCGAAGCTTCTTGAACACATTTTTATTTTGTTTCTTTTAAATATTTCTGAAACTCGAAGCTAGATATATGGGTATTTCGGTAAAGCTTGATGACACCAAGTCCACTTGGACTTAGTGGCTTGCGGTGTGGGTGTCTGGGTGTTTACTGTTGGTGAGTTGGGCTTGGGTTCAAAACCCAGTGAGCTCACTTTTTTTTTTGATGTTTTATTAATTTTAAGGGGTTTTAATGCAAAGAGAATTTAGGGAAAATTTCTTGATTTCCTATCAAATTAAATGAAATTTATTAAAATTAGTTTTATAATTTTTCATGTATATTTTGAGAAATAAATGAAGAAATTGAGATAAAAAAAAGAGTTGATGACTTCAAATTAATTTGTACAAGTGTATGACTTTTGTTTTAAAAAGAAGAGTAAAATATTGCTATGTGAATTGAGTTGTCTTGAAGAGGTTATACACTTATGTTGAGTAAGAAATACTTGATGAGATTAAAATCTAGTGTGAGTTCATATAGAGCTTTGGAAAGAATTGCTATGTTACTTGATTTCCTTTGATGAGACTATATGAATATGCTTGATTGTGGTTAAGAATTTTTATGTGATCAAGTTCCTAAATGAGATTTGAATCCATGCTATGAGTTCATGAAAAGAATTATTGTCTTTGAAAGATAGTGAATGAATTGAATGAATGATGCTAAAATATGACATTTACCAAATTGTGAATAAGTTGAAGATGAGATTATTTAAGTTTGATACATGATTATTGAGGGTATGAGTACCCCACAGATTTTTGTACTTGAAAGGTGGTGATTTAGAGTTAGTAAGACCTCGAGTACTGACATTGTGGCAATAAAAAAAGAATTGAGCAATATTTTGAGATTTGCCATGGAGCTATCTCGGCATTTGTGATTAAGTCCGGTAGGGGGTAAAACTAACTCTAGGTATGATAACTTATTCATGTCTTGAACTTAAGAACTAGGCACTAAGAGAAGATGTAAAAACCTAGGTAAACGTAAGTGGAGCACTCTATATAGTCGGGATGGGCTCCTCCCCGAAGACCCTAAGGAAGCTCGTCGAGTCATAACCAGAGCGGAGCGGTACACCCTTGTTGGGGGGATCTTGTACAAACGCTCCTTCACGCAAGTTGACGGCAGACCCTACCTGAAGTGCCTTTCCTCGGAACAAGCCACGTATGCCTTACAAGAGCTTCACCAAGGCATAGGCGGAGCACATTCAGGGTCCAGATCACTTGCCCGAAAGGTGTTAAATTATGGATACTTCTGGCCTACCCTCCTCCAAGATGCCGAACGACACGTTCGGCAATGCAGCTCTTGTCAAAAACATTCCAACATTCGTCACCTACCCCAAGCTCAGCTCATCTCCCTATCAAGTCTGATCCCTTTTGCAATGTGGGGAATGGATTTACTAGGACCGTTTTCCCCAGCTCCTGGCTAGCTCAAATTCTTAGTCGTGGCAATCGACTACTTTTCAAAGTGGATAGAGGCCAAGCCCTTGGCCACAATCACTGAGAACAAAGTACTTCAATTCTTCTGGAAGAGCATCATCTGCAGGTTCGGCGTCCCTCGAGTTCTTATAACGGACAATGGAACACAATTTACAGGGGCCGCATTCTGAGCTCTATGTGAAGACCTCGCCATCCAACAATGCTTCTCCTCCGTCTCCCACCCGCAGTCAAATGGTCAAGTAGAAAATGCCAACCAACAAATCCTCTCCGGTATTAAGAAAAGGCTGGATAAGTCCGCTAAAGGCTTATGGGTTGATCAGCTCCCTAACGTACTGTGGAATTACCGCACTACGAAACGGACCCCTACAGGAGAGTCGCCATTTAATCTCACTTATGGGTCCGAGGCTGTGGTCCCCTTAGAAGTCGGTGTACCTTCTCATCGCCTCATTGCCTATGAAGAAGAGCAGAATGCCAGGGAGCTTTGGGCGAATTTGGATCTGATTGATGAGCTCCATGAAAGAGCCTCGATTCGCCAACAAAGCTACCGAAGGAGGATCGAGCTGGCCTACAACAAGAGGGTCCGTCCCACCAACCTCAAAGAAGGGGACTTGGTCCTCAGAAAGTTAGCTATATCATTCCCGAGTCAAAAGAACAAGCTAGCCCCAAATTGGGAAGGACCCTACAAGATCACCAAAGTGGTTCGCCCGGGGACATACCGTCTAGAAGACCTTGAAGGAAGAGAGATTCCCAGGACATGGAATGCCGACCATCTCTTGAAGTACCAAGAGAGTTCATGAACGCCTCTCCGAGTACCTTCAGATGTCGAACCGTTCCTTTCCCTTCACTTGTATTTTACTTTTGCTTCTTTATTTCTCCATTGTAATAACGGCTCACAACTTAGAAGCAGCCGACTATTAGTTTTCAATAAAGAACATCTTGCTTCCTATTTTACTTGTGAATTGCTTGTATCTCTCTGTTTTTACCTTCATACTCAAACGACGAGTTCGGAGTCCAAAACTTGGCTCGACTCTGCTTCGCAAGCTCGCTCTTAAGCGAGCTAGAAGTGGTTCGCCATTCAGAATTGCTCCCATAACCGTTGAAATGTACTCAAACGATGAGTTCGGAGTCCAACACTTGGCTCGACTCCGCTTCGGAATCTCGCTCTTAAGCGAGCTAGAAGTGGTTCGCCATTCGGAATTGCTCCCACAACCGATGAAACATACTCAAACGACGAGTTCGGAGTCCAACACTTGGCTCGACTCCGCTTCGGAATCTCGCTCTTAAGCGAGCTAGAAGTGGTTCACCATTCGGAATTGCTCCCATAACCGTTGAAACATACTCAAACGACGAGTTCGGAGTCCAACACTTTGGTCGACTCTACTTCGGAATCTCGCTCTTAAGCGAGCTAGAAGTGGTTCGCCATTCGAAATTGCTCCCACAACCGTTGAAACATACTCAAACGACGAGTTCGGAGTCTAAAACTTGGCTCGACTCTGCTTCGCAAGCTCGCTCTTAAGCGAGCTAGAAGTGGTTCGCCATTCGGAATTGCTCCCATAACCGTTGAAACAAACTCAAACGACGAGTTCGGAGTCCAACACTTGGCTCGACTCCGCTTTGGAATCTCGCTCTTAAGCGAGCTAGAAGTGGTTCGCCATTCGGAATTGCTCCCACAACCGTTGAAACATACTCAAACGACGAGTTCGGAGTCCAACACTTGGCTCGACTCCACTTTGAAATCTCGATCTTAAGCGAGCTAGAAGTGGTTCGCTATTCGGAATTGCTCCCACAACCATTGAAACATACTCAAACGACGAGTTCGGAGTCCAACACTTGGCTCGACTCCGCTTCGCACACTCGCTCTTAAGAGAGCTAGAAGTGGTTCGCCATTCGGAATTGCTCCCACAACTGTCGACGTGCGGGAAATTTCTACAACTAGACTAGACATAGGAGAAAACGAGCATCAGAAAGAAAACGAGCTTTTATTTCATTAAAAAGTTCGACAAAGGAACCTAAAGTACAAGACCGAGTTACTACTACGGGGCGCTACAAAAACTCAAAGAAAATTACAACTTATTCAACGCTTCTTTGGAATAGGGATGTTTCGGTTCAAAGACACTCAGGGATGGCGTCTCCTAACTTCGGAGCTCGTCTGTAGGCCAACGGACCAAGACGCCTCTTCGGCACTGCCTCTGACCGTGGCCCCAACCGAAGCGCCACTAGACGAGGTAGCCACCCCACTTTGAGCATCGGCCGGGCTCCACCTAATGACAGGCGAATGAGTCGCAAGCTCATAAAAAGAGATTGCCCTCTCACTCTCCTCGCGCGTACACGACATGCTCCGAACGTTGATTCTTGCCGGCTGAGGCTTGAGTCGAGCGACTTCCTTCTCGAGCTCGACAATCCGATCCTTCAAAGAGTCGTCCTTCACAGATATCTTAAAGCGAGGAAGCCGAGCAGAACCTTCAGCGCCAGAGCTATCGGCTACGATACAACGAAGGTGGGTCACTTCGATACTTCTGTCGACCGTAACCCTCCTTAACTCGTCAATCTTCGTCGTCAACTCGTTGCACTCGGCCATCAATTTACCCACTGCCGAAGCTAACTCGTCTTCCTCCACCAAAAGTTCTTCCTCACCTATCTTCAAATCTTGAACTTCTGCCACAAGATCACCTTCCGCTCGAGTAACGTCGAACAGCGCCTTTCGGAGCAACTCCACCTCGCCTTCAAGATGAATCTCGCAAGATCGCTTCCATAGTTGTTTCAGCTCGGAGAAATACCCTCTTGCCATTGCCTTGACCTCCTCTAGATCTAACTCGCTTTTGAGGAAGCACTCTCGGCTGCGAGAGAGAGCCCGCTTTGCCATTTTTAATTCAGTACGAAGGCGAGAAACCTCAGCTTCTAAACTCGACTCGACCTAAAAAGTGAAAGAATATCAAAAGGAGTCTTCAACACTTAGAAAAATTTCAATGTGTTCACAACACTTGAGTTCTCAACACGAACGAAAAGTGATCAACACTTAGCGAAATCTCAATGTGTTCACAACACTTCAACAAAATTTCAATAATAGTATCACCACCCTCAATACAGCAACATCTCAAAACAAGGCGAACACAAGTCAAAAAATTTCAAACTTTCGGCCAAGACTTCAAAAGGGGAAGACGTTTTATTAAAATTCCAAAATATACACAAAAGCGGTGGCCAGTTCGCAGTTAGGCGTTACAACAAAAACAAAACAAAAGAAGCAAAAACAATGAGAGAAGAGGCGACTAAGTCAGGGGTCGACCTCGTGATGATGTTTTGAAGCGTCGTCACTCGGCACGGTGACTATCGCGCCCTCGATGCGCACCTCGTCCTCGGCCTCTGTGCCCTCCTGCCTAGGGGCGAGCTCTGCCAGAGGCAGTTCTTCCTCCCCATCTACGGGGTCATAGAAGTAGTAGGAGGAGCTGTCGAACTCGGGGATGCGAGCGGCCACATGCTTCAGCGCTCGGGCATACGCCTCCTCCATGTTTGTCAACATGTGGGCCTCGGCCTCGTCCCAAACTGCCTGCTCCGCAGCAACCACCTTCGATGCCTGGCTGCTCAGAGCCTCCTCCGACGCCCTCAGTGCCTTGGACAGCTCCTCTTCAAGACGAGCCGTCTCCTTTTCCAAAGCTTCGACCTTGGCAGCCTCGGCGGCCGAGTGCTTCAGTGCCTCGGCGAGCTTCGCCTCAAGACCAGCCACCTCGGCTACGCGCGAAGCAGAAAGCAACTGCTCGGCCTCGAGCAGTTTGACCGCCTTGGCACGCTCTAACCGCTCCCGATCGTTCAGCACGGTCATTTCCTTCTCCTTGCTCGCAAACTCTTTGAGCAAGTGGTTGAAATGGCATAGGGTCTGCAAGCGACACAAGAAACTGTTAGGCCTGAGCGAAAAAACTTGGAAAAATTTTATAGAAGTTTTTGATACTCACCGACATGGTATTCCGAGCGATCTGCATAGTGTCGTCGCCAACGGTACCCGCTTTCAGCGTAGCTCGGTCTTTGGGGGTCGGCAGGTGCTTCACCGCCTGCATGCAGATGCCCCCATCTCCGAGGAACCCGTCCACCTTCATCACCCGCCAGTCGGGGACGAAGAGGCACTTGTGTTCCTCGGTAAGGATCTTCTCGGCCTCGGCGGTGAGAGGGGGGACCTCGAGAGCCAAGGCCGCGCTTACGTTGAACGCTCCACTCGACGACCCGGGCACGTCAACCTGATCGACTTGAGCCGGTGCCTTCGGTGGAGCTTTGGCGGGCGTCTCCGAGGGAGTGAGTTCAGGCGCATCCGAAGGTGCCTCGGCCACCAGCTCTACGACGGTCGGTGGTGCCGAGGGGACCTTCGTGGCTTGACCCCCCTGAGGCCCGGCCACAGTCCTCTTCCTTTTTCTCGACTCCTGCTCCTTCGTCGCATGAGCCTTGGCCATCAGTCCTTTGTAATCCATACCGGGGGCCTCTGAAAAAACCGAGCAAAAGGAGTTAGAAAATTAAAAACCAAAAGATAAAGCTGAAGCAAGAAAAGAAGAGAAAAGCGTACTAGGGTCGATCGGACTGAGATCCCCACGAAACAAGACCTCCTCGGTGATGTCCTTCCAACTAAGGGTTGGAAGACTGAGGAGCTTCTCCACCACCTCTTCCTCTTCTTTAGTGAGCACGGGCTCCTTCTTCGCCCGCTTCGGAACTCCGATCTTCCATTGCGTCGGAAAGACCCACGGCTCGGGAGCACGGATGAGGAAGTACTTCTCTTTCCAGTTCTTGATCGAGTCCAGGTTCTCGATCAGTTTCATGCACTTCCTCAGTGACAGATAGTACCTCTCCTCCATCTTGCTCATCTGGCAGATGCGGTAGAGGCTCCGAAGTATGACCATCTCCGACTGCACACCAATCTCTTGGCACTGAAGGACGAAACCCGAGCGTATGGTAATTCGAGGTGCACATTTGAAGAAAAATACTACCGAGCAACCCCATCTGTTGGATTGTTGCGAAATTCCTGCCAAAAGTGATGAACGGTTCAGATCAAGCCACGCCCACAAAATGACAAGATAGTGTTTTCTCGAGAACTGAGCCTACCCCCAGGATCTGCACTGTGATCCAACGACCCAGATCACCCCACATCGCTCGAAATCTGCACTCCGAGCGACCGGTAATCCGAGCTGCTCATGCGGAGAAATGGCGTCGAGCTACATCGCTCGGATTCTGAGCAACTGGCGATCCGAGCTGCTCACACGAAGAAAACGTTGCCGAGAGACTCCAGCTGTCCGATCCTTCAGAAATTTGCGCTTGCACAAGACGGGCGGTCCAGATCACGCCACGTCATAATTCTTAATTAATATCAAATTTTATTTATTAAAATCGAATTATTTATTAAAAATTGCGAAAAAATGATTAAAAAATTGGAAAAATTAATTAAAAATTCTAAAAAATAATTATATAATCAGAAAAATATTTTTGAGCCCCTGAGTAAATAATTATTGCTTATAATAATTGGTTAAGACCCCAGAACAGCGAATCGACACTTCGCAAGGTTAAATAAGTGATCCGGAAAAATAAATAAAACTTAAGAAAAATCACCAAAAGGGCTCAGGAACGACCCTGAGCGCACAACTAATCCGGAAAATCACCATACTGCCTTGAGCGAAGATTTGACACCTCTCATTTGGACTCCGATACCATCCTGTAAGCCATTAAAATAGTAAAACTACTCCTCAAAGGCTGAACAAACTCAGTCTTCCGGAGTGGGGGGCTCGTGATATGGCTAAAATAGGGATACATCGGAACCATCCAAATCGGGCGCGAATCTCAAAGCCTGAGGATAAAATGGTAATTTCACCTATAAACGGGTCTGAAGTGGGTATTGGGTCCTCTCTCCGGAGGCCCAACAACACGCGAACGGATCCATCTCAACTGGGTGCGAGTTTCAACCCGCTGCTGACCTGGTCCAACATGATGAAATTAGGGTTTTTGATTAATCCTGATCAACGGCCCTGATTTGTATCTATCTTTTTACTGAGAATTAGGGATTACATTCCTAATATGTTCCTAGGAATTACATTCCTAATTTGATCCCAAAGGTGGCTATAAATACCCCCTATCCACCACCATTAAGAGGTAATCAATCTTTTGCCAATTTACGCTCTCTCATAATCTTCCAGATTACTGACTTGAACATCGGAGGGTGCGTCGCCGGGATCAACTCCGGTGTCTCGCACTTTTTGCAGGTGAACGACAGGAGTCAGCGGTCCAACTCTGGCGGAAGAAGTTAAGGTTTGACTATTCAGTTTCCCCAAGAATCCACAAATTCTATCTGTTTGCTCCCACACCGAAATCAGCAGCAACAGTAACTATATTTATTATTTAATTATCATGAAAATCCTCTGATGTGGGATCAAATAATCCCCCACACCCTGGCCTTCTCTTTCTTGCACGTGTGATGTTAGCCAGAGCGGGCCGCACACCGTGTCACAGCACGCACAAGCACAGTGAAGCCCCTCCTCTGCACCTGGGCCCCACCGCTGCCACATCACCCATGTGGGCAGTATGGCAAGAAATAGCAGCACTGCTGCTGTCTCCCTGGGCCCCACGTGCAGCACATCCCATACAACCCCTCCCATAGAAATTTCTATGGGGGCAACCTCCAATTCTTTTTTATATATATATGATTCTTAAATATGGGGTATTAAAACACGTGCAGCATTGTCTCGACTGTTAATTTCTGGGATCTATTGTTAAGAATGAGGGTGCGGAAGTATAGGCTGTAGACTCCTGTCGAAACTTAGGGGATGGACCCATAAGTGTCTGTTGATGATCTGTATTATCGGATACGAATGGGAAGCAAGATTTTTAAGTCTGCATCTCTAGACGGAGCAGGAAATGCCTGCAGGTTCGTCTTATATTCGTGATAACTTTTAGTGACGTCTGGAAGCAGAGAGAGACCACATGGTCTCAGTAGTATCGGGGAGTGGAGAAAGACTGCTGGGGTTCGGACAGGGTGGAATACGTAAGACCGGGGATTCGAGAGAGACCACCAGGGCTAGGCACCATTATGGATGCTCAGGAGTGGAAAAAGACCACAGGGTCCCGGCATATCCACTACCAACTGTAGGGACGGAATTGGACCGAACAACTGCAACCTTAATAGTTGATGTGTCCAATTTTTATATAAATATTTGTATTCTTTTACCCATTAAAATTGCTTGTTTTTGTTTATATTATTTATAATTTGTCTTATTTCCATAAGATTTCAATTAATTAATTATTTTTGAAGAAATAAGATTTTTGATGCAAAAAAGTGATTATTTTTTATAAAAATCAACAAACAAAGCAAAACTATTGATTTATTATTTTTATTGATTTGTTGAATTTTAATTTTTACAATTTAGTCATTAAAAAAGTCAATAAAAAATATTATTATCAATTAGGAGTTGGAGTGAAATTATATAATGACCGGTATGGATGAATGGGTAAGGAAAGATAAAAGTATTAGTTAAAAGATTAATGTTAATCAAAATATTTATTTATTTAATTAATAATTAACTAAACCTAACTTTCATACTAATCCTAATATTTCAAACTCCTATATATATCTACAGGAAAAGAAGACTTGAGGAAGGGGCGTGCGGGCGTGAAGACCAGAAGAAGGAATTATTTGGAGGTAGGTGGGCGGCGGAACACAACACAGAAAAAAAAAAGAGAAAGAAAAAAGAACAGAGAGAGAAGTCATCGGCACCGAACTCGAGACTCAGAAACAGAACACTGTAGCGCGACAGCCGGATTACTGTAGCGGACGTGACTGGGCTTCGATCTGGTCGCTTTCTTTTGGCATGTGCAGTTCGAGACGGAAACAAAAAGAGAGAAAGACTTATTATTCGGCTGTTTGGTTTGCAATTTTTATTATAAAACAGTCTCTTTGTATTTTCTTTTCTCTTCTAAAATTTAAATATGCAATCCTTGAACAAATTTGTTAATTACAATTTTATTATGAACTAAATTTATTTTTCTAGGGTTTAGATGTAGCCTAGTTTTGAGAACATAGTTTTTAATTCCATAATTAAGTCTATTTCTCCATGGTTGTGTGTTTAATTTTTGTGCTTAATGCTTACAATTATTTGGCAATTTTTTGTATGATTATTGGATCATGGAGAGACCGAGAGGTAATTTGTGATTTAGAACAATAAAAATTGAACACCATTGATTGAGCGAAATTAGAGATAATTTACTGCGATTGATGTGACCGTTAAGAAATCCACAGAACTTAATGAGTCTTCGATTAATTAAATTTGCATAGAGATATGTCAAACTGTTAGTTGGAGATATTTTTGGTGTTGTTCGAGAGAAAGCATCGAATAATTTGAGGATTTTGGTCTACAACTTGGAAAAATAATATTTTTATTTTATGAAATTATAAATTGTGTGGGATGAACTGGGTGAAGTCAAAAACCCTAGAATTAATTTTGCCATTAACAAATTACAATTTTCAGACTCTGCTCCCTCTCCGTTAATTTAGTTAGTTAGATTTTTTTAAAATTGCAAGTGTTATAAATATTATTTTAGATTTGGAAAAATAATATTTTTATTTTATGGAATTATAAATTGTGTGGGATGAACTAGGTAAAGTCAAAAACCCTAGAATTAATTTTGCCATTAACAAATTACAATTTTCAGACTCTACTCCCTCTCCATTAATTTAGTTAGTTAGATTTTTTTAAAATTGTTTTCTTTATTTATTAAATTTCGATCTTCCAAATAGTAGTTAATCTAGTGATATCGGTACTCAGTAAAATATCTAGTCTCTGTGGGTTCAACACACTATTCACTTACTATATTACTTGTTGCGATTTTGTACACTTGCAAATATTCAAACCAAGTTTTTGGCATCGTTGCCGGGGACTAGTTATTCTTTTATTGATCTTGAAAATTGCTAGATTATTACTAATTTGGATTTTTTTTAATTTTATTATTATTTTATCTCTTAATTTTCTTTTGACTTATTTTTACTTTCATTTATTTTTCATATTTTTTTTTTAGTTTTTCTATTTTTTTTAATACTTACATTTCAGGACATATAAGGAAATTATCATGGCAAACGAGAAAAACAGGCCTTTGAGAGACTATGCTATGCCCTCGATTTATGAATCAAGCATAAAGAAGCCGGTTATTGAAGTAGATGATTTTGAGATTGAACCGAAGATGATTCTATTGATTCAACAGACTATTCAATTTTGGGGATTACCGCACGAGGATCCTTATGCTCACATTGCAAATTTTTTAGAAATTTGTGACACTTTCAAGTACAACGGAGTATCAGATGATGCAATCAGATTGAGACTCTTTTCTTTTTCATTGAGAGATAAGGCGAAGGCTTGGCTACGTTATCTACCACCCGGTAGTATTACTACTTGGGAGGAACTTGCACAAAAATTTCTAGCCAAGTATTTTCCGCCAGCAAAAACAACAAGGCTAAGAAATGATATTTGCACATTTACTCAATTTCAGACTGAGTCTTTGTATGATGCATGGGAAAGATACAAAGAGTTATTAAGAAAGTGTTCTCATCATGAACTACCGAAATGGCTATAAATGCAAACATTCTATAATGGTTTGGGAGTTACACATAGATCTATGGTTGACGCAGCAGCTGGTGGTGCACTTATGAGCAAAACATACAACACAGCCTATGATCTTTTAGAGGAGATGGCATCAAATCATTACCAGTGGTCTTCAGAAAGAACAATGCCAAGAAAAGTGGCTGGAGTTTTTGAACATGATCCTATTTCTACTTTAACTGCACAAATTGATATTTTATCTAAACAATTAGGAAATGTGAATTTTAATGCTATTCAATCTCATATGATTTGTGATCTTTGTGCAGAAAATCATTCCAGTGCAGATTGCCAAGTGGGGAACCCTTTTGCTCCATCAAATGCCGAACATGAAAATTTTGTGTCAAACTTTTCAATACAAAACAATCATTATGCAAACACATATAATCAAGAATGGAGAAGCACCCCCAATTTTTCATGGAACAACAATCAAGGAGCAGTTATACCACCTCAAAATTTTCCACAGCAAGAAAAGAAGCCGACATTAGAAGATATGTTTATGCAACACATGCAGAAGATAGACCAATACATACAAAAGACAGATCAGTACATACAAAAGGCAGATTTGGCAATTCAAAATGTTGTAAATTCAACTTCGGCTTTCATCCAAAATCTTGAGGTACAAATTGATCCAATTTCAAATATTTTAAATGAAAGAACTGCAGGAATATTACCGAGCAACACAGTTGTCAACCCCACGGAAGATGTCAAAGTGTCACGCCCTGCTTCCCACTATACGAAAATACAGGCACGCAACTGAGGCCCAGCGAATGATATACATCATCCATAAGCAGTACAATTATAAGCTCAACAAGATCTTTATAACACATTCACGCAGATAGATATAATAATCACATGAGCTGAAAATAGAATAACCATCATTTGGATAATACATCAATATCGGGTCAAGATGCCCGGGAGTACAAGGTGCCAAAATTAAAATAATATGATAAGCAGTTCGCTATAACAACTAGATAAAATAGCGACTGGAAGAAAAACAACATGAAGTAGTAAGGAAGTAACAACGATCTTCTAGAGAGTCTGCTCGTCGGGTCCATCAGTACCTGTATAATTATTAACTTAAAGAAAAATAGAAAAGTTCCCGTTAGAGCAAGTTTCGGGCAGCAAGTAGCAACAAGCAGAAAAAGGGGTAATATAACAAGATATAACATGGAAGAAACAAGAAGTAGAAGTACAAATACAATATGGAAGTAAATAAGGAATTGGGACAATATGATCATGTAAGTAATAACTGTAACTAGTGTATTCTAGACTTCAAGGTATAAGCAATTGATAACCTAGGCTCAGTTAATTGATAATCATATAATCAAGGATCGAGAGTCATGTAATCAAGAGTCATGTAATCAAGAATCAAGAATCATGTAATGAAGAGTCATGTGATCAAGAATCATGTAATCAAGGATCGAGAGTCATGTAATCAAGAATCATGTAATCAAGAATCGAGAGTCATGAAATCAAGAATCATGTAATCAAGGATCGAGAGTCATGTAATCAAGAGTCATGTAATCAAGAATCAAGAGTCATGTAATGAAGAGTCATGTGATCAAGAATCATGTAATCAAGGATCAAGAGTTATGTAATCAAGAATCATGTAATCAAGAGTCTTGTAATCAAGAGTCATGTAATCAAGAATCATATAATCAAGAATCTTGTAATCAAGAATCATGCTTAGTGAAAATCTCAAGTTTATCTGTTTTATTAACTTATCTAATGCACGCAATCTTGTATCCCATACCACAAGTTCGGCGCATATCAATCATGTGACGTTCAGACTTAAGTAGTGAATTCTATAGGATTATGCACTCGGATCTTCCAGTGCTAGTATCAAGACATATAATCATGAATCATGTAATCGAGAATTATGTAATCAAGAATTGTGTAATCAAGAATCAAGAATCAAGAATCACTATTTCGGGAAACACGGGCCCCCTTCCGAGTATACTTCCCTATATTGTCCATTACTAAGCCGTACCCTTATAACCCCGGCTTGTTATTGTTTATAATTAATTATGAACATGTAGTTGGTACGATTAGTGGAACGGTGTAATCAAATAGTTTAGTCAAGGAAAATATCAAGGGTAGTGATCATGGACATGAGACGTAAAAACGAGTACATGTATCGAGAGTAATTATTATAGAATTATCAAGTGGTATACAATATATTCTATCAACCTATTATATCTATGCAAGTTATTATTACAAGAACAATAATACATTCAGTTCATTAAATATGAAAAAATAACGGGTTTATATGAAAAAAATGTATTGATGAATTTTCAGACAACTTGACATATCTGCATTCAAATTCACTTTCCCGTTGTTACAGAAAAGCAAATCCGATTCAGTCAGACATTCTAGAAAGTAGACTCACTTTTGGTTCCAACGCATATTCACATGATACATTCTAAAGACAGTAGCTATGCGTATCAATTCATTCTTCGCTGGTTTCGATGTTTCGCGCGCATTCTGGAAATTCGGAGTCACAATACTAAAACTGCGATATCTCACAATCTATACATCGGATTGAGAAACTGTAGGATGTTTCAGATATCTAGACTCGAAGGGCTACGATTTTCATGTAGAAAATTTTTCAATCCAGTGTCGGAAACATGGTCAAATTCTCAGTATGAGATACCGATTAGTAATCCCGTGCAGGTTCAGAAATTCACGATATGTCAGTACTAAAATCGCGATATCTCACAATCTATACATCCGATTGAGAAGCCGTAAGATGTTATGGATCCGGGACTCGATGGGCTACGATTTCCACGTAGAAAATCTTCAATCCAGTATTGGGAATATGGTCGACTTCTTAGTGCAAGGTCAAGAAATTTTAGAGATGGTAAGGTTGAATATTCGATATTCGATAACACGATTCGAAATGTGTTAACAGTTCACTCTTGAGTTGATATAGCATGGAACAAGTGACTAGAACAGAGTTTTGACAATAAAATATGATGATAATTAGACTACTTGCCACGAGTCAAAGGAAAATGCTTGTACGAAAATAAAAAAGAGTGTACAAGGTACTTACCTTATAACGTGATGATTTTGATGGTGGTGTTAACCATGGAAAGAAGAAGCGACGTCGGCAACGGACGGCGGCACAACGGTAGTAAGAATGGCGGCAAGACGGCAACGAGTGAATAACGGTAGCAACGGTGAGCGACGACAACAACAAGGTGGCGCGGCGTCGGGTTATTTTTCGGGGTTTACGGGATCGTAGAAGCGGAGTCGTTGGCTCGAAGGTGGAAGGTAAAGTGGAGCTCTCGGGTGTGAAGAAGGCAGAGGAAGAGAAGAAGGGAAAATGAAGAATGTAGATAAGAGAAGAGAAGAGGTAGGAGCTCTGCATGTGTGTGTGTGTGTATATATAGAAAGGAAGGGATAGGAGGGGTGTAGAAAAATCAAAGGATGTGTGGAAAAATGAGAGTTAGGCGTAGAAGGAGAAAATGAGGGGGGGGGGGGGGGGGGATGAGAAGTTAGGCGTAGAATTAGGCAGGATTAGGATTAGGATTATGATTAATCAGGATTTAAAATTTGTATTTAAACTCCGATCGAAAAATCACAAAATTATAGAATTGATCAGAAAAATATTCTGGCTTTAGATAACGAGTCCAAAGAGAAAAATAAAACTGATCTGAAAATTGAAGTACAAAAATTCACGTAATAAAATACGTACAACTGAAATAGGGAGTTACACAAAGCAATAACACTAAGCAGCGGGAGGACAATTGAGCAACCACAAGAAGAAAATGATGAACAAAATGTGGTTGAAGAGCAAAGTGAGATTGAACAAATTGTGGAGGAACAAATTCAGCATGAGCAAGTAATGTATGATGTTTTTAATTCCATAAAGATTCCTCCTAAAGAATAGTCGTGTTTTCAAGTAAGTACAATTGATTTAATTGTGGGCGAGAAACATAAGGCTGAAATTGAAGAATCTCCTATAAAAGTATGTCCAACAAATGCAGCAACATTTGAAACTGAAAAAGAAAATATTTTTGAAAATGTTATGTATTTGGATGCTGCACCCTCTATTTATTCATTTTTACAGAAAAATTTCAAAGAGGTGGGGGAATCAAAGACATCATCAAGAAGGAAACGCCTCAAACTAGAGCTTGAACCTGATCCACATCTGAAGAGAAGAATTAGAAAGGATGTTTTAATGTTGTTGGATCTTGGCGTTACATAACCATCTCACCTCCATGTCTGGCTGAAGACTTAAAACTTAGCGCTTCTTGGGAGGCAACCAATGTTTTCTTTTACTGCATTTAGGTTAGATTTTTCTTTTAGTTTATTTAAATTTAAATTTTTTATTTTATTTTTGTAGGATTGCATAAATGCTGAAGTCAACGGACGGAGCTGTTTTGTACACCTTTATTGATGGCTGTTTTTGAGCATTATGGAGTCAGAATCTGAGAAACTGATTCAAATAGCGATTGTAGCCTATCTTCTTAGCTTTCCAGCTAAAAAAGAATTCAGCCCATTTGGACATCTATAGCTCCAGATATCGCAAAAATAGTGAACGCCGCGCGTGCAGAAATTTAAGGACGAATCAAGGGAGAAATTCTGAACTTTGTGCATTCTTTTTGTTCTTCGTTTTCTTCTCCCATTGAGGACAATGTGATATTCAAGTTTGGGGAGAAGGTTTACAATTTTTTTTTTTTAAGAAAAGAAAAACAAAATCAAAAAGAATTTCAATTGGGCTCACCATTACACTTTTGATTTCTTTATTTTGATAAGCGTTGAAATAATTTTTTTTCGGATAGACAATTGCTTATAAAGTAAGAGTAAGCATACTTATTTACTTTAGGATTATTGAATTTCAAAATTCCTTACAAAATTTTGTGAGTCATGCTATTATACATAAAAGACAAATGTGATGCTTTTTCTTGTGATTATTCCCTTTGATCTAGTCCTAAACAGAGTTTAAGTAAATAGAGTAATAACGAAAAATAATTATGAATAAAGTCAATCTACTCCAATGTTTTGAGTTGCTTAGTAACTAGAGGTATTCATCACAAATGTTTACTTTTATGTAAAATGGCAACTTGAAATATGAGTATGCAAAGCACTCTAAGTTTGTGAGTAACCGGGTGAATTCATCACAAATGTTTTGCATTCGCGTCAAAAGGCAAGTGACGACTTAAAGAAGAGGCCAAAAAAAAAAAAAACTCCAGTTTGCTACTCGGTTTGTACTAGTGAGAAGGGATAATCACAGATTGGGTAGTTACATACTATAATTACATTAATTGCATGACAAATATGATAGGGTTTGGAGTTATGAATAGATAATTGCACTGGAGAAAGTGGGTATGCTTGATTTTACTTTATTTGCTATTGTTTATATTTTTAATTGAAATTTTGATGCTTACATGATGGGATCTCTTAGTGTGATGAGTGGAGTTATTATTGATTATTTTTTCCTTATTCATGATTCTACTTTTTGCTTGAGGACAAGGAAAATCTTAAGTTTGGGGGTATTTGATGTGTCCAATTTTTATATAAATATTTGTATTCTTTTACCCATTAAAATTGCTTGTTTTTGTTTATATTATTTATAATTCGTCTTATTTCCATAAGATTTCAATTAATTAATTATTTTTGAAGAAATAAGATTTTTGATGCAAAAAGTGATTATTTTTTATAAAAATCAACAAACAAAGCAAAACTATTGATTTATTATTTTTATTGATTTTTTGAATTTTAATTTTTACAATTTAGTCATTAAAAAAGTCAATAAAAAATATTATTATCAATTAGGAGTTGGAGTGAAATTATATAATGACCGGTATGGATGAATGGGTAAGGAAAGATAAAAGTATTAGTTAAAAGATTAATGTTAATCAAAATATTTATTTATTTAATTAATAATTAACTAAACCTAACTTTCATACTAATCCTAATATTTTCAAACTCCTATATATATCTACAGGAAAAGAAGACTTGAGGAAGGGGCGTGCGGGCGTGAAGACCAGAAGAAGGAATTATTTGGAGGTAGGTGGGCGGCGGAACACAACACAGGAAAAAAAAGAGAAAGAAAAAAGAACAGAGAGAGAAGTCATTGGCACCGAACTCGAGACTCAGAAACAGAACACTGTAGCGCGACAGCCGGATTACTGTAGCGGACGTGACTGAGCTTCGATCTGGTTGCGCTTTCTTTTGGCGTGTGCGGTTCGAGACGGAAACAGGAAGAGAGAAAGATTTATTATTCGGCTGTTTGGTTTGCAATTTTTATTATAAAACAATCTCTTTGTATTTTCTTTTCTCTTCTAAAATTTAAATATGCAATCCTTGAACAAATTTGTTAATTACAATTTTATTATGAACTAAATTTATTTTTCTAGGGTTTAGATGTAGCCTAGTTTTGAGAACATAGTTTTTAATTCCATAATTAAGTCTATTTCTCCATGGTTGTGTGTTTAATTTTTGTGCTTAATGCTTACAATTATTTGGCAATTTTTTGTATGATTATTGGATCATGGAGAGACCGAGAGGTAATTTGTGATTTAGAACAATAAAAATTGAACACCATTGATTGAGCGAAATTAGAGATAATTTACCGGGATTGATGTGACCGTTAAGAAATCCACAGAACTTAATGAGTCTTCGATTAATTAAATTTGCATAGAGATATGTCAAACTGTTAGTTGGAGATATTTTTGGTGTTGTTCGAGAGAAAGCATCGAATAATTTGGGGATTTTGTTCTACAACTTGGAAAAATAATATTTTTATTTTATGGAATTATAAATTGTGTGGGATGAACTAGGTGAAGTCAAAAACCCTAGAATTAATTTTGCCATTAACAAGTTACAATTTTCAGACTCTGCTCCCTCTCCATTAATTTAGTTAGTTAGATTTTTTTAAAATTGTTTTCTTTAGTTATTAAATTTGGATCTTCCAAATAGTAGTTAATCTAGTGATATTGGTACTCAGTAAAATATCTAGTCTCTGTGAGTTCGACACTCTATTCACTTACTATATTACTTGTTGCGATTTTGTACACTTGCAAATATTCACACCAATAGTCACTAGATAAATGTCATAAACAGTCTAGAATACATGAGTAGGTATTGCATAACGAGTGATTAAACCCTACTGAAGAAACGCTAGTAGCTTGTATTCAGAAAATATGTTGTATGGGCGGCATTAATAGAGCATATTTGGATTTGTGCATATTTTCATAATAAGCATGGGGTCTGTTTGTTTCACGTTTTTTTTTTTCTGAAATAATATCCTGAGTTGGCATTTGTTTTAAGTGTTTTTTCCAAACACTATTCAGAATACTGATACGCCCCTCTTTTCGAAAACAACTCCTTCACTCTCTTCTCACATCACTCACTTCACCCTTTTCTCTCTTTTCTCCCGTTCGTCGTCTTCTTCCTCCATTCTTTTCCCATTCCAGATCTGAGACTACCTCCCTATCGGCGAAACCTCCTTCGCTCTCTTCTCGCCCGTCTCTCCCTTCACGAAGCTTCTTTACTCCTTTTTTCCCGTACGGCATCTTCTTCTTCCCTTCTTTTTGAAAGCAGATCTGATCTAAAACCCCCCAAATCAACATTTTTGGAATGATTCTACTGTGAAATCTAGTCCAAACATCTGATTCTTTGTCGCTGGCGACTTGAATACTAATCTCCCTTCTGTCGATTTGGTGAGGGGTTGAGTGGTTTTGGTTGAGGGATTAATGGTCTGTACGACCCGTGCTGCGTACAGGAAAAGATATAGAGAACAACGGGCAAATCGAATCAAAAAGCTACTCAAGGTTGAATCCGTTACTGACAATTTCTTCCTTGTTCAATTCCAATCAAAGGTATGATCCGTGGGGCACTTTATTTAGTTGTTTTTCTTTACGCCCTATGACTTTGGAGGATTGCGGTATTGCTTTTTACGAATTTTGTTGAATTTTTAATTAGCTGTTGGCCAAAAAAATTTTTTGTCGACCGTCCAAACTGCATCTTTTTACGAATAATTTGTTGCCAATTTTTTGTTTAACCTGTGGTTTCTTGCAACCTACAGTTATCCGATCACAAGGGCTAATTGCTGGAATTTGGCATTTTTGTTTATTTTTATCGGTATTTCTTCAATATAGATGAGTAGTATGGGTAGGGGGAAGGAGAAGGCAGTGGATGAGGATTATGGGAAGTGGCCTCCCCATATTGTGCATTGTTTTGTCACCCTTATGGAGGCTACAGTTGACCGGGATAGCCTAAAAAGTAACACATTCGACGGAAAAACTTGGAGTAATTTTGCTGTACAAATGCAACTCGCGTGTGGCCGTTCATTCACGGTACCACAGTTGAAGACAAAATATCAGAGACTGAAATCAGAATGGAAGGTATTTTCTGATATGAAGAAACAGAGCGGTTTTGATTGGGATGAAGTCAACGAAGCCGTTACTTGCGAGAAACCAGTTTGGGAATAATATCTTAAGGTTAATATATATAATCTCAAAGTTTGTTTTTTTTTGGTGAATCCTTTTTATTATACTTCATCTTGACTCTAATACATGCATAGTAACAACAAATTCTATGATTAGATACATCCTGCCGCCAAAAAATTTGCTAACAAGGGGTTGGCAGATTTTGATGCTTTGACCAAAATAATGGAAGATTCTACTGCCCAGGGCAATATGACAAGGGCTTCCACACAAAGGGTGTTGGATGATGATGAGGAGCGGAGGATGAATTATGAGTTTGGCCACCCTCATCAGTCAAACGTACATGTACTTGATGAGGATGATGATGTACCATTAGGTTCGGGGTCGGGCTCTCGTAAGAGAAAATCCGGTACCTCAAGTGGCCGGGGATCAGCTATGTCAATTGTGAAAGATTATATTAGTTCCTGTATGGAAACTCAGGAGGTAAAAAGAAGCAGGTTGAAGAACAAAATAGAGGTGGAAAGTAATGTCTCGACTGACCCTGCTTTGGCCGAGTTGGATCAATGCCACGATATAATCAATGCAATGACATGGATTGATCCCAATGAAGCTGTGAAAGCACTAGACCACCTAATTTGTAATCCTCGTGCCTGTCACAGTTTCCTTCGCATGACCCCAGCACATCAGGAGGCTTGGGTCAAGATGTATGGTCAGCAGTAGCCATCCCATTCGGTTGAATGGGATAAAGAAATCATAATGTGTACTATTTTTTTACTATTATTTGCGTATTCGCGTGAGATGTAATGTACTATGACGGTTTGATGGTGATACGTTGCAGTTTTTATTTCATTTACATTGAGTTTTATTTTTTTACCAAAAGTGATTTGCTATTAGTAGTGAACTTTATTACTTTCTCAATTTGATTTCTATCTTTTTGTCATAGTGAGTTACTACTGCAAGTGCAACCTCTGTTATGGATACTTCTTCATCTAGTGTAACCCCTGTTTTCCGAGAAAGGTATTTTTCGATATTTTCTGTATTTAAAATTTTCGCAAATTATTTTTATTGTTAAAATTAGATTATTTCATAAATTATATTTATTAATTATTGTATTAATTTTCTTATTGGATTATTTTTATTTTATATTATTTTTCTGGCATTTTTGACCTCCGAGTGCTGTTTGTGCGCCGATCGTCCGTTTTTCACCATTTTGAATTCTTTTTCGAATTTTCTTGGTCTCATTCATAATTGTTAATTATTTTTGGGTTATGATGAATTTTTAGAAGTATTTTGACCAATTTGAGATTTTTGGCCCTTAAGGAGATTTTTAGGAGCCATAGGATTCATTGTATTTTGTATCCTCATTTGAAATCTACCCAATATCCATTACCCAATTGTATACCTATTGTTTCATATTGATATCCACTACCCATTAACCCACATTTGATCTCCTATATATACCCCTAATACTAAATAATCCCTAACCCTAATATTTTTCTCTCTCCCTCTCCTATTCCAAACCGGCTCCCTCTTTCCCTCACAATCCATCCCGGCCTGCTATTCCTCTCTTCCAAAGCCGGCCTCCCATCAGCCCCACCACTTTCCCGACCACCCATCTCTCTCCTCCTCCATCATTCTATACTACTTCGCCTCGATTCTGCCTCGTCTCTCCTTCTTCTTGTGGCCGGCAAGCACCAAGGCAACACCACCCTCCACCAAATCAGCCCCCTACATCCCCTTCGCTGATTTGGATAAGTGGGTATCACCGCTTCGAGTTCGTGCTTCAAGAAGACGATCGTAGACAAAATTCGGTTCGTGGGTTCGTTTGAGATCGCGTTAGAAGGCGTCTTGCTCGTGGGTTTTCTTTGAAAGGCTTGAATTTGTTGCGTTCGTCATCACATAAAGGCAAGTAACTTGTACTTAAATTTCTTAGGTTGATACAAGTAGAAAGTTCACACATAGGATAGTTTGAGACTAGAGACGGACCAAGATCACGTCTTTATTGTGGATTTCGTCTCTAAGGTTTCAAAACAGGCCATGGATGAATTAGGACATGAATTTGATAGGTTTATGCCTTAGGATTCACCCGACCGCGATTGTTATCGCGTATGTGACATATTGTATACCCGATGTTTGTTTGAACACCCATATGAGAAATATTGGATTTTGACATGTTAGAAACCCTTAGATATGACATTTGGACAGTGGGTAGACAGTGTTTTGAATTTGGAAGAGTTTGGATGATTTTTGAGGAAGTTATGATGTTTTGAAACTTAATTGAGAAATCTGGAAATTTGGATTGAACTGGATTGATTGCAGTTTTTACCTAGATTAAAGTCCGAATCTCAACATGACTATTTCTGAGTAATTTGTAGATAATCGAATCTATTTTCTAATCCCACTGATTTCACCCTGTTTGGAGTTCGTATGGAGTAGTTATGATCATTTTAGTAACTGTATGTTAGTAGTTTCCAGATTCATTTCGGGGTAGATTTTATCACCAATTTATTTTCAAGATCCAAGTTAGACATAATTTCATGCCACAAGATTTGGTCTAGTGTTTCACCATGATGTTAGGTAGTTCCCTGATTTTTTTGATAATTAAAAGATGAGTTTTGAGTGATGCCTTACATTCTGTTCTATAGATCGCTTTTGCTGTAAACTGCGTGTGATTGTATGTTGAATGCCGTGTTCACCTTATTTCTAATTACTGTATGAATATTTTATGTGAGATATGAAAGTTGGGTAATTGTGTATACTTTCATCCCGTTTTGGCGGAAGTGGATTTTGATGCGCTGTTTGCAAGATGTGTTCCATTTTGTACAGCCGTGTTGAAGAATTCCAGATCCATCAAAACTGTGTTATGTGTTACTTCCTATTTTTGTAAACATATTTATACTTTCTGGAAAAATATGAAAATCTATATTTTGAGATTATACATATAGGGGATTACCCCAGAATTTTTGTGGATTTAATTAATGACTTTGTATGCTGTTTTCATGTGGTTTAAGTTATTCCCCTGTTTTCTGACTGTACATGAAAACTGTGTTGAATTGTGTTTTGAGTCGTGATGTTGTGAAATAGTATATGAATTTATTATAACCGTTAGAAGCGTGTGGAAGTCTAGTTTCTAGATCCTTTGACGGATTATGATTTTCATGCATGTAGATCTTTGGATCACTGATTTTGTACAGACTGGTCTTGCTGGCCTGATTATAAACATATACTATTTTGCTCGTATTTGTGAAGGTATAGTACCTATACTTGCTGATCTAATTCCCTGAGACTAAACCTGATTATAACCTGTTAGTTTGACATCATTTATTACACTCTCATGCCTTTTGATGATCTTAATAATAAAAGTAACTAAGCCGGGGTTTAAGGGGAAAGATTGAATAGTGGATAATTCGGAAACGTGTACTCGGAAGGGGGCCCGTGTTTCCCATTTTGCTGCACGTACCTTTGGGTCGTGTACCTATTACCTGTTGCTGCATGGACTTTGGTTCATGTACCTGTTACCTGTTGCTGCACGTACCTGTTGGTCGTGTACCTGTTGCTTCATGAACCTGTTGCTGCATGAATCGGATGATTCGTGTACCTGTTTTGCTTTATGAACCTGTTTTCCTGTACCTGAGTATACTGCCCTCTATGGTCCACTATGAAATCTAAAGCGAAACTGCATTGACTGTAACAACCATGTGATAAAAGGATGGCACATGAAGTGTTACCTAGATAGTAAAATAACAAGATTTAACCTGAGATAATCTGATACCTGATTTCCTGATTATCCTGATTATCCTGTTTACCTGATACATGATTACCTGATAACATGATTATCCTGATTTTCCTGTTACCTGTTTTCTGATACATGATACATATTTACCTGATTACCTGAATACCTGATAATTATACATGTTACCTGTTTTACCTGTTGACACTAGACATATGTTTATCCATACCTGTTAGTATATCCTGTGGTTAGATAGTGTCCATGTGCTTGTATCCTATTCTATTTGTGACCCGAACTTGCCATTGACGGGTACTGTGTTTTCTTCTTTTCCTTTTTCCTGCATTCGATGATTGCAGATTTTGGAGGACGGATTCCTAAAGGTATTGGCAAGATGAGAGGCTAGAGGCTGAATTTTGCTATTGCTATTCCTGTTGCTTATTTTGGACAATATTGTATTTTGAACCTGTATTTATTTCTTGTATCTGGGCAATGTGACCCAAGATTATTGTGTAATTCAGATCATGAATATTTGAGATTAATGTGTTTTATTTCAAGTATTCTTGTTGGTATTTGGTTCATAAGTGCATGTGGTTGATTTTTCCTGGCTTCCGACTCTGATTTTACTGTGACATGTTGTAAAGAATTCTTGAAACAGCTTAAGGATGAGTATATTCATTCGCTGGACTTTTGTTACGCGCTCGTATTCCGTATTTTTGGGAAGCGGGGCGTGACATCTAGTAGTGACGATGTTGACGAGTTGATGAATATAATCTTCCTAGCTGAATTATGTGATGAATTATGTGAAGAAAGTACAACGTCCTCTCAAAAACAAACAGGACGTGAATATCTGAATGAAATGTTAGAGGGTTCCCAGTCCACGTTTCATGGAATATTCCGTATGAACCAAGATTGTTTTATGGCCTTGTGTGCTTTTCTAAAAAATGGGAACTACCTTGACGAAACAGAGGAGTCTTCAAGACGCAGACGCGTGTCTTTCGAGGAAAGTGTGGCAATTTTCCTGTATATTGTCGGTCACAGTTCAAGAATGCGACTAGTCGCTAATAGGTTTAACCACTCACTTCAAACAATCGAAAAGCATTTTACACTTGTATTGAAAGGTTTGGTAAGAGCGGCAACAATACTTATCACCCCCCCGACACTACACAAGTACATCAAAGGATCCTCAATTCTCCAGACTTTTATCCGTGGTTTAAGGTATTCTGTTACCTTCACCCGTCATGTATTATTAAAAGTTTTTTCAACGTTTGCACGTAATATCTATTATTCTAATTCATTAATGTAGGAAGCTATTGGTGCTGCTGATGGCACATTAATCAAAGCTACTGTACCTGCTACTCGAAGCAATGCTTATCGCTCTCGAAAGGGTATTATCAGCCAAAATGTTCTGGCAGCATGTGATTTTAATATGTTGTTCACATTTGTTTACACGGGATGGGAAGGCAGTGCTAACGATTCCCGTGTAATACAGAGTGCATTAGCACAAAGACTGTTGGAAATCCCACCAAACGATAAATATTACTTAGTAGATTGTGGTTATACTAATATGCCTGGTTTTTTAGCACCATACCGTGGTGAGTCATACCACTTACAGGACTTTCAAGGGGCCAACCATGCACCAACTCAACCAAGACAACTTTTTAATAAACAGCATCTAGGCTACGGAATGTGATTGAGAGAACGTTCGGTGTATTCAAGAAGAGGTTTGCCATCTTTAATGACATGCCAAACTACCTGTTTACAAGACAAGTTATGATGGTCACAGCCTGTTGTGCACTCCATAATTTTATATGTATGCACTCACAAAATGATGTTTTTTTGAGGAACTTGACGATGAACAATTAGTACATCACCAACACACTGAAGATATCGCCTCCACATCTCAGGGCTTGGATTTGTCATCTTCCCAATTGAATCGTATGAATAGGAAAAGAGATGATATTGCCATGGCAATGTGGAATGCAACACACTAATGTAATTTGAATGTAAACATTTTCATTGTATCCTTTTTTCGAACTGTTTCGAATGTAATGTTTTCTGCAAGGTGTGTGATTTCATCTTGACAATTTATGGATGAACAGGTACTGCACACGGATTCAATTTTGTGCACATGATTGGTCAGAAAAATGGATGGAATTGTCGGTAGCAGTAAGTGATTTGAAATACAATTTTTTAAAACCTAACAAAGATGATGTCGTAATAGGCAATGATGAAAGGTTTTCATTCAATGTGGAATGTGTCCCTCCCCCACCCCACTGCCGCTTTCTGCTTGGTTGTATCGACGAGCAACGGATATTGAGATTGGGGTATATAATTGAATAACCACTGAAATGATGTATAATACCCTTTAAACTGATCTATGGTTGATGTTTGGAATGAAAGGTTAAGTAAGAATGAATCCATTATGTTAAACAATGATGATGAATTCAGTTCTTGTTGACGGCAATGTGGGAAGGGGATGGGGAGGTGACCATTGTACTTAGTGGCAGTAGGCGTGGCATTGTAAAAATGCAGCCCTAGTGTGGAGTTTTTATCATTGATTTGAACAATCTGAGCCTACGAAAAATATGATTTTCTTTTTCCTTCACAGCAAATATGAAAAGGATTCACAAATCCTGATTACATCATAATACATTTGCAGAATCATAGAACACAGTTGAATCAGAGAATGCAAGTGCAATTCATCAGAACATATCAGATGCTCCCCAAACCATGAAAACATGGTCTGTTTGTTCCAGGTTTTTTTTTTATTTCCTGAAATAATATCCTGAGTTGGCCTTTGTTTTATGTGTTTTTTTTGGAAACACTATTCAGAATACTGATACCCCCCCCCCTCTTGCCGAAAACAGCTCCTTCACTCTCTTCTCATAGTTGGGTTTGTGCAGTATGGGTTTTGCTTTATGATCAGATTTTGCAAAGTCTTCCCATACTTGGATGATAGTATAAACTTTTGCATTTGTATACAGTCAGCTTACATTGGCTCTATACAGTCTGTTTGTGGCTTTTCATCTTATTAATGTGTTGTTAATACTTTAGTCAATGGCCTATCATATCTATTGTTGATGTGCCTTAATAAAAATTGGGTATGAAAGGCTTCTCATACTGATTTTGAGGATGAATTATGAGGTTTCGGCCTTGCACTGGCCTTGCATTTGGGCAGTATTCTTTCTGTTAGAATGTGTTTTAAGATGGCGTTTGTTTTTGGCCTTTTTTCGAAACAGTGTTTTGGAAATTGATAGCCCCCTCTTTTCGAACAGTACAATTACTCTCTTCTCACATCTCTCACTTCAAGAGTTAAAGCTCCTTTACTCTTTTCTCCTTTACTTCTTTGAGATCAGGTTTGTGACTAACATCTCTCACTTCAAGAGCAGTAAGTGAACAAATTTGTTTTTAAACCTAACGAAGATGATGTCGTTATAGTCAATGATGAAAGGTTTTTAGTCAATGTTGAATGTGTCCACCCCCCCCCCCCCCCCCCAGAAACATATATCCAAAATATGCACTATATGTGTGAATAACCACAGAAATGATGTGTAATAGTCCTTAAGCTGATCTGTGGTTGATGTTTAGTCTTATGTGAAGTAAGAACGAATCCATTATGTCAATGAAGAATGCTGAAAATAAGTCTTTTTGAAGACAATGTGGGAGAGGGGGGGGGGGGGGGGGTTGACATTGTGCTTTGTACTAGTAGGCGTGGCATTGTAAAAAATGCAGCTCTAGTATAGAGTTTTTATCATTGATTTGATGAATCTGAGACTGCGACTAGGTTGGTTTTTTTTGGCAATATGTTGTTTTCATGGTTTTGGGCAGCATCTGATATGTTCTTATCCAATTTTGTTGGTATTATGAATGCTACCCTGATTGCAAAAACATGGATTATGTTGTTTTCATGGTTTTGGTCAGCATCTGATATGTTCTTATCCAATTTTGTTGGTATTATGAATGCTACCCTGATTGCAAAAACATGGATTATGTTGTTTTCATGGTTTTGGGCAGCATCTGATATGTTCTTATCCAATTTTGTTGGTATTATGAATGCTACCCTGATTGCAAAAATACGGATTATGTTGTTTTCATGGTTTTGGGCAGCATCTGATATGTTCTGATGAATTGGGCAGTATTTGTTGGTTTGTTTTTTCAAAAATATGGGATGTGCATACGGTTATATATGTTGGGTTGTGCAATGAGATGCTTCATATGTGTTCTGATGGCTGACACAGTGAGGAGTGATGTGTTCTGATGTGTTCCCCTGCATTTAAATTTTTTTGCATTACTGTTTTCAAAAAATCACCCGAAACCAAATTCCATCTGAGCAATTTTTTGTGAATCCTGATACTACACTTGTATTCTCTGATTCTACTGTGTTCTGATGATTCTGCAATTGTATTATGATGTAATCAGGATTTGTGAATCCTTATTTGTGAATCCATTCTGACAAAAAGGAGCTATTTTCGGTAGGAGGGGGGGTATCAGTATTCTGAATAGTGTTTCCAAAAAAACACTTAAAACAAAGGCCAACTCAGGATATTATTTCAGGCAATTAAAAAAAAACAATGAACAAACAGACCATGTTTTCATGGTTTGGGGAGCATCTGATATGTTCTGATGAATTGCACTTGTATTCTCTGATTCTACTGTGTTCTATGATTCAGCAATTGTATTATGATGTAATCAGGATTTGTGAATCCTTATTTGTGAATCCAGAAGAGAGTAAAGGAGCTATTTTTGGCAAGAGGGGGGGTATCAGTATTCTGAATAGTGTTTCCAACAAAAACACATAAAACAAAGGCCAACTCAGGATATTATTTCAGGAAATAAAAAAAAACCTAGAACAAACAGACCACATGTTCTCATGGTTTGGGGAGCATCTGATTTGTTCAGATGAATTGGGCAGTATTCTCTGATTCTGCTGTGTTCTCTAATTCTGCACTTGTAATATGATGTTATCAGGATTTGTGAATCCTTATTTGTGAATACATTCTGACAAAAAGGAGCTATTTTCGGCAAGAGGGGGGTATCAGTATTCTGAATAGTGTTTCCAAAAAACACTATAAACAAAGGCCAACTCAGGATATTATTTCAGGAAATACAAAAAAAACCTAGAACAAACAGACCACATGTTTTCAGGGTTTGGGGAGCATCTGATATGTTCAGATGAATTGGGCAGTATTCTCTGATTCTGCTGTGTTCTCTGATTCTGCACTTGTATTATGATGTTATCAGGATTTGTGAATCCTTTTGTTATTGGTTTCTACCCCACTTACTCTTTATACCACACTGATTCTGATTCTGGAGCTTTATACCACACTGATACATCATAATCCTGGAGCTTCACCTGTGTATTATGATGTTATCAGGATTTGTGAATCCTGTTGATATTTGTTGAATAACTGTATTTGGTATACAACAACATCAGTGTGCACATGCCTTTTGATACTGATTCTGCACATGCCTTTTGATACTTAACTGTATACAATATAAAAAGGTACTGCATTGAGATTGGGGTGTGCATTAACATGCTGCGCACGTGCTCTCAAGATTTGGGTAATATTCTCATCGGGATGCTGTTCTTTTTTGAAAATATTTTAGTTGTGAAGGAAAATACAAAGTGGGAGATGATGATTTCTGATCCCGAATTTTATTTTGTGGTCTATGCTTCCCGTATTTTATTTTGTTATCTGCTTAAGAATGCTTTCAAGTCTTCTCATATTTAGGTCTCAGTTTGCAAAACAAAGAGGGTAACTGGGGGCTTTCTTAGCTGATTGTATCAAAAGAGGGTTGCTGCAAATGTTTGGTTAATCTTCTTTCCACTTTGGTTTTCTTGTTTCCTTTTTTTTCTATGATTAATGTAGCTTTTATATTGACTACAGGTACAAGTTTCTTATATTGTTTCTTTGCTTCTTGATCTACCTACTGTATAGTTTTTAAATCAAATTTGTACAAGGAGTTAAGAAGCAACAGCAGCAGCTCCAGGCAGCAGCAGTGACTGTAGGCAACAAATGATGATTATTTTGAAACTTGGTTGTATTGATTGTTGGTTAAAAATTGTAGAACCTGTTTTCAGAATATATGTATCGACCCCATGCCATTGTTCCTCAGTTTACATGGGATTGTTGAACAATGTAAACAGCAGTAATGAAGTAAGCTTGTTTTCTTGAATAAATTGGTTGAGCATGTCGATTTGTGAATACTTTTTATTTTGATTATCTACTGCTTATTTTCTTGAATAAATTGTTCGGCTCAGCTTTCCGAAATTTTCTTTCATATAATCTTCTCAACAACTGCAGCCTGCAAGGTGAGCATACTCAGTTTATCTAAATATAGTTATCCAAATATTGCATGCAATCCAATAAATCCAAATACTGCTCACATTAAAAAAAAATACATCCTATTTGATCTCACATGCAATCTTCTATCCGACTACTGCTACTACTTGCTCTCACATGCAATCTCAACAAAACAAACTAAAAAATACTCCTTATTTAAGACTGAAGAACTACAATTACCAAAGAGGCAATGATAACATCAAAACATTTATCCAAATAGAATAACTGATATATGAACTGAGATTTGTTGCTTCACAAAACCTCACTGAATCTATATTATGTACATACAAGATTTCGAAATAAATTTTGTACTCTAACGTGAAGAATCAACCGTGGAAATGATGGCGTCTGATTTTTGCTCAATTCACATGCTGCTCAGGTTTCTTGTTCTCATACTTGTACAACATTGCAATCTAACTGCAACAATTAAAAAAATGTCAGCAAATGATGAATGCAAATTGATATTCAAAATTGTCAGAAATATAACAGAACAGCTTTTAAACTCTCTTTTTCAGAAAAACAGCTTTCAGATAACAGTTTTCAGCTAGAAATATAACAGAACAGCTTTTAAACTCTCTTTTTCAGAAAAACAGCTTTCAGAATACAGTTTTCAGAAATAAATATAACCAAACAGCTTTTAAACTCTCTTTTTCAGAAAAATAGCTTTCAGATAACAGTTTTCAGCTAGAAATATAACAGAACAGATTTTAAACTCTCTTTTTCAGAAAAACAGCTTTCAGATAACAGTTTTCAGCTAGAAATATAACAGAACAGCTTTTAAACTCTCTTTTTCAGAAAAATGGCTTTCAGATAATAGTTTTCAGCTAGAAATATAACCGAACAGCTTTTAAACTCTCTTTTTCAGAAAAAAAGCTCTCAGATAACAGTTTTCAGCTAGAAATATAACAGAACAGCTTTTAAACTCTCTTTTTCAGAAAAACAGCTTTCAGAATACAGTTTTCAGCTAGAAATATAACAGAACAGCTTTTAAACTCTTTTTTTCAGAAAAACAGCTTTCAGATAACAGTTTTCAGCTAGAAATATAACAGAACAGCTTTTAAACTCTCTTTTTCAGAAAAACAGCTTTCAGAATACAGTTTTCAGCTAGAAATATAACCGAACAACTTTTAAACTCTCTTTTTCAGAAAAACAGCTTTCAGATAACAGTTTTCAGCTAGAAATATAACAGAACAGCTTTTAAACCCTCTTTTTCAGAAAAACAGCTTTCAGAATACAGTTTTCAGAAATATATATAACCAAACAGCTTTTAAACTCTCTTTTTCAGGAAAACAGCTATCAGATAACAGTTTTCAGCTAGAAATATAACAGAACAGCTTTTAAACTCTCTTTTTCAGAAAAATAGCTTTCGGAATACAGTTTTCAGAAATAAATACAACCAAACAGCTTTTAAACTCATTTTCAGAAAAATAATTTTCAGAATACAGTTTTCAGAAAACTCTATTCAGAAAACTCTTTTCAAAACAACAAAACAAACGCAACCCATATGTTTGGTGTTTTAGTAAATTAGATCTACACTCACTCATATGACATGTATAATTGACTAATTTCCATTTACATTTATTACATCGATTCTAGTTTTATTTCTATTATGCTATGCATGTTGTTATATTATTTGTGGAGTTAATAAAAGCTGTTGTGATTCTTACCGTCGGCCTTACAAGCTGACGAACCCACAGATTGTGTTGTGCAGAAGGGAGTGCCTGAGGCCTTGGCTTATAGTGTGATCCTGAGCTCTTCTTTTTATCAATCCAAGAGTTTTGTATTTATAGTAAGATTTCCGCACTTTTTTCGGGTATTATTTTATGTTTATGTACTCAATTGAAGCAAAAAATTTCTGGATGTGCTACGAGTTGCATGTGTATGAAATTCGGGGTGGTACACCTAGACTCTACTCCCTCTCCCACCTGGCTCCGCTCCCATTTGTATAATGTTCTCTCGTATTACATCGTTGATGGAGATTTGGAAGACAATAGAAGATAGATGACATTTTTATGTGACGAATGAAATGATGTCTTACATTCTCTTGCTACTGTTCTTGGGAATAAACCAAGGATCCTAGGATAGAACTGGATATATTATTGAATTTATTCCATACTAACCCACTTTTTGAAAATATTGACCAAACTGGCTCACTTTCAAAAATATTTACCCAACTGACTTAATTTTGGATACGTCAGCATAAAACGATATTAGCAATAACAACATCTGTTATTTTGATTTTGTTGTTTCCAATAGTGACACCTGTAAAAAAAAATTCATTACCGCTATTAGAAGTAACGATATCAGTATATCTCGCATTTACTTAAAAGTTCTCTGACTGGAGGAAAAGTTTATAAGTGATATAATCACTTATATATGATGTCGTTATTCCAAATAACAGCATAAAATAACCGGATGCCGCTATTGACAATAACGACATCAGTGTAATCCACAGTGTACTCCAAATTTCGTGCAGGTGCATCAACTTCAAGCCATATTTTGAGCTTGATGCAGCTAGTATCTCTCAAAAAACTCAAAACATGAAAGTTGTAAATATTTTTCTTGGTGTTCAATAACATTTTGAATCATCTCAATCGAAATTCGGACGTTAGAGTTATGCCCAGATTACGAAGCGATGTCGAAACTGTCCAGAAAAAATTATAAGTGAAAATCTCTTATAACTTATGCCGCTATTCCAAATAACGGCATAAATTAGCCTAATGCTACTATTGGCAATAACGACATTAATGTAATCTACAGTGTAATTCAAATTTTATGCAAGTGCATCAACTTCAAGCCCTATTTCGAACTTGATGCAGTCAGTATCTCTCAAAACTTCAAGCCCTATTTAGACCTTTTTCTTGGTGTTCCATAGAATTTTCATCTCAATCGGAGTTCGGATGATAGAGTTATGCCCAGATTATGAAGCGATGTCGAAACTATAACTAATTATGTACAATTTCAACATCTCTACGTAATCTGGAAATAACTTTATCATATGAACTCCGATTGAGATGATTCAAAATGCTATGTAACACTAAGAAAAAGATCTGCAACTTTCATGAATTGAGTTTTGAGAGATACATCCTACATCAAGTTCGAAGTCGAGTTTTAAGTTGATGCACATACACGGAATTTGGAGTACACTGTAGATTACACTGATGATGCTATTGCCAATAGTAGGATCAAGTTAATTTATACCGTTATTGGGAATAGCAACATCAGTTATAAGATTTTTTTTATATACAATATTTTTCTCAAGTCACAGAGCTCATAAGTGAATGTGATATGTATTGATGTCGTTACTTCTAATAGCGGCAGAAGAATTTTTTTTTTTACAGGTGATGCTATTGGAAACAACGGCATCAAAATAACATATGTCGTTATTGTCAATAGCATTTTATGTTGACGTGTTCCAAACTAGGTCAGTTTGGTCAATATTTTCAAAAAGTTGGTCAGTACGGGAAAAAAAATCCTATATTATTTTGGTACGTAACTAATGGTCAGCATGAAACAAAGTTTCTGTTGTTCTAGGTATTGCTCAGCCTTGAGTCATGGATGACATCTGTTTCTTCCAAGTTATTGTTAAGACCAAATCTATACAATATCTATATAATAAAACACAAAGAAAGCTATCAAGTGGCTCTCCTTCAATCCCTCCAAAAACCAAAGGCCTAGATTTAATCTTACAAAATATATTTTCCCCCCAAAAATTTCCCCCAAAACTCAAATTCAAATCTCCCACCCAAAATAACTCCTATATTTTTTTTTTCTCTCTCTCTCTCTGCACTTTATATTATTTTCTTCATCTTCCCCATCTTCTTCTCCCCAAAGTTTTAAACCCCAATAACCCTAACCCCCAATACCTCTCCAAAATCCCAAAATCCCAAAAACAACCCAAGAAATCACAATCACCCATCTCCACATCTCCACCCTCCTCCAAATAAATAGTTTCCCGAATCCTAGCTTAGCTTGAAGAACCTTAGCCCCTCCACCTTTGAACTATATATTCTCTCTCGTTGCTCCCGAATGTGCCCTCCAATACAACTGGTCATCATTTCATGCATAATGTACTCCACATTTTCGATATGTCATAACATATTAGTTTGTTTCAAGGCGAGAATATCAGTTTATTGAGGCTTATATTTGTATATTTTTGTGTATAAATTGAATGTGGATAGAGAGAGAGAGGGTTATATTAGATTTGCCTTTTTTGCTTGTTTGAATATGCATGAACTAAAATAGGTAAGGTATTGTGAGCATTTGATTCATAAGACTTCACATAGGTTTTCCTAATTGCAAATAAGTTGTTGCTAAATATTATTGTAATTATGTTATGTTCATCATTGTATATTGAACCGCAAATTCGTCTATTAATGTATAGGTATGGACTATAAATTTTCTATTTGGTTGTATTACGGGGAGAAATAGTTCAAGACCCAAAGGTAAGAGCTTGTAATATAGGTGTTAAACCGGAAATAGTATGGGTATATAGTAATACCAAAAAATAAAAACTAGTAGAGAAGGTCTACAAATTAACTAAATGGGATAGAGGTGAATAGAGTGTTAAAATCCTAGCTAGGTATGCAAATGAAAAAAGGTGAAAGACAATATTTTATTGCGGTGCCTATAGTTGATGATGATTCTCTTATTGTTATGATTGCAAGATCACTTGATCCAAACTCTAGTTGGTCTGCAGTGGAGTTATATATAGAACCAATCAAGATTCTTATAAGTCATCCACATGTTAGCCGTGTGTCATCTCACGTACCCGATGTACCGGCCCCTAAGCAGAGTCTCAATCATCCTATTCATTCGCATGTGGAATTGTCTCATCCACATGGTAACATCTTCCCAATTCCAACACCACCAAATCCTCCACAACATGGCTTGTCACCTCATTCCAGTTTGATACGTCATCTTGTTGATATTGAAAATATAATTCATTCCTTCGAATATGATGTTGTTGACAATGACTTGTTCGAAGATGAAGAAGCTGAAGAAGAGATGGAAGATGTAGAAGATGGTGAAGATGAAGAAAATGTGCATGCAGATGATGTAAATGATAACATTAACAACATTAATGATGTTAAGGAGCTGGAACGAAATGTCGAACCGGCCGTCCCCTTGACTCAAAGGCAACTTGCAGCTATTGCTGAATACACTTCATTAATGTGCTAGAGAAGAGAAACTCTCTAAATTTTGCTAAGTGTGGAGAATATACTTCATTAATGATCGCTATTCTCATTAGTGACTTCATTAATTTATACTAAGGTCGCCAATAGGAACAACGACAGATCAAATTAAGACATTAAAAATTCTGATGGGAAGCAATACCTTATTCTGACAAATCATTGTTCTACCCAAAACTGTTACCAAAATCAACACCTTGATGCAATTGTATCTTTTAGACTAGCTAAAGCTCATCTTGCAATAGTAAGGAGAAAAATCAAGAGTAAGAATGAAGAGCATGATAATGCATGATGGAACAACAAAACAAAACCAACAAATAAATTGGGTCAAAAATAAACTAAACTAAAATAAATAAATAAATAAAAAACGCCTAGTGCCTAGCCGCCTAGGCTCCGCTTACAAGGTCTAAAAGCTAGGCCCCCATCGACCGTCCGATTACCGCCTAGCGACTTTTAGAACACTGCTTAGTACACGGCCTAACAAGAGATATATTAGTTGTGGAGTGTTCAATGAAAATTACTTCAGGTGATTGTTTTTAGTGATTGGTTATTAGGTACAACCAGATCCATGATTCCGATAAGGAATTTTTTATTATTATTGTTAATTGAAATAACATTGATTCCCTCATCTCATGCAGCCCAGCCAACTAGGCTTTTATTCAATTCACCTAAACCTCTTGTACATATATTCATACGTACTAAACAAACCACCATGCACCATGATCATGAATCTAAGCAGAAGCTCTACCCTGGTGAGACTGGGAGGTGGTGGTGGTGGAAGGAAAGACACCAAACTCTTGTCCTCTGTTCCACTTCAAATCCCGAGCTTCTTGCCTCGAGATATCGTACGAGTTCATGAGCACCTCCTCAGGTAGACTCTTAAGTACTGATGCTTTGCCTACGAGTGGGCTGGAAATTTCATTATCGTTGGTAAAGAAGGACACCCACTCAAAGTCGTCGCTTGTTGCTTGTTTCAACTGTGCAAAGTTCTGTGGGATCACCACCACCTGCCCTTGGCGCAGTTCATCATTGAACACGGTTCGCCCGCGATTGTCCACAACTTGGAGTCTGCAGGTTCCCCTGATTACGTACATAATATTGTGGGCATTCACACTCCACTGGGGAGCAAGGAAGGCATTCTGTAAATCAAAACAATTAAAAAATAATTAGTCAATTCATTCATATTAATTTGTCCTGCAATTCTTGTAAACTTAATTATATATGATGGTATGCATTAATCTTATTCATCCCATTCATAACATATTTTATCGTTCTTTAATATTAATTTGATCTACAACATACACATAGTATAAATAAATAAATAAATATATGGTTTACTATTTACAATTAATTACCCTGAGAAGAGCTCCCCTGGATGCACTGAGGTTGATATTCTTGAGAATGGGGAGTTTGAACTTGTTAACAATTGTGATTCTTCCAGCACGGGGATTGTACGCATCAGCGCTAATGGCATCTCCAATGTTCTCCTTAATCTTCATTGCACAGATACCCTGCTCTATTCCATTCATGCTCTCGCTACCCCTTGATGATGAACGAGGTCTTACCATGTCAAGGCTTTCTTTCACTTGGACAATCTCTCCTCTGTTCTCGTTGGGGTTTTGTAGTTTCGATGCAAGTTCTCTGTTGATACCGAGAGCATTAGCTAAGAACTCTGTGTCGAACCCACTGAGGATGTTATTCCTTGATTGCAGGATCTCACTCACACCTTCTCTGTTCAGTTTTTGCCCTCCTCTTTGCTGCTGCTGCTGCTGTTGTTGTTGGCTACCAGCTAACATGAATTCCTACAGATTCAATCAACCATTCATCAATCTTCAAAATCCATTATAAGTTTAAGGTTAGCACTATATATATCTATATAATAAAACACAAAGAAAGCTATCAAGTGGTTCTCCTTCAATTCCTCCAAAAATTAAAGGCTCAGATCTAACCTCACAAAACATATTTTCCCCCTAAAAGTTTTCCTCCAAAACTCAAATTCAAATTCCCCACCCAAAACAACTCCTATATTTATTTATTTTATTTTATTTTTCTCTCTCTCCCCCTCCCTCTTCTATTCAAAAAATTAAGAAAATAACATTTTAATTTTTTTTTAAAAATAAAAAATTTAAAAACTAAAAAAATGACAAATTTAAAAACTTTTAAAAAAGTTCAAAAAAATCAAAAAAATTATATACTATGTTTTTTGCTGAACCCAAAAAATTTCTCATATAATATGTTTGCTACTTCAATTAATTTGTTCGAATTCCAAATTTTTTTATATGATCAAATATGGTGCACCGTTCCGAAGACGTGCCGTAGGGACGTGTGAATGGGCAAACCTAGTGTATATATATATAGCATTAATTGCTATATATATAAAGGTTTTGAAGGAAATATAACATGAATACCCTGTGATGGAGATCAAGTTGGTTGTCCTTGTTGCTTATGTCTGTTACACTAACAGCAACAAGTGGAGAGTCTCCATCATTGTGAACCCATCTGGTGACTCCAACGTGCAACGCGATTATATCACCCTCTCGGATGCGGTTAACAGCCTGGTGCTGATCTCTTACTCTCCACTGGCTTTCCCTATCATTCTCTCTTTTTGTTTGTTGCTGAGACTCCTGGAAAATCTGGAATGATTCTGGACATCCTGGCACTGATGCACCCAGAGTACCCCTACCTGCAATACATATTAATTTGCACTTGTAGTTATTAAAACAAAGAGATATAATTGTAGAAGAAGAGTGTTAAAAGGGTAATTAATTTCTAGCTTGCCTTGCACAATGTAGACAAGAGATGGGGCATTCTTGTAGAAAGGCAAGAGAAGTCCTCCAGGTTGGATAATTACGCGCTTGACTGACACTCCAGCACACTTAAACTGGTCTGCAATTGGATCATATATTTCAGTTACACCTGCTTCGGACCTCAGTCTGAATGTAGGCTCTTGGGCATTCAGCCTCTCAATCCTGCACTCGCTCGGCGATACGAATCCTACTTTAGCTAGAGAGGCATGGGACAGAAGGAGCAATGTAAGAGCAAGAGAGAGCAAAGAAGTGATAGAGGAAGCCATAGGTTTTTTCTTCTGTTGAGGGATCGATGAGGGTGAAGAGGGGAGGGGGGGAGGGTTTATATAGGCTTCAAGTTTGGATGTATATGGTGGTAGGTGACGAGGGTATTGCGACACTTTGAGCTCTGCATGGCTTCAATCTGCCGCATAACCGAGAGACGAGTGCTAAGTGGCATTAGCTGCAGATACACGTGTAGAGTTTATGCTGTACGTAGTGCCTGTTTTTGGATGGGTATGGATCCTGCGTGGGATTCATCCAGGGAGTTGTTTAGCTGGTGATCGAAGAACTTGATGAGATTAGGTGTTTGATCTTGGTTTTTGAATTCTTGAAGATCCAAACCCGTTAACTCAATAACCCGAAACATATATATAATTTGGATATGCATGTTAATTTAATTTTATGCATATATATGGGGGCTTATATATTCCCTGATATATATTGCACATGAGGGTCATTTTTAGTTTTTATCATAGAAGGTTGGCCGTAGCCCCCCATCCCCGGTTTCATTAAAAAACTTTTAATAAAACATACATTAAAAAAAACTTTTAATAAAACATACATTAAAAAAACCTACCTAACAGGCAATGATATTCATGTATCCCACAAGCGAGCCATGATATTCATTCCCTTTCCCAAAACTAGAGCTTCACCGACTCAGATATCCAAATACATAACCAAAATACAAACATCAAAATACGTTTTTCCAAAATACACCGTCAGAAGTCGGTCTTCCTTCCTTATCAAAGCAAGCGATCATACATCCTCCGATGTACCTTCCCTTTCCTGTTATTCTTCCCCATTGGTTGGTTGTGCCACGTCGGAGTACATATCCTTGATCTTCTTCATTTGTTCCTCACCTGCCGTTTTAGAGCAGAATATGATGTTAGCAGCAATCTTGAAAATCATTTGTTGATGCATGGTGTGTCTGTGTGTTAATCTAAAAATCATATTATTCCGTTCTAACCATAACCCCCAGCATATGGCCGCAACACCAATACCCCACATGTCAAGGTCGCTACTACGAATGTTCCCATCCCTCCATCCCCCCCATGCATCTGATAATGTCTAAGGCCCAGCCCCTAAGGTCCCGATTCTGTTTAGTAGATCCCCCCATATTGGCATCGCAAAACTGCATGTCAGTAGTAGATGGTCCACCGTTTCATCATCCTGGTTGCACATAACACAATGGCTCGGTCCCTGCCACCTTCTCCTTGCCAGATTATCCCGTGTTAGGATGACGTTTCTACATGCTAACCAAATAAATCCCCTGACCTTAAGTGGCACTTTCACCTTCAAATTAGGGTCGTATACTCTAATTCCCCCGTCGTTAAGCCTTTTATAAGCCGATTTCACCGAGTATATGCCACCCTTTTCTCCCTCCCATTTAACTTTATCTTCATGGTCATGTCCTGTTGTCTTCCACTCCTGTAAGAAACCTATCAGTTCCTGTTTTTGTCTCCTAGCATCACTGTTGAGCCCACCTGTAAGTCTTGGTCTCCATTGATCATTCTGCCACTGTCTATCCACCTTATCATACTTATCAGTCGCGAATTGGTATGCTTCTGGGAACCTTCTCTTTAGGTTGATAGTACCACGCCATTTATCCTTCCAGAAACATATATTAGTCCCATTTCCTATTGTGAATGTAACCCCTGAGATGAACATGTCTCTAGTACGGCTTACTCTTTTCCAAAATCCGGACATGGACCCCTTGTTTTTCTGTTTCTGGTGCATGCACCCATTCTTCATGTAAGTCGCCTTTACCAATCTACTCCATTTTGACTTAGGCTTTACCTTGAGTTTCCACCACCATTTCCCAAGTAACGCCTGGTTCATTTGGCGAATATTGACCACCCCCAGTCTCCCAAATTCTTTCCTTCTACACATTATTCCCCATTTGATTAATGCGTACCCCTTTCCGTCCCCCGCCCCATGCCAAAGAAACCGTCTTCTCAATTTGTCAATTTTTTTGGAAGCCCAAACCGGCATTTCGTAAAATGACATAAAGTACAGTGTTATAGAGCTTACCACCGAGTTTAGCAAGATCAAACGTCCCCCGAATGATAGCAGTTTACCTTTCCACCCTTTTAGTCTGCTAGCTATCTTTTCTATGGTACCATTCCAGTCCACCCTCCTGATATTTTCGGTCCCGATTGGTAGTCCCAGGTACTTAATCAGTAGTTTCTGGATCGGGCAATTAAGAATGCCGACAATTGTGTTCCCCTCCTCCCCCGTATCGCCTAAGAATGTGATGGAGCTTTTGTGAAAGTTAACCTTTAGTCCTGACCACTCCTCAAAAAGGTAAAGACCCCACTTCAAGAACGTTGCCTGTGTCACGTCACATTCACCAAAGATTAAAGTATCATCTGCATATTGGACGTTCATAACTGCTGATATACCCCTCCTCATACCAAGGCCATTAATCAGTCCATTTTCTCTCTAAGCATGTAGCATTCTATGTAGCCCATCAGCCACCAAAGTAAACATCATTGGTGAAAGTGGGTCTCCTTGTCTCAGCCCCTCCTACATCTGATTTCCTTGCCCGGAACCCCATTTACTAAGACATTGACCTTTGCCGTCGTAAGCCAAATCTTGATCCATCTGATCCACCTGCTCCCGAACCCTTGTCTGGCAAGAATCTCCAGTAAGCATTTCCATTCGACCTTGTCGTATGCCTTCTCAAAGTCTAATTTTAGCATAAACCCCGCCTTCTTGCGTCTCTTCGTGTCTTGAATTACCTCTTGAACTAATGCTACCCCTTCTAGAATATCCCTCCCTGCAATAAACCCAGTCTAATAGTCCTCAATAATGTCCCCAATTAGCCTTCCAAGTCTATTTGCAAGTACTTTCGTAATGATTTTAACCGAACAGTTAATCAAACTGATAGGCCTGAAGTCACCCACCCCTCTCGCAACTTGTTTTTTAGGGACTAGACACACATGAGCATAATTGAGTCTCTCCAGGTTAAGACTACCATCATAGAACGCATTCATGACCTCTATAATGTCAAGTTTAACAATATCCCAAAATCTCTTATAGAAAAGAATAGGGAACCCATCCAGTCCTGGCACCTTATCCTGTCCCATCCCCCACACCGCTACCTTGACCTCCTCCATTGTGAATGGTTCTTGTAGAGCGTCCACTCTAGCGTGGTTGTCTTCCTGCAGTTCCTCCCATATGCTTTCGTTGGATTCACTTTGTCCGACCCTGTTTTGCCCAAATAATTCCTTGAACGTAACATGAACATGATTAGCTATCTGACCCTCGTCTAAAACTGAGATACCGCCGATATCCAAGGAGTGGATGTGGTTTTGTTTTCGTCGCATACTTGCGATCTTGTGGAAGTATTTAGTATTAGCATCATCTTCTGTCAGCTACTTGACCCTCGACCGTTGTCGCCACATAATCTCCTTTTTTATGTAAGTGTCTTGAATATCTTACCTGCATGTCGTTAATCTTTGAAACTGGTCCTCCTCAAGCTCGCCTACTTCCTCTTTCCTTTCCAGTTCCTCAATCTCCTTAAGGATAACCTCTTTTCTTCTAAAAATATTCCGGAATGTCACTGTATTCCATTTCCTAAGCCTTCTTCTAAGGGTAGAAAGCTTTTTGTTCAATCTGGCAGCTGGATCTACAAGATCGTTCGCTTCTTCCCAGCCGCTCTTCACCATTTCGTGACATTCATTGTTGGTCAGCCACATTTTCTCGAACCTGAAGATTCTTTGTCTTCTTCTTCCCTCTTCTCCTGTCCCAATAAGAATGAGAATGTGATCCGATGTATTTCGAGTGCCTGATCTTGCCATTGCCAGTGGAAACCTCGTCTCCCAATCAGTAGACACTAGAATCCTATCTAGTTTCGCTAGTGTCGGCTTCCTCCGTCGGTTAGACCACGTGAATCTCCAATCATTAATCGGGATATCCATCAATCTCAAGTTTGATATCAACAAATTGAATTTTCTCATATCATGTCCATTGCCAAGTCCTCCATTTCTCTCATAAGAGTGTTTGACGATATTGAAGTCCCCCCTATTACCCATGGTAACCTCCATCTTCCCCTGATGTGTAGTATTTCATCCCAGAACTGTTGCCTGTGTATCCTGTCATTTGGGCCATACACTGCCGTAACGGTTTGCCGCCACCCGTCGCTCCTTCTGTGTAGCACCACCGAAACAGTAAGTTTCTCACCCAGTCATCCAATAAATCAAATTTACTGGTATTGACCCCTACCATGACCCCCCCCCCTGATGCCCCAATAGCGTCCCTTACCCTCAATTCCTGTATATGGTCTAACTTTAGACCCCTGATAACCAAGTCAGTTGGTTGAGCTAGTTTAGTCTCTTCCAAGAAGGCAATGTCGATGCTGTTATTTCTAACCACCTCCCATACCATTCTACGCTTGGTCGCTTTGCCAAGCCCTCTCACGTTTCAGAAAATGATGTTACACATAAAAAATATCATTACCACCCTCTGCCTGCAGAGTTGCATCAACTCTACCAGGCTATGGGACACGCAGTGTAGCTGCGGTCCTCCTTCTAAAACCCATTGTACGGACCCAATATTTTCCAATTCCCTTCCCCGAATAACAACAATAATATTTGTGTGTGCAGTATGATGCAGACTAATACCATAGATGTTTGCAAGCTGAATTAACAAATAATCTGGGATAGCACCAAATAAAGAAATATTGTGTTTTATACCTGCGATGTATTCATAGCTTTTTCGCTTTCCCACCTTTTTGTAAACTTCTTTGACAGTCATTGGCTTGTTCCCTTTGCTCTGCTGTCTCACACTGCGTTTGAACCCTTCTTTCGCCGTAATAGCTTTATTCTTCTTACTGGATTCAGCTATCGCGGTTTCCTCAGTGATGCTTATAATCCCTCTATCATCCTCCGACTGTTGCTCCTCGGACCTGTCTGATTCAGTTTCTGACTGTGAGGAAACTTCTGATTTTTGTTTGTTGGCCGTAGCCCAGCTGCCCAACATAACCTTCACTCCTTTTTTAACCTCACGTTGTACTCTTTTTTCCACCTCTTTTTTTAGTAACTCTTCAATTTCTGGTCCGTCCTTCTCAATAATGGCCTCGCCTTGACACAACAGATCTGTAATACACTGAGTCCCCGAATATTTAATCCCATTGGGCCCTGACTGAAGCCCAGCCCCTAGCCCATTAGCTATCTCACTGTGGCCCAAGCTCACCTCTCTAACCTGCACTTTCGAATTTCCCTCTTTCACGCCCTTCTCGAGCTGTACAAGGGGAGTCCATCGGTTGTCGTTCCCTTCCAGTACAGACTTGACACCCCCATCAGGTAACTGTTACTCCTCCACTATCGCCAGACATCCCTCCCTACCAATTCCCTCGAGCCCCAAAGACTTCGCTGTTTTGCTTACCTCCTCACGAACCGTTGTACTAGCTGATGTGAGACCTTGTACAGCTGTAGTAGGCTCAATGAAAGTGAAGCCCTTTGGCCCCCTCTGCTGATCCAGCTTAGACTTGAAGCCAGCTGTAGATCGTTGTACGATCTTGGTGCTTTTTCCAAAAGAAAATTCCCTTTCCGCAAGATCTCCTCCCACTTCGTGCCCCATGGTGATTAGCAGTATCTGTGCATTGTCTTCAACCTGTTTGCATGGCAACCTTGGTTCCTCCACAACGCCGTCATCATCTTCAACCTCTCACACTTTCTTACCATCCGCAATTTCCGCCCACTTCTGTGCCCTCCGCACACCGTCACCTTCATTGAATAGTTTCTTTTTTATTGTCTTTTGCTGCCGTGCTTCCCCCGTCATCTCCTCCCCCCCTCCCCCCCCCTCCCCCTCTCACTTCCTCTACGGTAAGCTTTGTCAGAAATGTTTTGTTTTCCACCATTACCGTAATCCATCTAGGTAACATGTTCTCGCCATGACGAACCATTCTTACTCTTGCCATACCCCCTATCTTCGCCACCGTTTGAGCGTCCATCTCTAATACATTGTCCAAAGCTCTCAGCACATCTTGGAAGCCTCCGAGCTCCCAGCAATGAAGGGGTAATCCAGACAGAGTCACCCACATCCCCCTGGACTCATCTTCGATGATTGAACCTTCGTCGCCCATCCACCGTCTAATGGAGATCCCATACTATCTGCCTATGATCTTTAGTTCGTCGCATCTTGATAGAGCTGCAACTCCTTCTGCCGTAGGGAACTCTGCTAGCCAAAAATCTTTAACTCTATGGAGAATCCACGTACGCTGGTTAAAAGATACAGAGAGCTATTTTAGACCCATTATGACTTCTTCCGTAGACGGTTTCCCGCTCACCGCCCTAATAACCCCCATCTTCACTTGAAGCATCTCCCTGTTCAATCTCATAACCTCCGTAACTGAGACCACTGCTCGATGCACCTCCAATTTCGTTACTGCCGATCAAACGTCTGGTCCCTGTCTGCCCCGTCTCGCCTCTCTAACCGCGAAAGCGTGAACCTTATGCCCAGGATCTTTGCATTCGAAGCAAATGAAAACTCCAAATGGGCACTCCTCCTTGCGGTGCTGGTCGCCATAAAATAAACATGTCACCTCCCTGATCGTTGTCTTCGCGGCCTCCCTCTTCTTAGCCGATTTGGACCTGTACACCTCCCACACCCCCTCCTCATCTAACTCGTCTTTGCGTGTTTCCCCACCCCTCCTTCACACCTCCCGAAGAGCGGAGAGTAGCTCCAGCTCAGTGAAGTTGGCTGCAGAGTTAGGGGATCTGTGTGTTGAGGCAGGCTGCTGGATAGGTTGCGTTGTTTTAGGGGATAGCTCAATGGCAGGTGAGCTTTGGAATTTCGCTGGTGATGGGCTACCCACCTTAGTATAGACAAGCTGGTTGTCCCTGTGCTTTGGCTTGTGGTGGTCGTGAGCGCTCTTGTAACCCCCTCCTCGATGCTCTCTAGGTGACTGCTGCCCAGGTTGGTGCTTTTTACTGCGGTAGTATGTCGGCAACCTAGAGCGCACGCATCGCTGCCCTCCTCCATCTCTCCCCAAAGCTGGTTTAGCGGTATCTCTCCTCGGGGACCTAACCCAGCATCATCGATCATCAGCTCTATCCGCTTGATGCCCCTGCCTGCCCCTAGGATTGCGACGCTCCTCGTCACTGCTGTGTTCGCATGGAGCCCATCCTCGTTCTTTCCCTCTTTCGAGACCAGCCTCACCCCGCATCGTGAGCTCAGGATGTAAGGACATAGTGTGGAGTGAAGAGAAGGTCGGTACAAGGGTGAAAGAGAAGGCTTGTATGTGGTTTAGGTGAAAGAGAAAGTTGGTAGAAGGGTGAAAGAGAAGGCTTGTATGTGGTTGAGGTTAAGGGTTGGAAGTGAGAAAGCAAAGTGCTGAAGACGAAGAGAGTTTTGGTTTTCTGTTTTAAGGGAAGAGAGTTGGGGCAACGGCGGTGAGGGTGGTGGTGGGGAGGTGGGGTTGTTTAAGAGGAGTTGGGGGAAGAAGATGCAGTGGGGAGAGCTAGGGTTTGGAATGGAGAGGCGGTTGACAGGCTAGGGTTTGGGATGAAGGAGAGGGAGAGAGAGGCTCCATGGAAGTGACTCTTTTGTTGTTATTGACTAGCTAATAATTGTAACAGAAATTTTTTAAGAGGTAACAAAAAATAGTATTCATGCTTTCTAATATCAATTACTTCTAATGCAGATCGAGTATATCCGTAATAAGAGCTGATCAACGAGAAATTAAAAGAAATCCATTAGTGATTTTCTGGCTCAACTTGGGGCATTATATTTCTCCAATGAAGAACTGATGAGGACATCGGTTCGAGACGATTCGGACGCTTCTATAAGCGCAGACATCGTCTAGGATGGTTGTTCCACCAGCTTAGTATTTTATTTCAGTACCCATATTTGTTTTTTGGTAATTGTAACCATATGTGCTAGTTTTACGATTTGTACCCTTTATTTTATGCAATAGAATATTTTGAAAATTTGTATTGAGATTTTTTTGAGCCTATATATAAGCCTCTAGATTAATGAAATAAGAATGCTATTATTGATATAAAAAAAATTAATGTGATTGAATTCTGCTCTTCATTCATTTTTTTTTTTTGTGAGACATTAAGATAAATTTTAGGGTTTGTAATAAAGTTTAAAACAACTAGACAAATCTCAAACCCTAACTTTCCTCTTCACAGCCGCCACTCTCCTTCTCTCTCCTTATTTTCTTTTTCTTCTCCTTCCTGGTTGAATCCCGAAACTCAACCCCTAAGGCCACCGGTGTCCCTAGTCTTCCTCACCCCCGAAGCCCTGAAGACTACCTTCGTCCACCTGCAACCCTCGCACCCCTCGCCTGCCTCTTACCTCTTCATCCTTCCTTCCTCCAACCTGGTGCCACCCCCATCGTCATTCACCACCACTGCCCACCCCACTGCCTTTCCCTCCCCACCGATGAACCTGAATCCCCAAAATCACTCGAAGCCCCCTCAGATCCACCACCCAAATCCCCATCAACTCTAACCTTAGTCCCCCAAATCCACTACAATTCAAAACCCTAACCTGTTTGCTGTTTAATGCCCTCCCCCTTCGCTGTTGTGCTGCTTTCTTTCTTGTCGAGCAACAACTCAGCCACAAGCCACCACTCTTTGCTGCCCTTTTTGTTGTCGTCAATCCCTGAAGGTCTTATCTTCATCTTTGACACTTTCCTCAACATCGGTAAACTCTTTGTCTTGCTCATCAACAATGACAATGGTACTTTTTATAATGTTGATCCTACTGGGGTTGGGACAGTTGCCAGCAACATGGTCGTATCCCTTGTATTTATAGCACTTAGTGAGTGGATCAACCTTAGAGTAGTCTCTTTCAGTATTCTTACCTGTATTGTCATTTTTAGGTGCATAGGAATTTGAAGTAGGCTAGCTTGGATAAGCCTTGTTAGGGTACTAAGAAGAGGATGGCTCAGGCCTAGAGGGCTCAGTAGAGGTCTTTGTAGAAGAGTGACCTCTCAAATCACTGGACTTGTAGGGGAAACTTGTTTTAAGAAAATCCATATCGAAGACAAAGGCACAAGCTGTTGCTAATGAGTCAATATTTCTATGAATTAACTCGTTCCTATGATTGGCTCATAGTCTAGCTCTAAACCTAGAGAGAGTTTGTTCTTCAATCTCTTGACCGAAGGCAGTACACCAAATAAAGAAGTCGTCAAACTTATCAGCATACTATTGGGTGGATTTGCTTCCTTTATATAGTTGGTTCCACGAATCTTCCAATCGGGTGTGGAACATAACAACACATATCTCTCAATGAGCTTCTCTTTCATGGTTTCTCAAGTGGTTATGGGTGATAGGCCTCGGCCTCGGCCTCTGCGGGCATGTTCAAGATTGCTTCAGTGTTGTTGAGCATTTCCAGTTAATTTTATCATGACAAATTTGATCTTCAGGGCTTCACTCATGCCAAACCACACGAAATAGTGGTCCATGACACAAATCCAATCGAGAGAAGCTTAGGGTTCCATGTGGCCTTCAAATTAGGGAACGACCACCTTGACGTTCTTTTTGTATTTTTCGTCAGGGTCATAATCTTAACGTCGACCGTCACAAGCATTCCCTTAAGGGATCTGAAGATCAGCTTGAAGCTCAGGGGAAACATTTTGATTCAATTCCACTAACTCAAGCCTCTGACTGATATTGGCGAGAGTTGCTTGAATGGCAGCGAGGGTAGTGAAAATATCAGAGTTATCCATTTCAGTTCAAGGAGGGGCTTACTGAATTCTAGGGTTCCTGATTGGGTGGTTTGGGAGAGGCAAGAAAGGCTCTTCGGAATTTGTGATGGTGCTGCGAAGACTCATTTACCAACGGTGAAAAACTATTTGTCGGGGTGACGTGTGTTTGCTGAAATTTGAAAAAACGTGTCCTAAATGCACCTAAGTTTTGTTTTTGTTTTTTTTTTAAATCTGAAATAAACTAAAATAATCCTAAAATGAATGCAAAATTTATGACTAAATGATGCAAGAACTTGGGTTTTAAAAACATTCGCTCTGATACCAAAATGATGAAAACTTAACCTTAAGTAGAGAATTGCCAAGAATTTTAAAATATTAAGTTTACCAACATGTAGTGCAGATTAAGTCAAAAATTAAACTACTAATTGGTTTGATGAATTTTCAAGATATGAAATAGTTTAACAAACCCAATTAAAGTTTCCAGTCTAACAATCAACAATTATAATTAAGCGTTCTTAGAGCATCCACATTCGTTTGCTAATTTTTTTTTCATTTATCCATTTTATAGCATTTTTGGCCCCTGCAGTCGTTTGCTATTTATCCATATTTTGACTATTTCGCTACAGTACAATGCTATATATAAGCGGATATGAGAATATGCATATTATAAGGGACGGATCTTGAAGATCTGTTCCAATAAAGAAAATTAATTTTTTTTAAGGGACGAAACTCGAAGTTCTGTACGATTTTAGTTTTAATGGTAAAAAATATTTTTAAGTGAATATTTAAGTGGGAAAAAAATCTGGGCCTTGGACAGATCTTCAAATGGTGGGGAGGTGGGACCCATTTCCAAAAAAAATTCACCAAAATATTCTTTTTAATTGTTAAAAAAACTTCGGAAATTTTTTTAAAATTGTGGGACGGATCTGTTAAGAATTGTGGCCTCAAATACACGTAGGCACTGAGTACTTGAAGTTGGAGAAGAAGAGGATGAGAGAAAGAAGCAAGAGAAGACAAGCAGCGAGTAGAAGAATGCAGCCTGGAGAGTTGTGGTCGACCGACCTGGGGGTGCGGTCGACCGACCTAGTCTGTTGAGAGTTCTTCGAGTGTAAAGGTGCAACAGAGGAGAGGACGGTCGACCGACCTTGAGGGTGGGGTCGACCGACTTCGGCGGCTGATTGTTTTTTGGGCTTACGAGTTTAAAGGCCCATTTGCTAGATTTGTGTTTATCTTTTAGGGTTTACTTGGGGCTATATATATGGCTGTAGTCTCTAGGGTTTGTGTGGATCTAATCCATCAATTTTTGTAATCAAGAGGTGAGCCGTTATCATTGTTCAACTTCAAGAGGGGATTGTACCGAGTGTTTCAAATGTGTGAGAGAGAGATTGAGAGTTGTAATCTCTTTTGTAATCTTTATATTTCTTGGGAATAAAAAGTATTGGTTATCTCTGCATATTGATTGTATTCTTATGAGATCTTGCATATATTGTGGTGGTTTGTTCTTGAATCATCTAAGTCTTGAGAGTTTCAATTGCTTGTAGTGTGTTTTCGCTATTAGCACTACGAGTTGTGGGGTAGATCCTCCGACAGGATCTTGAAGATTCGTCCGATCATTTTTTAAAAAAAATTGGCTACATTATAGCATTTTACCACTGTAGCAAACTCGCTTTTCTATATGTATAATATGCATTTAGCTATTTTTTAGCAAATCACGACTGTGGATGCTCTTAGCAAATAAAATATTCAATAAAGATTTGTACGCTAATTGGCAAGTAGAAGCACACACTCAATTTCATGGATGACAGTAAATTTAAATAATATTCTAGAGATGATAAAGCAGTATCTCAAATAACTGAGAAGTGGAAAGAGTTTACAAATATAGAGGAAAGTCTCAAAGATAAAGATAAGATCCCTTCGGGGGTCGACGACAGCAAAGAAGGCGGCAAGAGTGGTGGCTTGTGGCTGAGTTTTGCTCGACAGGAAAGAAAGCAGCACGGCAGCGAAGGGGGAGGGCATCAGACAACAAGCAGGTTTGGGTTTCGAATTGTAGTGGATTTGAGGGATTAGGGTTAGAGTTGATGGGGATTTTAGTGGTGGATCTGATGGGGCTTCGGGTGATTTTGGGGATTCGGGTTCATCGGTAGTGAGGGAGAGGCAGCGGGTGGTCAGTGGTGGTGAGTGACGATGGGGGTGGTGCCGGGTTGGAAGGGGAAGGGATGAAGGGGCAAGAGGCAAGCGAGGGGCGTCGAGGGTTGCAGGTGGACGGAGGCAGTCGCTGGGTCTTCGGGGGTAAGTAAGACCAGGGGCGCCGGTGGCCTTGGGGGTTGGGTTTCAGGATTCAACCAGCTGGAAGGAGAAGAAGAAGAAATAAGGAGAGAGAAGGAGAGTGGCGGCAAGAGGAAAGTTAGGATTTGGGATTTGTATAGTAGTTTTAGAGTTTATCACAAACCCTAAACTTTCGATGCCCGTGTAGCTCAGATCTTCTTTAATAACATTATGAAGCTACATGGTTTGTCAAAAATCATTGTATCCAATAGTGATGTGAAATTAACGAGTTACGTTTGGAATATCTTATGGCACAAGATGTGCACGAAATTGAAGTTCTCTTCAATCGAAGTCTTGGCAATCTCTTCCGTACTCTTGTGGAAGAGAACTTGGAAACTTGGGACTTGAAATTGACTATTACTGAATTTACTTACAACACATCTAAGAATAGAACCACCGACATGAGTCCACATAAAGTTGTGCATAATTATCGTCCTAGGCAGCCCATAAATCTTGTTCCCATGTTAGAACATCACAGAGTTTCAAAGTCTGCATCCACATTTGCATCCCAAGTTCATGATTTGCATAGAGAAATTTTCAAGAAAATTAATGAGAATAATTTTAACTACAAGTTAAGAGTAGATATTAGAAGGAAATTTAAAACTTTCAATGTTGGTGACGAAGTGATGATTCAGCTTCGTCCGGAACGGTTTCCAGCTGGATTCGTTAAGAAATAGAATGCATGTGCTGCTGGTCCATTTAAAAATCTGCATCAAATCAAATGATAACACTACAACACAGAACCTATTCGCCGGCATTTTTTTAGACCTTCACCGGTGGTTTTTTACGCCGGTGAAACATTCACCGGCGTTTACAAAAACTCCGGTGCAAATGCTGCCGAATCGAGCGTCGCGGAAAGATATGCGCATTCACCGGCGTTTTAACTGGATGCCGGTATATCTTTAAAATACACCGGCGGCCAGACAAACGCCAGTATATGGCGATTTCTAGGTGTCGTTCTTTCCCCCCAATATACATTCACCGGCGGTCACATACCGCCGGTATATATCTTTTCACCGGCGATTGTACAAATGCCGGGGAATGTGTAATATTTACCGGCGGTCATAGAGCGCCGGTGTATGCTTGTTTCTAAGCGCCCTTCTTTCCCTACTTACAAACACCAGCGTGTCGTAAAACGCCGCCATATAGATATTCACCGGCGTTTTATAAAACGCCGGTGTATCTTAGGAGTGCTGCAACTTACGGGTACACCCGCCTGTGTGGAAACGCCTCTCTAACGAAATTTTCAACTAAACAATTAGATACACCGGCGTTCTATGAAACTTCGGTGTATGCTCGTTGGTTTTTCCTGCTCCAATTTTTCATTCGATTTCAATTCACAATTTCATTTAAAAAACCTGTAAACTAATTCACAACTGAATCAACCAATTTCAGGCATATTAATGCGCAAATCACAACCAAACACAAGAATTAATTAAGATAATAAAGTTTCACACATAGTCCATTAATCGTCCAAATTCACCGCTTAATTAACATCATAATTAACAAATACAGTAATTAACATCCCAAATATCTCAACAACTACTTAAAACAACAATACAGAACATAACAACAACAAGAACAACATAACAACAACAACTAGAGGCCGCCGACCACAGATCCATACCCCTTGAGTAGCTTCAGTGCTGATCATCAGAATTTCCTTGATCTGGGTGACCGCTCTATGAAAAAAAAACAATAATTTAGTTCAACAGTAAACCAAATATAAGAAAAATAAGTAAAATAAGAAGGGGCTCATATCAAGTGTAGTTTTAAGGAACTGTCATCGTGGAAGAAAACCAAATATAGAAGCCAGAAATGGAAACAGAGAATGGTAGAGAATGAGGATACACCAGGCTAACATAGCGGCATTTTCCTCATCTCTCTCTCTCTCATCCCTGCTTTCTCTTCAGCAAACGCACATAAAGAGATATCAGCAACAACAGCAAGAGCGACAAGAACAACAATAATAATAAATTATTATAAACGAGATGTCTCTATATGGGTTTCCAGATCTCCACTCGAGCCCTTTCTTTCTAATCACAGCCCAATTAAGAACATAGATGACAACCACTAAACAATCTAATCACAGCCCAATCAAAATTTGCCATCCTGGATCTTAAATCTTCAGATGCATGAATTCAGCTTCTTTAACAGTAAAAGAAAATGAAAATGACAATCAAAATCATGCTAAGATGACAATCAGATGCATGAATTCAGTTTCTTTGACAATAAAAGAAAATGAAAATTTCCAGTATCTAAGCATATATGTTTCTCCATTAATTCATCATCCCAACTAAATCATGATGTTTGTGGCTCCAAAAGAAACCTGCACAAGGTTTGTTCAGCCCAATTCTTGTACAGATTTGGAGGATTTTGGTATACAGCCAGCATCCTCTAGTTGACAGTTAACCCATTTTGGTAAAAAAAACATGCTAAGAAGGCAATCAGATGCATGAACTCAGATTCTTTAACAGTAAAAGAAAATGAAAATTTCCAGTATCTAAGCATATATGTTTCTCCATTAATTCATCATCCCAACTAAATCATGATGTTTGTGGCTCCAAAAGAAACCTGCACAAGGTTTGTTCAGCCCAATTCTTGTACAGAATTGGAGGATTTTGGTATACAGCCAGCATCCTCTAGTTGACAGTTAACCCATTTTGGTAAAAAAAACATGCTAAGAAGGCAATCAGATGCATGAACTCAGATTCTTTAACAGTAAAAGAAAATGAAAATTTCCAGTATCTAAGCATATATGTTTCTCCATTAATTCTTCATCCCAACTAAATCATGAAGTTTGTGGCTCCAAAATAAACCTGCACAAGGTTTGTTCAGCCCAATTCTTGTACAGATTTGGAGGATTTTGGTATACAGCCAGCATCCTCTAGTTGACAGTGAAACCATTTTGGTAAAAAAATCATGCTAGGATGACAATCAGATGCATGAATTCAGTTTCTTTGACAGTAAAAGAAAATGAAAATTTCCAGTATCTAAGCATATATGTTTCTCCATTAATTCATCATCCCAACTAAATCATGATGTTTGTGGCTCCAAAAGAAACCTGCACAAGGTTTGTTCAGCCCAATTCTTGTACAGATTTGGAGGATTTTGGTATACAGCCAGCATCCTTAGTTGACAGTTAACCCATTTTGGTAAAAAAAACATGCTAAGAAGGCAATCAGATGCATGAACTCAGATTCTTTAACAGTAAAAGAAAATGAAAATTTCCAGTATCTAAGCATATATGTTTCTCTATTAATTCTTCATCCCAACTAAACCATTGATGTTTGTGGCTCCAAAAGAAACCTGCACAAGGTTTGTTCAGCCCAATTCTTGTACAGATTTGGAGGATTTTGGTATACGTACAGCATCCTCTAGTTGACAGTTAACACATTTTGGTAAAAAATCATGCTAAGAAGGCAATCAGATGCATGAATTCAGCTTCTTTCACAGTAAAAGAAAATGAAAATTTCCAGTATATAAGCATATATGTTTCTCAATTAATTCTTCATCCCAACTAAATCATGATATTTGTGGCTACAAAAGAAATCTGCACAAGGTTTGTTCTCACCCAATTCTTGTACAGATTTGAAGGATTTTGGTATACATACAGCATCCTTAGTTGACAGTGAACCCATTTTGGTTAAAAAATCATGCTAAGATGACAATCAGATGCATGAATTCAGCATCTTTGACAGTAAAAGAAAATGAAAATTTCGAGTATATAAGCATATATGTTTCTCTATTAATTATTCATCCCAACTAAATCATGATGTTTGTAGCTACAAAAGAAACCTGCACAAGGTTTGTTCTCACCCAATTCTTGTACAGATTTGGAGGATTTTGGTATACATACAGCATCCTTAGTTGACAGTGAACCCATTTTGGTAAAACAATCATGCTAAGATGACAATCAGATGCATGAATTCAGCATCTTTGACAGTAAAAGAAAATGAAAGTTTCCAGTATCTAAGCATATATGTTTCTCCATTAATTCATCATCCCAACTAAATCATGATGTTTGTGGCTCCAAAATAAACCTGCACAAGGTTTGTTCAGCCCAATTCTTGTACAGATTTGGAGGATTTTGGTATACAGCCAGCATCCTTAGTTGACAGTTAACACATTTTGGTAAAAAAATCATGCTAAGATGACAATCAGATGCATGCGATCAGTTTCTTTAACAGTAAAAGAAAATGAAAATTTTCAGTATCTAAGCATATATGTTTCTCCATTAATTCTTCATCCCAACTAAATCATGATGTTTGTGGCTCCAAAAGAAACCTGCACAAGGTTTGTTCGGCCCAATTCTTGTACAGATTTGGAGGATTTTGGTATACATACAGCATCCTCTAGTTGACAGTTAACACATTTTGGTAAAAAATCATGCTAAGAAAGCAATCAGATGCATGAATTCAGCTTCTTTCACAGTAAAAGAAAATGAAAATTTCCAGTATATAAGCATATATGTTTCTCTATTAATTCTTCATCCAACTAAATCATGATGTTTGTGGCTACAAAAGAAACCTGAACAAGGTTTGTTCTCATTCAATTCTTGTACAGATTTGGAGGATTTTGGTATACATACAGCATCCTTAGTTGACAGTGAACCCATTTTGGTAAAAAAATCATGCTAAGATGACAATCAAATGCATGAATTCAGCATCTTTGACAGTAAAAGAAAATAAAAATTTCCAGTATATAAGCATATATGTTTCTCTATTAATTCTTCATCCCAACTAAATCATGATGATTGTGGCTACAAAAGAAACCTGCACAAGGTTTGTTCTCACCCAATTCTTGTACAGATTTGGAGGATTTTGGTATACAGTCAGCATCCTTAGTTGACAGTCAACCCATTTTGGTAAAAAAATCATGCTAAGATGACAATCAGATGCATGAATTCAGCATCTTTGATAGTGAAAGAAAATGAAAATTTCCAGTATATAAGCATATATGTTTCTCTATTAATTCTTCATCCCAACTAAATCATGATGTTTGTGGCTACAAAAGAAACCTGCACAAGGTTTGTTCTCACCCAATTCTTGTACAGATTTGGAGGATTTTGGTATACAGCTAGCATCCTTAGTTGACAGTCAACCCTTTTTGGTAAAAAAATCATGTTAAGATGACAATCAGATGCATGAATTCAGCATCTTTGATAGTGAAAGAAAATGAAAATTTCCAGTATATGAGCATATATGTTTCTCTATTAATTCTTCATCCCAACTAAATCATGATGTTTGTGGCTACAAAAGAAAACTGCACAAGGTTTGTTCTCACCCAATTCTTGTAAAGATTTGGAGGATTTTGGTATACATACAACATCCTTAGTTGACAGTGAGCCCATTTTGGTAAAAAAAACATGCTAAGAAGGCAATCAGATGCATGAACTCAGATTCTTTAGCAGTAAAAGAAAATGAAAATTTCCAGTATCTAGGCATATATGTTTCTCTATTAATTCTTCATCCCAACTAAACCATTGATGTTTGTGGCTCAAAGAAGATTTTAGATCCAGGATGACAAATTTTGATTAGGCTTTGAATGGAGATTCTAGTCATAGATCGATTCTTCGGAGTCCGACTTTATAAAGGAAATACCATTTGGAAGTATGCGGGTACATGTTTGTTGGATAACCAAAACTCCCATTTTTTTTTGAAGAAAAATAAGAATAGGGCTCATATCAAGTGTAGTTTTAAGGACTTGTCATCGTAGAAGGAAACCAAATATAGAAGCCAGAAAGAGGAATAGTAGAGAATGAGGATACACCAGGCTAACATAGCGGCATTTTCCTCATCTCTCTCTCATCCCTGCTTTCTCTTCAGCAAACGCACATAAAGAGACATCAGCAACAACAGCAAGAGCGACAAGAACAACAATAATAATAAATTATTATGAACGAGATGTCTCTATATGGGTTTCCAGATCTCCACTCGAGCCCTCACTTTCTAATTACAGCCCAATTAAGAACACTTGTTGATAGTCACTAAAAAATCCAATCACAGCCCAATCAAAATTTGTGATCCTGTATCTACAAATATATATGCTTAGATACTGCAAATTTTCATTTTCTTTTACTGTTAAAGAAGCTGAATTCATGCATCTGATTGTCATCTTGGCATGATTTTTTACCAAAATGGGTTCACTGTCAACTAAGGATGCTAGCTCTATACCAAAATCCTCCAATTCTGTACAAGAATTGGGCTGAACAAACCTTGTGCAGGTCATAGAATGTCATCTAAGCATGCTATATGCCAAAGTGGGGTTGGTCATAGAATGCATGAACGACACGTATTAGTGTTTGAAGAACAATAAGAACAGGGCTCATATCAAGTGTAGTTTTACGGAACTGTCATCGTGGAAGGAAACCAATTTAATATAGAAGCCATAAATGGAGCCAGAAAGAGGAATGGTAGAGAATGAGGATACACCAGGCTAACATAGCGGCATTTTCTTCAACTCTTTCTCATCCCTTCTTTCTTTTCAACACACGCACACAGCAAGAGGGGGTTGGTCCAACAATAATAATAGATTATAATAAACGAGATGTCTCTATATGGATTTCCAGATCTCCACTCGAGCATTAATCACAGCCCAATTAAGAAACATAGACGACAGCCACAATGCAGACTCACAAACACTAATACGTGTCTTTCATGCATTCAAAATTATAATATCTTCAAAATTACCAATTTAAAGACTTACCGGTGGAATTATCCGTGGGTTCTTTTCTATTACCACAATAAAGGATGAGAATTTGCTTGCATTATCACCAACCGGTTGCCCGACAGTGGGCGGCGTGCTACTCTCTCCCTCCTCTGTTTGACTGCCACTATTATCTAGGATTAACAAACCAACATAATTACAAAAAATTTAAAAAGTGAGATTTGTAACAAATTCAACTACAATGATAGTTTGATGCAAATGACACTAAGCATTGTTTAATGTAAATGACACCAAGCAGTAGAAAATAGAAAGATAATTAAACCAATTATTAAATTCACATACAACATGTTCGGAATTACAAGATATAATATTACAACTAGATTTAAGACACGAAAATTACAGGACATATAATATTGAGCTATGAAAATCAAGTAAACTACAATACGACATCTTCCAATACATCGCCCGCTTTGACAGTAAAAGAAAATGAAAATTTCCAGTATCTAAGCATATATGTTTCTCCATTAATTCATCATCCCAACTAAATCATGATGTTTGTGGCTCCAAAAGAAACCTGCACAAGGTTTGTTCAGCCCAATTCATGTACAGATTTAGAGAATTTTGGTATACAGCCAGCATCCTCTAGTTGACAGTTAACCCATTTTGGTAAAAAAAACATGCTAAGAAGGCAATCAGATGCATGAACTCAGATTCTTTAACAGTAAAAGAAAATGAAAATTTTCAGTATCTAAGCATATATGTTTCTCCATTAATTCATCATCCCAACTAAATCATGATGTTTGTGGCTACAAAAGAAACCTGCACAAGGTTTGTTCAGCCTAATTCTTGTACAGATTTGGAGGATTTTGGTATACAGCCAGCATCCTCTAGTTGACAGTTAACCCATTTTGGTAAAAAAAACATGCTAAGAAGGCAATCAGATGCATGAACTCAGATTCTTTAACAGTAAAAAGAAAATGAAAATTTCCAGTATCTAAGCATATATGTTTCTCCATTAATTCTTCATCCCAACTAAATCATGATGTTTGTGGCTCCAAAAGAAACCTGCACGAGGTTTGTTCAGCCCAATTCTTGTACAGATTTGGAGGATTTTGGTATACAGCCAGCATCCTTAGTTGACACTTAACCCATTTTGGTAAAAAAAACATGCTAAGAAGGCAATCAGATGCATGAACTCAGATTCTTTAACAGTAAAAGAAAATGAAAATTTCCAGTATCTAAGCATATATGTTTCTCTATCAATTCTTCATCCCAACTAAACCATTGATGTTTGTGGCTCCAAAAGAAACCTGCACAAGGTGTTCAGCCCAATTCTTGTACAGATTTGGAGGATTTTGGTATACATACAACATCCATCTTTGACAGTCAACACATTTTGGTAAAAAAATCATGCTAAGATGACAATCAAATGCATGAATTCAGTTTCTTTAATAGTAAAAGGAAATGAAAATTTCTAGTATCTAAGCATATATGTTTCTCTATTAATTCTTCATCCCAACTAAATCATGATGTTTGTGGCTCCAAAATAAACCTGCACAAGGTTTGTTCCGCCCAATTCTTGTCCAGATTTGAAGGATTTTGGTATACATACAACATACTTAGTTGACAATGAACTCATTTTGGTAAAAAAATCATGCTAAAATATCAATCAGATGCATGAATTCAGCATCTTTGACAGTGAAAAGGAGAGAAATCAAGAGTAATTACCGAAGAGAGAGAGGGGGCCGACCAGCAGGGCGACGAGCGGTGGCGTAGGAGATAGAGAGAGAGCAGGGCGACGAGCGGTGGTTTTCGATCGCAAATTCACCGCAAAATAGAGAGAGGGAGGAGGAAAATCGAATTGGGCTGTCGAAGATGACGAAGGGTCGGAGGCGAAGCGCGCGAAATAGAGAGAGGGAGGAGGGAAAACGAAGGCGGCGAAAATTAGGTTTGGGAATTAGCGAGCGAAATGTTAGGGTTCGTGGGGATTTATCTCAGTTAATTGACCGGCGTTTGAAGTTACGAACGCCAGTGAATGTATCTATGTATTCCCCGGCATTTGTTATTAAAACGCCGGTGAATAATACCATTCATCGGCGTTTACAAATAAAATGCCGGTGAATATCATGATTTTCCGGCGTTTTATAGAGGCCGCCGGTGCATAACCATCCAATCTGACGCCCTATTCCTGGTCACTCCCTACCCCGGCGCGAATGGTAAAATGCCGGGGAATATACGCCGGTAAATCGCACATGTTTTGTAGTGTAATGCCTATATCGTTGACCTTCCTGAAGGTTTTGGCATAAGTAAGACTTTCAATATTGAGGATCTAGTACCTATGAAGCCCCGGAATTTATCCCTAGAAATGCTATTATAGATGAGCCTGCCCTGCAGCCTAATGGTGAGATTCCCACATTTTTTCTTCTACCTGATACTACTTACCCACCGACAGATAAATTGGATAATATTTTAGACGATCGGATAATCTCTACTAGATAGGGTGGTATTCATAGGTATATGATAAGATGGATAAACAAGCCGGAGTCGGAGAATACTTGGATAGATCGTGAAGAGCTCCAGCACTTGGATACAGAACTTTTGGAGCACTATGACAGGAGGACTGATTATGATTTGACTGGGTCGAGCCCTCTCCCATCCGGAGAGAATGATGAGGACATTGATCCGAGACGATTCTAGCACTTCTATATGCACAGACATCGTCTAGGATGGTTGTTCCATTAGCTTAGTATTATATTTCAGTACCCATATTTGTTTTTGGCAATTATAACCATCTATAACTATTATAATGGGAGAGATGGGGTTCCAAACAAATAAACATTTTTTTATTGTTTTTTGTATGTGTGCAAACACGTGCAGCACACGTGTTGGTAGGTTTTTTTGTCCTTTTCCTTCCTCCTCCACGTGCATCGCACGTGCATCATACTAGAGGCTTTTTTTGTCCTTTTCCTTCGTCCTCCACGTGCATCGCACGTGCATCATACTAGTATGTGGTAGTTTGACGATTTGCACCCTTTATTTTATGCATTCGAAGATTTTGGAGATTTGTATTGAGATTTGTTTTGAGCCTATATATAGGCCTCTTGATTAATGAAATAAGAATGCTATTAATGATATAAAAAAATATTGTGATTGAGTTTTGCTCTTCATTCATATTTTTGTGTGAGACATTGAGATAAATTTTAGGGTTTGTGATAAACTCTAAAACTACTATACAAATTCCAAACTCTAACTTTCCTCTTCACAGCTGCCACTCTCCTTCTCTCTCCTCATTTTCTTCTTCTTCTCCTTACTGGTTGAATCCCGAAACCCAACCCCCAAGGCCACCGACGTCCCGGGTCTTCCTTACCCCTAAAGCCCCAACGACTGCCTCCGTCCACCTACAACCCTCGGTGCCCCTCGCCTGCCTCTTGCTGCTTCATCCCTTCCCCCTCTAACCCGGTGCCACCTCCATCATCACTCACCACCACTGACCACTCGCTGCCTCTCCCTCACCACCGACGAACCTGAATCCCCAAAATCACCCGAAGCCCCATCAAATCCACCACCCAAATCCCCGTCAACTCTAACCCTAATCCCCCAAATCCACCACCCAAATTCTCGTCAACTCTAACCCTAATCCCCCAAATCTACTACAATTCGAAATCCTAACCTGCTTGTTGTCTTACGCCCTCGTCCTTCGCTGTCGTGCTGCTTTCTTTCTTGTCGAGCAACAACTCAGTCACAAGCCACCACTCCTTGCCACCCTCTTTGCTGTCGTCGACCCCCAAAGGTCTTATCTTCATCTTTGACACTTTTCTCGACATTGGTAAACTCTTTCTACTTCTCAGTTATTTGTGATACTGCTTTATCATCTCTAGAATAATATATAAATTTACTGTCGTCCACGAAATTCAGTGTGTGTTTCTACTTGCCAATTAGCGTACAAATCTTTATTGAATATTTTACTTGCTAAGAACTCTTAAGTATAATTGTTAATTGTTAGACTATAAACTTTAATTGGGCTTGTTAAACTATTTTATATCTTGAAAATACATCAAACCAATTAGTAGTTTAATTTCTGACTTAATCTGTACTACATGTTGGTAAACTTAATATTTTAAAATTCTTGAAAATTCTTTACTTAGGGTTAGGTTTACTTCAAAGAACCCTTTGAACATATCATGGAGACAATGTGGAATGATAGAACTGGCACTACAAAAGAAAGTAGATTTTCCGGCGCTTTTTGACGTCTTTACCGGCATTTTTTTACGCCGGTGAAACATTCACCGGCGTTTACAATAGCGCCGGTCCGAATGCCGCCGAATCGAGCGTCGCTGAAAGAAAGGGGTCTACACCGGCGATTTTCCTGGGTGCCGGTAAATGTGAAACCTACACCGGCGGCCTAAAAACGCCGGTGTATTGGGTCCTCTGAGTGCCGTCTTTTACTTCCAATATACATTCACCGGCGGCTATAAACCGCCGGTGTTCATCAATTTACCGGCGTTTACAGAAACGCCGGTGTAGAATGAACGTTCACCGGCGTTCTATGACCGCCGGTGTACGTCCGTTTATGGTTGCCCGCTTTTCCCTACTCACAAGCTCCGGCGTGACCAAAAACGCCGGTAAACTGAACTACACCGGCGTTTTATCAAACGCCGGTGTTCCTTTTTGCCCTTACAACTGACGGTATTCACCGGCGTCTAGCGGCATACACCGGCATTTGTGTGACCGCCGGTCTATCGCACACTGCAACTAATTCAATAGATAGACCGGCGTTTTATAAAAATCCGGTCTAGCTATGCCCGTTTGTATTCCTTTCTCCGTTTTCCGTTCGATTTCAATTCACAATTTCTTTTACAAAACCTGTAAACTAATTCATAACTACTGATTCAACCAATTTCATTTCATATTAATGCGCAAATGACAACCAAACACAAGAAATATAATAAAGTTTAACACGTGTCATATCCAAATATCTCAACAAACTAATTAACAGTGTCATAATCACAACCAAATTCACTGCAAAATTAACAGTCATAATCACAACCAAATTAATAGACCAACGAACATCCCAAATATCTCAACATCCCAAATATCTCAAGTCTGACAAATATCCCAACTAAACCGCCTGACATAACTCTCATCCAAAAAAAACAGTTTGACATAACAGCAAGGAGGACATAAGAACAATCATACAGCAAGGACACAAGAACAGCAAGGAGGACCACGGAGTCATACCCTCGAGGAGCTTCAGTTCTGATCATCAGAATTTTCTTCATCTGGGCGACCGCTCTGTGAACAAAAAAAAACAATAGTTTAGTTCAACAGTATACCACAATACAGAATATACATATTTTTTGAACTTGCAAAAAAAATCTAACTGTATCTTAAATTATAAGATCAAAGTGCCAATTGCAAATGGAATTGTTGATGATATATAGAGAGGTAAAATAATTACATTGCAATGCTAAAAATCCGGTACTTAATTTTGTTTTTTAAATATATCTAAAATAACAAAACAAATGAAAATTCAGTATCTAACTTGAAAACTCTATATTATCTCCCTTGATTGGGAATATCCACTACCTAAAACAGTAAAACAAATAAAAATTCAGTATCTAAGCATCTCTTTCATGGACTGTTCAGACAATCCATGAAACTGTCATCGTGGACGGAAACCAAATATAAGAAAAATAAGAAAAATAAGATAGGGCTCATATCAAGTGTATTTTTAGGGAACTGTCATCGTGGAAGGAAACCAAATATATATAGAAGCCAGAAATGGAAACAGAAAGGAGAAAGGTAGAGACTTTGGATACACCAGGCTAACATAGCGGCATTTTCCTCATATCTCTCTCATCCCTTGTTTCCCTTCAGCACATGAACACAAAGAGACATCAGCAACAACAGCAAGAGCAATAAGAACGACAATAATAATAAATTATTATGAACAAGATGTCTCTATATGGGTTTCCAGATCTCCACTCGAGCCCACTCTTTCTAATCACAGCCCAATTAAGAACATAGACAACATCCACTAAACAATCCAATCATAGCCCAGTCAAAATTTGCCATCCTAGATCCAATCATAGCCCAGATAAAAAAACCATGCCGAAGATTGCAATCAGGTTACATTAACAGTATCTGAAAATAAAAATTTCCCCACTATCTGAGCTTATATGTTGCTCTCCAACTATATCGCAAAACCCAAGTGTTGTGCACATCCGGCCGGAGGCCTGTGGCATACGTACCTATATACCATCCTCAGTTCAAAGTGTACCCATTTTTGGTATCAAAACAAACATGCCAAGAAGACAATCAGGTGCATGATATGAGCTTCACTAACAGTTAAGTGAAAATAGGACCAAAAAAATAGCCTTAGAAGACCATCAGGTTTGTGAAGTAAGCTTCACTAACAGCGAAAGAAACTGGGGATGCTATGCAGCATACTTTGTTTGGAAATGAACCCATTTTGTGTTAAGAAAACCATTTTTGGCCGAAGATTGCAATCAGGTTACATTAACAGTATCTAAAAATGAAAATTTCTCCACTATCTGAGCTTATATGTTGCTCTCCAACTATATCGCAAAACCCAAGTGTTGTGCACATCCGGCCGGAGGCCTGTGGCATACGTACCTATATACCATCCTCAGTTCAAAGTGTACCCATTTTTGGTATCAAAACAAACATGCCAAGAAGACAATCAGGTGCATGATATGAGCTTCACTAACAGTTAAGTGAAAATAGGACCAAAAAAATAGCCTTAGAAGGCCATCAGGTTTGTGAAGTAAGCTTCACTAACAGCGAAAGAAACTGGGGATGCTATGCAGCATACTTTGTTTGGAAATGAACCCATTTTGTGTTAAGAAAACCATTTTTGGCCGAAGATTATACCTACATACCATCCTCAGTTCACAGTGAACCCATTATTTGGTCAAATTCAATTGCCAAGACGACAATCAGATGCATGAAAATAAGCTTCACCAACAATAAAACAAAATGGGTTCACTTCAACAACAGCAACAACAGCAAGAGGGAACCAAATATAGAACAATTGGGTTTTGAATGGAGATTGTAGTCATAGATCAATTCTTCATAGAAGAAAAATACGAATAGGGCTCACAGCAAGTGTAGTTTTAACTGGAATTGTCATCGTGGAAGGAAACCAAATATAGAAGCCAGAAAGAGGAATGGTAGAGAATGAGGATACACCAGGCTAACATAGTAGCATTTTCCTCATCTCTCTCTCATCCCTTCTTTCCCTTCAACACACGAACACAAAGAGACATCAGCAACAACAACAAGAGCGACAAAAACAACAATAATAATAAATCATTATGAAGAAGATGTCTCTATATGGGTTTCCAGATCTCCACTCGAGCCCTCTCGTTCTAATCACAGCCCAACTAAAAACATGGACAACAGCCACTGAACAATCCAATCACAGCCCAATCCAAATTGGCCATCCTGAATCTTAATGAAATAAGCTTCAGTAGTAGTAAAAGAAGATGGGGATGCTAGCAGCAAACTCAGTTTGGAAGTGAACCCTTTTTTGGTTAAAAAATCATGCCAAAGATGGCAAACAGGTTACTTTAACAGTATCTTGAAATGAAAATTTCCATTAATGCCTCAGTTCACAGTAAACCCATTTATTATCAAAAAAACATGGCAAGAAGACAAGCAGATGCATGAAATGAGCTTCATTAACAGTGAAAGAGGATGGGGATGCTAGCAGCATACGCAGTTTGATGGTGAACCCATTATTTGATCAAAAGATCATGCAAAAGAGGGCAATCGGCAGGATACCTTAACAGTAAGTTAAAACGAAAATTTCCATTAACTGAGCTTAATTATATGTTGCTCCACTAATTGTTGTGCCCAACTAAATCTAAAACCAACTTGTTGTCCAAATCACAGACCATTTTGGCGTACGTAGGTATAGCATCCTCAGTTCACAGTGAACCCATTTATTATCAAAAAAACATGGCAAGAAGACAAGCAGATGCATGAAATGAGCTTCATTAACAGTGAAAGAGGATGGGGATGCTAACAGCATACTCAGTCTGGTGGTGAACCCATTATTTGATGAAAAAATCATGCAAAATAGGGCAATCTGCAGGTTACCTTAACGGTACTTTAAATTGAAAATTTACATTAACTGAGCTTAAGTATATGTTGCTCCAGTAGTTGTTGTGCCCAGCTAAATCTAAAACCAACTTGTTGTGCAAATCACAGACCATTTTGGCGTACGTAGCTATAGCATCCTCAGTTCACACTAAACCCATTTAGTATCAAAAAAACATGCCAAGAAGACAAGCAGATGCATGAAATGAGCTTCATTAACAGTGAAAGACCATGAAAATTTCCAGTATCTAAGCATTTATTTTTCTATTAATTCTTCATCTCAACTAAACCATTCAAGTTAAGGAAATCAAGATGCATCTATCTGAAAAATATGCTAAGCTTGGAAAATAAGGGAAATCAAGAGATGATACCGAAGAGAGCGAGAGAGAGAGCGGAGGAGGGAAATCGAAAATGACGAATAGGGCTCATAGCAAGTGTATAGTTTTAACTGGAATTGTCATCGTGGAAGGAAACCAAATATAGAAGCCAGAAAGAGGAATGGTAGAGAATGAGGATACACCAGGCTAACATAGCGGCATTTTCCTCATCCCTCTCTCATCCCTTCTTTCCCTTCAACACACGGACACATAGAGACATCAGCAACAACAGCAAGGATGACAAGAACAACAATAATAATAAATTATTATGAACGAGATGTCTATATATGGGTTTCCAGATCTCCACTCCAACTCGTCTCTTTCTAATCACAGCCCAATTAAGAACAATTGGTCACAGTCACTTTTAAAGAAACATATATGCTCAGATAATGGAAATTTTCATTTTAAGATACTTTTAAAGTAACCTGATTGCCATCTTTGGCATGATTGCCATCCTCATCTTCTTTTACTGTTAATGAAGCTTATCTTATGCATCTGATTGTCATCTTGGCATGTTTTTTATAACAAAATGGGTTCACTGTGAACTGAGGATGCTATAGGTACATATGCCAAAATCCTCCGGATATGCACAGCAATTGGGTATTAGATTTAGTGCAGCGATGGACAGGGCTCATATCAAGTATAATATTACGGACTGTCATCGTGGAAGGAAACCGATTTAATATATAACAAGAGGGGATGGTAGAGAATGAGGATACACCAGGCTAACATAGCGGCATTTTCCTCATCTCTCTCTCATCCCTTCTTTCCCTTCAACACACGGACACATAGAGACATCAGCAACAACAACAAGAGGGGATTGGTCCAACAAAAAGTATAGATTATAATAAACGAGATGTCTCTATTTGGGTTTTCAGATCTCCACTCCAGCCCTTTCTTTCTAATCACAGCCCACTTAAGAAAATTAGATTTAGTTGGGCTCAAGAATTAGTAGAGCAACATATAAGCTCAGGTACTGTTAAAGTAACCTGCAGATTGCCATCTTTGGCATGATTTTGTAACAAAAAATGGGTTCACTGTGAAACTAAGTATGCTGCTAGCATACCAAAATCCTCCAAATCAGTACAACAACGCGGCTGAACAAACCTTATCAGCAGGTCATACTATGTCATCTAAGCATGTTATGTGTCAAAGTGGGATTGGTAATACAATGCATGAACGACACGTATTAGTTGTTTGTGAGTATGCAATAGGGTGCAGCTATGAACAGGGCTCATATCAAGTGTAGTATTACGGACTGTCATCGTGGAAGGAAACCCATTTAATATATAAGCCATATATGGAGCCAAAAAGAAGGATGGTAGAGACTTTGGATACACCAGGCTAACATAGCGGCATTTTCCTCATCTCTCCCCTCATCCCTTCTTTCCCTTCAACACACGGACACATAGAGACATCAGCAACAACAACAAGAGGGGAATAGTCCAACAAAAAGTATAGATTATAATAAACGAGATGTCTCTATTTGGGTTTCCAGATCTCCACTCCAGCCCTTTCTTTCTAATCACAGCCCACTTAAGAAACATAGACGAAATACTTATAGACGACACCCACAATGCACACTCACAAACACTAGTACGTGTCTTTCATGCATTCAAGACCATAATCTCTTTAAAAAAACCAATTTAAATACTTACCCTGGGTGGGACTTGGGACTGCTGCCCTATTAAATTGGCCATTTATTCTTGGAGGAGTGCAACTTGTGCCTTTAAGGCAGTCATCTCCTCGTCGTGATTGCCACTTGAACTAGATGGACTCCGTCCAAATAGCCGCGAGGGGGTTGGTCCCAGGCCCATACCACGGACACGCCCATGCTTTTCCTTTCCCCTAACATCGGTCAAGGCAACTCTCTGCCGGGTACGCCAATCTGGACGTGGCGCCGTAGGGTCCGAATCTGAAGCAGAAGAGATTTCATCATACCTTTTCCGAGCATTAGTCTGTAAAAGGACATAACAATCAGAGTTAAAAGCAGATGAGATTTCGACTCCTCATTAGATATTAGTTCACAAATTACCAGAATCCGTGCTGCCTCAGGGCTCGCATACGTCCCATCCTTTGATTTGTGGGTGGCATCAAAAAAGTCAATGTCCCCAAACTCCATAGGCCCCCCCAAATCTTCTGCCTATATATTAGTAAGATGAAATGGTTATAAACAAATAACTGTAAGTAAAAAATTGTTCAATACTATTGCGCCTACCAATTCTTCCCGAACCAGAGCGAAGCTCTGTGTACCAGCGGTTGGCAGCACTAGCTGCTTTGACCGAATGGCAGCTCCCACCTCCGCCCTTTTCTGTACATGCCACAATGAAGTTAACAGAAAAATTCATTATAGCCGCCATACAACCACATACTCATTAGATTTTTGGGGGTTTAATGTAAATACCTGACCGATCGCCGAACTCCAGTAGTGCACAAGAAATTGCCAATCCGAAGGCTCCACATTTTCTGGCACATTCACTGCATTCTCCTCCTCTGAAAGCTCTTTGTTATAAAACTTCGACTTCAATTCACTCTTGTGGTCCCTCCACTTCTTGGAGAGTGACTTATCAACCCAAGGAGCAAGGGCGTCGGCGAACGAGAAGTATTGCTGCAAAATTCATTACCCATCACTAATAATACATATTTCAATAATAATTTTTCGCCGACCAATTATGTATTTTAGATGAGAAATACCTTGATTGTCGTAATAGCAGTGGCTTTTGTGGTGGTTGGCACCTTCGGCCAACTCTCGTATGACAAAGGAAGTATGCGGGAGTTTCTTGCTATAACCCCAATGAATGAAGAAAATTTGCTGGCGTTGTCGCCAACCGGTTGCCCAACATCGTTCGCCTCCACCTCGATCCTTTCATCATTCTGAAGCCTCCAAACATTCGTCATCTTAGTCCGCCCACGATGTTTTTTGACAGTGGGCGGCGTGCTACCCTCACCTTCTTCTGTTTGACTGCCACTATTATGTAGTGGCTACTCATCCCCATGGCTCTCGTTGCCATCATTTATATTTGACCTCTTTCCACGCCTCGGCATGTTGTACCTGTCAATGATTCAAATACACACATGCCAAGAAGACAATCAGATGCATAAAATCAGCTTCATTAATAGTGAAAGAAGATGAGACCTATGCTAGCAGCATACTTAGTTTGGAAGTGAACCCATTATTTGGTTAAAAAATCATGCCAAAGAGGGCAATCAGGTTACTTTAACAGTATCTTAAAATGAAAATTTCCATTATCCGATCTTATATGTTGCTCTACTAATTCTTGAGCCCAACTAAATCTAAAACCCAATTGTTGTGCATATATATCTGGAGGATTTTGGCATACAGCTATAGCATCCTCAGTTCATAGTGAACCCATTTAATACCAAAAAAATATGCCAAGAAGGCAATCAGATGCATGAAATAAGCTTCATTAACAGTAAAAGAACATGAAAATTCTAGCAGCATACTTAGTTAGGAAGTGAACCCATTTTTTGTTAAAAAATCATGCCAAAGATGGCAAACAGGTTACTTTAACAGTATCTTGAAATGAACATTTTCATTATCTGAGCATATATGTTGCTCTACTAATTCTTTAGCCTAACTAAATCTAAAACCCAATTGTTCAGCATATCCGGAGGATTTTGGCATACGTAGCTATAACATCCTCAGTTCACAGTGAACCCATTTTGGTTAAAAAAACATGCCAAGATGACTATCAGATGCATGGAATAAGCTTCTTTAACAATAAAAGAAGATGAAATTTCTAGCAGCATACTTAGTTTGGAAGTGAACCCATTTTTGGTTAAAAAATCATGCCAAAGAGGGCAATCTGCAGGTAACTTTAACATTTTCTAGAAATGAAAATTTACACTATCTGAGCATATATGTTGCTCCACTAATGGTTGTGCCCAACCCAATCTAAAACCTAATTGTTGTGCATCGGCAGTTCACAGTGAACCAATTTTATATCAAAAAAACATGCCAAGAAGACAATCAGATGCATGAAATCAGCTTCATTAACAGTATAAGAACATGAAAATTTCAACATGCATCTATCAGAAAAAAATGCTAAGTTTCAAAAATTAGGGGAATCAACAGATGATACCGAAGAGAGAGAGAGAGCGGGGCGACGAGCGCGGGGGGGGGGGGGGAAGATAGAGAGAGAGCGGGGCGACACGGTCGTTTCCGTTCGCCGATTCACCTCCAAATCGGGATAGGGAGGAGGGAAATCGAAAATGGCGAAGGGAAGAAGGGACGATGACGAATGTTCGAAGGCCGTCGAAGAGGACGATGCGGCGGAGGCAAACGCGCGGGAAGGAGAGCGAGGAAGGAGGGAAAACAAAGCGCTTTTTGTTTTTTACTTTTTTGGGGTTTAGGGAAATGGCGAGCGAAAGGTTAGGGTAGATGGGATTTATCGCAGCTTTTCACCGGCGTTTTAATTAGACACGCCGGTGAATCATAAACTTCACCGGCGTTTTTAAAAAAAACGCCGGTGAATAATAGGATTCACCGGCGTTTTAATTCGGCCGCCGGTATATAACCATCGCATCTGGTGGCCCCATTCCTAATCGCTACCTACCCCGGCGCTACTAGTAAAACGCCGGGGAATATTCGCCGGTAAATCTGGTTTCTTTTGTAGTGTGGTTACAAATTAAAAACAGCCACCGTCGCAATTATATTAATTAGTGCAGTTCTTTGAGAGATTCGATCATGCGCTTGCCACAGCTAAAGAACATCTCTAGTACTAATAATAATTGAATAAAGAGGAAAATCCTGCACTGCTAAATGCAAGGTTTGCTCAGAGGAGCATTTTTATTTTGTTTTTATTTCAGCTTTTGGCTCTCCTTTTGTCTTTTTTAAGGCTTTTATGTTGAAGGTCTTGTTTTATTTCCGATAAGTTGTAAAGCACGCACTTACTATAGACGTGGGTATATGCGAGCAGAAGCATAACAAGGCAAAGAGAAAAGGAGAGACGAAGAGAAATAAGGAATTTTAGAAGCGCAAGGTCCTATGTGCCTAATCCATGCCCTTACTGTATCTAAAACGAATCCACGAGTCCTTTTGTAAGGCATTATGGCTTACAGTGCAACTCACTAACTCGGAGTACATCAAGCTAAGTTCCAACAAAATTCCCAGAAAATCTAGATAACATTCGGTTTTCTATACATCAGTTGTAAAGAGAATATGATTCTAGCTAGTGAGCAGTAAGACATACTTTCTCGCTGTTAGAAGTAGAGTCAAATGTGAACCTTTTTGGGTATATCCCTAATGTACTAGCCAAAATCAACTTCTTCTCGACTAACCCTAATCCTGATAGGCTATGAAGTAAGATCAAATTGACAAATATTGTCCAATGTTCATACGAATCATACCTCTAGAAATTCAAATCGCAAGCTCCTTAATGATACATTGAGCTATAGGAGGGAAATTATCCTTGCGAAAGAAAAGCTTTTAATCAAAGAGTTTGCCAATGCATGCTCATCGGATGCCTAGAGAAGAAAATCAGTCATCTCAAAATACCTATATATAAGAACGAAGAAAAATCCAGAACCTCTTTTCTACAGTTTTAGCTACAATTTTAGAAAAGAAAATTATCCGTAAAACGATTTTAAACTTGCTAGAATTTGAATAAATCAGACATTTTGTTTACAAACTGGGATAAATCCTATGGACATTCACTGAGAAAAAAAAAACAAAAATTATTATGCAAGTAGCAAGATTTTCAATATCCTAAATGTGGGTCTAAAAAGAGTCATAGTACATGTAATGTACATAAATAAACCATTTAAAATTGAAATTTCATTTGCCATTACTTTAGAAAACTTTGGAATTCCATCTCTTTTTCCTTTCTCAAATCATACATCTATTAGGCTATAAATAAATATATAATAATAATCTTGAACATAAAAGAGTTCTTTACTTTCCAATTCATTCCAAAATAGATTGTCAAAAAAGAGAGGAAAATATATATATCATTCCAAAAGTAATAAGATGTAAAAAGGTGGTTTATCTTCAACCTTTTAATAAAACTAGAAAACTACATCATATTGTAGCAAAACAATATGATAGTTTCTTAATGCTTATCCTCTCAACTTAGATAATTTTGCCAACATTACAAGTTGACAATCTCAATGAATACCTCCCAATTTGCCTATATGAACAGCTAGCAAGAGCTCACTACACTCCAACAAAAACCAGAAATAAAAATCTTAATCTAAATGGGCATACTCTAAAATCTCCATAATCTTTAGTTCGGCTCTCCACCAACTTGAAATCTTCCTTGTTTCATTGACTCAATCTACTCTCGTAGAGCCACTGCACGTACGTAGGCGTGGCAAACGGGTCGGATCCTACATAATTCATTCGCACATACATTAAAATTTTGCAGTATCCACTTGAGTATTCGTACCCTCTGAGCTCAAAGTACATATTGAGAATGTAGAGATTTTTGGTAACTTACAAGAGCCACTTGCGGACACCGTCCACCATACTTATTCAAGGAGCGGCTTCAGGGCAATCGGGTTCCCTTGCTAACCCTAGTCACCCCCTCATTTCTATTTAAACACTCATCCCTTCAACCTTAGGAACTCTAGAAAATAACTTGCATCTCAAGTAACAAGAAAGAAAAGAGCGATCATCATGGGGAATTCAAAAGAAGAAACGAGCAGCCCGAAGTCAGAAGAGATGCCACTAAAAGAAAGGCTGAAGAAGCACAGGAGAGAGGTAGCAGGTAACGTTAGTATACCCGATAAGTGGGGGAAGGAGAGCAAGCTCGAGGACTGGGAGGAATCCTCGACAGCTTTAGAGAGAGCTCTGATGCCTGAAGGGATTGTGTTGGCTCAGAAAGCACTTGTGGCTGAGTCCAGGCAAAAGTCCAAATTCAAGAAAAAATGAATATATTCACCTCTTCTAAATATAGAGAAGATAATTTCTCTCATATTGGCACTAGTCATGCTATAAGCTCGAAATGCTGGAATAAAGAAGTCGCAATTGTTGCTGGTTACGGTTTTGCGGATCATCACCATGTCAGGTTCTTTCAAGATATCCTTTATAATTGCTAGAAATGTTGTCTTTGTATTTGATTTTTAATAAAACTTCATCTGATGTCTGTTTATTGCCTAAATTCTAAGCATGAGCAGAAAATTATGTTCACAAAATATACACTTTGTCTGAACAAGAAGAAGAAAATGGAAAACAAAAAAGAGACATGAATAAAAAAAATAAAAGAAAGAAAGATATAAAAAATTCAATGAAGAAAAGATCTTTAATCAAATATTTAACCTCATAAAAACGAAAAAGAAAAAAGAGAAGGAGAAGGGAGGGGAAAGAAAGAAAGAAAGATTAAAACGGTCGGTAAATCATTTTAAGAACTTACAACAGGTACAGCACCAACAGCAACAAACAAAATGAATCAACGATCCCAGAATATGTTCAATTACTGTTCTGTTTGTTTCTTTTCCTTGTTTATTATTGTTTTGCTTCATGAACTTCAGTACTTGGACTGGTTATACAATAATCTCAAGAAAAATTGAGAAAAACAATAGCAAGGAACTACAATTACAAAAACTTCAAGCCAGTTACAGCCCTATAAATCGGGAGATCGCTCTGCACAAAATAAACTATCTCAACATATCCACTGATATGGGTCAGATGACGTGGCCCCATCTGGGCCACCGGATCCCCTCAGAAACAGCGTTTTCGTGATCATCCGGTCAACGCAGGGTCAAACGGGCTTCTGCCGCAATAGGCCCATGGGCCAACGGGTCCGACCCGGCCCAGCAGGGTCTCAGACCCGGTTCCCTGCCTATAAATACCAGGCCCTCCCCTCCATTAACAGGTAATCAATCTTTCACCTCTGAAATCCTAGCTACTGTTGGTCTTCAATAATTGATTAGAACGTTGGAGGGCCTGCCACCGGGATCCCCTCGGTGTTCCTAGGCCGAGTGCAGGTACACGAGACCGAGCCGAGCCTCCAGATCCGAGCCGAACCAACTGGATCTGAGCCAAGCATCCAACCTCCACCTCACTCCTGCCTGCTCCCTAGCCGCTTCCTTAGCCAAGGGTCGGGCGTATAGCCAGTACCGCGACTTCCACTTTATAAATTGAGAGAACTCACACCTGGTGCAGCCACCCCCAAAAACAAACCGCATCAGGTTGGCGCCGTCTGTGGGAAACCTCGGTATGGACCTCAGTCTGACCCCGAACTTTCACGTCATCCCCTCAATCCCAGCCCTCGAATGGCGTCCAAGGCCAGAAGAGCTGTCACCTCGGCACGTCATCCGGATGCTCCTCCCCAGGACTTCCCCGCCGACACCCATGCATCCAACCATCCGAGGGTCAACGACAGGCCCGGGTTGGGCGCCCTCGCTCGGTTGCAACCGACCATCGTCGAGTTATCCAGAACCGACAAGCCAGCCGAACAAGGGGAGGAGCCGCTTCCAACTCGGCCCCGAACCATCCCAGGCATCCATCCCGAGAGCAGGAGCCGGAGCCGGAGCTCAGTCGCACCGACCGAAGGCCGCCTCCCCAACGCGACCCGGTCGGACGAGCTCTAGTCACCCGCCGTGAGTTCCAAGACTTTCGAAACGAGATCCTGGAGGCCATCTTAGCGACCCCCGTCAATGAGACACTCCACCGCTCTCACTCGCGGTCGGACATAGGAGCCAGCGAGTCTCGCGGCCTAACTCGTCCGCCAAAACATAACGAGGACGTCCTAAGACGCCTACAGGAAATGGAGAACCGCCTCGACCATTTCAGCAACGGCGGCTCGGGGGCTCAGGTCATAGGCCGACCTGACCTCCTTTCTCCGCTGCAATCCTACAAGCAGAAATACCCCAGAATTTCCGACCTTCCCAGTTCGAGACCTATGACGGAGAGGGTGATCCTGCGGATCACATGGAGGGATTCAAGACCTTCATGATGATTCACAGCGCTTCGGATCCCCTCCTATGTCGTGCCTTCTCTGCCACCCTCCGGGGTCCCGCTCGGGAATGGTTCTCCAAGCTCGTCCCTGGCTCGATCTACTCGTTCGACCAGCTGGAGGCCAATTTTCTGGCCCACTTTGTGACCAGCAGGAAGGCCGAGAAGACGAGCGCGTCCCTACAAGACCTCCGACAGAAGGAAGGGTAGTCACTCTGACAGTTCGTCCGGATGTTCACCACAGGGCGAGGTCTGTCTCCTCCCTCAACGCTGGGGTCGCCTCGGTAGCATTCCGACACAACGTCCGGCACGGCCAGCTGAAGGCGTCCTTGGCCAAGAAGCCTCCCCTCGATTTCCTTGACCTGCTCAATCGAGTCAAAAAGTACATTCGGGTCGATGAGGCCCTAAATCCCGAGGACGCCAAAGAAGTCCCGGGGAAGGCAAAGCGCAAGGCCGATGAGGTAGAGCCAGCCAAGAAGGTTTCAAAAGACGGGACCGGCATGAAGAGGGTCCTTCGATCCCACGCTTTAAGAGGTACACACCACTGACAAAAAACGTGTCGGCCATCCTCTTAGAGATCGAGGACAGGGGACCTCGTCCAGATGCCCCCTCGACCAACCAGCAACAAGAAAAGGGACCAACGGTTCTACTGCCCTTTTTATCGGGACAACGGGCACGACACCGACTACTGCCACGTCCTGAAGAACGAAATCGAGGCCCTCATCCAAACAGAGTATCTCCGAGAATTCACCCGGAAAGACGCCCGGGACCGAAGAGACACCAGGAACCGGAGGCCTTCTCATCCTCCTCGCGCCCCCAAACTGCATCCCGAGTGAGACCCGGAGCCTGAAGTGACCGGAGGCCAGGCCATTCTGCATTGCGTCCATGGGGGGCCTATGGGAGGGGATTCTAGCACTTCCCACAAGGCGTTAGTCCGAGAGGTAAATGCCGTCTGAGACCTCCCTTCTCCCCAAGTCTAGCAGCTCCCTGTCTCCTTCTCGGGGGAAGACCTGGAGGGGGTCCAGCTCCCGCACTGCGATGCGCTCGTCATCAGCCTCGTCATGGCGAACTACGAGGTTCGTCGGATCCTCGTGGACACGGGATCTCGGTAAATATCCTCTTCCTGGAAGCATTTGAGAACCTCAAGCTCCCCCGAGATAAGCTGAAGCCAGTCGGGTACACCCTGCACAGGTTCTCCAACGTCCCGGTGCCAATAGAGGGGATCGTGACCCTGGATGTCACTGCCGGTATGACCGAATCGGTGGATTTCATGGTTGTGAACGTTAAAGCAGCTTACAATGCCATCCTCGGCCAACCGGAGCTCTGCTCCCTCCAGGCTGTTCCCTCGGCCTACCACCTGAAGTTGAAGTTCCCTACCGAGTCAGGTATCGGGGTCGTTCGGGGGAACCAAGAGGCAGCACGATCATGCTATATGATGGCGGTCGGGGGCAGTGTGTTTCCCCTGGATGCCGTCGAGCTGCAATTCGAAAGGAGCCAGCCAGAGCCCGAACCTACGGACGAACTAGAAGAAGTCTCGTTCGAGATAGGAGACAAGTCAAAATGGTTTCGCATGAGTTGCTCACTTGCGCCCGACCTAAAGTCCGGCCTAATCGACTGCATTCGCCGCAACATCGACCTCTTCGCTTGGAAGCCTTCCGACATGCCCGAGATTTTCGAAGACCTGATCATGCACAGACTGAGCGTGATCCCTGGCTCGAAGCCGATCATCCAGAAGTAACGTAAGTTCACCCCAGAGAGGCAGCAGGTTGTGAAAGCGAAGGTAGACAAGCTCTTGTCTGCCCAGTTCATCCAGGAGGTCAGCTACCCCGAGTGGCTGGCGAACGTCGTGATGGTGAGAAAGGCGAGCGGGAGATGGAGGATCTGCATAGACTTTACTGACCTCAATAAGGCGTGCACCAAAGATCCGTTCCCTCTCCCAAGCATCGATGCTCTGATCGACGCAACGTCGGGTCACGAGCTCCTGTCCTTCATGGACGCCTTCTCAGGCTACAACCAGATCCGAATGTTTCCTCCTGATATAGCCAAGACGTCTTTCATCACCGACCAAGGTTTTTATTGCTACTGGGTTATGCCCTTCGGGGTGAAGAACACCGGTGCTACCTATCAGAGGCTCATCAACCGAGTCTTCAAGGACCAGATCGGTCACAACATGGAGGTGTACGTCGACGACATGCTCGTCAAAAGCCAATAGGGACAGGACCACGTCACCAACCTGGAAGAAGCCTTTGGCATCCTTCGAACCCACAATATGAGGTTCAATCCGGCCTAGTGTGCGTTCGGAGTCTCCTCCGAAAAATTCCTCCGATTCATCGTCAGCCAGCGCAGCATCGAGGTGAACCCTGAGAAGATTCGGGCCATAATTGACATGGCCCCTCCGAGGAACATCAAGGAAGTCCAGCGGCTTACGGGCAGACTGGAGGCCATCGGCCGTTTCCTCTCCATGTCCGGAGAGAAGTCCCTCCCGTTCTTCAAAGCCCTGCACGGAACCGGATGCTTCGAATGGGGCACTTAGCAGTAGGAGGCATTCGCCCAATTGAAAGAGTACCTCGCCAATCCTCCGCTACTGAGCAAACCCGAGCCGGGCGAGCCTCTCTGGCTCTATCTCTCGGCCTCGGAATGCATGCTCAGTGTCGTCCTCGTTCGAGAAGAAGACAGAATCCAAAAGCCATTGTACTATGTGAGCAAGGTTCTGCTCGTGGCCGAGACCAGATACGCAAAAATGGAAAATGTGGCATATGCCATGGTTATGGCCGCGCGGAAGCTCCGCCCCTATTTCCAGGAACACTCAATTCAGGTCCTCACGAACCAGCCTCTGAAGGCCGTACTCCACAAGCCCGAGAGCTCCGGCCGATTGGTCAAGTGGTCGATCGAACTCGGTCAATACGACATCGGCTATCAACCAAGGATAGCAATCAAGGGACAGGCCCTTGCCGAGTTTATCACGGAATGCACCATCTCCGAGCAACCCGAAAGTGGGGAGGTCGACCAGACGTGGGAAGTTTATGTCGACGGCTCTTCCTGCGAAGCGAGGAGTGGTACGGGCATCATTTTGTGAGGACCTGACAACTTCCTTCTCCAATATTCCCTCCACCTCAACTTTCTAGCCTCTAACAACGAGGCCAAATACGAAGCTACGATCGCGGGGCTCACCCTAGCCCACCAGGCAGGCGCTAGGCAGATTAGGGCCTTCTGCGACTTTTAGCTCATGGTCAATCAGATCACCAGAGAGTACGAGGCCCGTGACGATAGGATGATCCGGTATTTGGCCATGGTCCAGCGGCTCTTGACATCTTTTGACTAGTCTGCAGTCTTAAGGATCCCAATAGAGCAGAACGCCCAGGCCGATGCCCTGTCAAAATTTGCCTCCTCATCCTTCGAAGGTCTCGACCGCACCGTTCTGATCGAAGTACTCCTAAAACCGAGTATCGACCTCTCCGAGCCCTCTGTATAGACGACGGAGCTCAGCCTGATGATCGGACCACTCCCATCCGAAAGTTTCTAATCAAAGGGGAGCTCTCCGAAGACCGAGCCAAGGTAAGGCGGATTAGGGTCCGCTCAGAGAGGTTCACCATGATCAGTGAAACCCTCTTCAAATGCTCGTACACCACGATGGAAGACCCTACCTCTGCTGCTTAACTCCCGACAAAGCCAAGTACGCTTTTAAGGAGCTCCACGAAGGAATTGGGTGCCATATGGGGAGCCGATTGTTTGCCCGAAAGGGTCTGAACCACGGGTATCACTGGCCCACGATGCTGCAAGATGCCCGGCCCTGGTCAAAAAGTATGGCCCTTGTCAAAGATTCTCCTTGATGAGAAGGGTTCCCCAAGCAAACCTCCGCTCTCTGGCCAATCCGACCCCCTTTGCTATGTGGGGGATGGACCTGGTAGGCCCTTTCCCGAAAGTGACGGACCAAAGAAAGTTCCTGATAGTAGTGATCAACTACTTCACAAAGTGGATCGAGGCCGAGCCCCTGGCCACGATCACCGAGCAGCAGACTCAGCAATTCTTCTGGAAACACATTGTTTGCCAGTTCGAAATTCTGGCACACTCATCACGTATAATAGGACTCAGTTCGCAGGTAAGAATTTCCGAAAGTTCTGCGAGGATCTCGGAATCCAGCAACGCTTCTCTTCGGTGTGCCACCCACAGTCGAACGGTCAGGCCGAGAACACGAACTGCCAGATCCTTGACGGTTTGAAGAAACGACTTGATAATTCTTCCAAAGGATTATGGGTCTACGAGCTGCCGAGCGTTCTCTGGACCCATCGAACAGCAAAGAGGATCCCCACGGGAGAGTCACCATTCAATCTAACTTACGGCATGGAGGTGATAATTTCCCTCGAGATAGGGCTCCCTTCGCCTCGTGTCATGGCCTTGGATGAAGAAAGCAACTCGGCGCAACTGCGCGCCGATCTAGACCTCATAGACGAGGTCAGGGAAAAAACCGTCATCAGGAGGAAAACATACCCACAGAGGATCGAGAGGTTCTAAAACAAAAAGGTGCGTCCCACCAACATTGAGCTAGGGAACCTCGTCCTCCAAAAGCTAGTGGTATCTAACCCTGGCCAAAAGAGGAAGCTGGCTCCAAACTGAAAAGGCTCGTACAAAATTTTTGAGGTTGTACGCCCGGGCACATACCGCCTTACTGACCCAGAGGGCAAGGCTGTTAAGAGACCCTGGAACGCAGAGCACCTTATCAAATTTCTCGAAGGGGAGGATTAGCCTTTGCAGATACCCACGTAAATTATAAGATGTAATCGGCACGCCGTGCTTTATTTTGTAAAGTCAATATGATGTAATCGTGCCAGCTTTCTTAAAAAAAGTTTTGGCCGCGTGCCAGCTTTCTTAAAATAAGTTTTGGGCTCGGCGTTCGGACGGAACCGCAAGCCATAAAAAGCTTCTCCTACAAGCTTGCGGCTCGGCGCTCGAATATCACCATGAGCCATAAAAAGTCACTCCTAAAGTATGGGGGCTCGGTGCTCGGATGGAACTGCGAGCCACAAAAGGCTTCTCTTACAAGCTTGGGGCTCGGCGCTCGGATGGAACCGCGAGCCACAAAAAGCTTCTGTTACAAGCTTGGGGCTCGGCGTTCGGAGGAAACCGTGAGCCACAAAAAGTTTCTCCTACAAGCTTGCGGCTCGGTGCTCGGATGTCACCGCAGGCCATAAAAAGTCACTCCCAAGGTATGGGGGCTCGGCACTGACCTTGAGCAGGGTCTGGGCTTTTTCAAGCCCTATGACCTATGCGCTGGCGATGACCTCCAGCTACACTCGTACTATCTATCCGAGGACATGTATGGGGGCTCAGCATCGACCTCGAGCAAGGCCTTAGCTTTTTCAAGCCATGCAACCTTTACACTCCGTAATGACCTCCAGCTATGCCTATAATAGCTTATCCTAAAGTATGGGGGCTTGGCATCGTCCTCGAATAGGTCCTGGGCTTTTTCAAGCCCTATGGCCTATGTGCTCGTCGATGACCTCCAGCTACACTCGTACTATCTACCCGAGGACAGGTATGGGGGCTCGGCATCGACCTCAAGCAAGACCTTGACTTTTTCAAGCCATGCGACCTTTACGCTCGGCGATGACCTCCAGCTATGCCCATAACAGCTTCTCCTAAGGTATGGGGGCTCGACATTGACCTCGAGCAGGGCCTGGGCTTTTTCAAACCCTACGACCTATGCGCTCGGCGATGACCTCCATCTACACTCGTACTATCTACCCGAGGACAGGTATGGGGGCTCTGCATCGACCTCGAATAAGGCCTTGGCTTTTTCAAGCCATGCAACCTTTACGCTCGGCGATGACCTCCAGCTATGCCCATAACAGCTTCTCCTAAGGTATGGCAGCTCGGCATCGACCTCGAGCAGGGCCTGGTGTCACGCTTCGCTTCCCAAAATATGGGAATACGAGCACGTGACATGGCCCAGCGAATGTTTTTAACATCATCCATAAGCTGTACCAGTCTTAACTCAACAACATGAAAAGAAATAAACACAACCACGCAGAAAACATAATCACATAAACGAGAATAAAATTTAATAACCAAATCTGGAATACAAGAACTTACCAAATAGCTCGAGAATATGCAATGCGGTAACAGTTCGACGAGTTCCTTTTGGTTACCCATCATTGTACCTGAATGACACAACTCAAAAGAAGGAGGAAAAGACTCCCGTTAGAGTAAGCTTCGAGCGACAAGTAGTAGAAAGCAGTAAAATAGGAAATAAAGGACTATATAACAAGAACAGAAATTGGAACGATATTGGAGTCAATAACTGATAAACAGTAACAAAATCAAAAGTTGATAATCACTAAATTCAGAAATTCGAGAATCAAAGTTTAATAACTAATATTCAGTATTAGTGTCAATGTTCAGTGTTCATTTATGTCTATAAGTCTATTATTCATTTTAATCCTAACTAATGCACGTACTACCACATCCCATACTACAGGTTCCATGCATACAATCAATTTCGTTTAGACCAAGGTGGTAGATTCTATAGATCATGTACTCAGGAACGATATTCAATAATGACCGATGATCGAATCAATCGAGATACTATATTCAGTAATCTATAATTAAACGATGACCGATATGACCAATAGGCCAATAGACCGATAGACCGATAAATAGGGAAACACGGGCCCCTCCTCCGAGTACAGTCACTATGTCATCAACTACCCTAGTCAACCCTTAACCCCGGCTTGTTATCATTTTATTAATAATCATTTATGAACATGCATGTGATCAATGTGGGTGATGATATCAATACTCATGCAATGGGTACAATCGATGAGACCAATAGCACTAGTACAATTTCAAGATGATATCAAGACTATACGATACATGAAATACACATGGTAAAATTTATTAAATATGGAGAACATGGTTTATATGCAAAACATAACAATATATGGACTATGTATACTATGATTTCTATGTGCAAGATTTTAAGTCATTATGTCAGGAACCGGGTCGAAACCTCAGTACGAACTCGGGCAATGACAAGGCAGTTTATATGAAAATTCCATAATACAAATAGCTTACGGTTCAAGTTTTATTTCAATAGCAATGGCACGATAAGACAACTATGAATCAACAGCATTATACAATAAAGAAACAACAGAGTTCAATTAAATGTAATATTCAAATTGATTACTACTTGCCGAATTTCAAAAAGTATTTTCTTGAACTAGAAACAATAAAAAAATATGTTCAAGAGATGCTTGCCTGTTAGGAGACAATTCTGAATATGAATGAGAGAATAACGGGATAAGAATTCCGGCGGCGGAACACGAGTAACACACATGCAACAAATCCACAGCAGCAAGAGTGCACAAAGAGATAGCAACACAGGAAACCACACAACAGCAACAACATCAAACACCGAGATCGGATCAAACGCCAACACTGAGATCCAAATACCAAACACAAGATCAAGATTCTTCCTTCACAAAATACCAAACACCATACACAAAACAGCCCTTCCTCTCTTTCAGAACACCGAACAACAAGTCCCTACAAACCTGATCAGAACAGCAAACAGCAAAAACACTCCCCTTTCTCCATAACACCAAACAACCAACCAACCCACTCCCATCTCTTCTTCTTCAATGCGACTGAGAGAGGGAGAGAGAGCGAAGGCGACTGCGACAATGACCACTGCGGTGAGGGCGGCGACCATAGGCGACATGACGGTAGGAGCGCCGGGGGTAATGAGGTGGTGTAGGGAGGCGCACTTACAGGGAGAGAGAACGGGAGAGACAGAAAGCAGAGGAGCACCGGGAACAGAGGTCGGGGATCGGGGGAGTTGGCGTTGTGGTGCAGCGTCACTGCTAGCGTCGGCTGTGACAGAAAGGAGGCAAGGCGGCTGGCGGATGGTTGATGTTGCTGTCAAGGAGGGCAGCTGAGGTGGAGCGCTGATGCGGGGCTGCTGCCGCGACACGACGGAGGAGCACAGGGCAGCACTGTCGCAGTAGCGCGATAGGGATGAGGGTGAGATCGGGAGAGGTGAGATGTAGGAGGGAATGGGGGAGGGTGACGGGAGGTGGAAGGTGAAGAGGCAGGGGGGCGGTTGTAGTTGTATAATAGGGTAGAGTTATGGTTTAGTATAGGGGAATTGGTATAAATAGGTAAACGGGTTAGGTGTGAAATAGGGCAGGGTTGTGTAAACGGGTATGGGTATTGGGTTGCAAATGGGTTTCGGTGCATAAACAGGTTTGGGTTTCAATTGGGGTATTGGGTAGGGTATGGGTATTAGGATATTATATAAATAGGGTTATGGGTTTGGGTTCAGATGATATAGGATCCAATATGAGAATGGGTATTGGGGTTATAAAACATACATACATATATACATTAAGTCAAATAATGAATACATATAAAATAGAGTATGTTCGGCTTAAAATAAAACAATAATAATTATAATAATATTAACAATAAAAACAATGATACTGCAAAATAACAACACTAACAAAAATAATACTGATAATAGAAATAATAATAATAATATATGTATATCAAAATGCAAATTCGAGTTTAACAGATTTATTAAAAATAATCCAAACAATGTATAATATAAATACAATCAAATAGAAATAGAAGTTAAAATTAAAATATACAATTATTCGAAATAAATAAAAATTTCGATTAGAAAATATTTTAAAAGAAAAATCCAAAAAATGAATTTAACACAACTAGATTTATAAACAATCGAAATACATAAAATCATTCAAAATATATAAATTTATGGGAACGGGGGTTACACCTGGGCTTTTTCAAGCCCTACGACCTATGCGCTCAGCGATGACCTCCAGCTATACTCGTACTATCTACCCGAGGACAGGTATGGGGGCTCGGCATCGACCTCGAGCAAGACCTTGTCTTTTTCAAGCCATGCGACCTTTACGCTCGGCGATGACCTCCAGCTACACCCATAACAGCTTCTCCTAAGGTATGGAGGCTCGGCATTGACCTCGAGCAGGGCCCTGGCTATTTTAAGCCCGGCGACCTTTACGCTCGGCGACGACCTTCACCCACACCCAACCCAAAAGCTTTCATTAAAGATTTAGGGCGATCGCCTTCGGCAAACACCCCGAGCTCCGGACCGTTAGTTGACCCACCTCTCACCCGCGAACAACTCAGGGTTAACGGCCCTCAGAGCCAAAGCCCCGAATTGTTCGAGGGTGGCAGGGGAGCCACCAACTCAGGACACTCGCCCAAAAAACTCCCCGAGCTCCCGAACCTTGGTCAGCACACCTTTCACCCGCTAACAGGTCCGAGTAGACTACCCTCAGAACCGTCTACCCAAAAATGCTAGAGGATGGCAGGACAGCCACCAATCTGAGACTATCGGCCAAGAATTCCAACTTGTGGGCACCCGCCTTCGGCAGGCACCCGAATCTCACCCCCGGGATCGACCCACCTCTCACCCACTGACAGCTCGAGGTAAACGACCCTCGGAGCTGAAATCCCGAATTGCCAGCGGGTGTTAGATAAGTCACCGAAATTTCTTGGTAAAAAAGTGATGAGGGGGTGAAGATTTTATAGCCCCCCGAAAATGCGCATTTATGACATCGGGAAGTCCAAACGGTGGAAGAAGAAGCGTCTCCATTAATTTTTATCGGATGACAAAACGTCCCTTATTAAATGCTACATGCGAGGCGTACGGTTCGACTCCCGAGCAAAGCCCCAACCCGACGGCTCTTTCTGCCTTGGCGGCGACCTCAAGCAAAGCCACACTCAGCAAGGGTCTCGAGCTACGCCCTACCGGTCTCGCTTAACAAATTATCAAAGTAAAGAAATCGAAGTTTTATTACTCATGGAGCGCCAGAAACGGCCACACAATACAATGAAGATATTACAAATAATTTAGGCGAGCGACCTCCAGGCTGAGCTTCCTAGACTTGTTCATGAAATAATTCACTGCAGCCTCTCGATCACGAGTCTATTTACGGTGGTGAGCCAGCACACTCTCAGTGGACCCCAGCTCATTTCGGAGCCAAGAGACCTCGGCAGAGCGAAGGTCGGCTCCGAAGGCCTCATGTGTCTAGCAAGAAGATGGGAAAAACAACGGGTCACAAAAGAGTGGCAAAAAATAACAAGTCACAGAAGATCGGCCAAAAAATCTTTTCTCTTATAAGTTCAAAAACTTGTTACAAAAAGCGGTGGCCAGTCCGCATAAGTCGAATACAGAGTCAAAAGAATAAAAGTCCTAAGCTACTGATTAGGGGGGACGACACCGCTTCGTCAGTAGGGTCGCCCCCGGCCTCCTCTTGATCAGGGTCCCCCCTCTCTTCCTCCTCATTGCTGCCGGGCATCAGCGGATGCATAGGGAGCCACCAGTTGTAGTGGAGATGGTCAACCCGACACTCCGGGTAGACCTGCTGGAAGTGCTCCTTCGCCTTGGCGTAGGCCTCATCCTGGGCCATGATCAGAGTATCTGCCATGGTGATCTCCATCTCCACCATGGCGATCTACACTTTCTCAGCCTCCGCCTGGGCCTTAGACCGGAAGTGCGCCAGCTCATTCTTATGATGGTCTTGCAGTGAGGCCATCTGAGCTTGGACGACCGCCTCGGCGTTCCGGGGCTCCTTCAGCTCATCCTACGTATGAGTAAGCTCACAGAAATACTTCTCAGCGTTTTTCCTCTCGACGAGAATCTCCTTCTCCAAGCACTTGTGGAAGTGCTACCCATGAAGCAATGCCTGGACGAAGAAGAACAACTTAGAGAAATCCCTAAAAATTCTATGCCCATAGCAAATACCAAACACTTACCGAGAGCTGCACCTGAGCCCACCTCATGTAGGCCGTCCCAGATGTCTCCAGCGCCAGAGCCATCCGATCTCGCTCCGTGGCGAGATGTTGCACCGCCTCCAGCGCCAACGGGCCCTCAAGCAGGGTATCCCCTACCTTGACCCCCCAGTCCGGGACATGCGGCCTCAAGCCCTGCCTGCCCACCATCTCCGCGGCATCGGGACAAAGTGGGGGGAGCCTCTACTCCAGAACCTCGGCCCCCTTCTTACTACCGGAGCTCGCCCCTGGTTCCTTCACCGACTTCGACGTGTGTTGGTACTTCTTCGTCCTCTTTGAAGGCGGCTCCACAGGCACTGGCGTCGGCCCTTTGCGGGAACCCGCAGCCGAGGTGCCCTTCTTCTCCTGATCAGCCCTACTCTTGGCGACTAGGGCCAGCAGGTCCTGTCGGTTGTCGAGGTGCTTGGCAGACATCTCTACAAAAAGATAGCATGAAAAAAATTTAACACGAAGGCAGGAAGATAAACAAATTCAAAACAAAAACATACTAGGGTCGACTGGGCTCAGTCCGGCTCGGGCCAGGTGCAAGTTGTGCCATCCCACAATCTTCTCCACAACCGCCCACTCTTTCTCAGTTAACTTACTACGCTTCGGGGGCTTGTGGTTCGGCATACTAAAATTCCAAACAGTTGGAATCTTCCAAGGCTTCTCACTCCGGACAAAGAAGTACTTTTCCTTCCATCCTTTGATGGAGTCCGGATGACCGTGCATCACCTTCTTGTGGGGGCAGGCGAAAGGTAGAAAATCCCCTACAAGTCGCCGAGCGAGCTCATCCCTAGGATGGCACGGAAATACGTGAGCCTCGGCTTAACACCCTTCTCCTAGCACTTCAGAACGAAGCAAACCAGGTGCTTCCATGAGTTGGAGCCATACTGCATTGGGCTCAGTCCTCCCCCCTCCACTTCAGAACCCTCATGAAGAACGGATGCAATGGCAGCCTCAACCCCGAGATGAAGGCGTCCTCGGGGAACATGCAGAAGTGGGACTCCAGCGCTGTAGTCGAACGGATTCCGGGGTTCAGCATCAAGAGTTTAAATTCCTTCGGGATGAAGTAAGCCGCCTGTAAGACATGCAAGTAATCCGCCCTCAAAACGCAATGGACACTGTCCATCTTGATCATAGATCGACCCGTGTCCCGCAGTAATGAAGTGAATGCCAGAAGCCCCTCCACGTTGTCAGGATACATCCTGATCGATCCCGGATTTCTATGAGTCACAGTGCCAAACTCGAACCCCAGCTCGGGTTCGTATTTATCTGGCGAGCCCGGGGTATCAGGGCGAGTCAACTGCCTTTTTTGCCTATGGGGGTGAGGCTTCGTCTCCGGAGTTGGGGTTGCTAACGGGGGCAGAGGTAGAAGATCTTCCTCCTCCTCGACTGCCTCTCCCGCGGTTCCTCCTCCCTGTTCTCCCCGACCATCGCCTCCCTCGGCTCCTCGGACGGGCCCCTCCTGGTTCTCTTCTTCAACAACAATCCCCTCTCCCTCGGGGTCTCCTTCGTGTTTCCCCTCCTCAACAAACCCCTCTCCCCCGGGGTCTCCTTCGTCATGCTCCCCCTCCTCAACAAACCCCTCTCCCTTGAGGTCTCCTCTCTCATGCTCACCCTCCACAAGGCTGTGCAAGGCTCACCCTCCTCAAGGTCTCCCTCGAGGCAAAATTGACAAGTGATATTGCAACATTAGCGATAATCAAGGCTGTGCAAACAGTAAGCACCCACATGCATATGAAGGTAGTCGTGTGAAAATCTCTGTTTATGTATTGAACATAAGAAACAAAAATGAAAAGTTATAGAAATCTGAGCATATAGAAAACTTCGATCAATTTCTGTCGCTAGAATCAAAAGTTCAATCAAAAGTTCATATAACAATCGAAACCTTCCATTCCCAATACAGTCGCAGGAGCTTCCTCAAACTCCTTATTTCTCTTCATTCTCCTCATCTTCAAACATCTCCAAGAAATAGATTTTTGGGATTTGCATCGGTGTCCTTGCACATACTGCTAATCGCAGTTGAAGCAAAGGCCTTTGGATTTTCTCTCTCTCAGCTACACTAGATTTGCCGAAAGCACATAGAGTCAACCTCTTCGGAACAAATGTAAATGTAGGTGTTGCTTCACTACTCCTCTATATAGGTTGAGCATTTGTTGGAAGTGTGCTCTTAGGAGAAAACAGAGGTTTGATACTTCTCTTGTTACACAACAACTTTTCTTCATATCCCCTTGCCAACCCCATGGCTTCATTAACCATCCTAGGCCACTGAGCCTTAACATCCCAGCGAATTTCATCTCTTAATCCGCTGAGAAATGTACTCAAGAAGTGTTTCTCCGACCAATCCCATACAAAATTCGACAATCGATCAAATTCCTGAATGTAAACTTCAATATCCCCCTTCTAACTTAACTTCATTAGTATTCCTTCATAATCTTGGAACTCCGATGGACCAAACCTGGTCAGGAATTCTTCTACAAATTCTAGCCAAGAAATCGAGTTTCTCCTACTCTTGATATGCCTACGATACCACTGTGAGGGCTTCCCCTTCAAATTAAGAGCCGTAAACTTCAATTTCTGAGAGTCTTCAGCCTCATAAAACTCCATGAACTGCTCAGCTCCGCATATCCATTCCGTTGGATCCACTTCTTGAAAGACAGGGAACTCCATCTTGAAAGGAATCCTTGGAAAACTCACCGGATCATTTCAAGACCTAATTGCTGGGTGGATCGGATTTGTAGTAAAGATTGGATTGGGAATTTCTACATTTCTTTGTGGATTGGAAGGTGAATTAGATGAATTACCTCGGCTTGGATTGGTATGGCGATGCATCAACATCATCTCCTTCACTTGCTCAGTCAACATCGCCATCGCCATTTTGAGCTCCTGAACCTCCATTTCGACCGACGAAGTGCTTCCGACGTCTCTTGAGTCGGTATCGTCACTCGCCTGCTCTGATACCACCGTGTTAGGAGCTCCAATAGCGGCTTGTTTCGATCTTACCATGGCTAGGGTTTGGAGTTTTAGGGAAGAACAAGAAGACGATTAGAGGAGAGGGAAATTGCTTTGCTCAGAAACTAACTTTATTTTTCAAGAAAACAACCTTATAAAGGCGGTTACAGCAGTTCAAAATCACGTGCATACAGCAGACTTATTTCAGTCCTTTTACATTTTCCGCCACTTCTCATATATGAAATATGTGCACAGCGCACGTATAGGACTATACAGAACTCAACTCAACAGATACACTGAGTCTGTTTGGAAACATTGAAGTTGGGGAATGGAAATGAATGGAATGAAAATGAATGGAGAGGAATGGAAAGAAAGGGAAAGGAATGAATTAATTTTATAAGTTGTGTGTGTTTGGCAACTGGTGGAATAGAATAGAAATTGGGGGTGGAGCTTCAAATCTTCTTTCCATTCCTTTACGCAGCTTTCCGACGGGGGTGGAGCTGGAATAGAAATTGGCTGAAATCTTTCTCTAGGGAATAAAATTTAGTTGTTTCCTTTGTTTTCTTTTTCAAAACAAACAGGCTGTGGAATAGGATAAGCTGAGTTTATCCACAGTATTCCATTCCTTTTCTTAGTTTTTGGGTTCCCAAACGCACCCTAACAGAATAACACAGCGACCACAATCTGTTACAGCTTGCTACCATCGATCATCTACAGCTGATTGACGATCACCCGCACCCTGAAACTCATCTTACAATCCCAAGAACCAGACGGTAGCTGCTCCCAAATCCTGACCGTCTGATCACCACTGCAAGATGCGAGCTTGGATGGTATTCCATCAGTCCCACTCGCGGGATTCCCGGCGAGACCCCACACTCTATCAGTGTGCCCTTCGAGCTTCGGAATCTCTCTCAGTTCGAAGTTCCCTTCTGCAAAATCCATGTTATGTTTGATGGATTAGGGTTTGGTTTTTTGTGAATTTGGGGGCGAAATAATGGTTTTGGTGAGGAAAGTAGAAAAGGGGAGGGAAGGGTGGTAAGATGACCGGTAAGTGTTTGGATTGGAGGCGGAAATTGAGGACTGTACGACGGGTTTCTATTGGTGGGAGGTGCGTGGACTTGTTGATGTAAAGTTTATAGGTAGACCCATATTTTGGAAAATCTCAACACTTTTCAAGCATGGTGAAATTCAAATTGTCCAGACTTTTCAAGCATGGTGAAATTCAAATTGTCCAGTAGACCCTAGTGTTGACTGTTGAGCTTTTCGGTTTGCTTTTATTTTCGGCTAAATTTGAAAGAAAAAAAAAAACCCTGAACTATGACATTTATGCAGAAAACTCTCCTGATATTTTTTTTATGCAGAAAATTTCTTGAAGTATGGTTGTTGCAAAAAAAAAACCTGAAGTATTTCAAAAAACCACATCTAACTTTTCTACTTGTATCAGATAACCTCATTCATCTTTGCAAGTTGTTTCAAAAAACTTCATATATCTTTCTCATTATTGTCAAAAACCTCTCTCAACTTTAGCAGAAGTCTCACGTTGGCGGGGTGAGTTTTTTGCAACAATACTTCAGGGGGTTTTCTGCATTTAAAAAAACCCCACGGGGGTTTCCTGCATAAAGGTCATAGTTTAAGGGGTTTTTTTCAAATTTAGCCTTTATTTTCAAATTAACTTCTTTGAGCTGGAATAGAACAGAATTTTTTCCCCTACTGACCCATTTTTTGAAAATATTGACCGATCTAAGAGTATCTGTAGTCGTTGAGACCCAAATTTTGAGTATTTAGCATATAGGCAATGAAAATTTGAGTTTGCATTGTAGTCTTTGTAACCCAAATTTTTTTTTTATTAAAAATCACGGAACGGGAAATTCGATTTTTTTAAAAAAAAAAATTTACAGGACGGGAAATGATTTGTGTGATTTTCCGCCCCATATTTTTTATTAATAAAATCGATCGGACGAGAAATGATATCCCGTCCGACGATTTATTTTTAAAAAAAATTGGGCCGGGGAATCATCCCCTGTCCAACGATTTATTAAAAAAAATTGGGACGGGAAATCATTTCCCATCCGATATGAAAAAATAAAATCAAGCGACGAAAAATAATCTTTTGTCTGATCGAACGCACGAAAAATCATCTTTCGTCGGCTATTTTTTTTTTCCAAATTTCTATTTCGTCTGCCAAATTTGGGAGACGACTATTCCTTTAAAACCCAAATTTTGGGTTTATAGCCAACGACTGCGGCACCAAAAATTCTATTTTTTGGAAATTCTGGCAAAATAGCCAACGACTACAGATACTCTAATCCACTTTCGAAAATATTTACCCAACTGATCCAGTTTTGGACAAGTCAGCATTAACCGTTATTGAAAATAACTGCATAGATTAATATCATGCCGTTCTTCCAAAAAGTGGCATCAGTTTAATTTTCTATAGCATGCCGTTGTTTGAAAAAATGGCATCATTACATTTATTATACAAGTGTGAACTTTCTAACTTGAAAAATTTTTCAAGTGTCGAAACAACTTATAAATAATGTCGTTATCCCCAAGAACGACATTAGCATTACAGATGTTGTTGTTGGAGATAACGACATCAGTTATAATACTCATTAAACTCTTTTCATCCACAATCGTTCTTCCAAACAACGGCATGAGATAACGGTTGTCGTTCTTAGAAACAACGACAATAGTTCATAAACAGATTAGCCAAGTATAAGTAATAAAATGAACTGTTACCGATGTTCCAAACAACGGCATTATTTATCTCTAACAATGAATATTATAACTGATGCCGCTATTCCTAACTACGGCATCAGTAATGCTATTCCCGTTGTTCCAAACAATAGCATCAGCTATATGATTTTTTCACACTTGCATTTTTTTCCAAGTTAAAGAGAGTACACGATTAGGAATAAGTTAACTGATGTCATTACTCTAAATAGCGGCATGCATTTTTTTAACAGATGTCAATATTAGAAACAACGACATATAAATAACCTATGTTGTTATTTCCAATAACGGTTAATGTTTCCAAAACTATGTCAGTTGGGTAAATATTTTCAAAAGTGGATCAAATCGCTCAATATTTTCAAAAAGTTGGTCAGTGCGGAAAAAAATTCAATAGCACATCTCAACTTTAGTTGACTGATTTAGCCGGTCAAGTAAGCTGTTCTGCAGCTCTAGTATTTTTATCGAATTGATCTAGTTATTCTTTGATTCAATCCTCTTGTTCGATGTGCCTTTTGTATGCATTTTTCCTTTGTTTTGAAGGCAGAAGACTCCGAACAAAGTCCTAAAATAACTTCTTCATAGGCAGTTTGCAAGCCCCAAGTAGAATTAAGCACTGGGATAAAGAAGATGAGTAGTATCTCAAACATAAATAAGACATCGTCGTGCTTAGTTGTTTGATATTCAATCCTACATATAGTTATCAGTGTCATTGTAACACAGTGGTAAAGTCTCTTAGTGGGCACAAGACAGACATGATCAGTTTATTGGCCTTGGTTGTAAAATTCTCCTAGAATATTGCAATTTAGTGGTTTCCCTGGAGTGATGTACGCTATGTATTGTCCAGAATAGTGTTCAACTTATAACATTCTTCGGATAATAAGTGAATTTGACTTGTATTTCAGTTAATGTTTTCGTCCATTACATTAGAAGATCATCTTAACACATTTGAATTCTCATTTTTCAAAGTTCAGTATCGTCACAACTCTTCGTACTGCCTTGTTAAAACTGAATTATTAGATAAGATTATTTTTCAACAGGTGATGAAAGTCATCTTTTTCCCAGGTATTTACTCCTATTTTGTACAATAAATCATGTTAACATTACAAATAAAAGAAACAAGTTGGTAACACTCCAGTAATATTTATTCTCAGTATATAAAATATGGCCCCATTACAAAAATGACTATACCCAGTATCGTCGATGCAACGAACACAAGACACCATTAAAGCCAGGATTCTCACGACCCCTACTTAACCATGAAGGAACTTTTGCAGCTGCATCCTCCAACTGCACATGGGTTTGTTGCCACCTGCATTCAGATTGATTGCCATGTGAACGCAGAAAAGAAGAAAAAAAAAGTACAAAGGTGCAACAAATTATTCCACTTGCATGAGACGATTACGATATTTCACGATAGATCTGACACAAGTGCATAATGAATTCCCTCAGGTGATAGTTATAAATTAGCATGACACTATAGAAATGAAGTATGAACTGAAACCGGAATATGCAGTGGCGGAGCCAGAATTTTCATCCACCAAGAGCAAAATTACAACTAAAAATTTTCATCCATAACTGTTTGAATATTGTTAAAAATTAAATTAGTATCAAACAAACAACGTGCCTTTCAATTAAGATAGTGAGCTTATAGTTGCATCATGCCTTAGGAAGTTAGGGTTCATTCTTATTTCCTAATGACGATCCAAACCAAATTCATAAAAAAACAGTCATGCCTAAATGGAAGGATAAGCTACTGGTCAATTAGATATCAATTATAATACAATATCAATTTCCTAGTTATTTAAATTGTGTTCTAAAAAATGGCCTAAATGGTTACTCAATTTTCTACTAATATCTCATAAGAAATCATCCGATACTAATACTTGAAATCTCAAGCTTGGTTTTAAGTTTAACAACCTCAAATCTCAATAGGAATTGCAACTTGCGACTTCAATATCAAATTTTCTCATATTCTCAAATATTAAACTTCAAACCTAGATCTGCAGCGTCCGCTCATATTCTCAACAATCTCAAATTTTTTTTTATTATTATTTTTTATTTGAACAATCTCAAATCTCAAATAATTATCTCATTTTTTTAAATATGAAGTATACCTGACTTTGACCGAGGGAGGAGGATTTGACAGAGGGATTGAGGGTTTCGAAGCTAGGTTTTGGAGTAGATTGGGAAAAGAAAAATTAAAATGAAGAAAACAGAGAGCGGCAGAAGAAAACAGAGAGCGGATCGGATCGGGTAGTATGTGAGTGTTGGCATCAGGGGGAGCAGGTTGTATGGGCTTACATTTATAAAAATAGGAAAAAAAATTTACAAAGGAGCTGCCCAAGCCCAGGGGAAGCGGCCGCTCACCCTGAGCTTGGTGTGGCTCCGCCAGTGAGAATATGTATTATCCGTGGATATCTTTGCTTCGGAACAAAACAATTAGAATCAGGCCTAGTCAACCGGAATATGTATTATCCATATGGGAGATCTTCCAATTGAGAAGATCCATCGACCTGAGACGAAGAGAAAGGTCTATCTATTTTCTTTAGTTATTGATTCGTTATTGGAGTAGATAGCAATAACCATTTCATCGGACATGCGTATTTTTGATTTTCCAATGGATTTTCATGGTTTGAGTAATACGCTATGGTTGTTCGCCGTCCAAGAATTCATGTTTAGACAGTTCATATCATCCATACATAGTGTTTTGATCTAAGATTTCAATTCTTCCATGCTTGAGGAGTAGCATATTATTCCATGGAGCTAAAGTCCAATATACGGAATAAACAAGTGTTTCCCCGACTCTACCACCCGGCTAATTTTGTTCCACTTAATCCCTTTCATGGCCAAAACTAAAGTAGGGGCTATAAATATTACCAAAAACTAATGCTTAATTAAGAGAAAGAAACCACTAAAAAATTGATAATAATTCTCAACAGAAAAAGTAAAATTACAACTTAATGACAGAAAAAGTAAAATTACAACAGAAGATAATAATTCACTATAATATTCTTCGCTCATTTCAAAAAACCCACCAAGGAAAGCCGGTTGACTAAAGTGTTTTTGTAGTATTTTCAGTGACATAATGAGTAGAAAATAAATTTGCTGACAAAGATTCAGATCTGGCTAATATCAACTGTATAAGTTTATAATATAGGAGCTACCTAAGAGATCCTACACAAAGATATTTATCAAACAGACCAATACTGTTAAGTTTCACCAAAAAGTTTCCAATACATTTTCGTGATACTTGCTGGAACTCACAAATACAGCCATCATGGTTCCCAACTGGCCAACCAGCTAATGCTTTTAGGCCTTACAAGTTACAACAACAACACAGAAAATCCTTGATCCCATATCTTGGGGTCAATACATGAATTATTTTATTTCGGCTTTCTCACAGCTCATCTCCTCCATCACATTAACTACCATTTTATGATTTATATCTCTCTTAGGTGCCTCGATCTACCTCCATTTATATTCATCCATAATTCTCTTTGGATCAATTCTATCACACTTCCTAAGTGCATAAAAATGTGTAGATCTTTCTTATTGATCTGTATTAACATCTTCTCCACAGATAACCATAATACACATATCAGTAAGGCATGTAAACCAAACCAGGCTTTTGTGGTGATTATACATGACTACATTAAAAGCCAGGATCATGTGAAGTTAATACATAAGGTATTTTAATGTAAATTATTCGTGCAAACATAACTTTACTATCATTTATTAAGCTAAATACAGCTATTATGATATTGTTATAAGTTCAATTATTTCTTACATATCAAATTCTCGATATAAAAAATTCATAAATCAGAAACAACAGATACAATACCCAAAAAATGTTGAAATCGATAGAAAACAGTCAAGCTATTTGGCTTGAAGTTATTTGTTAAACTTAATGTGTTGTACGAAAAAGTGTCCACTTCCACATCATCTCCCCAAATATACTCCCTCTCACTCTCGAATTTGGATTCAAACCATTGCATCTCCTAATATCACCTTGTCATCCAGAATCAGCACCAATTATTCTTATTTTTTGTATTTTTTTAATTACTGTTGCTAGCAATCAACACTGTATACAACAATAATTAGAACTTATCCCAATTAGTTTAAGTCAGTCACATGATTTATCCAACTCCAGTGAGGGTACATCTAATTACAACTGTGAACTGTCAGATCCTTCTTAACTATAAGTTAGTTCTACCTTTACTCCTATTTTTCCCATTATTCGTGATCCTATTACTCTTAGCTTGTGGGGAAATTGCTTTCCTTTGCACATTCCCAGACCATTTCGATTGGTTCACTCTACCTAAAGTTGCTATCAATGCATTCAATTCTAATTCTATATTCTAGTGCTTGTCCGTTCCAATTTAGCACAGCCTCATTTTTATACATGTTTCCTCGTCGCCTGTATTCTAATGTTCATGCCACTGGTTGGTTGTTCACTTCTGGTCTTCCCGTTTGATTTATCCATAAGAACTTCTCTATTTTTGTTTTGATTGAGTCATCTTCCTTGATCTCCCCATCATATGAATTATTTATCCTAAAAAGTGATCTTGATAACCTAGGTACTTTTTGGTCCTTAATAAGTTCCATAGTGTTACGTCTTCTTAATCATTACTAAGACTACATTCCACGCATTCTGCTTGGCCAACCAATTCAAACTCTTTCGATTCCAAAGCTTCTCTTGGTTTTTTTTTTTCCTTCAATTTTGAAAGCATAACTTCTCTCTATCCATACTATCCTCTATCTGTAACCACTCAAGTTGCTATCTACCATATTTAAAGTATGCAGCTCTCTTTCCTCCTTCACCACCTCCACAAAAGGAAAAAAACGCAAACTTTACAACAAAATAGTTGTCGAAACAAAAAATAAGCATCTTTGTCATCTCATTTTCCCTTCTCTTGTGCTCCTCACTTTCTATCATCTTTCACCTCTCATACCCTTATATTTATAAATATCACTAGAATCATCCATGTATTTGAAACTGGCATAACTAACGGTCTTCTCTACAAAACCCTTTGCCACCGAATCCTATGATCAAAATGCAAACCATGACAAGTATTTCGCTGTCCTTTAAAACGATTCTACTAATATATTGGAAACGATTTCATACTATCCCATCAACATCTAATATGAAGTCCACCATGTTAAATTAGATATATCATTCAACTTTAAAATCCTCTAAATTTATTTGAAAATTTCATTTATTCTTTACACCTACGCTCACCACCTGTTCGCCTCTTTGTCTGAGAAAACTACCCATTTAAATATCGCTATTCTCCGAAAAAGGAAAAAATATATGACATTGAATATTAAGAAAGGATCATAATTAGGGTTTTGAAAAGGGAAATGGACGTACTTGGATGCAGTTCTCAGTCATGTGAATGGGTTCATGGCTGTCGTTATTTGACAGCTCCTGAAGGGAGGAGCTTAGAAGGCGAGAGTTGAACTGGATTCTGGCGGAGACTAACGGCGTTAAACGGCGCAGTAGCGATCTCGACATCTACCTCTCTCTAATTCTCTGCTTGGTTTCTGGTTCGGTTTTCCTCTTTCTCCATTTTTAATGTCGGGTCGGATTTTGCTTCGATGACTTGTCGGGATATTTATTACATACTTTGCTTAATTAATGATTCTTTAAGAGTGATTTGCATGTGACGGTTTGGCCGAGTGGTCTAAGGCGCCAGATTTAGGCTCTGGTCCGAAAGGGCGTGGGTTCAAATCCCACAGCCGTCATCTATTTTTTTCAAAATTGTCATTTTTATATTTTTACCCTTATTTCTTATACTAATTTACATAATCACTATTAATTTTACTTCCCAAAATAATCATTATTGTAGATTATTGTAAACAAAATTTGAAATGGATTTGAAAAAATTTAACCATCCATCAAAATACCTAAAAATAAAGTAATTATAGACCTTTTGTATAATATTATTTTTTTGGTTCCATGATAAATAGTTGAAGCTAGTCAAAATCTTTTACAAATTTCAACACAAATATATTTTAAGATGTAAATCATATCTAACTGTGTAAATTTTCATTTTAGAAAGCCAAGAATGAATCTTGAGCTGTCTCTTGGGTTAAATTAGCTAAGGTGAACCCTTTTATTCTCTTATAAAAAAGATTGGACATTAATTTTACGCTTATATCTGTAGTTTAATCTAAATAATCGCCATTAATTTACTTCTAAAAATAAAATAAAATGTGTTCATCTTGATTATTTGCTAGTATTTTTTTGTGGATTAACTACGCAATCCTTCTCAACAGTAATTAGATTTATAAAGAAAATGTGTTCATCTTGGTTGTGGGTATTCTTGTCGTTGATATTATTGTTGTACCCACTCTTCTCATACCAGTAGGCTTGATGACGCTGAGCTTATTGCATGATTTTGAGTGATGGTCATTACAATCATTTTCGGACTTTTTAGTGTGCCAGTGAGCCCAAAAATAGTGAGAAAGAACAAGCAAAGTGATATTAGGGTAAAGATTCACCCACAATCTTTTCTTTTACAGTCTTAGGTGGCACAATCTCATTGAAAATGTATTGTAGAGTAAGTTATAGTGGGTTGTACACACTAAAAAGTATAAGTAATCAAGGTTGTAGTGGCTTCATTAGCAGTGAACTCGTCCAGGGACCATCCAATCTCTCTCACCATCATTATGGGCATCGGACGGAGGAAACATACTCCCACTCAAGCAGGGGGTATTTATATCCTTCCCTAAAAAATACCACCCATCAAACCCCTTCTTTCTTATCATCTTCTCTCTTCGATTAGGCCCTTCTTTCTTCTCATCTTCTCTCTTCCAATTGCCCAGTTCCGCCATCTCCACCATCATCTTAATCAACTCGCCGACGACCATCTTAGCTTGAGCCTCCACCTATCTCCATCTCGTTCCCCCCGATACCCTACCTTCCATCTCCTCGATTCTTCTTCCCATCTCCCTGAAACCCTAGCTCCCAACGACCACATGCGCAAACCCCGCCCCAACTCAAGCCGCCACCTCCCTGCCTTCAAAATCCCCTCGACGCCTCTCTCTTCAACTCCACTGACCTTCGAAACCCTAACCCTAGCTCTCCATCTTCTAGCTCCCGAGCTCCACCTTCCAACGCACGACACCCCCGACGCTCCTCTATCTTGCCACCGCAAACACCCCCAACTACTACCACCGCCCGACTCACCTAACGCCTCTTTCTCACGACCTGGATTTGGCTTAATCAAATAGCAGATAATTTAGGGTTCTTCAAGCATGCTACTGATTTAATTAATTTTGTGTTGCACCTCAGAAGGGGTATAAAAACATAATTACAACTTCGTTAACAGAAAACATGATACTAATTTTGATGAAATTATTGTATGTTTTGTTGAAATTTCAGTATGAAATTAATGAATAAATCCCCTTCTTAATTTTGAAATGGATACAAGTTTAAATGACAGCTTTGAAGTGTTTGATTTCACTTGGTTGAAGATTATTTAGTTATGGTATTTTACGTCTAATTTATATAATTGTAAGTTGTTTGTAGGTATGGAAGGCCAAGAAGGAAGTGCTAATGCCATGGATAATCCTACGATCGAGTCACAAAGTTTCTTTGTCCCAATTGTTGATGACCACTTGAAGCCCCACGTAAGTATGACTTTCAACTCTCTAGAAGAGGCTGAGAAATTTTATAAAACTTATGGGATGGTTGGAAATTTGAGATCCGTAATAGCTTAACAAAATATGTGAAAGGAGAGCTTGTTAGTGAATACTATGTTTGTTCAAAGCGGGGGAGCAAAAGAAGAAGTTAGCGGAAGTTACAGAAGTTAGCGGAGTTCATATGGTTAGGTAGGGAGGTAGTGTTAGAACAAATTGCAATGCATTGACTTAGTTGAAATTACACAAAGAAAGAGGTGTATGGGATATTGCAAAATTTAATGAAATTCATAATCATGGACTTACTTCACCAAGAAGGATGCACTTGTTGCTGGAAAACCATATTGTTTCTAAATCAAAAAAAGTACTAATGAATCAATTTAGTAATATAAATATTCCTGCACATAAGCAAATGACATTCTTTAAAAGTTGTAGTGGGGGGGGGGGGGGGGGGTTAATAAAACTGGATGCACTGAAAAGGACATTCGTAATGTTAAGAGAGACCTGAGGTAGGAGTTGCGGGGTTTTGATACACAAATGTTGATAGATTATTTTGTGTTGCAACAATACAAAAATCCTTCATTCTAATATAAATATGAGACCGGTGAGAATGATCATTTAACTTATTGCTTTTGTGTGGATGACATTTGTAGGCTAAATGCTAAACACTTTGGTGATGTGGTGTCTTTTGATGCAACACACAACACAAATCGTCATGGTTTGATGTTTGTAGCTTTTGTCGGAATTACCATTGGCAAATCAGTTTTTGATGTGAGTTGATTCATAATGAAGAAACAAGCTCTTTTGTAAAGATATTTGAGAGATGGTTAGAAGTAACTGGTCATCCCCATTTAGGTTAGGTATGGTGACAGATCAAGATCTTGGAAATTGGTGGTGCAATCAAAATTGGTTTCCCTCAAATGCATCATAGACATTGCATTTAGCACATTTTAGATAAGTACTAAAGAAATTGAAGGAAAAGACTAATGTCGAAGAATGAATAAATATTTTTACGGAAATATTTATGATGCAAAAGTATTATAAAATTTGAAGCGGAGTGGAAAGCAATCTTTAATAAGTATGATTTAGGAGATGATAAATGGTTGAACTAGATCTGTGGCTTACTTGAGAAATGGGTTCCTATTTATAATAATTCACATTTTTGGGCGGGTATGTCAAGTAGCGAAAGGAGTGAGAGAATTAATTCTTTTCTAAAGAAGTATACAGCAAATAAAACTTCTTTGCATGAGTTTGTCTTTCAATTTGAAAGAGTATTGGCAAGACAAAGAGATGAGGAACTCAAAGAAGATCATCGAACTCTAGATTTGCAACCAAAATTGAAGAACTTATTTCTGATAGAGAAGCAAATGTCCCAAGTGTACACATTGAAGTTTTTTTATTATTTCAAGAGGAACTTTCCTCAAGTTTATTATACAATGTAGTGCTGGTTGAAGATAATGGTAGTGAAGAAAATCTATTGTGTTAAAGTTTATGGAAAGTCTGAATCTAATAAATTTGTTAGTTATTGTAAACTTATTCAAATGACAAGTTGCTCGGGCCTTATGTTTGAGTTCAAAGGATTTCTTTTAAACATCTTCTAACATTTCATAAATACTTTGATAAAAGCAAGTTACCGGAGCAATATGTTGTAAGGAGATGTTGCCGAGATGTGAAAAGAAAAAGTGTTGTTGAAGGTGAAAGATGTAATGACAATGTCAACAAATTTAAGTTTGCTTCTCGCTTTGCCGAGTTAACTCATTTAGCCTATCAAGTTGCCGATGAAGGATTCACTATAGATGAAATTTATGAATTGGCGCGCAATAACTTGTGCAAGACTATTGAAGAGAAACGTTGTTTGAAATGTAAACAAAGTGAAGATGCAAATGAAAAAAAGTCAGAAGGATGTGAGAAAAGGATGTGTTAGAATCAGGGATAGAAAAAAATACTCTATTGGGTTATTGGGTTGATTGAAATTGATTATAACTGAGTACAATGTCTCCTATATATATGAGAAAAGGAAAGACTAAACTAATATATTATTCGATATGGGACTAAACTAATATCTCACATCTAACACCCCCTCTCAAACTCAAGTTGGTCCAAGCAACATGAGTTTGAAAATATTGACAATGATCATGTGGTAGGGACAGTGCATGGTGGTGCATGGTGATGCGGTGACGGCGCATGGGATGGTGCTCGGTGGTGCAGGGAAGGCACACGATAGCGGCGCATGGATGATCCGGCTCTTGGATCTTGGAAATATGGGAGTAATGCTTTTTGTCATAACGGATGGCACACGGTAGATGGCACAAAGGATGATCTGGCTCTTGGATCTGGGAAGTGTAGAAGTGGCATTTTTCGGCAATAGTAGTAGAAGTAGTGCTTTTCATCGAGAAGTAGTAGATGTAGTGCTCTTTAGCGGGAAGTAGTAGAAGTAGTAGTGCTAGTAGTTAAGAATGGCCCTGGACAGACGAGATAGACGTCGGGATCTGAGATGACGTCGGGAACTAAATGATGTCGGGATCTCCTCCTCTCAAATTCACGATGGATTAACCAGCATGAGTTTGTATCGGGATTTGGATGCATAAGTGTGAGGAAGGAGACAAGGAGTTGTGTTGGGATTCCATGGAGAAATAAAGTACCTGCATTTATTTTTAAGACGAACAGCGGCGATGGCAGTGGGCGAAGCAGGAGTAGAAAAAAGTAGTGTTAGCGTTAGGGTTGGAGTTGGGTTGGAATGAGTTGTCAGGTTTGGATTGAGTTTGAGTTTGGTATACAGGTTTTGATTGTTTTTTAAATGGGTCGGGTTTGGATGTGGGTAAGGTTAGGGTTTAGAGGTTTATTACTGTTTGGGATTTCGGGTTTGGATTTCGCGTTCGGGGTAATAGGGTGTTAGGGTTTGGATTTTGGGTATACTTCAGGTTTGGGTATTGGGTTCGGATAGTAGGGTTTGGATTTGAGTATAAGGAAAGTGGGAGAAGATTAGGGTTTGAGGAGATAGGGGAACAGTGGTGGCTAGGATTAACAGATTTGGGTGTCAGGATTTTGGGGACATCAGGATTCGAGGTAAGGAGGTAGGGAGGTCGGGATGTTGGGGATTTCGGGAGGTCAGGGATGCAGCGAGGTGTTAGGGATTCAGGGATGTTGGGATTCAGGGGACGTTGCAGTCAACGAATGAGGGAGTTCAGGAGGAAGGAGGTCAGGTGGTTGAGGGATCGGGGGGGGCAACGATGGCCTGGTATTCAATTTTGAGGAAGTTGGGTTTGAGTTAAACCTCCTTCTCGACGGATTTGGTGAATTCAAGGCGAAGGGGGAAGCCGTTGGTGACACCCTTGCTGTTGGAGGAGAGCATGCTCAGGAAGCAGGGAGGAAAAGAAAGTAGGTTTGGGATAGGTGATGGTGGTTGAGGTGTTCAGGATGAAGAGGATGAAACAACGTTCTCACTATGTTGTTTAGAATCTCTAACGATAGGATGTTATTTAGCTTATTTAAGTTGGCTGAATACGAAAAATAATCTTGTGTAATACCAATAAATGATATCATTCCAAAACAAAGAGAGGCCAAGGCCACCAAAGTGGAGTTCGGGAAGTTGACTTCGGTAGTTGAGGGTAGGTCCGTCGGAGTGGGTTGCAGGTGATGTTGTTGCTGGATTTGAGTCGGGAGTGGAGGCGACGATTGACGTTGGGAGTTGTGGTGGCTCACAGGAAGAAACATGAAGAAGATGAGGGATTTAAGATTTTTTTCATGGCTGCAAAACAAGATCTAGGATTTTTAATTGGTGCAAGAAGGCTCTGATACCATGTTAGAATCATAGATAGAAAAGAATACTTTATTAGATTATTAGGTTAACTGTAATTGATTATAACTGAGTACAATGTCTCATATATATAGGAGAGAAGTAAAGACTGAACTAATATATTATTCGATATGAGACTAAACTAATATCTCGCATCTAATAGGATGAAACCATCCAAAATCACGGCGCACGAGCCTCTTCATGCTAAAACTAAAGGAAGACCTAGTGGAAAGAGATGGAAGTCAATAAGAGAACAAGTCAAAGGTCGAGGTAGAAAATGTAAAGCATGCGGCGTGCGTGGAGTCAAGCATGATTCGTGAAATTGCCCCAAAAATTAGAGAGGTTATTTATCTTTTTTTTTATGTCAACATATTTTATTTCCTCATTTATTCGGTATACACCCATGATTAAAATGATATATTAACTTGCATTTTGGTTATTATCTTTTGAGCAGTGGTAACGATGAACAACATTGCTCTACCATGTCAAATAAAGTTGATGCTTCTGGAGAATTTTCTGACGAATATCTTGACGATGTGACTGTGGAACAGTTAGGTTGAGCACAGAAGGTATTGTACTATGCATGTATTATAATTCCATTGTTTACAATAGAGTTAGCAATTTTGAGTTATACATTTTTATCATTTATTTAACATTCCTCTGTTTTGTATTTTTTTTTATTATTAAAAGATGACGTCGGCATCGCTTCATTAGTGATAATTAAAGAAACATAGTAGTACAAAATACCATCTTAAGAACACTAACCATACAACTAATACACGATAGCTCAAATCTAAAAGTGAATGCGAAAAGAAGATACAGATACAGATGATTAAACTCCAAAGAAAGCTCCGTCGTCTATCCTCCCGTTCGGATTGGACTACTCATTCCCTTCCCCATCCTCCTCCTCTAAGCGGAGCCTCTTCCTCACCCCTGCATGACATGCCCAATCATCAGTGACAAAGAAAATTTTATGCATCAAAACGTTAAATCTGTTTTTGATATTACGGAAACACAAGTCATTACGGTCTAACCATAGACCCCACAATGTAGCAGCAACTGCAATATACCGAGCTAATCTATCCTCTCTCCTGACTAGATGTACCCTCCAACAATACCAAACCTCAGCACTCGACCTAGGGCCCTCTACACATCCAAAACCTAAACTCACCACCTCCCAAGCCAGACTTGCCCTAGGGCAATTGAATAAAATATGATTTGTATCCTCATCCATAGTATTACAATATGAGCATCTAACATCGATTTGGACATTTCTTTTCTACAGATTAGTCTCAGAGCGAATCGCATCGTTCATCACCAGCCAAATAAACACTTTCACTTTCAAGGGCACCTTGATCCCCCATATGATGTTGGCCTCCATGCTCCTTACCCCTCCGTCGTCTAACCATTTGTACATTGATGACACTGAGAATGTCTTAGAGGGTTCGAGATTCCAGCTTCTCTCATCCTCCGTTTCCGTGGTATAGCGTTCTTCTGTTCCGACGAATTTGTTGAGACATTCCAATTGGCTCACACTTTCCTGCAATTGTTGATTCGATACCTCGAGCGTTAGTCTTCCATCGCGTCATACGTCTGCCACCAATGTATCATTGTTAATCGTAACGACCACTGCTTCCGAAAATAAACAACGCAGCATCCTATCCCCACACCACTTATCCTTCCAAAATCTAGTGTCCTTTCCATTCCCGGTCCTGCATCCGGTATTCACATGAAAGATATCCCCCACCTTTGCCACTCCCTTCCACATAAATGTGGAAGGGAGTGGCAATACAACACAATACATATATGTTCTATTTTATATATCTCTTGCAGTGCGTACTCAACGCTTTCTATGCTCAAGAGCTACAAGACAAATAAGCATTCAAGACTCAAGAACAAGATTCAAGACAAAGATTATTCAAAGCTTCAAAGATTCTCAAAGTGATCAGCTAAAGAACAACTGATCAGAACAAAAGAGTGTCTTGTAAATTTATTGTAATATTTGATTTTTCTTAGAAAATTTTTAAAACCCTTGATACACACACTCAAACATCCCCTATAATTAAAATAAAGATTATTAAAAATCAAAATGTCAAATTCAAGCTTGTATATGTTCAGCTGTCAAAGTACCAGTCGACTTACTTCGATAAGCAGTCGACTGTTCAAGTACAAAACAAATTGAACTTACTCAAGCTCTGACCAGTCGACTCCCTTGGCAACCCAGTCGACTGTTCGAGCTGTTTTGACAGTTTTCTGAAGTATCAAATTTGATTTTCAAACTCAAACTTTTTCTGTCGTTTGTTGGTAGTTGATGAACCTTTTTCCAACGTTCTTGGAGTTCTTACTCTATAAATAAAGTTCAGAATGAACTTGGAAAAGGTTACCCATTGTTTTTAATCAAGTTTTTGCTTATTTTTGTGAAAAAGAACTCAAGCTTTCAAGCACTCTCATTCTCTAGACTTGGTTCTCTAATTTCAGTCTTACATAACTAAGATTAAGTTCAAGACTGTGATTAGAAGTTGACCTATAGTCTCTATACAAAAAGCAGACTCAAAAATCAAGGCTTTAGGTGTTGTAATCTTCAATTTTTTTTTGTTCACTCTCGAGTTGTGAGAGTCATCCTCTCGTTTGGAGAGAAGGACTCTTGGTGTAGAGTTAGTGTCACTCTAGGTTGTAAAGTGGGGTCTTGCTCTCTCTAGTGGTGAAAGAGGTCTACGAGTTTGGCATAGTTGTTGTCAAAGGTCGTAAGGTATTCTTGTACTTTTTCAAGAATAGTGAAAAATCTCAAGTGGGTTGCTTGGGGACTGGGTGTAGGTCGGGAGGACCGAACCAGGATATATCGCCGTGTTAGCATTGTTGATTCTCTGTGGTTTGAATTCTCTAACTTGCAATTTTAATTTCGTTGCACTTTATTGTAATCTGTGCCTGATCAGTCGACTGGTTTCTGTATTAAGTCGACTTAACAAACTCGTTGTTCTTCAGTTGACTAATTATCTTTTATCTGGCGTTTCAGTTGACTTGTTTTTTTCTTTTTAGTCGACATAACAGTTGCGTCAAGTTTAAATTATTATTTATTTTTTACATAACACTATTCACCCCCCCCCCCCCCCCCACCCTCTATTGTTACTTGCCTTGACATGATCCAACAAAACGATGCCTTTCCGTATAAACTCCGCCCCCCAAATTGAAATTTCCTCCTATTTCGATTGACTGCGAACGATTTTCCCCACCAATTGTTGCGTCTCCTTTTTATTTTCCACCACCACTTACTAAGCAATGCCTTGTTCATATCCTTTAGATCCACTATTCCAAGGTCTTCTAATTCTCTCCTCTTACACACTCTCCCCCATATAACCAAGTGGAATCCTTTCTCAGTGTAACCCATATTGCTCGTATTTTTATTTTTAATTATATTTAATAAAATTCTAGATTTATTTATTTTATGTTTGTTTGGATTTGATTCTTTTCATTGTGTGGTGCATTGTTCCTCTCTCTCTTGTGATTCATTCTCTGTTTGATTCAGCTTTTTATTCTCTTTTTTTTTTGCCTAAAATTTTTTCTTGAGCTTGTCTATCGTTTAAACCTATTTTTGGCCTAATTGTCTTTTGTTGGATCCCTTTCACCATATTGGATACTACCCAGTTCATCTAAACCCATTTTGTCCCTATTTATACTCCCTAATTGAACTCTAACCCTAATTACCCAACCCTAATACATCTCTCCTCTCTGCTAGCCGTCACCCTCTCTTTCCCTCATCCCGACCTCATCCCGACCCCGACTGCCCCTCTTGCTATCGTCGACTGCTGATCGCCGGTGACACACCCCCGAACCCCCACCGCATCTCCCTTTTCCTTCTTCCTCCTTGCGTCGCGACCCAGCAACCCAACACCCAGGCTGCCCCCCATTGCATCGTGCTCCCTTTGCATGACCACCGCTGCTGCAGTCGAGCATCGCATCGCGACCCCCTGTCGCTGTTGCTATCATTCCCTTGGGCCATCGCTGCCTTCGCTGGTGGTGCTGCTGTTCGCCCTTGCTGTTGGTGTGCTGCTATCTCTGGGTGCTGGTGTTGAGTGCACGTGCCTTTGTGTGCACGTGTATTGGTCTGATTGGATTTCTCGTCTCGTGTATTGGTCTGATTGGATTTCTCGTCTCTCGTTCTTTTTCGTGTTCGTTGTGTTCGTGGTTCGGGATCCGTTCCCATTATTCTATTTGTCATTTTCGTCGTCTTCAATATCAGGCAAGTAGCTTGCATGTGTTTCTTTTTGTCATACAAGTTAATACCGTAAGTAATCTAGTATGAAAATATTTATACTCTCATGATGATCCATATTTGTTAGTTGAACCATTGACATCATCCCTTGATCATGAGTAGTTACAATAATTGACACCCGTTGCATTAAAACAATTAGATTAGATGACACTTTGACTGAATATTGTTTGTGACACACCGTATGTTGTAGATGACTATTACATAAATATTTGCTGGATGTATTATCTCATTATAGACTATTTGATTCACATGCCATATTTTGTATGACATCTAGATTGGACCGTTTGTAGTTAAGTTGTTTGATAAAATGCCGGAAAGAACCTTGTTTTACTGTTGTCCTATTTTGTACAGAAATTTCGACCCTGTTAACATCAGCAAAATAAAAAAGTTTGTGAACATGAATTATATCCTCTGATTTTTAGTTTTCAGAAATTTTGACGGATCTGAATTCCGAGATTTTATGCATGAGTTATCACTGTTTTACTGCAAACATATTGTGTTTTCCAGATTCTAAACTATATGTATTCTGTATGGAATTTTATTTTAAAGCTGATATTAAAAGTAGAATTTGGACTCTATATTTTGCTGAGTGTGTTTAGACATGAATGGGATCACTCCCTAATTTATGTAGAAATAAATATTGACATATACATCTCATTTTATACTTTTGCAACTAGTCGATATATTTCCAAACTGCATGCTATTCAGTAAAGAACTATGTTTTCAACCTGATTCTATTTGTTTTTGATGAAAACTTTGTGAACAAGAAATGTAGACTTATTTGTCTATTTTATCATCCTTTTGATGGATCTAGATTTCGAATTATACTGTATGAATTATCTCCATTTTGGTACTGCTGTGTCTGAACTTTCAGAATCGAGAATTTGTTGCATTACTCTATTTCCCAATTTTGTTGACTGTACTATCTGTAATATAAATTCACGATATTTTATATTTTGAAACTAGATATGTTTAGGAATCTTCCAGATTTTTCTCAGATTTAATTATGATAATTTTAAACTCTTTTCATGCTTATAAATAAGATTTTGCATTTTATGGCTGAACACGATTTCTATATTAAATGCTGTTTTCGACCCTGTTTCTGTGGCTGATATGTGACTTATATATATGTGCTAGAATTGGAAGAGAGTCTAGTTTCTAGATTTTCTAACGGATCTAGATTTGCTATCCGGTAGTAACGGAAATCTCAAATTTGGTACAGTAGTCTCTTTGCTGCCCAGAACTGAAAATTTTGTTATTTTGACTATTATGAGTTGTTTTTATCAACCGTTGCAATCACTATTTCATCTTAAACTTATTACCTATTCTTTCCATGTCTTTATTTTGTTTGTATTCGTTCACACATGTTTATTAATGATCTGTTTACTGCCATCTGTAGATTGTTATAGTACTGCTTTCTCCATGTTAGTATTACATGTTTGGTTAGTTTCTCCTACTTGTATTGCTTGCGGTCCGGACTTGCTTCTAACGGGCGCTATGTTTTCCTGTTTTCCCTATTTTCTTGTAATTGCCATATGATTAGGTTTTGTTTATCAATTGCCTACTGGAGTTGGCAAGCAAAAGTTCTGAACTGCGAAATTGGAATAATTTGCTTAAAATATTTTGATGAACTATTTTATTTCATGAACTGTATTGAGACTTGTATTTGGGTTTATTGTCCGAGGATCATTGTTTTCTTCGGATCTAGTATTTGTTGGAACATTTATTATTATTGGTGCATTATATACTGTTGAGTTATGATTGTTTTTGCATGCCTGGTTGGAGTATACTGTTATATTTACTGTTATGATGAGTCAGGCAGGTCTGTACAACTTATGGATGTTGAAAACTATCCACTGGACTTAATCACGTACCGTATTCTGTATTGTTTTGGGAAGCGGGGCGTGACACTTAGTCTCTTATGCCCCCTTCCACAAAAATCTTCTTCTGCTTTTGTCTATTTTATTGATTGCCCATTTTGGTAACTCATAAATGGACATTAAGTGGTAGCGTACTCAGAACAGAATTGAGTAACGTGATTCTACCCCCTAGTGAAAGGACCATCCCTTCCAGCCTACCAATCTTTTTTTTTCTACATTGTCTATTAGTGGTTGCCAATCCTCTCTTTGCATAGCTCCCGGTCTGATGGGTGTTCCTAGGTAGATCGTAGGAAATTGACCAATCTCACACCCGAAAGACTTCTTGATAGTGTTGATCGGGATGGATAATTTTTTACTAATAGGCAGCACGAAACTCTTCTTAGGGTTCACCTTCATCCCTGTCCATGCCTGGAAACATTGTAATGCCATGCCCAATGCACCTATCTCCTCCTCCTTAGCCGCCCCAAACATGAGAGTATCATCAGCATACTGCAAAATCGATATCGTGTCTGGGATTCCTTTAATATTGATTCCCTGAGCATTTTGTTCTCTACCCCTCCTAATCATTTCTGCTAGACCGTTGGCGAAAATGGCAAATAGAAGAGAAGATAACGGTTCACCTTGTCTGAGTCCTCTACGGCATTTGATCTCTTTTCCTAGATGTCCATTGACTTGAACGGATGATTTTCCTCCCCGGACGCACATCCTCATCCATGTCCTCCACCTGCTTCCAAATACTTTTAGAAGTAATGCTTCGTCCACACCCTCCCACTCGACTGAGTCATAAGCCTCCTGATAGTCTAGCTTTAATAAGAAACCATCCAAATTCTCCTTACTTCCTCTGTATACAATCTCATGTGCCGATGCAATACTGTCTATTTTATCCCTTCCTCTGATAAAGCCACTCTGTGACTCTCCTACTACGTCATCCATTTGCGGAGATAGTCTCTGGGCTAACACTTTATAAATAACCTTGAAAGAACCGTTGAGAAGACTTATTGGCCTAAAATTTTCCATTGTATTGACCTCCTTCTTTTTTGGGATAAGAACAATATTGGCATAGTTAATCATTCCCAAATCGATGATTCCATCGAAGACCTCCTGGAATATTTTCATAAGATCCCTCTTAATGATGCTCCAATAGATCCTATAGAAAATAATTGGGAACCCGCCTGGTCTTGGAGCCTTGTCCTACCCTAATGCCTTTACGGCATTAAAAACCTCCTAATCCAAGAACAGGTTCTCGATTCCTTCACTTCCATCTATTCTCGAGGAGATCCACATGTCCAGAATCAAATTGCACCTATCATCCTTCCTTCTATCCAGGAGCTCTTTATACGTGGCATCTATGTGCTGCCTAATGATGCCCTCGTTCTCAGTAAATTCCCCTCCCACACTTAGACCTGTAATGTGATTTTGTCTTCTTCTTCTGTTCACAACCTTATGAAAGAATTTAGTATTAGCATCTTCTTCCCTAAGCCACTGTTGACCTCTGCCTCCAATAGAGCTCCTCCATGTCACCTATCTGCTGTAATTCGCTCCTACAGTTGAACATCTCCTCCATCTTTGTCCCAATCATATATCTTCCTTCTTGAATTGTTTCTAGCTCATGAAGTCTATTACCTAACGCCTCCCTTTTAGCTTTAATTTCCCCGAATTCCTGCTTTGCCCAATACCTCAACCGCTTACGAAGCCTTCTTGTCTTTCCAACCCAGTTTCCAACTGCCAATTCTTCCCAGGTACTTGCGTTCCATGATTCTTCAATAATCTTCCGTATTACCACTTTCAATGTCCATGCTTTCTAGAATTTGAATGATTGGCGTGACTTCGGGCTTCCATCCCCATAATCAATTGCTAATGGAAGGTGATCGGAAGTATATCTCGTAATAAACTTCGCTCTAGCGAAAGGGAAAGCATCCTTCCATTCGGTAGACACCAAAATTCTACCCAGCTTGTCCAGAATCGATGTCGCCTGCATATTTGTCCATGTAAATTTCCTATCTCCCGGCTCCATTTCTATTAGCTCTAAATCGTCTATAGTTGAATTGAATTTGTCCTGGTCAATGTGACTTGCCCCTCTCCCTTTGTGCTCGTTTTGGAACCTGGTAATGTTGAAGTCACCGCCTATCACCCATGGACCCGTCCATCTTCTTCTAATTTCTCTAAGCTCGCTCCAGAGTTGACCTCGCCTTCTGGAATCGTACGGTCCGTAAACCGTAGTAACGATATGTTCCCAATCGTCATAGCTCCTTCTCAATCTAATTGACACAGAAAAATCTCCGATATGCTCCTCTATAATCTCGAAAATTCTTCTATCCACTCCAACCGCTATGCCCCCGTAGTAGCCAATTGCTGATTTAAACCTCTAGTCAAAATCCTTTGCCCATCTAAAACCCTGAAAGTCCTCTAAACTAGGATTCTCTATCCTTGTTTCTTGAAACCCGCAAAAACTAGGATTATTTCGACTGGTCGTATTGCTAATAAGTCTTTTTTTTCCTTTTTTGCCTCATTCCTCTAACGTTCCAAAAGATGTATAACATTAATAAACTAGTTAGTCATCTACCCTCTATCCACTTCCCAACTAACTAATACACTAATTGTTTACCCAAATGATCTCCCCTCTAATCTTATGTACTAGTTGCAGTTGCTCGACTCTATTAGAGCCTATGGCTGGACCGTATAACCTTGCGCAATAAATTAGCGACTCATCATTTAGCAAATTTAAAACAGAGAGGTTGTTAATAGATATACCTCCACAGGCAGATACCGGCTCCTTTGCCTTTGCCGCAACCCTGATCAAAGTCTCCTCACTAAGCCCCTGTGAACCCCATTTGTCTAATTGCCACTTGCTCTTCCGCTTATAATCCATCACTTTTTTGCCAGTGCTACTGATGTCGCCATCTCGAGCCTCCTTATCCCAAATATTAGTGTTTGTTTCAGAGATGAGATTGTCATCTCGCATACCGTGTAGCGCTCCTATGATCTCTTCATTTGGTTCGTGGGTCTGAGAGTGACTTGTTTCCTTATCCCCCATAGGAATAGGAGAACTCATCCCTATGATACCATCAGCTGACTTAGGAGCATGAAGCGCGGCCTCTTTAACCCCTTCGTCCTAGGGTGTATCTAAATGACCCCCTGATTCAACATGGCCCATCTCCCCAAGCCCAAAAAAGTTTGTCTTCGAATTTGTTCCTCAGTAAAGCTTCCATTGCAAGTCTTATCAATGCCTCAACCTGTACCTTGGAAAATGACAGCAAGTTAGCACCTATTAACCCTCCCTCATTAATTTCCTCGAGCGCCCCACCCTTATCTTTCTTTAGAATCCCTGTTTTTTGGATTGCCAATGTAGTAGGACTTGTCTTTTTGCCTGTCACATCTCCCTTTGAGGTAGCACAACACTTAACCAACAGATAACAGTTGTTGGAACCCTCTTTCTGGAGCGCAACCTGCTTGAATTTGTTGTCCCCACTCCTAAAGCGAGATGTGCGTTCCAGACTGCCTGCTTAATGATCTAACGTATGTGCTCCTTCTCTCCTTTGATCCGTTGATGGGTGTTTGAGATTGGCTTTCCCCTTATCCAACGACTTAGCTTCGTCTTCAACCTCCTGATCAAAGCCCTGCTCCTCATCTTCGCCGATCTCAACTCTTGGCTCACCTCGAAATGAGACCGTTTTTTTTAAATCTTCGTTACCACTTTAACCTCATAACTCTCGTTCTTAAAATCCACGACTATCATTGATGGGATATCCTCCCTGTTAGTTACCCCAATTCGTAGCCTCGCAAATTTCCTACATGACTGAACGATTGTATTTTTATCAATCTCTATAAGCATACCAAAGCTCCTAATCAGGTTTTGAAAACCCGAACGAACCCAACAATGAAATGGTAGATTATTAGACGAATCCAGACCGACGGTAATGAGTCTACTTTCAGAGCTCCGACATTGCTCGACCATCGCTTGAAGGTGATGAAAAATTCCATTCCCTCAGAGTCCCTCCCTTCCAATCCCTTCATCGACAACACTTGTAGCACTCTCTCTTCATCTAGACAATGAACGAAAAATTGGTTCTGGCCAATTTCCTGGACTACCCATTTCCAATTAGGCTTTGGTTCAGTAGCGTCTTGTAAGATCTCCACAATATCCGGAATATTCGGATTTCCATTTTGTGCTTTCACAAAAATATAGTTCTTAAATCTCCTTTCGAATTCGACCATGATCGGAATTGTTGTAATCGTCGCCTTTACCACCTTCATATTGCCCGCAGAGCTCTCTTGGGTTTTGCTCTGCTCTGAGAATAAAGACTCTGCAACTGGAAGTGACTCATTGGCTGCCGAGCTGGTGAGCTTCTTGCTCTTCGGACACGCAGTCGATATATGACCGGATCTTTACAAACGTAGCAAAACCAGTCGTTTTTGAGAGAACGAAAAGCAGTCAAGGATGAAAAGCATAATTTGAGAGAATGAAAAGCAGTCAAAAATACAAAACATGTATATTTAATAACGTTACGGATATTTCACGTAACAGAATATATACGTAATCGACATGTGTATTGAAAACACGTGCAATGTAAAAACACAAGGATTAAAATAAATGTTTGAGTTGGCTAAAGATAGGATTGAAATGAGTTTTGAGAAAACGGAAAATATATAAATGATCAGACTATGACATTTATATAAAAATACGTTACGAATATTACTCGTAATGGTACGAAATACACGTGCATAACACACGGGGACAAAATTGGCATTACCCAATTTTGCGGGTGTTACATAAACCCAACAATCTCCACCTTGGATTGTATACTCATGAATCCACACATGTGTGATTTAAAAACTTCTAGACTCTTTTCCTTCTGTTCTTCCAAACAACTCGTTTGGATGGCTTCCTCTGCTAGCTGAATATATCCCCACTTTTTTTTTCTAGATGTATGCCCCCTTAAGGGCACACCCGAGTAAATGTAATCATGGAGGTGCCATTCTCCACACGAACTCTACATACCTCAAGGCTCTCTCCACCTTTTCACGATATTCGAACGTCGCGGTTTCGCTCGGATGATTCTAGTGACGGCATACTAGACGGTGCTTTAGGAACAATGAGCTTAGAAATACTTGCGCAAGTTTTTCTGTTCCTCCAAAGCTGGTAGAGGTTGTGCTAACCCTGCTCAATCCCCCTCTCACCCTTCATCACCTTACGATAACTTTCCCAAACTGAACGAACTCCACCTGGATCTGTGTACCCGAAGTCCCGTACTTCTAGAGTTCTCATGGATATAAGGCTCTACTTCATCAAAGGAATATACATGCCCTCCTCTAGTGTGTATCCCCTTCTGTCTGTAAACTTTGACTCATTTGTTTTCTTACCTCTTACTCTACAAGTCTTGTCAATCTTCGTTCTCACACAACGACATGAGGCAAACTTTTAAGTAGAAACCATTACTTCACAAATCTTATCTACCTTCGTTCTCACATGACGACATGATGCAAATTTGTAAGTAGAAACCATCTCCCTCTCGGAGCAAACTTGAGAACAACTAATCGAATCAAAAGAACAACCGAAATTCACATCTAAAGAACTTGAAACAAAAGCACTGTTTAAGCCATCACCTGATTCAGCGGCACTAGATTTGGCGCCCCTCTGACTCAATCGCTTGCAACAGTCTCTCATGTAATGCTCAATTCCTTTGCACTTGTGGCCGTGGACCTTACCCCTACATATACTTTCCCTTCCATTCGAAGTACAATCCACCTCCAAGCAACTCACAGAAGTTGACGCAAATTTCTGACTCTCCTTCCTAAGTGCATCCTCCTCCAACCCCTTGATCATACTTGCTATGAAAATCTTATCCTTGGTAGATTTCTCATCTAGAACGATTATCATATTGGATGAATTTGGTGGTGAATATATCAAGTTGGAAACCTTTAGATCATCTGCATTGAACGCTCTTAGTTTAGATAACTCCATAATGAACTCCACTACATGATATAAAAGAGCAGTATTTTTCTTCAATGAGAAATCCCACAACTTTCCTTTCTGATGCATCCGACCCTGTAATGACGATCCTGAGTAGTCAGTTCTGTGTCTTGCCCAAGGACCCGCCGTGCTTCTCCTACACCTGATTTCACTCATCGAATACATACGGATTAAACCCAAGACTTCAGAATAAATCTCCTCCCAATTCTTCTGCTTTGTGCCGATTGGTTTCCCTTTATCTCCTTCTAGGACTAGATCCAAGTCATGTTGAATCGATGCTTCATGCATGTCCTCCTTCAAGAGACCAAAGTAGATCTTGCCTTTGAACCGCTTGATCTTTGTGATCTGATCTGCCTTCATCTTCAAGGAACTCGAACAAACCCTTTAACCCGAAGCTCTGATAACAATTGTTAGGAATTCTACAAAAGATCTTGTTGAGTTATTCGATGCAATCAACACAAACAACCAAGCACATATGAGATCATACCAAACACACCAAAGTACATACAAGTTTATCCCGGTTGGGGCTTTCACCTTAATCCGGGGGAGAAGAAACCCAAGATGTTATTCAACTAGAAAAGATACAAGAATATTACAATTCTCACCACGACTCTCTCTCAAGCCTCACCAGTAAGTACTAGTTGTTAACAATTAGAGAATCACTCAATCTTCCCTTCAGTGAAGTACTCTCTCTTTTCTTGGCTATCAATGGAGGCCAATAACAACAATATATATAGATCTAGAAAAACCCTAGTTTGATATCTTGATACAATAACCACTGGATACTCCTGAAGAGATAAACCTACGATAAGAACCGTATGATCTGACTTGAAGAGCAAGTTGGGCTTCTCACAAATCACCAAGACCCGACCCAAATAATCCATCAGCGCCGTGTTCAGTTGGCTGCATCACGAGGTCGATCGACCGTCCCCCTCTTGGGAACTTCTGCATAGTAGGGCGGTCGACCTACCCCAAGTATGGTCGACCGCAAATCCACCTACTGCTACTGCTGCTGACTGTTTCCCTTGCTTCCACTTCGTTTCCGATTGTCTATGTTCCTCCATCGTCTCATCGTCTTCGTATCTAACATAGTATGCAAGACATAAACCCATCATCTTTCCCATTAATAGAGAGAGAGATGATGATGACTGATGAACATGATTGGAGAGAGAGAGAGAGAGAGAGAGTGAGAGAGTGAGAGAGAGAGAGATGATGATGATGATGATGATGATGACTGATAATCATGATTGGTGTGGTGACTCTTTTTGGAGTGGAAAAAACCCACCAGGGCTGGGAACTATGAATTCTTTAGTTTAGGAACTCGCAAAAATGAGTGTAAATGGGTTTATCTCTCTCTCTACATCAAAGAAGAAGAAGAAGAAGAAGAAGAAGAAGAAGGAATTTTTAAAAAAAAGATTATACTGATGCCGCTATTGTCAATAGCGGCATCAGTTATAATGATGCCGTTATTGGGAATAACGGCATTAGTTTTAAGATATTTTATGTTACAATTTTTTCTCAATTCAGAGAGCTCCTAAGTGAATGTGAGATATACTAATGTCGTTATTCCCAATAGCTGCAACGGAAAAAAATTTCACAGGTGCCGCTATTGGCAACAACGACATGAAAATAATATATGTCGTTATTGTCAATAACGTTTTATGCTGACGTGTCCAAAACTGGATCAGTTGGATAAAATTTTTTGAAAGTGAGGTCAATTTGGTCAATATTTTCAAAAAGTGGGTCGTACGGAAAACAATTCCGGAGCTAATTAGTGGAATGACCCACTTTTTGATTTTATTTGGTTAAATGACATAGTTTGAAAATTATTTAGCTAAATGACCTAGTTACTATTTGAATTTTTATAATATACTTCCTATAGTAATTTCTATAGGATGTTTGACCTTTCTTTAAATTCTAAAAGTTTTTGGTTTTTAAGATAATTTCTGTTTTTATTATTAATTTTTTGTTTCCTATTCTATAGCTTATAAATTAGTGATTAATTTAAAAAAAGTTACGAAAATTGTGTAAAAATTACTTACTTTAACTTGGCTCTGATACCAACTTGTGTGTGAAGCGCATGTCATAAATTCACCTGAAAACAGAAATGAGAAGAGAAAAGAGAGTATCAAAAACTTTAAATTTTTAAAGGTGATAGTTTTCTATAAAATAATATTCTTCGAAATAATGTATATTGTCTATTTCAAAGAAGTAGTAAGGAATATCATCGTCAAGTTCTCTCATATATTCTAATTCTGTCTCAGAACTTTCATTGTAACTATCATATGGGGGTTCTTCTAATTCTTCCATATGTCTATTTTCTTCTCCAATCTGTTCATTTTCTTCTAGAAATTGTCTGTATGCTGTTGTAGGGCTATAAATATAACTATTTAATACACCATTTTCATAAAATAACAAAGATCTTTCATTGTAAGTTAGATCATCAATTATTTCGACATTTATATTACTAGTTTCTCCAGGATTTGTTTGGTTTGTTGTATAATTATTACTCGTTGTATACTGAAAAAGAATAAATTAAATTCATAATAATCCTCCATACTTGTTACTCTATGAGGATAATAAACATAAAAAACTAGCATTCTATCACTTCTTTGATAGTTAAGCATTAATTCAAAAATCTCTGAGGCAATACCGAAATTATTATTATCCATTAGTTCTACTGGACAAAAATAACTATAAAATTAGGAGTAGAGAGAGATTTCTAATGATACCCTAAAATGAAAAAAAAAAGGCCCATCATGCTTCCGACCAAGTTAAACCTCTTTGAGCTGCTATGTACCAGTTACTACTAGTAGATAAAATACCGCTGGTATGCACCCCGATTTTAATGCTCCTTTACGTTCCTCCAATCTCAGGATTATTATGCTCTCAAAATAGCATCATCCAAAAGATACGTCTGGAACAACTAATAGCACTTCGATACAGGCAACCATAACCTAGCTCGTTTCCTACTACTAGGTGTATGGTCTAACTTTAGAATGTTACAAATGAGTCTTTTTGCAAGATCCTTGAGGTAGAGCCTTACAAAACTCTCCCTAAGTAAGAAAAATTAGTTGCTCATACCTTATTTAGTAATAGATCTTGTAGCAGAACTCATGGAAAGATAATTTTATTTCTCCCAAACCCCTTACAGACTTTCTTATAAACTTATATGGAATTTCTTTCCTCCTAGATTTTCTACCTTTCTCCCTTACTCTGCCTCCCCTTTTATAGAAGAAGGGGTGGCTTTACACCAGATACAATTATTGTTCTCCTTACATCATTGCTTACATCATAGATAAATAATTGAGCTAATTACTTCACTGCTTACATTGAAGATATCTTCACGTGGTTCACATCAGAAACAGTTCTTCGTCAGCCTTCTCTTGTTCTTTTTCTGCAATAGTCACATGAATGCTGTGGTTCCATCCTTATCAATCTACAGTAGTGAACAATTGTCTCTTCTGTCATTGTCATGTGACCTTTATCCAGAATTCGATACCAGCTATCAAAGACTTCTTTCTTTGACTGTGGTTGTTTAATTTTTTCTATACTGTAGATCATTAATTTTTGTGGGTCAGGGCTATCATAGATCCATATGTTATCGTCTTTGTTTTGTATGTTCTTCACTTCAATACATTGTTCTAAATCCCGTAGCTCTTCTTTCTGGGATTAGTTTTTCAAATTCTTCATTCTTATATGGTATAATACTGGTTGCTCTAAACAGGATTTGTGTAGTCATCCCTATCTTTATAATATGTTCAGCTGGTAGTTCTTCATCATCTTCAAGGAATTCTGGAATAGCTAAAAATACACGGACATATATTTTGGATACCTTTGTGAGACCAAAATAACTTTTAGCAGCTTTATATACTTCTTTTGGTAACTGGCTAAGTTCTTCACATTCGCGAGATGGATAGATGCAGTGGATAAGTCTTCTTTCGAACAATACCCTCACTGTTTTTGGATTTGCTCCTGGTAGTATGATCGCTTTGTTCATATGTTGTTGAGAAATAGTGTTGATAAATTGGTTGATCTGAGTGGTCTGGCATAATTTCTCAATATATTTTAAAAATAAATCCTTCTTGGAGTATTTTGGAGAATCTGATAGTAAACTCTCTTTGTAGGTAGTAGGCTGTATGGATGTGGAGTTTTCCTCTTGTGTGGCTATTTTTGTGATCCCACTTGTATTTTGTGATTTAATAGGTTCAATCCTTTCACTCATTTTTTCAATATGATCTGTATTTATATGCTGGTAAAATATACTTTGAAGACCATATATTTGCAGCTGTAGTTGGTTAAATGCTTATTTTAATTGCTCCACTATCTCCTTTAGGTAGACTATATCCTATTCTATATGTGCACTCTATTTTTCATCCCGTAAAAACGAAATTGTTAGCTTGTTGACAAGAAATCTGCTAGGATGTCTTTTCCTTTTATATTTTCTATTGAAAATTCATAATGTGCTAACTCCATTTGCCATCTTATCAACCTTTTATTTGCTATAGTTGGGTCTATTATCTTGTTAATCCAACTCTTTACTTGTGTATTGTCTGTTCTTACTGTGAATTTTGTATGTATTATGAATAACTCAAACTTTTTACAACTTTTAAGATTTCTAGTATTTCTTTTTCATTTATGTGGTAATTTTATTGGGTCAGTGTAAACGATCCACTAGTATATCTGGCTAGTTTTTTTTTTCTTCTTCTCCTATTTTAATGAATTTTAATACTGCTCCCCAATTATTTTCACACGCATCTGTTTCTATTATCCATGAATATTCTTTAACAGGTAATCTTAGCTTATGTAATTCTGGAGTTTGTTGTTTAATATTTTAAGTCTTTCTTCATCCTCTATGGTCCATTCCCATTTCTTAAATTTTTTCAGTTTTTGTTGTAACCAATTTGTTTTTACTGATAAATTTGGTATGTAACATCTTGTTTGATTTAGTAACCCTATTATAGATTGTACTTTTCTTTTTTCTTTTAGGACATTAGGAAATGTCTTTATTTTTTCTGCTATATGTGTCTATAATTCTATTCCTTCATGTGATAATTTTGTTCCTAAGAATTCTATCTCAGTTTTGAATAATTCCATCTTCTTTTTTGATAGTATAATACATGCATTTTTGACTATTTCTATGAATTTTAGTTGATATTCTTTATGTTGTTCCTCATTTTCGGATCCTATTAGAATATCATCTACATATACTAATATGAAATTGTTGTATTTTTCAAAAATTTTATCCATATATTCTTGAAATATTCCTGTGCTGTTTTTATAACTGAATAGTAATACATTTCATTCATAAAATCCTTGAGGTATGCTAAATGTTGTTAAAAGTTTTGAATCTTCTGTTAGTTTTATATGATAAAATCCGGACTTACAATCAAATTTCGAATATATTTTTCTCGTTCTTACCGTGTTAAGTAGTATTTGCATGTCTGGTAGTGGGTATCCAAACCTCTTAGTATTTTTATTTAGTTCTTTATAATTTACTACCATTCGAGATTTACCTCTTTTATCTTCTGAATGCTTTCATACTATGAATGCTGGTGATGAATGTGGGCTTTGTGATTTTCTTATGTAATTATTTTTCATTAATTCTTTTATATATATTTTGAACTCTTCTAGATCTGTTGGAATATATCTTATAGATTTAATTTTTATTGTTTTGTTCTTATCTATTAACTCTATGTATACTGTGGGTTTACTTAAGTCCCATTTTGTCAGGGGGTCTTCTCCGCACAGATATTCTAATTGTTTTTGTAAAATTTCTTTTATAGTTATTTCTTGGACTTGTTGTATTCTAGTTTTGTTTGGTAAATATTGATATTCACCACGCTTGGTTGAAAAAACTCTAATGTTGGTAGGTCGGTTCTAGAATAAGGTTGAGTTATTCTAATTGCTATTGCTTGGTGTTGACAATGTGTCGTAAATACAACCGATTTATGTGATATGGTTATAGAATAGTATTGTTGTAAAAAGTCATTTCCTAAGAGCACATCATTATTCATATCATCAAACTGGTATATTATTGGTATTCTTAGTATGTAACTTCCTATTTGTACATTATATTTTGTTGATACTTATCTAGTATGATAGTTTGTCCAGTTAATCCAGTTATTGCTTTTTTATTATATCCATCTTATTTCCATTTTGGTAGTATATTTTCGCGGCATAGGCTAGTACCTGCTCCGATGTCTATTAGACTATGATAGTTTCTTGATTTGTATCCTTCGTAAACAAATTCTGTTAGTATGTATAATGTGTTTTTTGTTGCTCTTAATGGATTCATTTATCTAATATTCTATTTATTATCATACTTTCATTGTTTACTGTTATTGTAATTTTTTCTTCTTGAATTGAGTAAGATTGTACTGATGTAAGGAAGCCAGTTCCTAATAACATTTCATTAGCATGATGTTCTGGGTCTACGTGTAAGTGTAATAACATTTTCTTTTTACCATTTAGCCTTAGTGGTAGTATAATTTTACAATTGGATGTCTATTATTGTAATAGTCTAGGTAGTAATATGGGTTTTCTAATGTTATTAATTCAGTGGTTTTTACATTTGTTTGTTTAAAATGTGAATTAGTATCTCTTGTATCTACTAAGGCTATTTGTTTATTCCATTTTCCATTGTCATAATATTCTATTTCTATTTTAAATTGGTTATTGTTTTGGTGTTCTAATGTATTTATTATTGGTATTAATTCCAATGCTCGTTGCTTATTTCTTATTGATAGTGAACTCTTTCCGAACATTATTTGTGGTGCTTTTCATTTTGCAGTTTCTTTTGCTTTATTAAATTCGAGTTCTATATAATTTGGTATAGTCATTTTAGGGTTTTCTCTAGCTGGTTTGTATCTTATAATTTCGCTGAATAGCGGATCTATTTTAAAATTATCTGTATTTCTATTTTTTTACTTCGTGTTTGCTAGTGAAAGCATAAATATTTCTTATTTGTATACTCATAACTTTGCTTTTTTCTATCATTTCTATTCCTGATAACCTATGATACATGACTAGACTTTTGTCTTTATTTTCTTCTGCCATGCTTATAGAGAAATTAGGTTTTATTGTAAATTTTATCTTTTGTTACATTAGGTTTCTTCATACTATTCCTATTAAGGCATCTTGTGTACTTGATATTATCCTATTATCCATTAGGTATATTTCTCCAGGGGTGTATTTATCCCTTTCTTAAAATAGGCTTTTATTATTATTTGTACTGCTCCTAAATATATGTGTCTTATTGTTTTTCTGGTTTTCTCATTTATTTTTTTATCTCTTGTCTTATTATTCTTTCGGTTATTAATGGGATTATGGTTTTCCCTTGTGCTTGTTCAATGTCTATAGGTTGTTCATTATTTCTAGCTATTATGATGGTACTTTTCTTTCTTTCGAATATTGGTAGTTTAAAATTTTTTTTTGGATTTATATCTAATTTGGTCGCTCTTATTTTATCGTATTTTGGTATATCAAAGCACATTCTTTCTCTTACTTCTTAATTATTTTCTTCTCTTTCTGAAGATTCTCCTATTTTTGTTATTTCTGTCATCATGTTTATTTCATATTCTTCTGTTTCACCTTCACTACTTCCACTATCTTCTTCCATTACCATTATTTTTTTATCTTCACTTATTTCTGACCATTCTTCATCATATTCTATGGGTTCATAGTTTATGTTGTTCATTTCTTCAATTTCTTCTATGTATTTTTACATTTTCTTTTTTCATTCTTTTAAGCCAATTTGGTGATATATGTCCTACCTCTCCACATATGTAACAATTACATTTCTTAGGGTTTTTCGTATACTGTCTATTTTTATTTTTATTTATTCTTCTAAAATATTTTTTATAGGGTTTTCAATATCTCTTAAAAGTTTTTCTATATTTTGGTTTATACTTTTGAAATTAGTGATTATTCTTCTTTGTATAGTTATAGTTATTATTATATCCCCAATGATTCGGTCTTGCATCTTCACAACAAATTCTTTGTTTATATTTTCTATAATATTTCATTGTTGCTCTAGCATCTTGGCATACCTTGTCTCTATAATCTTTTATGAATTGTGTTCTATACCCTAAAGTGTCTACTTCTTATTTTACTTTCTCACCTATGTATGCACTATATATGTTTATACTCCATGGATCAGGTAGTTATAGAATGAATGAATCCAGGATTGAAATCCTATTCTCTTTTATGTAATATCTATCTTGAAAATACTCTCTAAATTCACAAGCATAGTTTTCAAAATAACACATGTCGCATATTTCTAAGTTGCTTAGTTTACATCTTGCTTGATTCTTTTTGTATATAGTGTGTTTTTCTCCTTTATCGTATACACTGAATTCTGTTCTTATTGCTATCTCATAATTCGTAATTATTTCTTTTAGACCTAAGGTTCGTTGTGTTGAGTTTTCTTCAGTTCCTCTATCATCAATTGGTCTTGATAATCTTATAGTATTTCTTTTGTTCTTCCTTTATTCCATTCCACCATTTTGCTACTACACCTATAAAGATGGCTTCTATAAATTTCTCAAATTCATTTCCTGTAAGATTCTGCCTAAATCCTACTATTAGTGAGGCTTTTACCCATTCTTCAATTGTCTTATCTACGTCTTTTACGCAGTCTAGGTCTAACCATTCTCCATTCTCTGCTATTCCTTTTTCGTAGTGTCCAGTAGGTTCATATTTTGGGGTTTCCTTTTCTTTGTCTTTTCCTAGCTGCATTCATCTTGTTGTGTTTTGCCATTTCCATGGTAATTGGTAAGGTTTTTTGTTAGGTGGTGGCCTTAAAATTTCGTACATGTCATTTGGAATTTCTGAAGGTTTTGTTATAATTTTATCTTGGTCCATTTTTACTTCTTCATTTGTTATGTCAAGATTTTTCAAGGCTTCTTGTACTTCTACTGGGTTAGGATTTGCCATTAAATCTTCTATTTTCAAAATATTTATATTAAGTTTTATTATTGCTTCTAACTCCTTCATAACTTCTTTCGTTATGCCTAATTCTTCTTCTGGGTAGTCAGTTATATATCTACCTAATTCTTTTATATTTTTATTTATGATTTTTAAATCTTTTCTTATATCTCCTACAATTCAGGACCATTGTTATCTTCTTCCATCATATAAATTTTTGGAGTTATGTTAGGATTTATGCAACTGCTTTATTTGTCATACTTAGCCTGTTATTTTATATGCTAATAGTTGTTGATAATACCAACTTGCTTCGTCGTTTCTCTAATCTAATACTCTGTATGCTATCTCTTTTTGTATTTCTTTAGGAAGTTTATTAGTTACTTTTCTTTTTTTTTTTTACTGGTGTTACTTTTCTTGTTAGTAACAAGTATTCTAATATTTCTTTACTAGCAATATGCTTCCTTCTTGTTAATCTTTTATCAATGTATCTAATCTTGAATTTTGAAAGATTTTTTAATTTTAGCTTCTTTATTTTCTATGAATTTTACAGCTTTTATAAGGATAAAATATATTATCTCTACTACTATAATGGGAGAAGGTCTTAGTGTATTTTGTCCTCAATCCAAATAATTACTAAACTGATCCACTTTTGAAATTATTTACCAAACTGGTCCACTTTCGAAAATATTTACCGAACTGGTCCATAACAATTTTTTCTTTTTACCTTTTTATTATTCTTCAATTTTTTTCATATGCACAGCACATGAATAGAATTTAAAAAAAAATTGTTCGAACGTGCATTGCACGTGTATTTAGTAGTAGTTTATAATTTCCAAAGTAGGATTATATATAACATTTTGTTTTTAGATTATTACATTAATAGAGTTAATTAGATATAATATTTTATAAAAGTGAGTCGTTTGGCTAAATATTTTTGAAAGTGGGTTAGTTATTAGAGTTAGCTCACAATTCCAACCCCTCGTCACCTCCATTAATTAATTCCTCAAATTACTTAATTTAATTATAAATTTAGCAGAAGTTGAAGCCGCCACCCTCCACCAAAATTAGGGCACGCCTTTCCTTCTCGTTGGATTCCCTCTCTCTCTTCGAATCTTTCAATCTCTCCGGATTTTCAGTGAGTATCTTCCTCCAAATTCCTCTTCTTTTTCGAATCTTGTAAATTGATGCATCCGCCCACCCAATTTCGATGATTTTAGTATTGATTTATCAGTGAATTTTAAGCATCTGGTAGTGTGGAGTAGGTTTTACTTTTTATTTTATTTTTATTTAAATTTAGTTTTAACAATAATTAATATAAAATAGAATTTAATCTCTTTTTTAATAGTAATAGTAGGTCATATATCACAATGCTTGTTTTTTTTTGTTTATGTTAGGTTTGACATTATGTTAGGTTTATGTTAGGTTCTCGCATAAACTAAAGAAGCTAATTATTGCGTTTGGGGGAGTGAATATGTGCTGTCAACGAATAAATGACACTTTCAAGATTTGGATGGTGTTATTCTTTTACTTGGTTTGCTTAAAATTCGTAAGAAAATTTAGGAGAATTTATTCACCAGTCTTATACTATATTCCCTTTTGTAATGCGCTCTAATTATGGTGATTAACATTGAGGATCCGGGCTGCCGCGCTGATTCCCTTTGACCAAGACCCAAGTCATTAAAACAAAGATGTAGAAGGAATAGATGATTAGGTCTAAGAACATAGCTACCACATTGTCTCAATGCAATGTTTAGCGTCTCTGTATCATAGTTGGACCTAACAAACACAGCTCTTGTTTCAAGTTTACTCCTTGTTCATCTTTTAAGTAGCAACAAGTCAGCATTTGAGCCCCGTTGCTTGCTTCCCCATTTTATCTAGTCTAGTCAATTACCTCTGTATTTTGTCATACAACTTTTTTGCTTTGGATGAAGCTTCTCGAGATGAACAAACTTGCAGTGGTTTTGAACTATGAGATTTGAATGCGAGACCATTCACACACATAACAAATGCTTCAACACTCACAAATACCCGTGCACATTCCTGTGCATTTATTTTTTTGGAAGATAAACTTCAGTGTTAGACGATCATTGCCCAATTGAGATGCTTATAGGATTTTCACACGACTGTAATTATGAAATCAGTGTCAATTCAAGTACACATTTCTCATTTGTACTAAGGTTTTGTCGTCTAATTTCCTTTGTTAACATCACATATACTGTTTCTGGAGTTGCTTAGAGACTGATCTCACATGCTTGTAAATATAGGTCAGTGCCAAACTGCCGATACAAGATTTTAGCTACCAAGTTTCTTTGCTTTGACATCCCATCCCTCACTCATGGTCAATGTGCTACACTGGTTTGTAGTATGTACTTTCCTAGTATATCAGGATTACATTTCTCAAAGAACAAAGTTTCTGAGGAGGCATTTCTGAATTTATGTAATTGTTAATTGTTTACTGCCTCAAAGGTAGTTCCTATCCAAGATAAATTGAGAGAATCGCCTCAGGTGGTTTGGACATATCATACGTAGACCTAATAGTGCTCCTATTAGAAAGAGTGATTTGATAAGTATTGAAGGTAGATTAGGGGTAGAGAAGACCTAAACTTACTTGGGATATGATAGCTAGTGGCCTTATAGAAGATATTGCGCTAAACATAGCAGAATGGAAAATCAGGATTCATGTAGTCTACCCCTACTAGTTTGGGAAAATGCCTTGTTGTTGTTGTAGTAGTATTCTTAATTGTTTACTGCCTATTTTTAATTCAAAATATTCCAACAACTGCTTGCTGGTAGCTGAATATTATTGTGTCATGCACATTTTATAGGGTTTGGTTACAGATGGTTTTTGTAAGAATCATGATTTGAAATAATAGTTATTTACATGGATAGTTGCCTTCTCTTGTGAATGTCAAATAAACTTTTTTTTAAAAAAATTGAATTTGAAATTGAATTTATTGGTCACAGCTGTTTCCCAGCTTGCTGCACTATTTTCTTCTGTCAACTAACACTGTATTTTGTCATATGACACTATGGCAATTGAAGGAACCTCTCAAGATGAACAATTTTGCAAATGAATGGGTTTTGAACTTTAGGATGCTGAGGCTGTTGCACACACACACGACACAACGCTTAGAGGCTCAGAAAAATATCTATGTACATACACAAACATTAACTTTTTCTTTTTTACTCAACTGTTAGCCCGCCATGTCAATCTGAATGTGCCAATTGAGATACTGAGGGCAATTTTCTCGTGATTGCAAATTTGAAATTTGGGGCAATATGGACATAGATATTCTTCTTATTTAGGTTCATCTTCTAATTTCCTTTGCTATGCATTCTAATTTACTGATAATGGAGTTGCTTAAAGGACTGTTCTGGCACACATAGATGTCAGTGCCAATACAAGGTTTTAGCTAATAAGTTTCTTTGCTTTTGCATGTTATTACACATTTATCTGATCAATGTTCTATACTCAGTTTGTAGTAGCATTTTCCTAACATATGAGGATTACTTTTCTTATACTAAAATGTTCCTGAGAAGGCATTTCTGAACTATATAATGTTTAATGCCCAATGACAAGGCATTTCTCTTTTTCTTTTTTTACATTTAATGCCTATTTTCAATTCAAAATATTCCAGCAACACCTTACTGGTTACTGAAAGATATGTCATGCACATTTTGTAGGGTTTGGTTAGAGATGGCTGTTAGGAGTCGTGATAAGAAATAATAGTTCTAATAATTACCGCCTTCTCTTGTAAATGTCAAATAAACTTTGATTTTTTGTTCAAATTGATTTCATTGGTCACAACACGACTCATGAGTCTTCTAATCTTACTGTATGAGAGTTCCAGTGAAACGGTAGGGAGCTACTGTTCTTGCCTTTCTCCTAAAGCTCCATGGAGTTAGCTTCTCTACATTGGACAGGAAGTCATATCTACATATGATATTGCTCAACATCTACTTGACTGTTTATTACACGGAATGACCATTTTATGAATTATGATTTAGATTATATTCCTGACATTTTGGATTCAGTTGTCATTAAGGAATTGAACTTCAATAATCTGATCTTTACCGCGATTTCATCAGGCAAGAACCATGTCGACTGTTACCCTCCCAACAGCCTGTACATTCAAATTCAACACCAGAAGCCAAAGTGCCCTAGTCAAGAACTCAACCTCACTGTCACTGAGCTCCTTGAAGAGCACCTCCAAAGCTTTTGGCCTCAAGTCCTCAAATGGCTTCAAGGCGACTGCCATGGCTGTTTACAAGGTGAAGCTCATTACTCCCGAAGGGGACGAGCACGAGTTTGAAGCCCCCGACGATGCCTACATTCTGGACTCAGCAGAGACTGCCGGGGTCGAGCTGCCGTACTCATGCAGAGCGGGGGCGTGCTCCACCTGTGCTGGCATGGTTATATCGGGAACCGTGGACCAGTCCGATGGATCCTTCCTTGATGAAGGGCAGATAGTCAAGGGGTATGCGCTTACTTGCGTGTCCTACCCAACTTCGGATTGTGTGATTCACACACACAAGGAATCTGATCTCTATTGATTACGTGTCCGGAGTGTCGGATACTGAGGACTTGATTGTTTGCAGGGTAAGATTAGCCAATGATGTTTGTGGTGTAGAATGATATTGTGTTGATAATTGTGCAGTCAATCGAAATTCCTGAATATTTGATTGAGATTTCTGGTAGCTGGGGTCATGATGTAAGACAAGCTACACGCAAATAAAGTGGATTGTAAACTGAACGACAATCTTTTTGTGTAGTGGATGCTATGGTGTAATTTCCCTATCTGATGTTGTGCATTCCTATTGGCTATTGTATTAGAGCATCTCCAATGATTCTTTCATTTTTGAAGGTCTTTCATTTTTGAAGGCCTTCAAAAATGAATATTCGTGGAATATTTTTTTTAAGGTTTATCAATTCCAACCATCCTCCTTTGGTTTCTTCAAATTTTATTCAATTTTTTAAATTAAACTATACATTAATTGTAATTCTACCGAAATGTAAAACTACTTTAATATCCGGATAAATATTTTTAATTATAAGATTATTATATTTATTTTATTTTAAGCGATTATTAATGACTTAAAAATTTCCTAATAAAATGAGTAATTTTATTTAGTAAATTGACATTAATCAAATAAATGGATTAAAAGTTGGGGATTATCAATGTTATTATTTTAATGTTTATTATCATTCAGTTCTATGTATTTCAATGTCCAACGTTTGTATTTACAATTAATGATTCTATGTATTTGTCTTCTATCTATTTCCAATTAATGATCACATTGTATGAGTAGGTAGTCTTTTGAAAATATGTTAAGTTAATACAAAATAACTAAATAATCTTGACTATAAATATTGTATCAATTATTTTTTTTCAAACGATAAAAAAAAATCAAAATTGGTCTCATTTTAAAGGTATTATCCAGACCTTTCCAACAGTACCAAAATAATAAAATTCGGATTAATATTTTATAAGATACATTCATGAAATATATAGCTACACATTTTAATTAAAGGATACGGAATAAATTCTTAAAAAGATATTAATGTAAAAGGGTAAAATGAGAATTTCAAATTGTGAATAGTATTATGAAGGAGCTCCAAAAAGCCTTCAAATATGAAGCCGGTTTTGAAGCTCCTTCATTTTGAAGCCAATTTTGCAGTTCGGTTGGAGCATCCGAGGCCTTCATTTTCCATTGGAGATGCTCTTAGCGTTATCCTTTTGAAATACATGAGGGCAATGAACATGTGACACATAATATCTAGCTAGGTAATGTACACATTGTCGTTAAATCAAAATTCAAGTACACACTGTCACCTCGATTCTCTCTTACAAAGGATGGAAGAGAAAAGGAAGTTAATTGAAGCAATGTTTTTCTTCTTTTAACTTAAACTATAACCAAATAGGTTGTCTGGTACCAATCTTCAATGAGGGAACGAAAGAAACGTTACTAAATGTCTCATCAAACAACCATAATCCCACCTTTAAATATGGGGAATAATTTTCTATTTTCTTCAAAATATAAAAGTAACATGTATACATTTCATATGTGAATAAATCTAGTTATGATATGCGGAAAAAGAAAATCATGCGACTATTGAGTTGTAGATCAAATGAATAAAGAGTTTCTTCATTTTTTAAAAAAAATAATAATAAAGAAAGAGATTTCAGATTCAAGCCCATACTACGAATAGCTATAATTCAAAAAAATAAGTAATGAAAATCATTTGCTAACTCAGGTTTACAAATTATGAATTTATGATAGGGTAAAAGGGATATGAGCAACTTGCTCATTTAGGTAGTGTTTGGCCCAGCTTAAAATTAGCTTAGCTTCTCCTTTAGAAGGAGAAGCTGGGCCAAACACATATTTTGAAAAGCCCAAAAAAAGTAGAAGTAACTTTTTTTTATTAAGAAAAGGAGCTTCAAAAGAAGCCCTCCAGATCTACTTCTGGCTTCTGGCTTCTAGCTTCTCTTTTTCTTCTTTTTTTTACCCAAAACCAAAGATCAAAAAAATTCCCCTTCCCCTTCCCCTTCCTCCATTCCCTCGCCGAACCTCGCCGCCGCCGTCGAACCACCGCCGCCGTCTGGTAAAATACAAATACCATCAACGCCCAAAAGGGTTTCTGTTCAAAAGCTACAAATATAGTACAGTATCGAAACAATTACAATAAGCATACATATAATGAAGGAATAAAATATACAGTTGTCGATTGTTGACTTCACCCTTCTTCCATTTCCTCCTGATCACTTCCATCATCGCCTTCCAGAAGCCACTGTTCCAGTTCATCTACCTCATCTTCCTCATGCCTATACCATCCATTCAACGTATCCCAGTATCCCATCCCCAGTTCCTCACCCCGACACTCAACATGCAAGAAAGGTCGGGCTCGAGCCAAAGCATCCACCATATCTCTATTAACGCTCCCGTTAACTCCTAACCAACGAAGCCTCGGGAAATACGGCCTCTTAAACCAAGCTGCTACCATGAGACCCACTCTCGACTTGCATGGATGCTAGGGCCATCACTGAAGCATCCCCAATGTATGGGCATTCTCGGATGCGGAGCTCAACAATTGGGTAATTTTGACTCTACAGATTTGTAATTGGATAATTTTGAAGAAATTATGATCAAAAAATTTTTGACACTTCATGCTCTATCTCCAAACAACTTCTAGCTTAAAAGTAGCTTTAAAGTTAAAAAAAAAAGCTGACTATCCAAACAGCTTCAGCTTTTAATTTCAAAGCTGTACTTTCTAGCTTCTCCTTCTGAAGTAGCTTTAAAGCTAAAAAAAGCTAGGCCAAATGCACCCAATAAATGAGCAATTGATGAGATGGTATGGATGTGATACATTGAGTATCTAACCACATTTAGGATTTTCCAATCACATGCATGCCATCTCATCACTTGCTCATATATATCTTAAGCTAACAAGCCTACCCCCTCTATTCTTTCTCTATTTTGAAATGGAGAAAGGAATGCAAAAGTAGGAGTTCACACTACTATAACACGTGCACACCACACCATTAACTTACCAAAAAGGAAAAAGAAAAGAAAAAAACACACACAAAAAAAACCCTTCATCTTCCCAGTTTTCCCCTAACCCTTCCTCCCCAAAAAAAACTACCCATTGCTGTTCACAAAAAACTAACCATTCGCGTGTTGTCCATGCTTAGGCGAATCAACTAAGAAAACCAAGAAAAAGGAGGATCCGATCATACCCACTTCAGGTATTCTTCAACCCCTTCTACCCTCCCCCCCCCAAAAAAACTATCCATTGTCGTTCGCATAGAGATTAGGGGTAGAAAGAGATTACTTGAGATCCAGTCCTTTGGAATTTGGACGAATTTGCAAGTGAGATTAGGAGTAGAAAGAGATTAGTTTGAGTTTCTAGAGGAGGCCATCAACATCAAGAAGAGAAGAAAGGAATTGATCAAGTCGAAGTCGAAACCGACTGTAAGTAGATTTTTATTGAGCATAAGAATTAGGGTTTTGTTATGGGTATTAAAAGAAACTCATATACTCATTAGTAGAATCCGAATACCAATTCCTATCTAAGGTTATAGGATGAATTGAATCAATATATGTATGGTTTGAATCGGAATCCAGAAAGAAATTATTCAGCCTCTGTCCAGAAAGTTGGGCCTATTTTCTAAAATCATATCTCCTAGAATGCATATACCTTAAGGATAAGATTTTTTTAAAACATATAATTTGGATATGAATAATTGTAGAGTTTCATTGTTACTATTATTAAGTTATAGGATTTAACAAAATGTTCTTGCATTCAGATTTTTTAGGTTGCAAGTTCGAGTTGTGAATTTCCTTCGGTTGCCCGATTTATTCATTCCGTATAGTTGTAAATTCTCTTGCTATCTTCTTCATGATCATTGTCATGTTTGTGTTGTAAATATTTTGATTTAAGTCATCAAATTATTCTCTTTTTAAACTTCTGTTCTATAATCCGAAAACTTTGTTTTTTAGGTGTTAAGAAATATACTTTAATGGTTTGTGGTTGATTGAGATGATGCACCAAGTCCGAATTTGACGGTTACTTTAAATTTTAAGTTTTAACATGCTGGAAGTAGGTTTCTTATGCAGTGTTTTTGTAGTCTATTATGTTTGTGTTGTTTAATGTACAGTAAACCTAACATTCTTTTCTTGAGAGATCTGCTCTGATAACTTCACAACAACTTACTTCAAATTTCTCTATTTGACGAGAGGCTATAAATTTTGGGGTTGTGTTTCATTGCAAGTTTAGTTACGCTTTCACTCTGGTTGCAACTTAGACGTAGTTGGAAAAATTGTAAGTTAGAAGTTTCTTCTCTTGAATTGCAATTAAAGAGTAAAGGGATGCTTGCTATAAACAATAGTTGATTGGAAAATTAATTTTTCATTTTAATTGTTTGGATTAGTCTTTTATCATCATGGACAATTTATTTAAGCCATCCGTTGGATATATAATTGAGATTTAAGTATTTGGTCAATTGGAAGATTATTGTGATTGAGTTCGGAGATACCTTATTATCATCAAATGCTTGAGTTTGAAGATTGTATTTTCTGGAACATCTTTACTACATAATTGTTAAATGTTGATATACTGGATTATAATTATACAGGAAAAAAGTTGTATATATGGGTAAATTCTGCCGAATTTTTTATTGAATGTTATCGATGTTTTAATATATTTATTAGTAAAGTCTGTGCAATTTGTACAGGGTAAGACGAGTTTACTAAATGAGCAAATTGCTCATACCCCTTTTTCCCTTTATGATATCACTAGTATTGTACACGTGTTGTGCACGTGGAGAAAATTAGGGGGGGAATGAAAAGGGGGAAAAAAATTCTACCAGCACGTGCGTTGCACGGATTGGGATATGGACAAATTACACTAAGCCCTTCTCCCATTATAGTAGTAGAGATATGGCATGCAAGAGGCCATACCCCAACTTGGTTATAAAATTCATATATCTATCTATTGCCTAATTGCCCAAGAAAAATACTAAATTAATAAGAATATAATTAAGAGAAAAAAAAATATGAAGGAAGAAGAGGAGGTGAAACCCAAATTTGCCAGCCAAACCTAATCTCCTACTCTATAGCTTCCACCAGCTTTGGTTTCAGACCCATTGTATGTCGACTATCATTTTTCTTATTAATTACGTATGTTGCTTCTTACCCTAACGTTTCAACATTATGGACCCCTTTCCAAATTGAGTATCATTTAATTTTTGTTGGCTAAAATAACAAATATATTTAGTACTATAAATTTAATATTTTTATGGGAGCCAACGCCGAATTCTTCTTAAACATCGTATCTGACTTTTTTTATTTTATTAAACTGGTCAGTAGTCACTATCGCAAGCTTGCATGCATGACATTGATTCCAGTTTGAATGAAAAGGATTGGAATAGCCGACTTCTAAAATTTATAATTTATTTATCATTAAAAAGTTATAATTTATTAATAATTTAAAATTTTGGTCGGTGGAATAATGTGGAAAAAGTACTTGTAGCCTAGAAGATAAGGCTGCGGTCCGATATAATTATGCTCTTTTAATATATAATTTTAAATATAATTAATATAACAACATTTAGAATGTTTTTTAAAAAATAAAAACATTTTGAGTGCTACATGATTAAAAAAATATCTTGATCATTTTTTGTAAAACTATATAATTTTGTTTATTTATTCTAATATTATATTTATAAGGCCTCAATTTTTTCTATATAAACTGTAATACTCATTTCAACTTATATAAATGAATGTCTATTAGAAAAGAAAAAAATATATTCGAATGAATAAATGTGATTTTTTAGAATAATCATGACTGTATAATATTAACATAAATTTTCTTATGCATACATATATATATAATCATATGTATACATGGATATGTAGATGTACACATTCGATCTGGATTCGTCGGGCCAAGATATTTGTGCCCGATACCGGCCGAAATTTTGTTCGGGCCTAAAAAGTTGAGCCAAGTTTGCAAATAACTAAATTAAACCTAGATGGGATCTGTCAAGTTCATGATCCTTATATTTGATTTCTAATCCATAGGTTTAGACAAGCCGATTAAGACCCCCAAAAAAATTCACTACAATACGCGCTGGATTTACCAGCGTATTTTTCCCGACGTTTTACCAATCGCGCCGGGGTAGGATAAGACCAGGATAAAGTTGCAAAAATGTATAGTTATACACCGGCGGCCTCTAAAAAATGCCGGTGAATTATAATATTCACCGGCATTTTTATAAAAACACGCCGGTGAATAGAAAGCGGAAATATACCCCACAAATCCTCTCACATTCACCGGCGTTTATTAATAAAAATGCCGGTGAATATACAGGGATTAATTCCCCAATTCTGCCGCGAAACCCTTAGCACATTTCCTTTTTTTTTTTATACCAAACCCTAAGTTTCCCCACGCCTTCGCCATTGGGCCTCCTTCCCTTCCTCGACCCCCGCTCAGTCATTTCTCTCTCATCGCAAGTACTCTCTCTCTCTCTCTACTTCTTGATTTTATGATGGTAATGGTTTGATTGTAATGGTGCGATTTTGTGATGGTAATGGTGCGATTAATTCTGTGATGTTTATGTTTGTAGGAATTTTGGGTGGTAATGGTTTGATACTCAATTTAGGGGAGATCTCGATTTAGGGATAACTAGCTTCGTTTGTGATACTCAATTTTGGGTGGTAATGGTTTGATACTCAATTTTGGGTGGTAATGGTGCGATTGATTCTGTGATGTTTATGTTTGTGATAGCTAGCTTCGTTGATTTTATTTTCATCAACTGAAACTTTAGCATGATGGTTCAAGAGGCTTGTTGGTTCTTCTTGGTTCTTGTTGATTATCGGCTGAAACTTTAGCAAAATTCGAGCATGATCGTAAATTAATAAACTAGCATTGGTTCTTGTTGGTTCTTCTTGTTGATTATCGGCTAAGCTAGCTTCTTGTTGGTCCTTCTTGTTGATTTTTGGCTAGGCTAGCTTCTTGTTGATTCTTGTTGAAGATAGTGTTTTTGGTGAACATAGCATGGTTTGGGTAATTCCATCCCAACTAAATCATTGATGTTTCTGGCTCCAAAAGAAACCTGTACAAGGTTTGTTCTGACCAATTCTTGTACAAATTTTGGGAATTCTAAAGTTTTTAGATCCAGGATCACAAATTTTTATTAGACTGTGATTTGATTGTTTAGTGACTGTCAACAAGTGTTCTTAATTGGGCTGTGATTAGAAAGAGACGAGTTGGAGTGAAGATCTGGAAACCCATATAGAGACATATCGTTCATAATAATTTATTATTATTATTGTTCTTGTCGCTCTTGCTGTTGTTGCTAATGTCTCTTTATGTGCGTTTGCTGAAGAGAAAACAGGTTTAGTTGTGTTTGCTGATGTCTTTTTTGGAGCCACAAACATCAATGGTTTAGTTGGGATGAAGAATTAATAGAGAAACATATATGCTTAAATACTGGAAATTTTCATTTTCTTTTACTGTTAAAGAAGCTGAATTCATGCATCTGATTGTCATCTTAGCATGATTTTTTTACCAAAATGGGTTAACTGTCAACTAAGGATGCTGTATGTACCCCAAAATCCTCCAAATCTGTACAAGAATTGGGCTGAACAAACCTTATGCAGGTTACTTTTGGAGCCACAAACATCAATGATTTAGTTGGGATGAAGAATTAATAGACAAACATATATGCTTAGATACTGGAAATTTTCATTTTCTTTTACTGTTAAAGAAGCTGAATTCATGCATCTGATTGTCATCTTAGCATGATTTTTTTACCAAAATGGGTCAACTGTCAACTAAGGATGCTGTATGTACCCCAAAATGCTCCAAATCTGTACAAGAATTGGGCTGAACAAACCTTGTGCAGCTTTCTTTTGGAGCCACAAACATCAATGATTTAGTTGGGATGAAGAATTAATAGACAAACATATATGCTTAGATACTGGAAATTTTCATTTTCTTTTACTGTTAAAGAAGCTGAATTCATGCATCTGATTGTCATCTTAGCATGATTTTTTTACCAAAATGGGTTAACTGTCAACTAAGGATGCTGTATGTATACCAAAATCCTCCAAATCTGTACAAGAATTGGGGTTAAAAAACCTTGTGTAGGTTTCTTTTGGAGCCACAAACATCAATGGTTTAGTTGGGATGAAGAATTAATAGAGAAACATATATGCTTAGATACTGGAAATTTTCATTTTCTTTTACTGTTAAAGAAGCTGAATTCATGCAGCTGATTATCATCTTAGCATGATTTTTCTACCAAAATGGGTTAACTATCAACTAAGGATGCTGTATGTATACCAAAATCCTCCAAATTTGTACAAGAATTGGGCTGAACAAACCTTGTGCAGGTTTCTTTTGGAGCCACAAACATCAATGGTTTAGTTGGGATGAAGAATTAATAGAGAAACATATATGCTTAGATACTGGAAATTTTCATTTTCTTTTACTATTAAAGAAGCTGAATTCATGCATCTGATTGTCATCTTAGCATAATTTTTTTACCAAAATGGGTTAACTGTCAACTAAGGTTTCTTTTTTGGTGAACGGGAAAGAAGCTAGTGTTCTTGTTGATGCTTGGGTTTTAAGTTAATTTGGAGATGTTTTTTTGTCTGAATTTGGAGATGAGATGGATCATATCTCATGATTATTGTAAAAGTATAAGATTCATTTCAGTTAGTAGCATTTTTGCCTGAATATGAGAGTGAAAGTATTCTCTTTCACTGTTTCTAGTTCAATAATTTGAACTCCATATTTTGGTTTTGATTGTAAGAGTGCTGCATGTTTTTTTTAAAATTTTTTTTTATAAAAATTATATACCTACACCGGTGTTTTTACAAATGCCGGTATAGCTTCCAAACAAAATTACAGCTCCTACGGTGGCGTTTGTATAATGCCGATCAATGTATATCAGCTGAAAAACATGGCACTTAGAAATACTCATACACTGGCGTTTTTACGGCCGCCGGTGTACACACAAGATTTACCGGCGGCATGAAAAAATGCCGGTGTAGACCCATAGTATTCCGCGACGCTCGCTTCGGCGGCATTTGGACCGGTGGTTTTAAAAATGCCGGTGAATGTTTCACCGGCATTTTCAAACGCCGGTAAATCCAGCGTGTGTTTGTAACGCCCCGAATCCCAAATACACTGAATTCGAGATGTTCTACAGGATCTTTTCACTTTCTTTAGTACACTTTTACAGGGAAATTAAAACTTTTCATCATACATCAGAGATTACATCATAATTACATCTTTCTTTTTGCACAGCGGAAGTAAAATACAGCAATTAAATACAAGTACAACAGCATGATATAATCTTTAAGCATCCATTCCTCTTTAATCTTTAACATGACATTTACCTGCATATAAGACTGTGGGTACGTCAGTTTATTCAACCGACGAACATTATACACGGCCATCCTCTCTATGCCGAAAATAGTATAACTCAACTTTTCATATTTAACAAACACAAACTTGTCACAATTCAAACTAAAGGGACTACCCTATTGATGTCGTGTTGTGATTGTGCACTTAATCCTTAATGCAGTTAATTATGTTACATGATACTAATGCACACTTGTTCGGATTCTATGCATCCCATACTACATAGGTCCGAGGGCAAGCCCTTATTCGTTCTTCATCTTTATAGGGTTCAATCCCCCGTTATGACTTAGTCTACTACTGTAATTACGGTAGTGTCTTAGATGTCCTATAATCTATGAGCCCATGTCCAGGCAGCCTGGAGGGGAATCCCACGCACTGTCACGACGCATCGAGCAGGCAACCTATGGACAATTCAGCCTCCGCCATGGAACGATGGCACCACCCATAGCCACTCGAACATCCCACGAGCGTCGCCACCGGGACGATAATTCTGGAGTAGCGCCCACGCCATGTCTTGACGCATCAAGCAGGCAGCCTGTGAATCGCTATCACACCGCTATCCGATGGCCCCCATACTCATGTTTTTCTTCTACTTTCATCACGTCTCCACTATGTACTAGTCCTTAGTTTAATTAAAAATCATGAACAAAATTAATCTCTAGAGTTAGCCTCTCCATCAACCGGACTTATTCATTCATTTCATCTTGACCAACCTTGGTCTAATTTCACTTTATTTCATTTCTCAATACCGGGGAGACTTAGCTACTCTATTTCAAATTTCATTTCACAACCTTCAATTTATACAATTTCCATGTGGAGTTCTCAAACTCACATGTACATTCTCTTTCAATTCATGATTTCACTTTGTTCACTAGTCCATCATTACACAAATTTGCATATACTTATCAATTGTCACATCATGAAAATTCTACATTACTAAACAATGTACACATTTCATGTTATTTCACAAGTGAGAAAATACTTGCATTATGTCACACAACTACATCTCTTTTTACCAAATTAATACTTGAAGTTCCCATTCACTTCTTTTGTCAAATTATAATCATATAACCATAATCTATATAAACTCATATATCAATCTATGCATTTTTAACTACAACCATAGTTAAATTCATTCAAATAATACTCAAATCATTCCTATAAAATTCCTTATATTTTTCTGAGAATTACCATATTTTTTCCACATTTTTTGGACATCTACAACACCCAAAAAAAATATTTTTTATAAACGCGAAGGGTGAGAATCGAACCCAGTCGCAACAGGAAAAGGGCCAAGAGCACCCGCCGCATGGCCGAACTGTGCTAGCGATTAGTAAGGAGTGAATTAAGTATATATGGTTCGGTCGACAGTCATATATATATATACCCAGTTGGTAAAAAAAATGGTGAAGGCAGGGGTTCGAACCGCACCGCTCAGAGCAGCAAACCGCAGTCAAAGACCGCCTGAGCCACTGGCTCGGGTTGTCACGAACCCAACCAAAAGTCCGTAAATGCTATTTTCATACTGTTTTAAAAACAACTCGATATTCAAATAACTATAGTTTCTTATTGCTTTGGTAAAATTTACCGAAAACTTCCAGATTAGTCTTCACTCATATCAGTAAGATAAAAATAATTTTTTGTACTATAAAAACGTATTTCTTCCCATTAATCACTGAATTACTCATCAAATCTACTATTTCTTTTATTTTCGACATTGAATAATCAATTAGTCTTCTAATCCCTTTTTCTTTCACAATTCTCTTATGATAATTCACTGTTGTTAATCTTTATTCACAAATACATACATTTTTGGATTTGTCCATACCCACATCAACAAAAGGATTTATTTAGCACGTGAATAGGTAAAACTCAAAAATACTAACTTTTGAGTAGTTCTACTTGATGACAACCAAGTAATTTCATTGGTTCATCTATGTCACAAAATATACTACTACTCATTGATTAACATAATTACAACTCAAGCATTCAAGAAAACTCTCTATTCAAATTTTAAAGTGTGCCATTTCCTTAATCAATTTCATGTTTCAACCATTCAATTAACAAGCAATTTAATGGAGATTTTCACACATCACTAGCAACATTCCACCATCATTCAATTAAACTAATAATCATAGAAAGTTCTACATATAATTTAATTTCATGCTAGAATTACACACAAAAATTAATCACATCATTTCAATCCATTCATACACTCATTTTTCAATTAAAGTGGGCTCTTATTAGTATTTTTCATGTATAGTGTTGATAATAAAAACTAGCATGGACTCCTATATTAGAAATATGAAATGTTTTACCCACCTTGAATGGAGAGAAAACACAAAAAGCAACCAAGTCCTTGTAGATGAAAGCACCTCCTCCTAGCCAAAAGCACGCACAAGCTCCAAGCCAAACCTCCTAGCCAAAACCGAATGCTTCTTCTAGCTCAACCGAAAGCTTCCTTAGGTGATAGCCGGCCACTCCAAGCAAGCAAACCCACACAAACTCTCTATCTTTATATCTCACACAATCACTACAATACTATAACTTGGAAATATACTTTGCATATGAAAATTAGCCATGAGAGGGGGGGGGGGGGGGGGGGGGGGGGCTATTTATACTAGGAAATGAGTGAGATGGAAGGCCAAGATTGCTTTGGTGGTTGTAGAATGCAGGGGCTAGATTAAGGTAGGAGTTAGAAAAACTACCCACAACTAAGAAACTACCTCCATGATCACCATGCTCAATTTTGAAAATCCCTCCAAAAGAATGAATCCCGGCCTCCCCCTAGGGTGTGCATAGCACGTGTACGTGTAGTGCACGTGCATGCAACTAGGCCAAAATTTGTATATTTTAAATTGTACAAAAAATAAATTAGTTAAAAAAAAGTCTTCTACATGACAAGTTTAATTAAAATAGGTTAATTCATGGGCTTTCTTTTTGGGCCAAAATAGTTTATATAAAAATAAATAAAATAAAATACATTTGGGCTTTTAAGAAAAAGGGCTTTTCATTAAATTAAAATAAGGCTTTAAAGAAAGGCTTTTTGTACAAAATAATTTGAGAAAATATATTTAAATATACACATCATGATAAAATAATCCAAACAAAATATTGCACGTGCACACTACGTGCAAAATAAATAATTTTTCATTAATTGAAAAATCAGGGTATTACATTGTTGTAGTGATTATTTTAGTAATTATGTTAGAGCATCCACAATCGTTTCTCATTTTTCCAATATTCTTATATTTTTGCAAATGAGGCACTACAGTCATTTCTCATTTACCAATTTTGGAGAAATGGTGAAAAATAGCTTCTCATATTTGAAGACTGGTTTGCCAATTGCCAAAATAAAGGGGATGAAACAAGATGATTCGTCCCCTTAATTTTTACATTTTTAAAATGGATCGGACGAAACAAGATGAATAAATTACGATCGGACCTAACACCCAACAAACAAAACCCTTCATCCTCCTCCTCCCGAAACCCAACTACCTGAGCCTTTCCCGAGCCTCTGCCGACCTCTCTCTCACCCAACACCTCTCCTGTTATTGTGGTTGTTTTTGTTGTTGTTGTTGATATTGATTTTATTTTTAGTTTTATGTGGATTTGAGTTGATTATGGACTTATAATTGAGAATGTGATGACACTACAAAAGAAACTCGCTTTCCCGGCTTTTTTTACATCTTTACCGGCATTTTTTTACGCCGGTGAAACTTTCCCCGGCGTTTATAATAGCGCCGGTCCAAATGCCGCCGAAACGAGCGTCGCGGAAAGGAAGGGGTCTACACCGGCGGTTTTACTGGGCGCCGGTAAATGTGATACCTACACCGGCGGTCTAAGAACGCCGGTGTATGGGGTCCTCTGAGTGCCGTCTTTTACCCCCCAATATACATTCACCGGCGGCTATAAACCGCCGGTGTTCATCAATTTACCGGCATTTATAGAAACGCCGGTGTAGAATGAACGTACACCGGCGGTCTGTGACCGCCGGTGTATGTGCGTTTATGACTGCCCGCTTTTCCCTACTCACAAGCACCGGCATGATCAAAAATGCCGGTAAACCCAACTACACCGGCATTTTATCAAACGCCGGTGTTCCTTTTTGCCGTTACATCTGACGGTATTCACCGGCGTCTAGCGGCATACACCGGCATTTGTGTAAACGCCGGTCTATCGCGCACTGCAACTAATTCAATAGATAGACCGGCGTTTTATAAAAATCCGGTCTAGCTATGCCCGTTTGTATTCCTTTCTCCGTTTTCCGTTCGATTTCAATTCACAGTTTCTTTTACAAAACCTGTAAACTAATTCATAACTGATTCAACCAATTTCATTTCATATTAATGCGCAAATGACAACCAAACACAAGAATAATAAAGTTTAACACGTGTCATATCCCAAATATCTCAACAAACTAATTAACAGTGTCATAATCACAACCAAATTCACCGCAAAATTAACAGTCATAATCACAACCAAATTAATAGACCGACGAACATCCCAAATATCTCAACATCCCAAATATCTCAAGTCTGACAAATATCCCAACTAAACCGTCTGACATAACTCTCATCCAAAAAAAAAACAGTCTGACATAACAGCAAGGAGGACATAAGAACAATCATACAGCAAGGACACAAGAACAGCAAGGAGGACCACGGATTCATACCCTCGAGGAGCTTCAGTTCTGATCATCAGAATTTTCTTCATCTGGGCGACCGCTCTGTGAACAAAAAAAAACAATAGTTTAGTTCAACAGTATACCACAATACAGAATATACATATTTTTTGAACTTGCAAAAAAATCTAACTGTATCTTAAATTATAAGATCAAAGTGACAATTGCAAATGGAATTGTTGATGATATATAGAGAGGTAAAATAATTACATTGCAATGCTAAAAATCTGGTACTTAATTTTGTTTTTTAAATATATCTAAAATAACAAAACAAATGAAAATTCAGTATCTAACTTGAAAACTCTATATTCTCTCCCTTGATTGGGAATATCCACTACCTAAAATAGTAAAACAAATAAAAATTCAGTATCTAAGCATCTCTTTCATGGATTGTTCAGACAATCCATGAAACTATCATCGTGGACGGAAACCAAATATAAGAAAAATAAGAAAAATAAGATAGGGCTCATATCAAGTGTATTTTTAGGGAACTGTCATCGTGGAAGGAAACCAAATATAGAAGCCGAAAATGAAAACAGAAAGAAGAATGGTAGAGACTTTGGATACACCAGGCTAACATAGCGGCATTTTCCTCATCTCTCTCATCCCTTCTTTCCCTTCAACACACGAACACAAAGAGACATCAGCAACAACAACAAGAGCGACAAGAACAACAATAATAATAAATCATTATGAAGAAGATGTCTCTATATGGGTTTCCAGATCTCCACTCGAGCCCTCTCGTTCTAATCACAGCCCAACTAAGAACATAGACAACAGCCACTGAACAATCCAATCACAGCCCAATCAAAATTTGCCATCCTGGATCTTAATGAAATAAGCTTCAGTAGTAGTAAAAGAAGATGGGGATGCTAGCAGCAAACTCAGTTTGGAAGTGAACCCTTTTTTGGTTAAAAAATCATGCCAAAGATGGCAAACAGGTTACTTTAACAGTATCTTGAAATGAAAATTTCCAAAGATGCCTCAGTTCACAGTAAACCCATTTAGTATCAAAAAAACATGCCAAGAAGACAAGTAGAAGCATGAAATGAGCTTCATTAACAGTGAAAGAGGATGGGGATGCTAGCAGCATACTCAGTTTGGTGGTGAACCCATTATTTGATCAAAAAATCATGCAAAAGAGGGCAATCTGCAGGATACCTTAACAGTACCTTAAAATGAAAATTTACATTAACTGAGCTTAATTATATGTTGCTCCACTAATTGTTGTGCCCAACTAAATCTAAAACCAACTTGTTGTGCAAATCACACACCATTTTAGCGTACGTAGGTATAGCATCCTCAGTTCACACTAAACCCATTTAGTATCAAGAAAACATGCCAAGAAGACAAGCAGATGCATGAAATGAGCTTCATTAACAGTGAAAGAGGATGGGGATGCTAGCAGCATACTCAGTTTGGTGGTGAACCCATTATTTGATCAAAAAATCATGCAAAATAGGGCAATCTGCAGGATACCTTAACAGTACCTTAAAATGAAAATTTCTATTAACTGAGCTTAATTATATGTTGCTGTTGTTGGAATCTAGCTACCTAAATAAATAGACTAACTAGACACAAATTATAAAACCTCGCAAGTGCACGAATCGAATCGTAGTAATAGCAAGGGTCGATCCCACAGAGATTGTAGACTTCAACTTACTAATCAATAAAACTAATAATAAAAATGAATAAAAGTTGTCATAATATTCTAAAAGAACTAAAAGATTAAAACTAAGATGAGAGGTGTTGAATCACAAATATCTCTTGAATAGTTGGGTTGTTGATCTCCACCAATAGTTAGTAATGCCAAGTTGCCTTCTGAATCTACTTCTAATTACTCATGTTTGTTCACTTCAAGGGCATGGTATCTACTCCTTAAAGTATTGTTTCCCTAAGCCAAGAATTAGGCATGGTATCTACTCTAATTCGTTTCTTCCCCTAAGCATCTAGCATGGTATCTACTAAGTTATACTCAGAGAAAACATAAGAACAGTAGAAACGAACAAACACTTAAAGTTCTAGGAACTGGTATCAGATCTAGGTCCTCTAAGTTGATTGAACCAAGAACCCCTAAAGATTCCTTTGTTACAATTTATGGGCACGAGATTCGGTCGTCTCAATATGCTTCATATAACAGATTTAGATAAATGATAACATAAACTTGATATTCTCACGTGCTGTATGTCAGTCGACTGGCTCTCACCTCAGTCGACTGCTCTCAGACTTCAAGATCCAAGTTTGATGATCATTAATCTATGTCAATTCAACCAGATTCAATCAATAAGTAATTAGAAGATCTCAGAAGAATATAGCACTACATAACTACGGTTTCGATCTACCCAACTATGAAATTAGTTCCACATAATAATACTTTTATTGCTTAACAAGTTCAAATACATGATCAACATAAAAGAATAAAGAGAGAAGAAGAAATAAACTAATGGATTCCGGCAATATGGTCGACTGTCTGTCACACAGTCGACTGCCTTCTGGTTGCTGGATCTTCTCTCTCCTTCTTCGATGATGATGGAGTGATGCACTGGTTGACTTGATGGTTGGGAACTTTGTGATTAAGTTGCGTCTCAGAGATATATCTGATTATTCCCTCTCTAAGTCGATCTCTTCTGATATTTATAGAGTACGGCTGAGAATTAGGGTTTCCACTTTTTAAGGAAGATCCTTCTTTATTTGATTTGATGATTAATATCTTCCTCTTTTCTCCTTTCCTTCCTTATCTGTTTACCACGTCCACTTGGAAACCCCCAGTCTCTAGATTTGATTTGCATAAATCTGGATTCAAATAGATGTGAAATTAGATGCAGGTGAATCTTCGAATATCTTATCTATGTACTCCGCCGCCTATCAGTCGACTGCCCTTGGGAGTAAGTCGACTGTGTCGAGACTTCAGTATTTTCATGATTCATCCGCCCAGTCGACTGATGTTTTTGGGAACAGTCGACTTGGTCGAGCAGCTGTGTAAAACTTGATTTCCTCTGTCCAGTCGCCTGTTATCATGACCAGTCGACTGCCTCTTCAGTTTCCTGTGTATCATCCTGAATTTGCTTCGTTTTGCTGTTTATAGGCTGTTTCCTGCAGAGAAAGAGAAAAGAAGCATAAATACCACATATAGAGCTTTTAAATGTGCATTTACAATAAGATTATTGCTCTAAAATGTGAATAATATTGTGTTCATCAAATACCCCCACACTTAGCTTTTGCTTGTCCTCAAGCAAAAAGTGAATTTATGAACAAGGGAGTAATAATCAGAATAAACTCAACCATCATGATTTCTTATTATGTGGACATCAAAATGAAAAATATAAAACTACAAACAATTTCAGATAAAGTAGAATTAAACATACCCACTTTCTCTAGTGCAATTGTCTCTTCATAAATCCCAAACTTAGTCATATTTGTCATGCGATTAATGTAGTTATAGTATGCATCTACTCAGTCTGTGATTATCCTTTTTCTCTACTACAAATCCAGTAGCAAACTAGAGTTTTTTTTTTTTTTTTTTTTTTTTTTTTTTTTTTTTTTTTTTTTTTTTTTTTTTTTAGTCTCTTCTTTAAAGTTGTCACTTGTCTTTTGACGCGAATGCGAAACATTTGTGATGTATCCACCCGGTTACTCAACAAGTCACAAACATTAAAGTGCTTTGCATACTCATATTTCAAGTTGCCGTTTGACGTAAAGGTAAACATTGGTGATGAATACCCCTAGTTACTAAGCCCTCAAAACATTGGAGTAGACTGACTTTATTCAAATATATATACATATATTGTATCACTCTATTTACTTAAACTCGATTTAGGACTAGATCTGAAGGGAATAATTATCAGAAAAAGCATCACATTTGTTTATTATGTATAATCGCATGACTCGCACAATTTTGTAGGGAATTATGAAACTCAACAATCCTAAAGTAAATAAGTATCCTTACTCTTACTTTATAAGAAATTGTTTATCCTAAAAAAAATTTAAAAGTTCCTAATATAACTAACTTTCCAAATATAACTAACTAATACCCCCACACTTAGATGGAACATTGTCCTCAATGTTCGCACAAAACATAAGATATAGGCATGTGTCACCATCTAGTAAGGAGAGACTAGAAATAAAAATAACTAAAACAAAAATAATAATGAATAACTGAAAGGAAATACAGGGAAAGTGTAAATACTCCCCTGAAAAATTGGGTTGCCTCCCAATAAGCGCTGTGTTTCTTGTCTTCAGCTAGACTCGATGAGTTTGTGCAATGTATTGAATGGTTCAAGGCTCACAACTCATCGACTTATAAGGTCTCCCCCTCTGCCCATTCACCTTGAACGTTTGATTTTTCGCCAACGCTCCATGTGGGGGAAACCTTTGCAACAATTTTATGGACCGTACCACCTTGACATTAGTTTATCAGCAATGGTCCATCTTAAAGCACCATTGTGATTTTGCAAGACTCCCTGCAGCCTTGCTTCTTTGTTCATTCTGAATTTTGCAGCAACTGTCACAGGTACTGTCTGATTGTTCCCCAAATAATCAAGTAGTGGCCTCAGGTGTTCATGTAGTGGCTTTAGCTCCTCATCAGGTGTCCTAGGAGCAGTCGACTTGTCACGATCTTCAGTCGACTTGTATGTTTCATCAGTCGACTTGTCCTCTTCATAAGTCGACTTAACCTGTAGAACACAAGTGTTATCAGATACCAACTCTTCAAATACAGATGCAAGCTTACCTGGATAGGACTCTGGAGTTCCATGGTGAAGTACTGTCTCTGCAATCTTCCAGTCGTCGTATTCCATTTCATCTTGCGATAGTGGTGGAGGGTGCGCAATTGTTGCTTGTAATGGATCAACGCTATTTTCTTGAAATGTTTGGTCGCAAATTTCCGGAACCACGTCAACTTTATAACATTCATGATCATCGTGTGGAAATTGTGGTGCATCAAACATTGTAAACTCAGTCTCTTCTTCTAGTGTTGTCCTTGATTGGAGCTGTTCTTGTCCTCTAGGGTTAGGTATGGTTTGTGATGGAAATTCTCCTGCCTTTCTTTCACTTAACTCCGTAGCAATTTGGCCAATTTGAAATTCCAATTTTTGAATGGCCTGTCTTTGTTGATCACTGGTTTGTTGTTGCTGTTGGAGTAGTTGAAGAATGGTGGATTCAAAATTTAACTTCTCCTGTTCTTGTGCTGGCTCATCATACCCATTCCCGCCTTGGAATTGCTGCGTATGCCCTGGTGCAAATTGATTGTCTTGATGGTTTTGCCACCCTGGGTTATACGTGTTTGAAAAAAAATTGTTCTGGGGCGGGTACATTCCCTGTTCTTCGTAGTTTGTGTGCTCCTGATCTGCGAAAGAAAACATGGGACATGAATTAGTTGTATGGTTAGATTGAAAACAAATTGCACAAATGTCTTTTGGTTGGTTGTTTACACCACCCATTGTTGAATTCACAAGCATATCAATCTTTTTGTTCATGGTTTCCATTTCGAATTGCATGTTATTATTATGAGAAATTTCGAATACTCCCTGTTTTCTTGAGATGCTCCTTCTTGTTGAGAATTGTTGTGAGTTCTCGCTGAGTTCTTCAAATAGCTCTAAGGCCTCCTCAGCACTCTTCCTCATCAACATTCCATTGCATGCTGCATCAACAATTGCTTTGTTAGTGTAATTTAAACCCTCATAGAATGATTGTACCTGATCATCCTTAGGTATGTTGTGCAAAGGACACTTGAAAAGCTTGTTTTTGAAGTCCTTCCACGCCTCGAAAAACAAATCGCCATCTTTTTGTTGGAAAAGTAGAATCTCCCTCTTTAGTTGTCTGGTTTTCTGGGCTGGAAGGAACTCTTTCAAGAATTTTGTTGCCAATTGCTCCCATGAATTAATTGATCCTGGTTCCAAAGAATTATACCACAACTTAGCATTAAGTTTTAGAGAAAAAGAAAACAAGATTAACCTGATTTGGTCAGAGGTAAGCCCTTGGATGCTTTGTGTCCTGCAAAGATCAAATAAGTCTTGTAAATGTAGATGCGGATCTTCGTCTGTTCTACCAAAGAAGTGGGGCACCATGCTGAGTAATTGAGGTGATAGATGCATATTCCCTGTGACTTTGGGTTGAAAAGCAATGCAAGAAGGATTCTCAATATTCTTAGGAATGAATTTGTCTTGCATTGGTACTCGGTTTAAAAAAATTTCACCCATTGTTGCCTTTTTAAAAAAAATCCTCTGGACAGTCGACTGATCCTCGGGATAGTCGACTGGTCTGCACCTGTACAATAGCTTCTGTACAGTCGACTTGTCTGTGAGACAGTCGACTGATCTGGTTCTGTGCAAAGTTGAAAGAAAGTTCAAGAAAAAGAAATAGAATAAAAAAGAAAAAGATTTTACTGATTTGTAAGTCAAAATACTAAACAATCCCCGGCAACGGCGCCAAAAACTTGTTGTTGGAATCTAGCTACCTAAATAAATAGACTAACTAGACACAAATTATAAAACCTCGCAAGTGCACGAATCGAATCGTAGTAATAGCAAGGGTCGATCCCACAGAGATTGTAGACTTCAACTTACTAATCAATAAAACTAATAATAAAAATGAATAAAAGTTGTCATAATATTCTAAAAGAACTAAAAGATTAAAACTAAGATGAGAGGTGTTGAATCACAAATATCTCTTGAATAGTTGGGTTGTTGATCTCCACCAATAGTTAGTAATGCCAAGTTGCCTTCTGAATCTACTTCTAATTACTCATGTTTGTTCACTTCAAGGGCATGGTATCTACTCCTTAAAGTATTGTTTCCCTAAGCCAAGAATTAGGCATGGTATCTACTCTAATTCGTTTCTTCCCCTAAGCATCTAGCATGGTATCTACTAAGTTATACTCAGAGAAAACATAAGAACAGTAGAAACGAACAAACACTTAAAGTTCTAGGAACTGGTATCAGATCTAGGTCCTCTAAGTTGATTGAACCAAGAACCCCTAAAGATTCCTTTGTTACAATTTATGGGCACGAGATTCGGTCGTCTCAATATGCTTCATATAACAGATTTAGATAAATGATAACATAAACTTGATATTCTCACGTGTTGTATGTCAGTCGACTGGCTCTCACCTCAGTCGACTGCTCTCAGACTTCAAGATCCAAGTTTGATGATCATTAATCTATGTCAATTCAACCAGATTCAATCAATAAGTAATTAGAAGATCTCAGAAGAATATAGCACTACATAACTACGGTTTCGATCTACCCAACTATGAAATTAGTTCCACATAATAATACTTTTATTGCTTAACAAGTTCAAATACATGATCAACATAAAAGAATAAAGAGAGAAGAAGAAATAAACTAATGGATTCCGGCAATATGGTCGACTGTCTGTCACACAGTCGACTGCCTTCTGGTTGCTGGATCTTCTCTCTCCTTCTTCGATGATGATGGAGTGATGCACTGGTTGACTTGATGGTTGGGAACTTTGTGATTAAGTTGCGTCTCAGAGATATATCTGATTATTCCCTCTCTAAGTCGATCTCTTCTGATATTTATAGAGTACGGCTGAGAATTAGGGTTTCCACTTTTTAAGGAAGATCCTTCTTTATTTGATTTGATGATTAATATCTTCCTCTTTTCTCCTTTCCTTCCTTATCTGTTTACCACGTCCACTTGGAAACCCCCAGTCTCTAGATTTGATTTGCATAAATCTGGATTCAAATAGATGTGAAATTAGATGCAGGTGAATCTTCGAATATCTTATCTATGTACTCCGCCGCCTATCAGTCGACTGCCCTTGGGAGTAAGTCGACTGTGTCAAGACTTCAGTATTTTCATGATTCATCCGCCCAGTCGACTGATGTTTTTGGGAACAGTCGACTTGGTCGAGCAGCTGTGTAAAACTTGATTTCCTCTGTCCAGTCGCCTGTTATCATGACCAGTCGACTGCCTCTTCAGTTTCCTGTGTATCATCCTGAATTTGCTTCGTTTTGCTGTTTATAGGCTGTTTCCTGCAGAGAAAGAGAAAAGAAGCATAAATACCACATATAGAGCTTTTAAATGTGCATTTACAATAAGATTATTGCTCTAAAATGTGAATAATATTGTGTTCATCAGTTGCTCCACTAATTGTTGTGCCCAACTAAATCTAAAACCAACTTGTTGTGCAAATCACAGACCATTTTGGCGTACGTAGATATAGCATCCTCAGTTCACACTAAACCCATTTAGTATAAAAAAAACATGCCAAGAAGACAATCAGATGCATGAAATGAGCTCCATTAACAGTGAAAGAGGATGGGGATGCTAGCAGCATACTCAGTTTGGTGGTGAACCCATTATTTGATCAAAAAATCATGCAAAATAGGGCAATCTGCAGGATACTTTAACAATACCTTAAAATAAAAATTTCCATTAACTGAGCTTAATTATATGTTGCTCCACTAATTGTTGTGCCCAACTAAATCTAAAACCAACTTGTTGTGCAAATCACAGACCATTTTGGCGTACGTAGGTATAGCATCCTCAGTTCACACTAAACCCATTTAGTATCAAAAAAACATGCCAAGACAATCAGATGCATGAAATGAGCTTCATTAACAGTGAAAGAGGATGGGGATGCTAGCAGCATACTCAGTTTGGTGGTGAACCCATTATTTGATCAAAAAATCATGCAAAAGAGGGCAATCTGCAGGATACCTTAACAGTACCTTAAAATGAAAATTTCCATTAACTAAGCTTAATTATATGTTGCTCCACTAATTGTTGTGCCCAACTAAATCTAAAACCAACTTGTTGTGCAAATCACACACCATTTTGGCGTACGTAGGTATAGCATCCTCAGTTCACACTAAACCCATTTAGTATCAAAAAAACATGCCAAGAAGACGATCAGATGCATGAAATGAGCTTCATTAACAGTGAAAGAGGATGGGGATGCTAGCAGCATACTCAGTTTGGTGGTGAACCCATTATTTGATCAAAAAATCATGCAAAAGAGGGCAATCTGCAGAATACCTTAACAGTACCTTAAAATGAAAATTTCCATTAACTGAGCTTAATTATATGTTGCTCCACTAATTGTTGTGCCCAACTAAATCTAAAACCAACTTGTTGTGCAAATCACAGACCATTTTGGCGTACGTAGGTATAGCATCCTCAGTTCACACTAAACCCATTTAGTATCAAAAAAACATGCCAAGAAGACAATCAGATGCATGAAATGAGCTTCATTAACAGTAAAAGACCATGAAAATTTCCAGTATCTAAGCATTTATTTTTCTATTAATTCTTCATCCCAACTAAACCATTCAAGTTAAGGAAATCAAGATGCATCTATCTGAAAAATATGCTAAGTTTGGAAAATAAGGGAAATCAATAAATGATACCGAAGAGAGCGAGAAAGAGAGCGGAGGAGGGAAATCGAAAATGACGAATAGGGCTCATATCAAGTGTAGTTTTATGGAATTGTCATCGTGGAAAGAAACCAAATATAGAAGCCAGAAAGAGGAATGGTAGAGAATGAGGATACACCAGGCTAACATAGCGGCATTTTCCTCATCTCTCTCTCATCCCTTCTTTCCCTTCAACACACGGACACATAGAGACATCAGCAACAACAGCAAGATCGACAAGAACAACAATAACAATAAATTATTATGAACGAGATGTCTCTATATGGGTTTCCAGATCTCCACTCCAACTCGTCTCTTTCTAATCACAGCCCAATTAAGAACAATTGGTCACAGTCACTTTTAAAGAAACATATATGCTCAGATAATGGAAATTTTCATTTTAAGATACTTTTAAAGTAACCTGATTGCCATCTTTGGCATGATCGCCATCCTCATCTTCTTTTACTGTTAATGAAGCTTATCTCATGCATCTGATTGTCATCTTGGCATGGTTTTTTTAACAAAATGGGTTCACTGTGAACTGAGGATGCTATAGGTATGTATGCCAAAATCCTCCGGATATGCACAACAATTGGGTATTAGATTTAGTGCAGCTATGAACAGAGCTCATATCAAGTATAGTATTACGGACTGTCATCGTGGAAGGAAATCCATTTAATATATAAGCCATATATGGAGCCAAAAAGAGGGATGGTAGAGAATGAGGATACACCAGGCTAACATAGCGGCATTTTCCTCATCTCTCTCTCATCCCTTCTTTCCCTTCAACACACGGACACATAGAGACATCAGCAACAACAACAAGAGGGGATTGGTCCAACAAAAAGTATAGATTATAATAAACGAGATGTCTCTATTTGGGTTTCCAGATCTCCACTCCAGCCCTTTCTTTCTAATCACAGCCCACTTAAGAAAATTAGATTTAGTTGGGCTCAAGAATTAGTAGAGCAACATATAAGCTCAGGTACTGTTAAAGTAACCTGCAGATTGCCATCTTTGGCATGATTTTGTAACAAAAAATGGCTTCACTGTGAAACTAAGTATGCTGCTAACATACCAAAATCTTCCAAATCAGTACAACAACGCGGCTGAACAAACCTTATCAGCAGGTCATACAATGTCATCTAAGCATGTTATGTGCCAAAGTGGGATTGGTAATACAATGCATGAACGACACGTATTAGTTGTTTGTGAGTATGCAATAGGGTGCAGCTATGAACAGAGCTCATATCAAGTGTAGTATTACGGACTGTCATCGTGGAAGGAAACCCATTTAATATATAAGCCATATATGGAGCCAAAAAGAGGGATGGTAGAGAATGAGGATACACCAGGCTAACATAGCGGCATTTTCCTCATCTCTCCCCTCATCCCTTCTTTCCCTTCAACACACGGACACATAGAGACATTAGCAACAACAACAAGAGGGGATTGGTCCAACAAAAAGTATAGATTATAATAAACGAGATGTCTCTATATGGGTTTCCAGATCTCCACTCCAGCCCTTTCTTTCTAATCACAGCCCACTTAAGAAACATAGACGAAATACTTATAGACGACAGCCACAATGCACACTCACAAACACTAGTACGTGTCTTTCATGCATTCAAGACCATAATCTCTTTAAAAAAACCAATTTAAATACTTACCCTGGGTGGGACTTGGGACTGCTGCCCTATTAAATTGGCCATTTGTTCTTGGAGGAGTGCAACTTGTGCCTTTAAGGCAGTCATCTCCTCGTCCCGATTGCCACTTGAACTAGATTCACTCCGTCCAAATAGCCGCGAGGGGGTTGGTCCTAGGCCCATACCACGGACACGTCCATGCCTCTCCTTTCCCCTAACATCGGTCAAGGCAACTCTCTGCCGGGTACGCCAATCTAGGCGTGCCGCCGTAGGGTCAGAATCTGAAGCAGAGGAGATTTTATCATACCTTTTCCGAGCGTTAGTCTGTAAAAGGACATAACAATCAGAGTTAAAAGCAGATGAGATTTCGACTACTCATTAGATATTAGTTCACAAATTACCAGAATCTGTGCTGCCTCAGGGCTCGCATACGTCCCATCCTTTGATTTGTGGGTGGCATCAAAAAAGTCAATGTCCCCAAACTCCGTAGGCCCCCCCAAATTTTCTGCCTATATATTAGTAAGATGAAATGGTTATAAACAAATAACTGTAAGTAAAAAATGTTCAATACTATTGCGCCTACCAATTCTTCCCGAACCAGAGCGAAGCTCTGTGTACCAGCGGTGTGCAGCACTAGCTGCTTTGACCGACTGGCAGCTCCCACCTCTGCCCTTTTCTGTACATGCCACAATGAAGTTAGCAGAAAAATTCATTACAGTAGCCATACAACCACCTACTCATTAGATTTTTGTGTGTTTAATGTAAATACCTGACCGATCGCCGAACTCCAGTAGTGCACAAGAAATTGCCAATCTGAAGGCTCCACATTTTCTGGCACATTCATTGCATTGTCCTCCTCTGAAAGGTCTTTGTCATAAAACTTCGATTTCAATTCACTCTTGTGGTCCCTCCACTTCTTGGAGAGTGACTTTTCAACCCAAGGCGTAAGGGAGTCGGCGAACGAGAAGTATTGCTGCAAAATTTATTACCCATCACTAAAAATACATATTTCAATAATAATTTTTCGTCGACCAATTATGTATTTTAGATGAGAAATACCTTGATTGTCGTAATAGCAGTGGCCTTTGTGGTGGTTGGCACCTTCGGCCAACTCTCGTATGACAAAGGAAGTATCCGGGGGTTCCTTGCTATAACCCCAATGAAGGAAGAAAATTTGCTGGCGTTATCGCCAACCGGTTGCCCAACACCGTTCGCCTCCACCTCGATCCTTTCGTCATTCTGAAGCCTCCAAATATTCGTCATCTTAGTCCGCCCACGATGTTTTTTGACAGTGGGCGGCGTGCTACCCTCACCCTCTTCTGTTTGACTGCCACTATTATGTAGTGGCTGCTCATCCCCATGGCTCTCGTTGCCATCATTTATATTTAACCTCTTTCCACGCCTCGGCATGTTGTACCTGTCAAGGATTCAAATACACACATGCCAAGAAGACAATCAGATGCATGAAATCAGCTTCATTAACAGTGAAAGAAGATGAGGCCTATGCTAGCAGCATACTTAGTTTGGAAATGAACACATTTTTGGTTAAAAAATCATGCCAAAGAGGGCAATTAGGTTACTTTAACAGTATCTTAAAATGAAAATTTCCATTATCCGAGCTTTTATGTTGCTCTACTAATTCTTGAGCCCAACTAAATCTAAAACCCAATTGTTGTGCATATCCGGAGGATTTTGGCATACAGCTATAGCATCCTCAGTTCACAGTGAACCCATTTAATATCAAAAAAACATGCCAAGAAGGCAATCAGATGCATGAAATAAGCTTCATTAACAGTAAAAGAAGATGAAAATTCTAGCAGCATACTTAGTTAGGAAGTGAACCCATTTTTTGTAAAAAAATCATGCCAAAGATGGCAAACAGGTTACTTTAACAGTATCTTGAAATGAACATTTTCATTATCTGAGCATATATGTTGCTCTACTAATTCTTTAGCCCAACTAAATCTAAAACCCAATTGTTCAGCATATCCGGAGGATTTTGGCATACGTAGCTATAACATCCTCAGTTCACAGTGAACCCATTTTGGTTAAAAAAACATGCCAAGATGACTATCAGATGCATGGAATAAGCTTCTTTAACAATAAAAGAAGATGAAATTTCTAGCAGCATACTTAGTTTGGAAGTGAACCCATTTTTGGTTAAAAAATCATGCCAAAGAGGGCAATCTGCAGGTAACTTTAACAGTTTCTTGAAATGAAAATTTACATTATCTGAGCATATATGTTGCTCCACTAATGGTTGTGCCCAACTAAATCTAAAACCCAATTGTTGTGCATATCTGGACCATTTAGGCATACGTAGCTATAGCATCGTCAGTTCACAGTGAACCCATTTTATATTCAAAAAACATGCCAAGAAGACAATCAGATGCATGAAATCAGCTTCATTAACAGTATAAGAACATGAAAATTTCCATTACCTAATCATATATTTTTCTATTAATTCTTCATCCCAACTAAACCATTCATGTTAAGGAAATCAACATGCATCTATCAGAAAAAAACATGCTAAGTTTCAAAAATTAGGGGAATCAACAGATGATACCGAAGAGAGAGAGAGAGAGCGGGGCGACGAGCGCGGGGGGAGGAGATAGAGAGAGAGCGGGGCGACACGGTCATTTCCGATCGCTGATTCACCTCCAAATAGGGATAGGGAGGAGGGAAATCGATAATGGCGAAGGGAAGAAGGGACGATGACGAATGTTCGAAGGCCGTCGAAGAGGACGAAGCGGCGGAGGCAAACGCGCGGGAAGTAGAGCGAGGAAGGAGGGAAAACGAAGCGCCTTGTTTTTTATTTTTTTGGGGTTTGGCGAAATGGCGAGCGAAAGGTTAGGGTAGATGGGATTTATCGCTGCTTTTCACCGGCGTTTTAATTAGACACGCCGGTGAATAATACACTTCACCGGCGTTTTTAAATAAAACGCCGGTGAATACGCGGATTCACCGGCGTTTTAATTCGGCCGCCGGTATATAACCATCCCATCTGGTGCCCCATTCCTAATCGCTACCTACCCCGGCGCTACTAGTAAAACGCCGGGGAAAATTCGCCGGTAAATCGAATTTCTTTTGTAGTGTGATTGTGATTATGGAAAGTCCTTGAATGAGATCGTATAAAATGTTGTTGAAATTGTTGCTCATATTGTGGTCGTGGCAGCTGATGTTGCTGTTGATGAAGGTTTTTTTCCCTCTTTTTTTGTGTGTGTGAAAATTTTAACTTAGGCTATCGTTTGAAACAACAGTTTAAGCTTAACCAATATTTGGGTAAAAAAAACTTGCTCTCTGACATGAATTTTTCTTTTTGAACAATCTGAAGCCGTCGTTTCAAACAATGATTTCTTATAACTTAGTTCGTTGTTTGAAACAACAGCTTAGGTTAGTTGAGATTTGAGCAAAAACTCTTGCTCTCTAAAATGAACTTTTCTTTTTGAACGAACTGAAGTCGCTGTTTCAAACGCGATTTTTTAAAAACCTAGGCCATTGTTTGAAACGGCTTAAGCTTAAACAAAATTTGAGCAGAAACTCTTGCTCTCTAACTTAAACTTGCCTTTTTGAACAAATTGAACTGTTGTTTCAAACAACGATTTCTTATAACCTAGATCGTTTGAAAAAAATGGCTTCAGGTTAACCCAAAATTTAAGCCAAAACTCTTGCTCTCTAACTTGAACTTGTCTTTTTGAACGGACTAAAGTCGTTATTTCAAACAACGACTTCTTATAACCTAGGTCATTGTTTGAAACGACGACTTCAGGTTAACCAAAATTTGAGCCAAAGCCCTTGCTCTCTTTTTTTATTTTTATTTTTCCCTTTATACTTTCTTTTACTTTTTTGGTTGTTTTAATAAGATTTTTTAAAATAATTTTACTATAATTTTGGTTTTAATACGTGATGCAATCGTATGACTCCAATTTAGGGCTTTATTTTCATACATGAGATGTAACTATCTTTGTACTAACTGTGTTTAGTGTTTTTCCCACAGTACGATCTGATGACTCTCCGCTCTGAAGCGCACTGAATTTCTTTTATAATTGCTTTCTTCTTGTCCAAATACATTTTCAATTGTGATTTTTTTTTTTTTGGAATTGTGAGATATAAAAACCTTATCTTTCTTATGTTTACAGTCTAGGTAATTGACAACAAATGAAAAATATTTAAAATGAAATAATTTTTTTAGTTCCATCACTCTATATCTTATCCCCCCCCCTTCCCCTTCTCATATATCTTCATTAATGAGACAAAAATTAAAAAAAGACATGGGTTATAGATTGTTATGGGTAAGGCTAGGGTTAGGGCTAAGGCTAGGGTTATAGGGTCATGTTTTAACTATTTTCTCATTACATGTTCTCATTTTCTTTTATTTTTCTTATCTTATGATGATGGAAAAGAAAAATAATCATGGCCAGTTCAGTCACTTCATCTATTAGACTATCTTGCAAAGTTATCTCTATAATGATCTTTCTTCACTCTCTTCAAGAATGTTCATATTAGCTTTATTGCCTGACTTTTTTTTTATTTTTTTATTTTTTTTATGGGACTTGTAAATGGAATTGGAGGTTAGGGTTAGAAGGTAGGGTTAGGGTTAGATGTAGGGCTAGGATTAGGGTTGGAGGGTCAAATCTCTGTTTGAGTTTCCTCAACCCAAAGACTGATTTATTGGAGACAGCATGTTAAGTAACTCTAGCACCCGTTATTAGAGACTGCAATAAGCGAAGATAAGTACAATGAAGAGATAGTTAACTGGAAATTAATAAAATAAGATTTCATCACATTTTGAAAATATAAAAATGCGAAAAAATATTTCTTCAACCTCTTCAAGCATGTTCAAGTCAGAGAGCAAGGCTCTTTGCCAAATTTGGGTTTGTTTGAAGTCGTTGTTTCAAACAACAACCTAGGTTAGAATAAGTCATTGTTTGAAACAACGACTTCAATTGGTAGGGTTATGGTTAGGGGTAGGGTTAGGGTTAAGGTGAGGGTAGGGTTATGGTTAGGGTTAGATGTAGTGTTAGGCTTACTTGTTGGAGGGCCAGATCTCTGTTTGAATTCTTCAACCGAAAGACTCTAATTTATTGGGGACAACGGCTTAGGTAACTCTAGCACTCATTATTGGAGACTGCAATAAGCGAAGATAAGTACAGTGAAAAGAGAGTTAACTGAAAATTGATAAAATAAAATGTAATCACATTTTGAAAATATTAAAAACGCAAAAAAATATTTCTTCTCCCTTTAACATAAAGAACACAAATGCATAATTCCAAGCACCACCAATGTAGAAACTAAGATGGTGCCTGGGTTGATGGTGTTGTGGAATTCCAAAAGTGGACTAGTATGGCAAAAAAATTCCTTCAGACCCCTCCCCCTCCTATTGGGTAAGTTAGAGAGCTAGAGTTTTTTCTCGAATTTCAACTAACCTGAAGCCGTTGTTTCAAACAATGACCTAAGTTATAAGAAGTCTTTGTTTGAAACAACGGCTTCGGTTGGTTCAAATAGACAAATTCAAGTCAGAGAGCAAGAGTTTTTGCTCAAATTTGAACTAACCTAAGTCGTTGTTTCAAACAATGACTTAGGTTATAAGAAGTTGTTATTTGCAACAAAGGCTTCAATTGGTTTAAAAAGATAAATTCAAGTCAGAGAGCACGATTTTTTTGTGATAATTTTGATTAAGCTGAACCCGTAGTTTCAAACAATGACCTTGGATATAAAAAAAGTTGATGTTTGAAACAACGATTTCAGTTGGTTCAAAAGGACAAGTTCAAGTCAGAGAACAAGATTTTTTGCTCAAATTTTGGTTAAGCTTAAGTCGTTGTTTCAAACAATGGTCTAGGTTAAAAAAAATCGTTGTTTGAAACAACGGATTTAGTTTGTTCAGAAAGACAGGTTCAAGTCAGAGCGCAAGAGTTTTGCTCAAATCTCAACTAACCTTAAGCCGTATTTCAAACAACGACCTAAGTTATAAGAAGTCATTGTTTGAAACAATGACTTTAGTTTGTTTAAAAAACCAAATTCAAGTCAGAGAGCAAGAGTTTTTTGCTCAAATATTGGTTAAGCTTAAACCGTTGTTTGACCTAAGTTAACATTTTCAACAAAAAAAATCAACAGTAGCATCAGCTGCTACAACCACAATAAGACCAACAATTTCAAAAAAAATTATTGGTTGGTTCAGGCAGAACCGGGAAAGTAGCCATACCTTTCAAGCTAGCATAGATAGCAGTGGGAAACCAAACAAGTGCTTCACGCAAATAATGTGAAAAGAAGGGCTAATCTCGCTTGCATTTTCCTGATAGCGCGAATCAGACTTAGAAAGAGCAGTTGTTGCTGAGTTAGTTTGCCAAGTTCCTGCATACTTTGTTACCTTTGTGCGGGGTTGTTACTTTCTCCCTTCCCGAGGAGAGGGAATTTCATATATATTAAATATCTACGCATGCTCTTGCTAGGAAAGAGAGGTTGGACTCTCAAGTTATTAGTTTTCCTGCTCTCGTTGTTACTTCTCGCGTATGGGAAGCCCGAGCTAATCTGTATGATGAGTAGTAGCTGTTGGAGTACCAATCCCGGCACTGATCTTGGATCTGCATCGGGAAAGTCCTTCTAATGTGGAAGTTCCCCCTATCTATTGCTCTGATACGGAACCTTGAGAAAGTGTTCTTCCACAGACGTCAGCTGCCAATTCTGGCTCGATTCGATTAAAGAAGTGGGGCAAATAATCTTATCCTACTATCAAATAGAGAGTTGCCGAGTGATCAATTACAAGTGAGTGTCTTAGAGAAATTTTAATCTTCGCTGTGCCTAAGGGTTTGAGTGCCAAAGAGGTGATAAGGTGGGAAAATCACCTCCTACGCCCGGCCCGGAAATAGATGTCTGCCCATGGATTCAGCAGCAGTTTAAAAGTACGATATAATTCAGTCATCACATTATCATCTCATTCAAGGACTTTCCGTAATCAACAATCATCACATTCTTAATTATAAGTTCATAATCAACTCAACTCCACATAAAACTAAAAAAATTTATCAATATCAACAACAACAAAAAAACAAAAACAACCATAATAACAAGAGAGGCGTGGCTAAGAGAGAGGTCGGGGGAGGATCAGGAGAGGCTCAGGTAGTTGGGTCTAGGAGGAGGAAGGGTTTTGTTTGATGGATGTTGGGTTGCGGAAGAGAGAGAGCAACGGTGAGGGAGAAGGAGAGTGAGAGAGAGGGTATGAAGCATTATTTGGGAATGAAATACCAAAAATACTCTTCTTCACTTAAGTTAATAGGAAAAGTTGATGAGCAGGATGAATCTGGGTCATTGGATCATGATCAACTTGATCCAACGGCCAGATGTTGTGTTCGCAACTGGTCTGTGCAAACATATCCGTTTGCAATGGAAGGGAGCTTATATATACATGAGAAAAGTGAGTCTCATATAGAGTATGAGAAAAATTTTCTCATACAAAGTGATTCTACTCACTTGGTGAGGTCTTTATGGAAGATCCACTCCTTCAATCAATTTTATCATGCTAATGGATGTATATATAGAAAAAATCGAGTGGTTTGGAGGTCATTCACTCATGCATCATGTGGTTGAAAAATGAAAGATTTCAACAGTAATACAAATCGAACCACAAATTGGACCCACATGACGCATGAATGAATGACCTACAAACCACTTGGTTTTTTCTACACATTCATCCAATGTCATGATAAACATGATGGATGGAGTGGATCTTTCTTGAGGGCCCCACAAAGTGAATATAATCACTTTGTATGAGAAAAAATTTCTTATACAAATATGAGGCTCACATTACTATATATATATATATATATATATATATATATATATATATATATATATATAGTACCAACATCCCCCAAGTACAATCAAAAGTTCCCTCACAACAACATAAAAACATGAAGATACTCAGCCCATAGGTCGGGGTAACACATTTGCCCAAAAAAAAACTCGAATAAAACTAAACTAAACTCCTAAAAGGAACTTATGCAATTATAGGTATAGTCATCTCCATTATCTGTGTGAACTATGCTCCCCCTCATAGGTCAAGTACGAGCTAGTCCTCCCTCTTCTCATGCCCTGAAGTGGACCCATCACCAGTCCTAGACTGCTTGCAAGCACCCGACACACCTACCCATGAAGATATAAACGAGAAAAAGTTGTGTCATGGCAATGAAATTATTACATCTATACATATCTAAAACTTGATGAAAGGTGAAAGCATTTCGGTCTAGCTACATGGAACAAAGAGTAGAAAAAACAAATAAGTCCCACAAATCTCACCTCTCTTGCCCGAGGTGGGAAGGTCTCCCTTCTCCCCACTAATCCCGAACACCCTCAAGATTGCCCCAAACCTAAACCCCCTACACACTTTCTCCTACATCCATCTGGCTTGAAAAAAATCAAACAAAATGTGCTTCGTTGTTTCCTATTTTTCCCCACACCTATCGCAACTAACGCTGATAGGAAGATTTCTGTGCATCAGGTTTGCCTTTGAAAGGATGACATCTCGTCCCACCAAACAAATAAAGATTTTGAGTTTCATTGGTGCACAAGCCCACTAAATGATCTTCCCTTTTAGGTATCTCGTTCCTCCATCCTTAATGAACATATACAACAAACTAACCGAAAAGACTTCCGAACTATAAAGACTCCAAATATGTCCATCTTTTACAGTGTCCAAGTATTCCTCCATTTAGCAGGCGTTTAATCTTAATCCATTGTAATTCTTTTTTTTGATGTAAACGGATAGAGTCGAAAGACTCCAGCCTGATCAAAAAATATATACATAAAATAACTGTACAATACAATAATCGAGGGTTTTACAAGATGTAAAACAAAAGCGCCAGGTGCTAAAAGCATATACAATAAAAACGATAAGCAATACAGAGAGTAACCCAGACACACTACGGATAGGACTAAGACCATGACACTCGCTAGTAGTCACCGGGGCTGGGCTCTCTGAAGCAGATCACAGTCAAAATGTGGCTAGCCTTCCAAATTCGAAGGAGGAGGGGATGGCGAGCACTCCTGGATCGTCAGGGAGTTGAGAGACGGCGAAACGCCGTACGGAGGAGAGCGTTGAACATCCAAGCTTAAGACGCTAAGGAACGGGGACTCGCCACCGCAGTCGATCAAACTAGAGGCCACCAGAGGCACGAAAGGGCCCAGGGCAATCAAGAGCAACGTCCCTAAAAGGCCAGGGGAAACATCCCGATCTGAAGACAGACCACTCAAAAGGCCCAGAAACCGCAAGGGCGAAACGAAACTCAGAATAAACCACCCAGTAGGGCCTCAAACAAAACAAAGAATACACGCAATAACCCAAACTCACTGCAGAAATTCGAAATATCTCTAAGGCACTATAAAAAGAGCTCAATAAAGAAGTCAAAAAAGGCGCCAGTGCCTCATCGAGAAGCAATCAGACAAACCACACAGAGCAAACAGAAACAACAAAAACATCAACCAAATACCATGAACATTAAGAACCACAGAGAGGGAGAGAGCCTTCCCCTTAAAACAAACTTAAGAAAACAGTATAGTGAGAGCCCAGTGTGAGGCAAACGCCATATAGTAACAAAAGAAAAGGAGATAGAATGCATTAAGGCATACTCGCGTGCTCACCCACCTATCCTGCTACCACAGGCAACAACACCAACAGAATAACCAAACTAAGAGAAACCACTGCACCATGACGAAAATGCTGCCCAGCAGCCTGAGACCACAGGCTCAGATGAGCACCGGTCAAAACAAATGTGCCAGCAAAATCGACAGAGCCAGAGACTCAAAAGAAAGGCGCCTGGAACAAAAAGCTCCAGCAAAATCACAGAGGATGGCCCAACGGGAAAGCTATCAAGCCTGCAAAAGAAGCCAAAAGAAACTGGAAGCAGTGAGTTGGGGATCGAAAACGAAATACTGCAATGCAGAACAATAGGAAAACACTAAACAAAGCCAGAATAAACAATAACCAATCCTCGATCCCAATACATGAGAAATCATAAAGCATTAAGTCTAGAAAGAACTGTCAGGGATTCATCTAACCGATGATAGTAATAAGACTGATGACTTTCGGCCTTAATCTGCGAGGACCAAAATTTGAAAAGAAATAACAGATCTTCTATAAGAGAAGAGATAGGGGAGGCTTTATGCATGAACAACCTACGGTTTCTTTCCATCCAGACAATCCATAAAATGATATGGACAGATAGGTTCCATCCCTTACGATATTTCGGGAGAGTGGAGGGGGTTTTCCAGCAGGACATGAGATTAGAAGGCACTGACGGGTTCGCCCAAGCTAGGGCGACAACCTTCCAAAGAGGGATAATGAAAGAGCAACTGACGAAGAGATGATTAACATCTTCTGAGGCTTCCGAACATAAGGCGCAGAGTTGACCCCACGCTAAGTTTCTTTTGTTAAGTGCCTCAACAGTAAGAAGCTTGTTGTTGAGGGCCAACCAAGAGTTTATTTTAACCTTGAGAGGAGCGCAGGAATTTCAGATGAAATCGGCAGATCGGAAAACGATGCCTCGAAAGTTGAGGAACTTGTAGAAGGATTTAACAGTGAAGGATCCAGAGGCACTCCATCTCCAAGCGATGTCTTCCGAGTGCTTCCACTCGTAGAGATTGAGAGACTCGATAAGCTGTAGCAAGTCAGCTATTAAAGGGAGAGGTAACTGGATAGTAAAAGGGATGATCCAAACCCTAGTGGAATTGATCCAGACGAACGAATCCTCTACAGAGGCATCCGGGCTGGCTGCAAGACTGAAGAGCGAGGGGTAGGCTGATGCGAGAGATATGTTGCCTAGCCAAAGATCAGTCCAGAGTTTGGTCCTCGATCCATCCGCACAATGTCTCTAAATGCTAGAATAGAAAGCGGGGGCTACCTTCCAGACTCCTTTCCAGAAGGGAGAAGCTAAATGATGGATTGGAGAACGGAATTGCCACTAAGGGGTGGAAGAAAAATAATACTCTTTGATGCATTGAACCCAAGATAATTGATGAGATTTATGGAATCTCCAGAGCCATTTGCCTAAAAGGGCTAGGTTATGATCTCGAAGATTTAAAACTCCCAATCCACCGTTCGCTTTGGACGAACAGATGATGTTCCAATTGCACAGGTGCGAGCCCTGCTTATGAAGAGCCGCACCGGACCAAAAGAAGTTGCTTCTAATTTGATCGATCCTCTTGAGGACCCAGGAGGGAATGAAATAGAAAGACATCATATAGAAAGGAATCGTTGAGAGAACAGAGTTGAGAAGAACTAATCTTCCGCCTCGGGAGAGCGTCTTACCGGTCCATACATTCAGCCTGGATTCGATTTTATCGATGATAGGGAACCAGTCTAATCTGTGGAGTTTTGCCCCATCTCGGGGGGATACCCAGATAAGTGATGGGGAAAGAAGCGATACGGCAGTTAAAAAATTGTGAGACTTCGATTTGGCGATTGTCATCACCGCCTAGCCAAAGCACAGAGGATTTGTTGAAGTTGATGGCGAGCCCGGAAGCCAGCTCAAAACAGTAAAGCAATAGTTTAAGGTTGCGCAAGGATGCGCGATCAGGTTTGGTGAAAATAATAGTATCGTCTGCATATTGCAAGTTGAGGATACCGTCAAAATGACGAGAACGTCCGATGCTTTCGATGACCTGCGCCTCGCGGGCATTGCGAAGCAGTTTGCTGAAAACGTCCGCTACTAGAGAAAATAAGAGGGAAGAAAGCGGGTCTCCTTGGTGGAGCCCACATTTGATTTTAAATTTATGGCCTTCTGATCCGTTAATAAGAATAGACGAGGTACCAGCGAACAAATTGGATTTAATCCACGCGATCCATTTCAGACCGAAGCCGCGGTGCAGCATAATATCGAGGAGAAAGTCCCAATTAACGTTATCGTAAGCTTTTTGAAAGTCGAGCTTAAGAAGAATACCTTCTAAATTGTGATGATGGCTAAGCGTAATAATCTCTTGAGCAGCCGCTATGCTGTCAAGAATAAAACGCTCCTTGATAAAACCCGATTGGGCCGGGTCAATCAATGGCGGGATAATGGCACTGAGCCTAGCAGCTAGAACTTTCATAATAATTTTGAACGAAGTATTAATAAGGCTAATGGGTCTAAAGTCTGCCAAAGCATTGGCACCCGGCACTTTCGGTATCAGGACGATGTGGGCATAATTGATGCGATCAAAAGAAAAGGAGCCCTGATGCAGGTCTTGGAATAGATTGAAAAGGTCAACCTTGAGCCAAGGCCAGAATTTTTGAAAAAAGAAAGCTGGGAAACCATCCGGTCCAGGCGCCGAGTCGCTTTTTAAAGCGAAAACAGCAGCCTTAATCTCGTCCATAGTGAAGGGAGCCTCTAGAGAGGACAAATCTATGGATGGAGGACCATAGAGTTGCTGCCAATCCAGGGAAATCAAACGCGATTTAGAGGAACCGATAAGGTTTTTGTAGAAAGCTAGGAAGGCCTGGTGAATATCAGGGTCAGAGTGTAATTCCGCCCCATGATCATGGATCACAGAAATATGATTGCATCGCCTTCGATAAGAAGCGAAGTGATGGAAGAAAGCGGTGTTACCATCTTCCTCTTTCAGCCAGTTAACTCTGGCTCTTTGAGCCCATTTGGAATGATCTTGGAGGAGGATGTTGGCATACTCACGCTTACATGCCAGGCGCTCGTGGAGAGCGTGGGTAGATAGGGGAGCTTGCTCCTCCATCATGTCAAAAGCCTGAATGGATCCAAGGAGGACCTCTTTGAGAAAATTGGTATTAGATTGCCGTTCGCGACGCCAGATTTTACAACCATATTTAATGGCGTGGAGCTTAAGGAGCAGATTGCTAAGTCCGCGGGATCCAGTAATAGAGGCGAGGCATTCCTCAACCAGTTTAACAAATAACTGGTCTTGAAGCCAAAGCTTTTCAAAATGGAATTGGTGGTGGTGGGGGAAGTGGTAGTCAGAGAATAGAGCGATGGGCACGTGGTCCGATGAAGGGTTTGGTAGTGCTTTCGCATAGGAATTATGAAATTTAGAGAACCAAGAGTGAGCAACAAGAAAACGATCTAGTTTGGCGAAGGATGGAACTAGACGCTGATTCGACCAAGTGAAAACCCTACCATTAATAGGGATGTCGGATAATTGGAGTTCCCGAATGCAATCATTGAAGATACACGATTGGGAAGACGAGGTTACAGAGTTCGACCTTTCTGAGGCAAACTGAGTAACGTTGAAATCTCCACAAAGAAAACCGAGACCCTAAACGAAATTGTTTAGGGATCGGAATTCGTTCCAGAATAGGGGTCGTCGATCAGAAGTAGATGGCCCGTAAATAGAGATAACCGTTAATACACAATCGAGGAGCTGCCAGTGCAACTGAACAATCAAGAAGAAATTCAGGCGATGAATAGCAATTAGAGAAAAAACCGAGTCCTCGAAACCAAAAATAATCCTGCCTCTAGAGCCAATGGCATCAAGAGAGATCCAATTAGTAATGGATGAACCTCCTAACGAGCGGTAAAGGCAGGGGGAGGGAGACTCTATCTTAGATTCTTGTATAGAGATAATATCGCAGTGAGACGAAGCGATGAGGTCGAAAATGGCCCTTTTTTTTACGGGGCAATTAAGGCCCCGGATGTTCCAGGAGATACTAATCATGATTATGTTGGTGCTCCTGGACTCGGGAACGCTCTAGCTTTCTAAGACAGGAAATGGGAGTAGAAGAGTTGGATGAAAGGGTAAAGCCTAGGGAATGGGCGAGGGACATCATCTCGGAGTCCGACAAAAGGTCAAATTAGGGATGATAAAGCGAGCCCAATTGGGGGGGAGGAGTGTTGGGGTCGGAGAGGGGACTGGCTAACGAGGTTGCCGATCGTTTCGCCTTAAGACGGGCACTCGATCTGATCAACCGAAAGGAACTGCTACACGGAGAGAGGGAGTTAAGAGGACTAGAAATAGAAGGCTCTCGAGGAGAGGTAGAGTGAAAACCTGTACCGTCCTGGACATGATCACAGGAGGGAAGATTAAGGGAAGAGATAGGAATAGAAACGTCCGACACAGGGACACAAAGACCAGTAAAATCGCATAGTAGCTCGGGAGGCTGAGCCTTACGAAGCTCAATGCAACGTGCTAAAATATCCGAAGAAAACCTTAGGTGAAATGAAGAAATAGAGGAGATAGAGCGCATGGCCTTTAATAGACCAACCGGTGAAAACCAAAAAGCCGGAAAAACAATCTCCAAAGTGTAATTAAAATGACTAGCATTAACAGATAAACGAGAGAAAAAATTAAAAGTAACCGAAATAGAAGGGGTGATAACCTGTTTGGAGTCCTGAGCTAACTCCAGCTCCGCAATTTCGTCACTAAACAGGTCGTCCTTAGAAATCTAATCCTGGGCTTTAGCGAGAGCAGGAGCCTTAGCTGAACGCGAGGTAGAGGATGAAGGGGGAGCGTTGGTGGTCGGGAAGTGCGCAGAGCATTGGAATTGCTCCCAGTCTGAAGCAAAGGAGGGGTTGGCTTCCCAAGCACCAGCTCTCTGACTTGGTTGGAGAGGGGGAAGGAACCTGAGCCCCGATGGCAGTCGCTGACGCTGGAGCAGTCAGGAGGGAAGAGGATGGAGGAGCGGCCTTAGAGTGAGGCTGCAAGGATCTATCGGGATTGATCCAGACCAGATTAGGTACTTTTGCAGGCGAGATCTTAGGAGGAGCAGAAGCGCCAGCTGGCTTACGAGGAAGAGAAAAGGGTCCTCCTCACCATAGGTGGAGGGACCTTCTTCCCAGAAGAGGGCACAGTCTTGGAACTAGAGGAGGAGCCCGGATGAAATTCAGGGGGGGGGGGGGAATAAGGCAGAGACCCACCTTAGAGGCTTCCGTCGAAAGAGAGGTCTCATGATACTGGACAGAGACCGTAAAGGATGAGAGCCCGTCGTTCAGACAGTAAGCCTCAATAAGCTCCTTGGGAGGTGGGCAGCGAAATAAAGCTTCGACTTGGACACTGCCCGAAGCCAAACGAGCGCAAGACGAAATACTAATGATCTCTCCTATGCATTTGGTGAAAGAAGCCACCAACCTCAGGGAATCACAGAATGGGGGAAGGCCCACCAATGAAACCTTGGTGAGGCTATGATCTAGCGCTTTAGTAGAAGAGGAAATGGAAACCTATTTTCGGATAGACAGGGCAATATTGCCGATGGAAAGGGAAGTGTTAGCACAAAGTTCGTTGAGCACCTTAGAAGAGGGGCATTGAATAACCGCGTCCCTGTTAGAGCACGAGTAGAGAACCCAATCCCATTCTTGAACGTTGCAACAATTGCACAGAAAAGCGTTGAGGGTGTAGAAGGGGATTGAACCTCCGGAGAAAGAGATAGCTCCATAATTACTGTATAGCTTGAGGCGGTCGGTAAGCTCCGTGTCAAATAAAAACACCTGAGTCACAAGTGGTTTAACAGGAGAGGGGGAAGGCACAGCCGACTTCAAAGAAGATGGAGCAGCAGGGGGAGACAGGCGGGGAACTGAGGCGGGAGTGGGGAGGAGAGGTGAGCGAGTAGAGGCTCTCAATTTCTTAGATTTAGAAGGAGGAAGCTCAGCCAGTTTCCGCTACAACGCAGGGAAATCAAGCGCCTCTAGCACTGAATCAGCAATCGGAACTCCTACTAAGAGGCCCAAGAGCTTTTGAAGAGAAAAACAGCGGTGACGAGCATGGCCGTCTTTGAGGCAAAATAAGCACTTCATCCTGGCTACGCAATATGATTTCAAGTGACCCTGTTGAAGGCACCTGAAACAATAAGAGGGAGAGCGGAGAGAGAAATTTTGAGAAGAAAAGGAAAACGAAGGGATAGAGTGATGGAGGAGGCGGGAGCTTCTATAGGAAGAAGGATCTGGAAGATGGGTACGAAAAGTACTCGTGGGCCTAGAGCCAATCGAACCAAAGCCTGAAAAAGGCTTGGGGGACGATCGATCGAGAGAAAGGGATTGATTGAGGGCTTTTTTATTCTTATTTTTTTCCCCTTAACAACATCGGTCCAAGAAAGATCCATGGGCCTACCAGAATAAAGCCCACAAAGATCGAAACTGGCAACAATGGCGAGCACTTACCAACGGAATAATCGCCCCCTTCCTGGATCCTCGGAAGAGGGAACCGGAGGAGAAGAAAAGGAAACCAGAAAAAAACTAAGAGAAAGAGGTTAAATCGAGAGGGAGGTCGGAGAGGAAAAAAGAAGCCGTGTTGAGGGAGATAGAAAAAACGGCAATCGTAATGGAGCTCAATCAAAAGCTCACAATCGCTGTTAGATAGTATACTAACCCACAATACAAAGCATAGAATCCACGACACGCACCAACACCAACTAATACACCCGGTGCTTGACGCAGCACCCCAGCCAAATTCAAAGGAGAACAGGGGGAGAAGACTTACAGTGGGTTGCAGTGACTAAAAAAAGGGGGCAAGTTGAAAAGGAGCGACCAGGGGACGGGAGAGCACACCAGGGAGAAGCGAGCCAATCTACGAAGCACAAGCAGGGACTAGAGCACACGGAGGCTCTCGGAGCACAAGCGACGGGGGACGGACTTTAGATCAGCGGAGAAGGGCTTCAGATCGGCAGAAAGGCGAGGAGGAGTGAAACCGCAGATCTCAACCACTCAAACAACAGGAAGCGACACACGCCGACCTCGGAGGGTGAGAAGCACACCGGGAGGACGAGGGACAACAATGATTGGGGGGGGGGGGGAAGATGGAGGGGGTCAGAGGAGATAAGACGAAAAGGGTTGTAGAGAACACCAGGATCTTCAACTTTAAAGAAGAGGTGGGGAGGAGACCCAATCGTTCCGGCGGATCTGGGGGGGAGAGCTCAGGGAAGATGGCAGATCCATTGTAATTCTTAATTGAGACAAATTTCTCTTCTAAACTTTGGACGCCATCTCCCCCTAGACCAATAATCTCCAACCAATGCATTTTTGTTAGCTTCTAGCAAAAACATATCTGGAAATAATGCGCCTAACGTCTTCAGCGTACACCATTCATCCTTCTAGAAGCGAGTATCCTCCCCTCCATGTACTCTACATGTCGTGTTAGTGTGAAAGACCTCTCCACTTTTCATAATCCCTTTCCAGATGTTTGAGATCTTACTTTTGTACGTCTTCTATAGTTCAAGGAAAAAAACACTTGTCCAAAATGCTCGACTATCTCCATGCACCTTCCACCACAACTTAGCCAATAGAGCCTTATTCATACCCGTATGTTTGTGATACCTAGTCCCCAAAATTCTCTCTGTTTGCACATTCTACCCCAATTCACTAATGGGATACCTTCCCCCCCTGCCCTCTTCCATAAGAACCGTCTCCTAGCACGATCAATCCTATTAATCACTAATAGTGGTAGCTTATAGACCGACATGAGATAGGCTGGTAGATCGAAAAGTACCACTTAATGAGTGTCAACCCCCCCCCCCCCCCCCCCATGTGTGTGTGCAGCTTTCTTAGCTGGAGAAAGACTTCTAAATATTTTAAAGGGAATTGATTTACTCTCAATCCCAACATCTCTGCCACGATCATGGTGTCTTCCTCGCTAGTATTCCCTAAGTCGTAAAACCACTCTTCTCAATAATCACTCTAAGCCCTACCCATACCACGAAAAAGTATAAGATACATTTGATGGTTGTCATTTCTTCTTAGTCCTTCCGTCCAAAAAGCAATGTGCCATCCACATACTGTAATATATGGATCAGTAGGCCCTCTATAACATGTCTCAATACAGTTAGCATCTCGTCTCTCCTATATCTTGACAACATCTCAGTCATACCATTTGCTATCAGTGTAAAGAGAAAGGGACAGAGAGGGTCCTGATGAATCCAATAATATTCACATTTAGGAGCAGTAATCTTACTAAAATTTGACATTTAAATGCTCTATATATGGTATTTTACTCTTATTTTCTCTTTTCCATAGGAAATAGCCTAAAAGCAGCCAAACGAAGCAGATTCAAGACTAATACAGACTGAGAGGATGATACACAGGGAGCTGCAGGACACAAGTCGACTGGTCCTCAAAGACAGTCGACTGAACAGAGGAGTATGAAATCCCGAAGCTACGCAGTACAGTCGACTTACTCCCAAAAGACAGTCGACTTGACGGAGTGATTGTGAATCTACAGATGTCTCGACACAATCGACTGATTCCACAACCAGTCGACTGGTATTCAGCGGAGTTAAAAGATAAAGATAGTTTAAGATCCATCCTCAACCAATTCCGAATCAAATGTAAGTTATCCAAACCCGGGTTATCTGCAAATAACAACTCACCAACAATCAAAGTTAAAGAACCGGGATTTGCAAGTAAGAAGATGGACTCAGTCCTATGCGTGAAGAGATAAGAAATTATGAATATTGATATCTGCAGACAAGGACAAGAGAAACTATATAAAAAAAAGTCATCTACCATCAGGGGGAGGATCGACCAGCAAGCATCAAGATACCACTATCAAAGAAGGAGGAGAACAAGTCGACTGCTGATTGGGCTCAATTTCAACATCATACAAATCATTGTTCTTTTGTTCTTCCTTTTACTTTTTATTTTTATTGTAGAGTCATGAATTCTATTTTATTAATCAATAAAGGTTGTATTATGTGCAACTAATTTCATAGTTGGGTAGATTGAAACCATAGTCATGTAATCTTACAATCTTCTAAACACTATTTCTATCACTTATTGATTAAACCTGATTGTATTGGTATAGATTTATAATATGAATCAAACTTGTTCAGAAGTTCTAAGAGCAGTCGACTGAGAGTGACAGCAAGTCGACTGCCATGCAGAACCTGAGATTATCAAGTTTGCGTATTATAAAACCGAATCTGTTATATGAGCATAGAGATGACCCGTATCTCGTGCCCATAACTTGTAACACAGGAATCTTTAGGGGTTCTTGGTTTAATCAACTTGAAGGATCTAGAATTGATACCAATTTCTAGAACTTTAAGTATTTGTTCGTTTCCATTGTTCCTATGCTTCCTTTAAGTGCAACTTAGTAGATACCATGCTAAATACTTAAGGAAAGAAACGAATTAGAGTAGATACCATGCCTAATTCTTGGCCTAGGGAAACATTAACTTTAAGGAGTAGATACCATGCCCTTAAAGGAACAAACATGAGTGATCAGAGTAATGTAGAAGGTGACTTAGCATTCTTGACTACAGGTGGAAATCAAAGTCCAACTACTTTAATAGATATTCGGGACTCAAATTATGATTCTACTTAATTTAGATTTTTATCTTTTCATTTCCTTTCAGTCAGACTTTTAGAACAAAACTTTATGATTTGCATTTTCTTTTGTTTTATTGATTAGTGAGTTAAGTACTACAATCTCTGTGGGATCGACCATTGCTCTTCACTACGCTTCTATAAATGATTCGTACACTTGCGAGGTTTTAATTTGTGTCTAGTTTATCTATTTATTTAGATCATCTAGATTGCACAACAGGTCCCCTTGCCTTAACCCCCTTCTCTTTTCCCACACTTCCATTTAGGAGAATTTGTGACTTCCCTCCTTTATAACATGCCTGAATCCAACTCCTCCACCTCTGTCCAAACCTCCTATGTGTCATAGTCTCAAAGATGTAGTCCCACGCAACACAATCTTATGCCTTTTCAAAAATCACCTTTAGAATAAATCTCTCTTCTTTATTCCTTTTACAACACTCCACCACCTCATGGACCATTGCCACACTATCTAAGATATCTCGCTCTTCGATGAAACCACTTTGAGATGAACAGATTACGTCCGTTAGGTAGGGTGACAATCTGTTTGCAATAACCTTAGTGAAAATTTTGAATGAGTCGTTCATTAGACTGACTGGTCTGAGATCCCTTACTGTTTTCGTGATTAATGCATAATTTAGTTCTTCCAGACGTGTTGTTCCGAGTAGAATTCGTCGAAGATGTTAATTAAGCCCCCCATAACAACATCCCAAAAGTATGTACGGAAGAAGATCGGTAGCCCATCTAGTCCTGATGCCTTATCCTCTCCTAGTTCTTTGATAGCACTAAGGATATCTTCACTCGTAAATGTGCCCTCTTGGCACTCTGGGTCTGTTAGTTGCAAAACTTCCCAAAAATCAGGCACTAGTGGGAGTCCTAATGGATCTAGTAGTCCCTAGTAAGGAGGAGAGTGATCTCGGGATATGATCGAATAGTCGTTGCCCCTCTGGAATCCAGTCCTCCCCATCATAAAGACCTGCAATGTGGTTTTTGCGTCTCCGATTTTTAGCCACCTCATGAAAATACGCCGTATCGGCATCCCTCTATCTCACCTAATCTTCCCATGACATTTGATTCAAATATCTCTCCTCCAAGTTGGCCAATCTTATCAATTCCTCTCTGGTCTCTGGTAAGCCCTTTGCCTCTGCATCTGAAAAACCAATATCCTTTTGTATCTCCAAGGTGTTAATCTTCGTCGCCAAATCTCCCTTCTTCTTATGAAAGTCTCCACATTCTTTCTTAGCCCATTCTCGAAGCACCTTCTGTAGTCTTCTAGCTTTGAAAGTCCACCGCGACACTGCGTTTTTGTCCCTTGTGTTTTTGTCCTATGAAGATTGAACTATCTTCCTAAGGTTTGGATGTAAGAGTCATGCCTTCTCAAAAATGAATTATTTGTGTGTATGCGAAAAGTTACGCTCCCAATCCAAGACTAAAGGGACATGATCTAAGGTAAAACGAATGGTCGGGTGTATTGGTGAAAGTGGAAATAGAGATTCTCAACGAGTGTAGTCCAACCTCGTTTTAACTAATTTTACCAGGTCTAGTTTAATTCTACCCACTGTGTCTGCAATCGATCTACTCCTATCCCCCATTCTCATTCCTCTGACATTCTAAAATAGAATCTTCATTAATAAACAGATTGATAAAAAGATCGTATAACCCACCCAACTCTCATTGAGCAGAGAAAGGTCTCACAAAACCATCTCTCACAACCGAGAGCCCACTCTTGAAGATCCATGATGGTCTGATTCTGCCCACTCTTGGTTGCCCCTAAATATACACCAAAAAATAGAGCAAAATACAACAACAACAACAACAATAAAAACAGCAACAAAGCATTTTTCCCAATTAGTTAAGCTCAACAACAACAAAGTGGTTCCATTTTTCCCCTGTCATTTGCCTGAACTTGCCCTTGTGGGTTGGTGATGATGGAGTTTCTCCTCTATTATGCTCTTAGGGCTTCGTCGAGGGGGGACCACCTTCCATCCAACGCTATCGTCCCGTTTGGCATTGAGTATAAGACTGAGTTGTTATATTGTGAGTCTGGAGTCTATATAACTCGTGTTACAATTAAGTAAGATGCAAACCTCCACAATATTACAACTAAACTAATTCTAATCTTCAAGATTTTAACTAAACAAGCAGTTGACCACCAACACTGCCATCTATATAATAAATCACAAGGCAATTTGAACAAAAAAAATATATCAAGTGGCTCTTCTTCAATTGTAACAAAATCAACGGCTCACATTTACTCTTCCAAAAGGCATTTTTTTTCCAAAATTTTTTCCTCCAAAACTAATTTTTTTTTCTCCCAAAATAAAAATCATACTCACTTTATTACTATATCTCTCTCATCTCTTCACTTTTTCAGATCTCTCTCTCTCTCTCTCTCTCTCTCTCTCTCTCTCTCTCTCTCTCTCTCTCTCTATATATATATATATATATATATATATATATATATATATATATATGTGTATATATGCCCATAAATTTAGATTTTCAGATTTCATGTTTGTAAATTTTCGAATTTTTCAGATTTTTTATGCTTCTTTTGATTGCTAGTGTAGAAAATTATACCGAGTTCTCTGATTGATTTCAAATGCATTGAAAGATTAAATGGATCTCTCTCTCTTTCTCTCTACCTAGAAATTTAGATTTTCATATTTCAGGTTGTAAATTTTTGGATTTTTCAGATTTTTTATGCTTCTTTGGATTGCTCATGTAGAAAATCTCACTTAGTTAATGATTGAGTTCAAATACAATGGATGATTTAAATGAATATTCACTTGGGTAAATTTCAACATCTAAAGTTCACTGAAAGTAGCAAATATCTCATCAAAAATTAAATTTCATTATTTTGTACCCTCAAAATTCTAAGAAATTCGATTTTACCCCCCATTTATAATTATTTTTCAACATATGCTGATGAAAATATGGACTTTTATTTACAATTAATTGTTGTCTTATTATTCAAACTTAAATTACATAAACTCCATAATGAAAATTTTAGATTCATGCATCCGAAATACTGGAAAATAAATATATCCTATATTCTTTAAAACTGTCAAGAATTGTATGCTATATTTTAGTGGTTATAGAGTTTTTTATATGCTACATCGTTTCAAATATGTTCGGTAGGAAGTTTTTTTTTTTAGGGAAAAGGTGGAATAAAGCCACCATGTTTCATTAATAAGACGTTAATAAAACAACCCCGGCGTACCGGGAGAAAACAACAGAACAAAATAACAGTACAAAACAAGATACAATGCAGGAAAAAAAAAATACAACCCCGGCGTACTGGCGTTCGGTAGGAAGTTGCCCATGGAAAAACCTAGTGGATGTTAGGCAGGGTGTACGTCGGTCCCGCTTATCCATTCTATTTTTGGGTAAAGATAAGAACTCGGTTGCTTTTTGCATTAATAAATTTGAAAATTACACTTAGAGCATCTGTAGTCGTTTTCTATAAATTTATCCATATATCGATAAATAGAAATAGATATTAGGATTTCGCTGCACTCGTCGTAAGCTATATTATAGCAAACAATTATTTAATATTAAGGGACGGCATTTCGTATGCCGTCGGAGGCCGAAAAGTGGAAAAATGCATGCGGAATCGTCGGACGGCACACGAAGTGCCGTCCGTTTAAAAAAAAAAAAAAAAAAAAAAAAAAATTGGATGCCGGGTGTCTAGGACGGCACATGAAGTGCCGTCTGACACACTTTTGGCGTGTAGCAATCTCCATTGATAATTCCCCTACTGTACATGATAATTCCCCTAATTATACCGAGTGTAGCAATCTCCATTGATAATTCCCCTACTTTACATGATAATTCCCCTAATTTCCATGGCGTGTAGCAATCTCGTCATTCGGCAAATTTTTTTTTTTTTTAATAAAATCCCAACGGACGGCACATCGAGTGCCGTCCGGGAAAAATGGAAATGGCTCAGACGCAACATAGAGTGCCGTCCGACGGTGGGGTTTATTTGGATTTGGGGGATTTAATTAATCGGTTTAATTAGAAATTTTTGGAACGGACGACATTTCGAGTACCGTCCGATGCTTAGAATAGTACTTTTTCGCGTGGGACAGCTCTTCGAACACCGTCGCTGACTTATCGATAAAAGCTATTTCGTCTCTCATATATAGCAATCGACTGTAGCGATTTATCGATAATATCGATATATAGCAAACGACTGCAGCTACTTTCTAAGCTAAATATCGATATTATCGATATATAGATAACGACTACAGATGCTCTTATAAACATAAGAATGAGATTAGTCTAAAAGATTAGGCGGCCTTCAGACAAGTGGGGTCAACGCCATTTCTGACGCGAAAATTTGACAATTGCAAAAAGCAGCCAAAGAAATTACAAAAAGAACACGTGAGCCTACTAGGAGTCGGGTCAGCACGTGTGTGCCCCCACTAAACTGCGACGTGTCGGTCCGGAATTTTTGACTTTTGTGGGAGATACGCGCTGGAGCATGACTAATGAGCTTTTGTCTCATTCACTTAGTCAAATCTCGCTCATCCAATGCCGTCAGTGTAAATTATACATCTATATAATAAAACACAAAGAAAGCTACCAAGTGGCTCTCTTTCCATCTTCCCAAAAATTAAAGACCCAGATATAACCTTATAAAACATATTTTTTCCCCAAAAATTTTCCCCAAAACTCAAATTCAAATCTCCCACCTAAAACAACTCCTATATTTATTAAAAAAAAAAAATTTCTCTCTATCTCCCTCCCTCTTCTATATAATATTAAAAAATTAAGAAATTAAATTTTTTTAAATATTTATAATATTAAAAAAATTTAAAAATTTAAAAATTTAAAAATAATTCAAAAAAAACATATAATATGTTTTTTGCTCTATGTTTGCTACTTCAATTAATTTGCTGGACCTCCAAAATTATTTTTTATCAAGGTACACCGTTCCGAAGACGTGCCGTAGGCACGTGTCGACGGGCAAACCTAGTAAATGGATAATGTACATAACATTCAGTGGTCCAATACTATTTTTTACCAATTTAATATAAAACAAGTTCAGACGGAACTTCATTAGATTGTTAAGAATTTGTTATAATTTTTTTTATTAATTAAAAACGATATTTAAGTTTTTTTTAAACTAGTGGGCCCCTCCAAGGAATTTCCATTATTCTATCTCATTTATTATTATTTTTTTAAAAGGTCGTCGGACGCAACGTGAAGTTGCGTTTGACGAAATAAAAAAATATTTTTTTTCGTCGGACGCAACTTCAAGTTTCGTCAGACAAATTAAAAAATTATTTTTTTCATCGGACGCAACTTCAATTTTCGTCTCTTATATTATGTATTTTGCTATATCTTGTGCCATGTATAGCAATCTACTATAGCTATTTATGCATAAAATGCATAAATAGTAAACGATTGCAGCGCGCCGTTTGCTATAAAATGCATTTTATGCATAAATAGCACACGACTGTGGATGCTCTAATTTTATATCATGTGTTAGTACAGTGCTAGGGTTAGCAATTAGGTCCACCGGGACGGGCTGAGCCCAACTCGTTCAGGTTTGCCCTGGTTCTGGGCAGGCTCGGTTCGACTTGGGTAATTAACCGGTCCGGGACGGGCCGAGTTGGGAAGCGGAAAAATAAACCCGATCGACCCGCGAACCCGTACGGGTTGAACCCGAGTCTCGGGTTGGGCCGATATTTTCTTTTTTTTTTAACACCCAAAAAAAAATTTGTACAACAAATGTAAGAGTGAAACAAAATTTTATATATTATTCATTTCAACTTCTATAAAAATTTTACAATTTTTTTCTCATCATGTTAAACCTCTCCCCCCCCCCCCCCACACACACACACCCACACCCACACCCACACCCACACACACAGAGCAAATTTTCTTCTTCTTCTTCTTGAATTACATATTTAAGAGGATAATCTAGAGTTCGAGATAACCTAGAGTTAAATTGAAGAGAGGACATTGGACTAATGTCGTGCACCTATACTTAACATAAACCTAGGATCTCATCGCCATAAATTCTCTACTCTTGTTGTTGATCTGTAGGAGAGTTGCTTCCACTCGTTGATGTAGATGGTATTTTTCCTTGTGTCTTGTCTTTTGCCTTTATCGAATCTTTGGTGCAGACAAACATCTCCAACGAATCTGGCTTAAATCGATTCATGTAATCAGTTAGAATTCTGCCACTTGCAGAAGAAAAAAAAATCTGAAGCAACTGTAGAGATATGAGGAGTTAGTAGATCTTTAGTCATATTTGAAATAGGAAAAACATTTTCATGTTCTTTCCACCATTGTAGCATATCAATCTTAGTACAAGAAATCTCACTATCTTGTTGATTATACCAATTTAGTTCATTAGGTGCATTAGTCCTACGTTTTTTTGATTAAATACGAGCAAGTAAATTAGCATTTGCATCTTCTAATGTATTCTTATACTTACCTCTAGAAGTAGAAGAAGAAGTAATCATACTAGTTTTACTACTAGATGCAAAAGTTTTATCATAATATTCATACAAGTTATTCAATGTCAATTCAAAGCTAGCTAAAAATTTAGTACAATCATATTCAGATTCGTCTCCAAGTAAAGTAAAAAAAAATTCAATCCAACACCTCGTATCCGCTAACTTGATACGAGAATCCATAACACTAGCAATACAATATAATATAGCAGAAGAATTAAAATACTTCAAAATTTTAGTATAAGCGGGAACGACAATATTGCTAATGTATTGGTCCGTAATCATGAATTGAAAAGCTTGCATCATAATAATTATTGAAATAAAAATACTACTAGAAGTAGAATCATAAAATTTAAAAAACTTCACATTTGCTGTTTTAAAAGGTTTTAAAAATCTTAACAAAGATTTGGCAAAATACCATGATTGGGAAGTCATTTGAAAATTTTTCATGTTTTTTGCAAGATGAAAATTGTTTATAAAATTTTTGTATTGAGTAACAACATTTAGTAAATCAAAAGTAGAGTTTCATCGATGTTTAATATCTCTATAAAATTTTCTAAAATTTATTTTCCTAAGTTTACACCATTCTTTAAATTCTTGAAGTATAGTACCACTCAAAACAATAAAATGTACAGAATTTCTAATTGCATTTAAATATAGATCGACTACTTTTAAAGCATCTTGTACAAAAAAAATAAAATATGACATGCATATCTGTTGAGAAAATAATTAGTAAACTCGAATACCTCAAATAAACCTTCTGAAAGTACCGCAGGTTCTGAAATGGATTGAACTGATCGGCTTTGACTGCAACAGGCAAAAAGTGTGATAACGGCTCGAGGCGTGGATTGCACTTTCTTTAAGAAGTTATTCGGATGATTCTGGAGATGAATCATTGATCAACAAATACTCCCCCCAGGATACAATGAGTTTCTATTTACAGTGTTGCCTAATACTCCAGTGGCAACACGTACCAACTTGCACCACCCAAAAAAAGGAATCGCTCAATAACTGAAAGGTGGAAGAAATACTATTTTTCTCTACATTTCCTTTTGAACATAAATTCTCTTTTTATAACCAAAGAAGAGAAAAACGTTTTCTTTATTTTTGCCATTAAAACCGGGATTTATTTTCATCATAAAAGATCCTTTACTGCCATAAAAGCGTTTCATTGAATTTTTTTCTTTTCTGGTAAAAAATGGCTAGTAGCATTTGATGAGAAAAACATTTTTGATTTGTTCAAATTCTGAAAATTTAAAGCCAGTTAAAAAAAATAATTTTTTTCAAGATACCCCCAAGGCCCTAAGACTCGGCCTGGTCAAAGATATATAAATATTTATATATATGTAATATGTGGAATATGGGAATTGATCCTCCAACCTCATCTGAGCCCAAAACTTTAATCATTGGACCACAAGACAATGTTGACAATAAACAATAAAATAAGTGTTTTAAATGTATACTAAATTCCTACAACATCTAACATGAAAATTTTCATTACATGGAAGAGCTAATTGTGTTTTTAATGTACTAATCGAAGCTTTGTTGTTAGATGCAACATCAGTACTAATATTAAAAAATTTATCATGAATTTGAAGTAAATCATAAATTTCTAAAATATGGCAAATCTGCAAGTGATACGATTCTCTTTTGAATCATCCAATCACTATCGATCCAATGACATGTTATGCCCATCATTGGAATATCGTTACGATACTCTACAAGTCAAAGAATACAAGAATGCAATTAAAGCGTCTCTCATTTCGTTGTAAAGTTTAAAATAGTTAGCCTTGAGTGTGTTTATATGAATTTTTCTAAAATGTGGATTTAGTGTATTTTGGTTAAATTTCTCTATGTTCCTATTCTCGGAATAGAAAAAATGTCGTTCATCCTCAATAACTAGTTTGGACATTTCCCAATGAATAACTTCAGGATCATAGGAGTGACTATCTATTTTTCCTGTCCTAGGGTTGATTTTTTGTTGTGATTGTTGGTCTTGTACTAGTGTGGAGTGAATCGAAAAAATATGTCGTTTAATTATACACGTTCCCTCACCCTTCTTCAATTTGTAACTCTTACTACAAGTTTTATAAATCTTATGTCATGTACTAGGATTCTCCTCGTCGGGGATAAAATCATAAATTTTGTGTCAATCACTAGTTTCACATCTAGTTTTTCCATTAGAAGTGGGTTGCGCAGATTCAGTTTCATATGTTTGTGTGTCACTAATATAAATTTCTTGTTCTATGTCGTGTGGAGAAACATTGTGAGAACCTATGTTAAGCACGCGGTTATGCTCGGGTTCAAATTGTGGGTAGGTTGGAGGCGGACGAGAAGAACTAGTGAAATCTTGTCCACTTTGGTTACGACCGCTATCTCGTGACCTAGACATGATAAATAGTTTGTGGTAGTAGTGTATGTAAAAAAAATAATTTCTAATGTTTTAATAGTGTATGTGAAAAAAATAAAAACAAAAAAGGAGGTATATATAGAAAAAAAATCTAAAAAACAATAGGAGAGTTGAGAGAGAATGAGAGAGAGTAACGAAAAACCAACAAACAAATGTGATAAAATAAAAATTAAAACTATAACAAAAATAAAGAGTTGAGAGTGTTAAGAAATTTTTATACCGTACTTCGCGAATAATCGTATATAGAAATGAGCGAGAAAATAATAGTAGTAGTAGATTTAGTTGATGTATTTTGTAGTAGATTCACGTAGTTGTACAAAGAAAGAGAGAGAGAGCTTCTTTGATGAAAGAGTTTGAAGCAGACGAAGTTAAAAAAGTTGAATCAACAAGAATTCTATACGATCGAAATTGTTCACTTCTTTGTTGAAAAAACTTGATTGAATTAAGTAATAGTAGTAGAGAGAGTAAGAAAATAAGATGTGAAAAAATTGATTGAAGTTAAGGGGTTTTTATTAGGGGAAAAACAGCCAAAAAAAATCCAGTAGAAGCAGCAACCAACGGTCAACCCGCGGATTTCGCGCCGTTCGACCCGCACTGGTTCGAGCGGGTTTGGAGTTTTTAATGGGTTCGCGGGCTGGGTTCGACGGGTCAAGATTCGTTTTTTCCCAACACGGGTCGACACAGTAAGGGTTTCGGGTCTGATCCGAACCCGAACCGGGTCAAGGCGGATCGGGTCGAGCATAGCGGACCGCGGTTTGATCCGACCCGGATGCCATCCTACAAATATAATATTAAGTATTATTTTTTTATCCAAAAAAAGGTATTGTTCTAAACTTTTTTTATAACATCATATTTCACTATATTGCACTGAATTTTGATTTTTGAAGATTATAAAGATAAATGGATATTAAGAAGTATCGGAGAATATACCTCACATGCAAAGATTGTGTATACACTATTATCCTTTCTTAATTAGCTGTGCAAATTTATACAGAGGACCAAAGTTTGTGATAAAGAGTAAAGAGCACCAGAGATTGTATATATTAATTCTCTCAAAGAAAAGTAGCTTTTAAGATTTTTTTTATATTCAATAAGATAGGAAAGTAGATTATTTTTTATGTATAACTTTATTAAATTTAATTTATAAGTTTATTTTTTTTTTATATGTGCAACTCCATGTGGTTCTTTTTAAAAAGAAAAGGAGATTTATGTTAAGCAATCGCCAAAAATAGATAATAATATTTAATGAGAAAAAATAGAAGTGTTAAGCGAGAAAGAGAGGGAGTAACAAAAAACCAACAAAAAAATGTGATAAAAGAATATATTATAGCTATAACAAAAATAAAGATTTGAGAGGGTTGAGAAATTTTGATACCGCACTTCACGAATAATCATATATAGAAATGAGAGAGAAAATAATAATAGAAGTAGATATAGTCGATGGAGTTTGTAGTAGAGTTACGTAGTCGTAGAAAGAGAGAGAGAGCTTCTTTGATAAGAGAGTTTGTAGAAGACGAAGTTGAGAATGTTGAATCAACACGAATTCGATATGTTCGAAATTGTTCACTTCTGTGTTGAAAAAACTTGATTTAATTGAGTAATAATAGTAGAGACAGTAAGAAACTAAGATGTGAAAAAAGTTTAACTGAAGTTAAAGGGTTCTTATAGGCAAAAAAAAAGCCAAAAAAAGCTAAAATAATAACCAGTAGAAGCAGCAACCAACTGTCTACCCACGGGTTTCGACCGTTCGACCCGCGTGGGTCGAACGGCACGAGTGGGTCGAATGGCGCGAAACCCGCGGGTTGGCAGGCGGGTTCGGGCTAGTTTGGAGTTTTTTAATGGGTTCGCGGGGCTGGTTCGACTGGTCAAGATTCGTTTTTTCCCAACACGAGTCGAACCGATAAGAATTTCATGTCCGACCCGAACCCGAACCGGGTCAAGGCGGATCAGGTCGAGCGTAGCAGGTCACGGGTTGATCCGACTCGGATGCCATCCTACAGATATAATATTAAGTATTTTTCTTTTATCTAAAAAAAAGTATTGTTCTAAACTTTATTTATAACATCATTTTTCACTATTGTCACGCCCCGCTTCTCAAAGTACGAGAATATGAGCACGTAATAAAGTCTCAGCGAATGACGTAAACATCATCCATAAACTGTACCAATTTAACTCAATAATATGAAGAAAATAACACAACCACGCATGGATAAATAATCACATGGACAATAAGTAAATTTCAATAACATGAAATAATCCTTCAAAGTTGTCACGCTCCGCTTTCCAAAAATACGGAATACGCGTGTGTGACGAAGCCCAGCGAATGATTTTAACATCATCCATAAGCTGTAGGATCGACTCAGCATCACAACAAGAATATAACAAGATATATATACTACCAAGCATGCGTGAATAATTTATTAAGCAACAGAAAATAATTGAAATACAAATAATAATATTCAAATAGTTTTCAAGTCTGGATCAAATGTAAACCTCGAAAACATAAGCCCGTTACAAGTTTCATACAGCAGAAGAAATAAATAACTTAAGGAAAACCAATATTTAAACAAGTTCTTGCTCCAAGCGAAGCCTAAAATGTCTGCTCACCAATTCCAGTAGGTAACTCGTCTCCAAAATCTGTTTAATAAATATAAAAAGGAAAAAATAGAGAAAACAAGAGAAAATACCCTTAGTGCAAGTTAGGCCCACAAATAGTAAAAACGAGTACAAGTAATGTGGAACAAGATTTGGAATCAAGAATATAATAGGAATACAACAAGTAGTGGGAACTCAAGAACTAACTAGCAAGAAGGAAAACTCAAGAGATCAGGTTGGGTAACAAATACTAATAGTAGATCAAGTGACTAGTGACATATAAGAATATCCAACATCAAGTGACAAGTATCAAGTATAAGTGTCAAGTAACAAGTCTCAAGTCTAGTGTCAAGTTGTCAAGTACAGGTATTGAGTTGCAAGTGTCAAGTATTATATTCAAGTGTCAAGTCTCATGTAACATGTCATCAAGTATCAAGTAAGCATGTATCAAATTTAAGTTTCATGTTCAAGTCTTGTGGTTATTACTATCTAGGTAGCACTTCATGCATCCATCTTTTTACTAAATGGTTGCTACAGTCAATAAAGTTTCGTTTAGGCCTAGTAATGGATTCTATAGGGCGGCCTACTCAGGTATCAAGTATCAAGCAAGCCATGGTTCATGAATCGAAAAATAAATAATATGATCACGAAACAAGTTCGTGAATCCACTAACAAGTTCAAGAACCACAGACTGGGTTCATGAATCAAACAAGTTCATGAGCCAAATAACTGGCTCTATGAATCGATCAAGATACAACAAGTTCATAAACCAAGTATTGGGAAATACGGGCCCCTTTCCGAGTACACTTATCTATATTGTCCACTACTATGGTCTTTTCCTTAAATCCCGGCTTGTTACTTTTATTAATTTTTATCAAGCAGGCATGAAATTGTACGAAACAAGTTAAGAAATCATAATCATGAACATGGAACAAGTTTGAGATATTTATATAGCATATTCAAGGGTCAACACGAATAAAAATATCACGAATAACGAAAATCTCAAATATGAACAGCACGACATTGCTGTACCAAAACTGCGATTTCTGTTGCTATGAGATAAAAAAAGTGGATCCGTCAAGATGTCTAGAAACTAGACTCCTGTCTGGTTCCAACGCATATAATTAAGGTACATAAAAGTTGTGCTAACATATGTCAAAACAACAAACTATACTGCTATTGTGTTCAGGCAGAATTTGTGAATCTGAATTTATTCAAGTGAAACAGGGTTGAAACATTGTTAATTAATTCTGAGAAAACTTGGGGATGTTCTCTAGGGTGTTCAGCAACAGCATATAAAATTTAATGTCAAACGCTTACTGTTAACATAGTTAAATTAATTTGCAAACTAAAGATATGCAGCAGTTTTGTGAATCTGCGACTACCGATATAGCTGCAGTAAAACTGAGACATCTCCTAAACCGTAACTCGGAATTTGAAAATTCTGGAGGCTATCGACATCTAGACATTTAGATCTACATTTACTGTTCAGGGCTAGGGTTCAGATTCTGATTTTAAAGGGGTCAAAACAGCAAGTGAAATTCAGGACAACAACGAGTGTGAATGTCTTTCATGTATAAGTTGCATGATAATTGGTTGTTAGGCGTCTAGATTAATGTGTGATAAAAATATGGGGTAATGGTTGTCAAAACAGAAAGCAACATTTATTTCTCCACTCAAATGGGAGCACGATCATCACATATAAGATACAACACACATCTACAAATCTAGAGTTTCTTAATTTTATGTGTTCATGTGACTAGGAGATAAAATGAGTCCAAATAATTGTTAATATAACAACGAAGGTGTTGTGGCTCTTAAGATTTAGGGATCGACGGTAAAATATTCAAGATCAACAAATGATAAGACAGAAGGAGTCACAACTACAACCTATTTGCGGTATTTTCAATTAAGTGCTTGTACTAGGTCAATAAATTATACAAGGAGAATACTTGCCTTTAGCACGACGATTAGATCCGGTAACTTGAGAAAAACGGGATCGAAAACCCAGGACGAAATCTCCCAAAAGCACGTGCGAACCACGTGCAAGGAATCCAACAGTAACTAAAGGAACCTCACACCGGATCTGTCCAAAACAGCAAATAGCGATCGGAGATTCGCTGTGCCAAAACACGGGACACCGAAATAGACCATTAGGGTTCCTTCCTCACACCGGATCTAGGCCGAACAGGGGACAGCAAGCAGGGATCTGGTGTGACAAAACACAAAACACCGCAACTAACCACTCACCACCCTTCTTCAACCTTTCGATGGAGAGAGAGAAAGATAGACGAATGACTACAATGCGACTGCGGCAGCACCTACGACGGGGGCTCGTGACGCTGGCGGCGACAACGTGCAGCGGCGAATGGTCGGGAAGCGACGCAACGCCGACCAAGAACGGTGACTCTGTTTCACGCTGTAAACAGAGGAGCGTAGAAGGTAGGGCTGCGAGCGGGCTGCGGGCGCTCGACGATGATGACAAGATCAATGGGTTTCTATGGAGGATGAGAGGTGCACGGAGAGGCGATCGGAGCACAGGGTTAGGGCGACGGCTGCGACAGTGGATTGGGTTGTGTTGGGTTCGAGCGGCAATGGCAATGGCAAAGGGTAAGGGCGATGGCGAGGACGAAGTGATCGGAGGGGCGACGTGGAGATGCGATGGTGAAGAGGGCGAGGGGATGGAGACTATGATCGGAGGTGGATGGTTCGGTGGAGTCTTGGATGATTGGGAGTTGGGTAATGGCAGAAATGGGGTTCGAGGGTTGGGGACGGTGATGCGAGATGGGTTCGGTTGTCGAAGGGCGAGGGGATTGGGTGGCGATGGGGATTGTGACTGAGGTGGGATGATGGTGGAGACGATCGGAGGTAACAAAGGGAGCGGCGATGGTGAAGGGAAATGGGTTTGGGCGAGTGGAGAAGGAGACGGGGAAGAATAAGGAGAGCGGCTGGGATTTGTTTGGGGTTTTAACAGTAAATAGGGTTAGGGTTAGGGCTAGGGTTAGGGTAGGTTTCGGGTTTATATAGATAGGGTTTGGGTTATTGGGTTATTGGGTAGCGAATTTGAGTGGGATCCAACTAGAGAATTGGTCAAAAATCCAAAAAAATAGGGATAAAGAAATAAATGATATGAAACAGCTCATCTCTTCATGAAGAAAGACACAAAGGAGCAGGACGGTCATACAATTGAATTAGATAAAGGCACCAAAAATTGAGTTGAAACAATATAACAATTTTATTCGAACGGAAACAAAATACAGGATCTCAAATTGAATACAAGAATACCAGAAATGAAAATACAGTAGAGAAAAAAGTACAGATACGGAAAATAGGAGTTACAAAAGTAGTATCCAACATCTAAGGAAAACAATCGTTGGGTCAAAAAGGCCCGAAAACAAGGTACAATAATAATAGCAATGTTCAAAATGAAATAGCATAAATAGATAATCAATCCTGTCTATTCCTTAAGCTCCAATCTCTAAAAGTGTTGGTCACCAAGTCCTTCGGGTATTATTCCTTGAGTACCTGCTAACTCATGATCTGAAGTAGAAACATAATGTCCGTTAGAGCAAGTCACGGACAGCAAGTAGTGGAAAACAAAGAACAAGAAAAACAAGGTATATTAAGAATAAGGGACTAGATCAAAGTCAAGATGCAATAACAAGGTTGGTGATAAAGTCAAGGGTCTATAATTAATTATGCAATAGTCACTAGTTAAATTAATGATCAATGTCGATGAAAATATTCAGGATTAGCATGAAAGTGTCAATCTAGGGTTACTATTCATTTTATTAACTTATCTAATGCACTTAATACTGTATCCCATACCACAGGTTCGGTGCATGCAAACAGTGATCGTTTAGACTGTGATGGTGAACTCTATAGATCGTATGCTCGGCACAATAACAATAATTTACAATCAATAATTAACAATCGATAATCCACCTTTCATGACAATAATCAATGTAAACAATAAGGGATCCCTACCGAGTACAGTCTCCGATTGTTCACTACCAAGTCAACCGTTAATACCCCAGCTTGTTAATATTTTATTACATCCTAATGTGAGCATGCAAGAAGATGTCAAGGTTGTGTAATGCAAGGTGTAGCTAGTTATACTCACACATGCAAGCAAAGGTGTTTATACCAATCAATAAAACAAAGCATGCCATCTGGACGACAAGACGTTGCTGTACAAAAATAGGTGTTCCCGTCACAACATGGCAGATAATCCGGATCCGTTAGAGTTTCTAGAACTAGACTCTCTGAAGGTTCCAACGCATATATACACGGCATATCAAAAACACAGAAACTAAGCAAAAAATCTTATTCTTTACTGATTTTATGTTGAGGCAGCAGGTTAAAGGTCATGTTCACATATATATATCGGGTCTGAAAATTTATCAATTAATTTCACAAAAATTCAGGGTGACTCCTAGTCATGTCTAGTCTCAACCAAATCAATTTCAAATTTTAATTCTCCTGTTAATATCTTCTTTTAATTAACAGTTCATGTTGATACATATATAATGGCGAATCTGGAAACCTAGACCTAGTAGCATTAAATATCTGATACCTTTCACATTATAACTTGGAATTCAGATCCGTCAAATATTCTGAAAAGTTGACTCACAGAACTACAATTTTTTTTTTTACAAAGTTCAATTAAATTCCTACAGAAACTGGTTCAAAAGCGTAATGCAATATGAGATAGACAGTAGGCCAGCAAATAGATTAATATTAATTGACAATAATTGAACACGCAAGCATGCAATTTCATGCCAATTAGTCAACTGTAAATTCTACTTAATTATCAGCATAAAATTTTAACATTTACGAGGCATTTCATGATAATTAATTCACGAAAATCATATTCAATCAAAACATTCAAATCATCAATCAACCCTATAACATGGTACTAATTTGTATTCATGTATTGCGTGCATATGCAATTGTATAATAGGGCATGAGTTTGAGTCAAAGATAACGGCACGAAAAGAGAATTATCACTTGGTTTCGCCGATGTATCCGTGATAACCTCTTGAACAAATATCAAGCAAAGATTTATACGATGATTGGATTATGAACTACTTGCAGGGATCAACAAAATTCTTGAACGCAAATAATAAAGGGGTTCAAGAAGACTTGCCTTATATCGACGATTAATTCCGAATATGAGAATAATGGGACGGAAGTCTCGACAGCAATAATGCACGTGCAAACTATGTGCCCTGCAATAAAAGACACAACAACAAAAGTAAAAGCGATAGCAGCAGCACGGCGAAAGCAACAACAGCATGCGACAGCGACGAGCAGCAGGGGGCAGACTGCAGTGGTGATTGGCGGGTGGCGGTGTGAGACAGGGAGGCAACAACACGATGGAGGATGGCAACGAGAGTAGTAATCGACTGAGTCGGTGATGGAATGCAGGCAGGACTTCGGTTGTTGTTGAGCGGGGCTGAAAATGGTCGGGGAATGTTGTGACTGCGATGTACAGTTCGGCAGCGGCGGGGAAAGTCAGAGGTAGTCGAGGCAGGGAAGATGACGAGGTGGTGGCTGGAGTGCGGCGATGGGTTGGTTGTTGGCACTTGGGTGGTGGCTCGAGCAGGAGGTGGCAGTCGAAGCCGGAGGTAGCGATAAGAGGGCAATGGTGATGGAGATAAGATGGTGAGGAGGACTGGAGGTCGATGGTGGCACATCGAGGAGGAAGGCAGTGATGGGGATCGCGAGGTGTGGCAAAGGATCGATGGGGAAGCTGATGGGTTGGTGACGAGAAGGAAAGGTCGATGGCGGAGCTCGATGATTGGAGGTGATGGGTTGACGAAGAAGACGAGGGCGATAAGAGGCAGCGGAGATGAGGTCGAGGGCTATCGACGAGAGGTGAGGAGCAGCAGCAGGCGATCGAGGATGGAGGCGGTGGTGCTGGCGTTGGTGTGCTGTCAACGACGGTGAATGCGGGAGAGGGCAGCAATGGGGGCGAGTGGAGGTGGTCGCGAGAGTTCTGCTAGGGATTTCAACCGAAAACTCCCCTTAGGATCTTGATGAGTTATTCGATGCAATCAACACAAACTACCAAGAACATATGAGATTATACCAAACGCACCAAAGTACACACACGTTTGTCACGGTTGGGGCTTTCGCCTTAATCCGGGGAGAAGAAACCCAAGATGTTATTCAACTATAGAAGATACAAGAATATTACAATTCTCACCACGATCTTCTCTCAAGCCTCACCAGCAAGTACTAGTTATTTACAATTAGAGAATCACTCAATCTCTCCTTCAATGAAGTACTCTCTCTTAGCTCCCAATAGAGGCTAATAACAACAATATATAGAGATCTAGAGAAAACTTAGTTTGATATCTTGATACAATAGCCTTTGGATATTCCTGAAAAGATAACCCTACAATAAGAGTCGTACAATCTGACTTGAAGAGCAAGTTGGGCTTCTCACGTACCACCAAGACCTGACCTAGAAATCCATTAGCGCCGTGCGCGGTCGACAGCACCACGAGGTCGGTCGACCGTCCCCCTCTCGGAAACTTCTGTAGAGTTGGGCAGTCGACCACACCCCATGTACGGTCGACCGTGCATTCGATCGCAACTCCACCTGCTGCTACTGCTAACTATTTCCCTTGCTTCCACTCCGTCTCCAATTGTCTCTATTCCTCCATCGTCTCATTGTCTTCTTATCTAACATAGTATGCAATACATAAACCAAACAATCTCTACCTTGGATTGCATACTCATGAATCCACACCTGTGTGATTTAAAACCTTCTAGACTTTTTTCCTTCTCTTCTTGCAAACAACTCGTTTCAATGGCTTCCTCTGCTAGTTGAACTATCTCCACCTATTTTTCTCCCGCTGTCTGCCCCCCTTATAGGCACACCTCAGTAGATGTAATCATAGAGGTGCCACCCTCCACACGAACTCCACCTACCTCAAGGTTCTCTCCACCTTCCGACGATATTCGAACGTCGCAGTCTCGCTCGGATGATTCTAGTGATGGCATACTAGATGTTGCTTTAGGAACAATGGGCGTCGAAACACTTGCGCAAGTTTTTCTGTTCCTTCAAAGTTGGTAGAGGTTGTGCTGACCCTGCTCAATCCCCCTCTAACCCTTCATCACCTCACGATAACTTTTCCAAACTGAACGAACTCCACCTTGATCTGTGTACCTACAACCCTGAGCTTCTAGAGTTCTCATGGATATAAGGCTCCGCTTCATTAAAGGAATATGCATGCATCCTCTAGTGTGTGTACTCTTTCGTTTGTCATCTTCGACTCATTAGTTTTCTCACCCCTTACTTCAAGTCTTGTCAATCTTCATTCCCACTCAACGACATGAGGCAAACTTGTAAGTAGAAACCATTACTTCACAAATCTTATCAAGCTTCGTTCTCACATAATGATATGATACAAATTTGCAAGTAGAAACCATCTCCCTCTGGGAGCAAACTTAAGAAGAACTAACCGAATCAAAAGAACAACCAGAAATCACATCTAAAGGACTTGAAACAAAAGCATTATTTAAGCCATCACCTGATTCAGAGATACTTGATTTGGCACCCCTCTGACTCAACCGCTTGTAACAGTCTCTCATGTAATGCTCAATACCTTTGCACTGGTAGCCACGGACCTTACCCCTACATACACTTTTCCTTCCAATCAAAGTACAATCCACCTCCAAGCAACTCACAGAAGTTGACGCCAATTTCTGACTCTCCTTCCTAAGTGCACCTCCTCCAACCCCTTGATCATACCTGCTATGAAAAACTTCTCCTCAGTAGATTTCTCATCTAGCTCGGTTATCATATTGGATGGATTTGGTGATGAATATATCGAGTTGGAAACTCTTAGATCATCTATGTTGAATGCACTCAGTTCAGATAACTCCATATTGAACTCCACTTTATGATCTAAAAGAGCGGTAGTTTTCTTCATTGAGAAATCCCACAACTTTCTTTGCTGGTACATCCGACCCTGTGATAACGATTCCGAATAGTCAGTTCTGAATCTCGCCCAAAGACTCTCTGTGCTTCTCCTATACCTGACTTTGCTCATCGACAATAACCGGATTAAATCCAAGGATTCTGAACATATATCCTTCAACTTCTCCTGCTTTGTGCCGATTGGTCTCCCTTTATCTCCTTCTAAGACTAGATCCAAGTCCTGTTGAACCGCTTCTTCATGTATGTCCACCTTCAAGAGATCAAAGTTTATCTTGGCTTTGAACCACTTGATCTTCGTGATTTGATCTGCCATCATCTCCAAGGAACTCGAACAAACCCTTGAACCCAAGCTCTGATACCAATTGTTAGAGATTTCAACTGAAAACCCCTCTTAGGATCTTGTTGAGTTATTCAATGCAATCAACACAAACAACCAAGCACATATAAGATCATACCAAACACACCAAAGCACACACAAGTTTGTCCCGATTGAGACTTTCACCTTAATCCGGGGGAGAAAAAACCCAAGATGTTATTCAACTAGAGAAGATACAAGAATATTACAATTCTCACAACGATCCTCTCTCAAGCCTCACCAGCAAGTACTAGTTGTTTACAATTAGAGAATCACTCAATCTCTCCTTCAATGAAGTACTTTCTCTCTTGGCTATCAATGGAGGCCAATAACAATACATAGAGATCTAGAGAAAATCTAGTTTGATATCTTGATACAATAGCCTTTGGATATTCCTGAAGAGATAACCCTACGATAAGAGCCGTACGATCTGACTTGAAGAGCAAGTTGGGCTTCTCACGAATCACCAAGACCCGACCCAAAAAATCGATCAGCGCCGCGCACGGTCGACCGCACCACAAGGTCGGTCGACCGTAACCCTCTCGAGAACTTCTGCAAAGTTGGGCGGTCGACCGCACCCCATGTACGGTCGACCGTGCAATTGACCGCACAGTCGACCGCAACTCCACCTGCTGTTGCTGTTAACTGTTTTCCTTGCTTCCACTCCGTCTCCTATCGTCTCGATTCCTCCATCATCTCATCGTCTTCTTATCCAACATAGTATGCAAGACATAAACTCAACAATCTCTACCTTGGATTGCATATTCATGAATCCACGCCTGTGTGATTTAAAACCTTCTAGATTTTTTTTCTTCTCTTCTTGCAAACAACTCGTTTCAATGGCTTTCTCTGCTAGTTGAATCTATCTCCACCTATTTTTCTCCCACTGTATGCCTCCCTCCACACGAACTCCACCTACCTCAAGGCTCTCTCCACCTTCCGATGATATTCGAACGTTGCAGTCTTGCTCAGATGATTCTAGTGACGACATACTAGATGATGCTTTAGGAACAATGTGTAAAATACTTTTCTTATCTATTCGATCTTTCATGATTAATTATGAACAATTCAATTAATGGCCCAAAGATCACCAATACCGAATATTTCACAAACAAAGCTTAATATGATCTATTGTTTAAGATGACATACCTTGATTAACAGCGGAAGATGTAATGGCTGCCATCTTCTTTCTTCTGACTCCTGACGATTACTCTTCTTCTCAGAATTCGGTTTCTCTCTCTAACCCTATTTCTTTATGCGTTTCTTGATGGAGAAGAATGCAACTCTGTTACCGGGAGAGAGAGGACCCAATCCTTTATATAACATTTAACTCTAAATCTGGTACGTCCATCATATACCAATTCAACGCTTAAGATTAATCACAGATCTAATGCTCTAATTACAGAACGATCCATTTATGACTTAATTAATCGGGTCACATTAAGATTAGAAAACTGCCATAACGTTAAAAGTAAATGGTCCATTTACAGTTTCTAAAAGTAAATGGTCCATTTACAGTTTCTAAAAGTAAATGAGCCATTTACAGTTTCTAAAAGTAAATGAGCCATTTTCAGTTTCTAATAGCAGATTTCTAACATTCTCCCACTTGACCCGATTATTCATAATATCAAGTGTTGAATATCATACTATGATAAATTTCTGAGAGTTATGGCGGTTGTACATTATTAATTCAATGCATTCCCTTCCATATGCTACAATACCAGCAATCCATCAATTCATACTCATAATTTATATAAAACAGCATAATGGTCCACATAATGTCTTATATCATAATGATTAAACATAATATCTTTATAAGACTCTTTCTTGTTTAAAATTTCATAAAATATGTACTACTACATTAAAACAAGAGACACATAATTGTGTATCAGAAACACATAAAAGAGCTCAGAATGTCACACATCAATTATTATTAATACAACCAAGACCCATTCTTTGAACATGTTCCTTAAATTGTCTTGGCTGTAACCCTTTCGTCAAAGGGTCTGCAATCATAAGTTCTGTCCTGATGTGCATGATTGACACTCTTTGTTTCTGAACCTCATCTTTCACAACAAGATACTTCAGTTCCATATGTTTGGCACATTTAGAGTACTTGTCGTTCTTTGAGAAAAACATTGCTGTAGAGTTATCACAATAAATTTTCAACGGCTTGCTAATGGTGTCGACAACCGCAAGTCCTGAAATAAAGTTCCGCAACCATAATGCATGAATTGTGGCTTCAAAACATGCCACAAATTCTGCCTCCATAGTAGATGAAGCAACGATAGTCGGTTTCGCACTTTTCCATGATATGGCACCTTGAGCAAACTTAAACAGGTAACCAAAAGTCGATTTTCTAGTATCGATGCATCCAGCAAAATCTGAATCGCTATATCCAATCACCTCCAATTCATTGGATCTTCTATACATGAGCATGTAATCTTTTGTGCCTTGTAAGTACCTCAAAACTTTCTTTGCAGCTTGCCAATGTTCCCTTCCTGGATTACTTTGATACCTTCCTAACATACTGACCGCAAAACTGATATCCGGTCTAGTACAGGTTTGAGCATACATTAGGCTACCAACGACAGATGCATATGGAATTGATTCCATTACCTTTCGTTCAACATTATTCTTAGGACATTGCATGAGATTGAATTTATCACCTTTCTGTACAGGAACTGCCCCAGGTGAACACTTACTCATTCCAAATCTCTCTAGAATCCTTTCGATATATCCTTTCTGAGACAATCCCAATATTCCTTGTGATCGATCAGGGAATATTTCTATTCCAATCACATAGGATGCCTCTCTCATATCTTTCATTTCAAAGTTCGTTGAGAGAAATTCCTTAGTCTCATGCAATATGCTTAAATTATTTGCAGCAAGCAAGATGTCATCAACATAAAGGACCAGATAAATAAACTTGCTCCCACTGATCTTTTGGTATATACAGTGATCAACCGTATTTTCCTTAAAACCAAAAGATGTAATAATGGTATTGAACTTAATATACCATTGCCGGGATGCTTGTTTAAGCCCATATATTGACTTCTTAATTTTACACACCAATTGTTCTTTACCTTCTACAGAAAAACCCTCAGGTTGATCCATATAAACATCCTCATCAATATCTCCATTCAGAAAGGCTGTTTTCACATCCATTTGATGCAACTCTAAATCATAATGAGCTACTAGTGCCATTATTATTCTTAGTGAGTCCTTTTTCGAAACAGGAGAAAATGTCTCCTTGTAATCAACACCATCTTTTTGAGTGTAACCCTTAGCAACAAGTCTAGCTTTATACCGTTCGATATTACCACTAGAGTCGTGTTTGGTTTTAAAAACCCATTTGCATCCGACTCTTTTACAGCCATGTGGTAACTCAACGAGATCCCAAACTTCATTCTGTTGCATGGATTTCAATTCTTCTTTCATGGCATTAATCCATTCCTTTGACTCTTTACTTTCTACAGCATGTGAAAACGAAACTGGATCCTTATTGATTTCTATATCATAATCTGATTCTTGCATATAAACCACATAATCATTAGAAATAGCTGACCTACGATCTCTTTGAGATCTTCTTAATGCTACTTGTTGTGGTTCATGCATATCAGCATTATGTTAGTCATTTCCTTCAGGAAGTACTTCTTCATTTATATGTTGTTCATTATCATCATGCTGTTCTACAACAGCTGGAACAACATTTGGAGTAATAGTAGATGGAGGAACTATTCTAGGCAATGTAACATTTACCCTTGTTTCCTTTATTTCTACTATTTCTCTTCTAGTACTCCCACTGACTTCACCAATCTCAATGAATCTTGCATTACCAGTTTCTACAATTCTTGGACTATGATTAGAACAGTAAAACACATACCCTTTAGATTTCTCAGGGTAACCTAAAAAGTACCCACTGATCGTTCGAGAATCTAATTTCTTTTCATGTGGATTATAAATTCTCGCTTCCACTGGACAACCCCAAACATGCAGGTGTCTTAAGCTAGGTTTCCTGTTAGTCCATAACTCAAAAGGAGTCTTTTGAACAGCTTTACTAGGAACCCTATTCAACAAATAATTAGCGGTTTTGAGAGCATACGACCACAAATTCTTAGGTAGTGTAGTATCTGACATCATACTCCTAATCATATCTATTAACGTCCTATTGCGCCTTTCTGCTACACCATTTTGCTGTGGTGTACTTGGCATTGTGTATTGCGCACATATGCCATGACTTTCGAGAAATTTTGCAAATGGACCTGGACACTGGCCTGACTCATTATATTTGCCATAATATTCACCACCTCTATCAGACCTTATGATTTTCACCTTTTTATCTAATTGCCTCTCAACTTCCTTTACAAATGTCTCAAGGACATTCACAGATTGAGATTTTTCATGAAGCAAATAGACATAACCATAACGGAAAAAATCGTCAATAAAAGTGATGAAATACTTTTCTCTATTAAAGGCTGGAGTGTCCATAGGTCCGCAAATATCAGTGTGTATTATTTCAAGAAGCTGGCTGCTTCTAGTGGCTCCTTTCTTATTATGTTTGGTTTGTTTACCTTTAATACAATCCACACATAATTCTAGATCACTAAAGTCCAAATTTGACAAAATTTCATTACTTACTAATTTCATCATTCTTTCTTTGGATATATGACCTAGTCTTTTATGCCACAAGAAAGCAAAATTTTCATTCAACATGCTACGTTTGCATCCAACATTATTTACTACATTCAGCAAGGAATTCGCGTAAGTGTCATTCAGTTTCAATTTATATAAACCATCAATTAGAATACCAGAACCAACATTATCAGTATTCTTATATAAATCAAAACAACCAGATCCAAACATACATCTAAAACCAGAAATATCCAACTTACTTACGGAAATAAGGTTTCTAGATAATGAAGGTACATAAAGGGTACTGTATAAGTCTAATACATATCCACTTTCTAGAATTAGACGATAAGTCCCAATGCCTTCAATTGAGGATTTCATTCCGTTTCCCATAAAGAGAAAACGATCTTCATTTGGATTTATAGTTCGGATCATAAGAAATCCCTGCATATTATTGGAAACATGAGTTGTAGCACCAGTATCAAGCCACCATGTATTAATAGGAACTTCAACTAAATTTGATTCAAAACATACGAAAGATAGATAATTACCTTTCTTTTCGAACCAAGCTATCCTTTTCGGACAGTCACTTTGATAATGTCCTTTCTTTTTACAGAAATGACATTGAACATCCTTCAGTTCCTTCTTTTTCTTATTCTGCCCATTCTTAGCAGGTGCCTTTTTCTTCTTGAAATGACTTGATTTTCCTTTCTTTTCTTTACCAGCTTTATTACTCACAAAACTTACTGAGTGATTCACTTGATTTTTCAAGCATCCTTCTTCCTGAACAAGTCTACTGGCCAATTCATTAACATTCCACTTATCCTTTATAGTGTTATAGTTAATCTGAAAAGGTCCATATTCAGAAGGTAGTGAGTTCAGGATAAACTGGACAAGAAAAGAATCCTCTATTGTAAGTCCCAGGGAGTTTAACCTTGCTGCAAGATTAGTCATCTCTATAATGTGCTCTTGCATAGTTCGCGACCCATCAAACTTCATGGTCGTGAGTTCTGCCATAAGAGTACCAGCGAGTGACTTATCAGCTGAACGAAAATGCTCTTCCACAAACTTCATATATTCCTTAGCACTTTCTGCTTTTGGAATTGTTGACTTGATGTTGTTAGCAACAGTCATCTTAATAAACATAAGGCTCAATCTGTTACTGCGTTCCCATGCTTTATGGTGTGATTTTTCTGCCTCAGTACTAGCTGCTGTAAGAGCAGTAGGTTTATCCTCAAGGAGTGCCAAGTCAAGATCCTGAACACCTAAATGGAAATTGACTTGTTCTCTCCATTCAGAAAAATTAACACCAGTGAACAATGTAACAGATGAAGCATGTGTATTCATGGGAACTACTGCAAAAATGAAATAACTATTAGCTCATAACTAACGCGATTCAGATATATACATAATAGTATAATATAGCACTCCTTTGGGTAGATACTATCTTATACTTAACATAATTAAATACCAAAACATAAGTAGGCAATAAATACATTCAATTAAATAGAACTGACATCTTTGGATGATCAATATTTATTTAATCAAAATATCTATTAAACCTCATCATGTCAACTAGTTATAGAACAAGACTTTCCTTTGGGTAAGTTCTCAGGTTCTATCATTAGTGACGCCAGTTTTAATTGGTATTATAATAACTGGCAATTTCTATCAATAATCATTATGTCACTTATGCACTAAATGATTATTCTAATTTTGACCACTTTGGTGATTAACAAAATCATAAATCTCATGTGCATAAATGACTTACAACACATACTTTATGCAAAACAATCATTCACAGAACAATTACTTTAATCGCGCAAAGTCAAAACAGTAAATGATGCACGAAAAGACCCAAAAAAACTCTGAAATTGTAAAGAAAATTCGAAAAATCCACATCCGACAGTCGGATCGGGCTGGGGAGCTCGTGTCAAAATTTCAGCCCGATCCGACGGTCGGATCAAAAGTTATGCCCCTTAGTATGTGCAGGACTTTTTTTAACCATCATGAGTAAAGCATAGAACAGATCAATGACAATTATAGAAAATATTCAGTTATTGATTGGCGGGCTCTGATACCAAATGTAAAATACTTTTCTTATCTATTCGATCTTTCATGATTAATTATGAACAATTCAATTAATGGCCCAAAGATCACCAATACCGAATATTTCACAAACAAAGCTTAATATGATCGATTGTTTAAGATGACATACCTTGATTAACAGCGGAAGATGTAATGGCTGCCATCTTCTTTCTTCTGACTCCTGACGATTACTCTTCTTCTCAGAATTCGGTTTCTCTCTCTAACCCTATTTCTTTATGCGTTTCTTGATGGAGAAGAATGCAACTCTGTTACCGGGAGAGAGAGGACCCAATCCTTTATATAACATTTAACTCTAAATCTGGTACGTCCATCATATACCAATTCAACGCTTAAGATTAATCACAGATCTAATGCTCTAATTACAGAACGATCCATTTATGACTTAATTAATCAGGTCACATTAAGATTAGAAAACTGCCATAACGTTAAAAGTAAATGGTCCATTTACAGTTTCTAAAAGTAAATGGTCCATTTACGGTTTCTAAAAGTAAATGAGCCATTTACAGTTTCTAAAAGTAAATGAGCCATTTTCAGTTTCTAATAGCAGATTTCTAACACAATGGGCTTTAAAATACTTGCGCAAGTTTTTCTGTTCCTTCAAAGCTGTTAGAGGTTGATAATAATAATAATAATAATAATATAGCAAAATTGATTTGTATTATAATATAGATTTTTTTTAAAACAACTATAAATACAATTAATGAATAGAAATTGACTTTAATAGGAGATCCTAAATAAATCTAAGAAAAAATAAATTCAAGACAAAATAAATTCAAAATAACAGAAGATTTTATAAAGAATCCAAACACAGAAAATACACAGAAAAATATGTATAGGTGAAAACGGGGGTTACAACTATATTGCACTAAATTTTGATTTTTGAAGATTATAAAGATAAATGGATATTAAGAAGTATCAGAGAATATACTTCACATGCAAAGATTGTGTATACACTTTAATCCTTTCTTAAGTAGATGTGCAAATTTTTATAGAGGACCAAAGATCTTGTGTGTAAGGGAATCCCATATTCCCTCTTAGATTATGTGGTAAGCATAGTTTTGAAAGGAATGATAGATTCCCAAGGGAATCAAAATCCTTTGTTGGGATTTGAGAATTCTTATGGAATTTCCATAACAAACAATAAAATAACCAAAAAAACTAGAATAAAAAAATACATTCCTCCCTAAAATCATGGGATTTGAGCATTTTCATGTGATTTTCATAACAAACATTAAAAAAAACCCAAAAAACTAGAATAAAAAAATTATAATAATAAAAGATTCCCGGGAATGCAATGTACTATACCAAACGCGATAATACAACATTTCTGGGAATCATCATTCTCATTCTCACATTCTCGGGAATTCTTTTATTTCTAGGAATTTTTCAATTCGTGTACCAGACGTCTCGTAAGTTTGTGATAACGAGTAAAGAGCACCAGAGATTGTAATTCTCTCGAAGAAAAATAGCTTTTAAGATTTTTTTTATATTCAATAAGATAGGAAAGTAGATTATTTTTTATGTATAACTTTATTAAATTTAATTTATAAGTTTATTTTTTTAGATGTGCTACTCCATGCGGTTCTTTCTAAAAAGAAAAGGAGGTTTATGTTAAGCAAATCGCCAAAAACAGATAATAATATTTAATGTGTAACAATAGATCAGAAAATGCATTTAAGACTCGCCTGTGACAATTATTTTTACCCAATGAGCAAGCTTGTCGTTGTCCAGTACATGCAGATTATTTGGACCAGTCTGAACCCTTATTAAACAATTCACACCAATCTCAAATTGACTTCATATGCATAATAATAATTCTATATATCATATTCCATAGAAAAAAATACCAAATTTTAGACGAAATGTTCACAGGCAGATGCACCCCCCCCCCCCCCCTTCCCTTTCTTCTATATGTTTTGGTTAGACGAAATTTGTTCTATCGTCCGATCATCGATTGATATTTTTTTTTAAATTTAAAATTTGGTCAGCCGCAAAATAATCTTACGTCCGTCACCTTTAAAAAAAATGGATCAAAGATCTTGTGTCTGACACCCTTTTTAACTTTATTTTTTTTATCATATGCAAGATCATCTTTCGTCCGAATTTTTATTTAGAACAGACGAAAGATGATCTTTTGATTCCTATGTTCGGAAAATTTCTATATCGTCTCTCAAATATAGATAAGTACTATTCCTATATTTCCAAATTTTGAAAACATAAGGAGCGACTATAGCATCTCATTCCTTATATTTTCTAAATTTTGGAAATATAGAGAACGACTACAGATGCTCTTATATGCACATACTTACTCCAGATTTTGATGCAGTACAAACGATCTTTATCTATTTTTTGTATGGACCTCTAAAAATTGAAGGACCGGTACAAAATTGTGCATAAAGGCTATAGAATAAAACTTATCCACAAAAAGTAGTACATATAACCACCCAAAATTATATGAGAACCCGGGCAGGGGCGAAGCCAGGACAATTTTGTCGGGGGGGCCAAGTAATAATCAAAGTTAGGAAGAATTTTTTTTTTATAAAGTAAATATATTTTTTTGGGCACAGAGATCTAGTATTCCGAAGACTTTTAAATAAAAATTAACAAAAAAAATTGAAACTGTCTTGATTTCTTACAAAATCCCAAAAAGGTATTGTCTTTTTTAAAAAAAGAATCAATGGTGGATTTTCTCCCCATTATATTTTAGAGAATGAACGGATCCTGTACATTAACAAATTTAAAGAAATATAAGACTCATTATATACTAGTACAATGCACGTGCGATGCACGTCTATAAAGGTGTGTATGATTTTGAGGAAGGGGCAGGCCACCGAAGAGGTTGCATGCATGCATACAGACAGGCATGCATAATTTATTCATTTTGATATTTATATGCATGTGTTAGACCTACTGGTTTTGATAGAAGGAAACTTTTTTATGAATAAATTGTGCATGCAAGTACATGCAAATCTATACTATTAATTATTTTCTTAAATCTATGCACACAGGCATGCAAATCTATGCATGTTAATTATTTTCCCAATACATGCAAATTACATTTCTGACCTCCGATATTAACCTTATATTTTTTTAGCCTTTTATGTTTATGAGGGCAAGATAGTAAAAGGCCGCCAAAATAGGGCTTTGCTTAATAATAGTATAGATTAATAAAATAATATCATTTCATTATGATAATAAAAACCAATAATCTAAAGCATCAGGTTTTCATATGGTGATTAAGTTTTGCATTTCTTATTGTTCAAGGGAGAATGATCGGAATGAAGTTAATGAGAAAAGACTAGAGCTATACCTAAGTGGACTTAGATTACAACAGTTAAAACAGATATATGTTAATTCGACAAACAAGATGAACATGGAGAAAAAGGATTCAAATAACTGAACAAAGAGTTGGCATAAAGACTGTATTGTTGCAGTTGCTACTCTTGTTGTACTCATCCAAAGACTCATTGTATTCTTCAGTTTCTGAACTTGTAACTAAACAAACCATTGCCAACTGTAAGTAAACCATGTAGTAAATCACTTATCAAGATCTCTTGCAAATCATCATCTAGTAGGTAGGTTGTCTGTTCTTTTCCCTTGTCTATGATGATAAGATGCACATTACCCTACAGAAACTTGAGTATTCATATAAAACTAAATGCAATGCACATTTTATAATATTCATGCACAATCGCACTACACTTGCATATAGCACCTGCGGCATTGTTTGATATGACACAATGTGATACCTTGAACTGACAATAAGAATACTCACCAAGTTAACTTGTTCATACTGAACCTCTTCAAAATCTTCTTACTATACTTGATGTCAAAGAGCAACAATTTGCTTGATTGTATATCTTGATATTATTCTACCCCAACGATTTCCTTTGATTCACTTAAAACAAGGACTACAAATCTACAATTGTTATATATCACCATGGAATTACATTGCCTTCGGCAAAGTAAGTTCTTTATTTTATTAAGTGAACAAACTAAGATAAACAGAATGCATATGGATATCAATGCTACAGCAGATCCTAATACTAAAGCCCTTGTATCCATCACAGAAATAAAAAATTGCAAATTAAGACTTTTAAACATTATCCCAAAGGTTTTCTTAATATCATTTGATGCTTCTATCACCCTAATGGCCCTGATCAGATTGCAAATTAAACATACTTGCAAGAACTTTTCACCCACTGACCCACGCCTGCAAAAGGGTCAAATGACTTCATGGGATTGCTCTCCTCCTACTACTACTCCACTCCAGATTTGAATAATCTACCCAAATTAAAGGAGCCCCTTTCCTCTCCATTCTAATTCAAATTTAATTTTTTCGAACAATATTACTTTGCATGGTAAATGTGATCAATCAATAAAAATCTGTCAAATATCAGCAAAACTCATTTAATCAAACCCTAAATTGGGGGGGGGGGGGGAGACTTACTTGAATTTAAAAAAAGATGGGTTCGTCGGTTCGAATATGATGCCGTCACCGGGCTGCAAGAGGCAGCGATTTGGCCTGGGCGGAGCTGCAGCGATTTGGCCTGGGCGGAGCAGTAGCAATTTTGCAAGGGGAAGATTGATCGAAGGGTGATTTGGGAAATGGAAGATGGAAGAGAGATTTTGGGATTTTGGGATTTTGAGAAGGGGAACTCTTCAGGCATCAGCAATTTTGGGAAGGAAATAAATCAGTCAACATCCAATATATATAGGAGGGGGGTTTCTCAAATTTTTCAGGGGGGACAAACCGTAAATTTGCATAACTTAGGGGGGTTTTGAAAATTTTTCGGGGGGCGTTGGGCCCCCTCAGGCCCCCACTATGCTCCACCCCTAAACCCAGGAGGTGCAGTGGCACTTCTGTCCTCCATTGGATGCAACTGCATTATTTAATTATAAAAAATAAAAAAAAAAGCAATTGCAGTCAATATGAAGCTGAGTTGGGTGCAGCATGTAACGCCCTTGACCCGTATATTCGCGTGTCATGATGAATCACAAGTGTAACATTTGCCATCATAACATTTTTCGAACAATTTTATTTATTTATTAAAAAAGTACAATTTTCTTTATATTACATATATTTTCAAAATACAAGAACATTTTGTTAAGCCGACCGAGAAAAGCCAACTCTAGACTTGTATGTGAAGTAAGATCCTCCATTTTTAATTGCATTCACACTTGTATCAAGGCTGGCAACGGGCCGGGTTTGGACCGGACTCAAATAGGTCCAGGTCCGAGCCTGAACCTGATCCGATTTTTCTTCGAGCTTAAAAAATTCGGTCCGAAAATATGTTCGGGCCTAGGCTGGAACTACTTATGCATGTGTTGATATATAACTTTCCTATAAAATAAAACTATATCAAGAATAATATACGATAAAAAATAACAATAATAGGAATACTAAAAAGTTTTGAATAATTCACATCTAATTTGTCTATTTTCATTTAATTTTATATTCAAAACATAATTTTGCTATCTATAAATTTAACACTCATTTCAACTTACATACATGAATATTCTCTTTAAAAAAACTCATACATAAATATACATGATGTATACATAAATATACATATGCACATATAAAAATTTAATTCGGGTCCATCAGGCCTAAGAACTTGGGCCTGAGCACAGCCCAAATTTTCCTTGGACCTAAAAATTTGAGCTCAAACCCGGCCTGAATGAAAATTATTATCCCAGGTCGGCGAATTATCGGGACGGACCTAGGCGGGCCCAAGTCAGGTTCGGACCAATTGCCGCTCTTAACTTGCATATTCACACCATATACACCTGAGTCATCTTCTGTAGATATAGATTTAGGAGTCAAAATATTATTTCAGACTAGATGAAATTACGTACATTCATTCTCTTAGTTGTTACTACTTTTCTTATATGCTTATATGTATCTAACTAATGCATTTTCGGTAAGAGTAATGCTACATCCACTACCAATTTCACTACATTTCTCTTCACTATCTTAGGTGGTACACTCCAATAGGTAGGGAAAGATAGAGTAGGTGGGGGAACTCTCCAATAGGAGTTGAAAATTCAATAACAAAAAATTTCAAAAAACCCTATCCTCCTCCTACCTGCTCCCGAACCCAAAAAACTCCTAAGCAAAACCCTAGATCTAATCCCTTGGGGCGGCGGCGGCTTGCCCTCAGCGCCCCCCCCCCCCCCCCCCCCCCCCCGTCGTCCCCCCCTCCTCTTCTCCACGCCCTACCGACCCCGACCCCGACCTTCTCCAGCGTCGTCCCCCCCTCCTCTTCTCCACGCTCAGGCGAAGCCCCCCCTTTCCGATTCTGCTTTGACGGCGGCAGCTTGCCCTCATCTTCCACCACTCTCCCTCTAATCCTCGACGTCGACGTTGCTATCGGCGTTCAAGGAGGAGGATGCTGACTCGGCGGAGGGCAGCGGCGGGCTGGACGGGCATCTGCCCAACGGCAATGCACATGCGTCGTCGGATGCTGCCAGGCTGGTGGCGCAGGGGGGCCCACTGTTCCCTGAGGTGGATGCACTGCTCCCGAATGTTTAAGGGTGCTGTGGTTGCGGTTTGGGGGGCCCGCATGATGTGGGTGCCCCCCCTCTTGCTGTGGTTGCAGTTTGGGGGGCCCGCGATTGCTGTGGGTGCCCCCCCGGATCTGTTTGTGGTTGCGGTTTGGGTTTCCACCCCTCCCTCGACCTGTGGTTGAGGGTGATTTTGTCGGTGCTTTGGGGTGGGAAGCTTGTAGTTTTGTGCGATTGACGTTTGTGGAGCTTGGGCCCAAAGATGGGGTCCCTCCGTGAGGTGTGAAGTCGGTATGTTGGGGGTGGGGGGGTGGGGTTGGAGTGTGGTCGGGTGTGTCCTACGATGTCGTCGATGCAGTCTCTACAGTGCCTACTATCTTGCTATTGAGCTTCCTCCAGCTTAGGCCACTGCCTCGTGACAGCGCTGCCTCTTCCCTCGTATTGGGAGTTTGAGGTGAGATAAGTCTGTGTGGTGAGAAATCGCCGGAGAGAGCATGAACGTGAGAGAGGTAAGGTATCCTCTACACGGCTCTCTCCTAGAGGATGGTATTAGGTGGAGTGAGCGAGATAGTTGCTTTGTGAGAAATCGCAGGAGAAAAGCGCTATCGTGTGAGAGGTTAAGGTATCCTCTTCACGGCTATCTCTTTGGTAGCGGCTGTAGAAGCGGCTGGCGTGTTTGTAGGATGAATGGTGAAGTTGGTGGGACGCTGCGAGTTTCGATCTACGGGGCTTGGGCCCAAAGAGGGGTCCCCCCAGCGAGGTGAACGCAGGGAGCGGCGGGGGATAAAATCCTGCCAGACTTGTTTCAGGCGGGTGTGCATGTGCCGTAGAGGCACTGTACGAAGCTAAATGGACGTACTTACAATTTTACTGGACCGAGCTGGTTTGTCGGCCCACCCTCCAGGGTTGTTGGAGGGGCTTGTTGTTTGTAGTCATGTTGCTTCATGTATATTTTCTTTTATGTCTGTAGTTTGTATTTGGGCCCAGTACTCTGGGTTTGTTTCGTTAAATTCTTATTAATGAAACAGGGTGGCCTTATTCCACCTTTTCCCTCAAAAAAAAAAAAACTCTCCAATAGAAGTATGCCACCTAAGGTAGTGAAGAAAATGATAGTGAAATTGGTAGTGACTAAAGCATTACTCTTTCGGTAAAGAACAATCATATCAACCCTCATCTCTACTACTATAATGAGAGAAGGCCTTTGTCCATAACCCAATTCGTACAGCGCACGTGCAGGTAAATTTTTTTTCCCCTTTTCATCCCCCCAAATTTTCCCCACGTGCACAACACATGTATAATACTAGTATAGTTTAATGAGTAATGCTACATCCACTACCAATTTCACTACCATTTTATTCACTACCTTAGGTGACACACTCCAATAGGTAGAGAAAGATAGAGTAGGTGGGAAAACTCTCCACTATGTATATGTCACCTAAGATAGTGAACAAAATCGTAGTGAAATTGGTAGTGGATGAAGCATTGCTCTAGTTTAATTCATATGAGGCCCTATAGATAACGATTTAATCTATGTTTACTTATCCCTCTTCATTTTAATTGGACTATATAGTTTAGCATTTTAATTCTAATTTCTTGGTGTCATGTAATTGTTATTAGCTAGTCTATACATTATGCAAAAACTAGTATTTTTCACGTGCATTAGAGTTGTAGGATTTTTACGTGAGATATACGTGTTAAGAATTTATTTTGGAGTTAGACGTGTGTTGCACGTAATTGGAAAAAAAAATTTAAAGAAAAAACTACAATTTGTACGTGCAATGCACGTGTTTACAAGTTAGAATTTTAATTGTACGTGCAACATATGTGTATGTTTAGTATTAAGAAAATATTATAAATTTATTTTGCACGTGTGTTGCACGTTTTAAATAGGTGAAATTTTTTATTTGTTTGTTTTTGTTGTAATTAATGGGAGAGTCGAGTTACACGTTCAATGTACGGGTTTGTATGTTGACAAATGACAACCTCAACTCTTTCATTATAATATTAGAGATTAGAGATAGAGATTAAAGATAACTGTAGTTATATTGATGTGTCAATTAAGGTATAAGTTTGTGTCTTGTCTTACATTTATATTCCAATTCTTTCTATACTTGAGAAAAGTGTCTCCCAACAATTAGAGCCATATACCCCCCTTAGGGTTCTAATTGGAGTTTATATTTAACTCCCCTTCTTGGAAAAGGTTTTTGGAGTTTAGATTTTTCCTTTCTTGGAAAAGGTTTCGTCCATGAATCTTATCAAGGCTGTAGCAAGCTCTGATCGTTCAGCTTCGGATCAGGATTCCCAGAGGGAATTTTCTTCTTCTTCTTGGGATTTCAAATACCCCCCTCAGGGTTCTCCCATTTGCTTTAACTCCCCTAAGCCTTTTAGGCCCGATCTTCATCAGGTCTGCTTCAGGTGCCTCCTTCCTGGGCATCTTAAGCGCGAATGTAAGAATAAAATGAAGTGTTTATTCTGTGATAAGCTCGGTCACTCTCGTAGTCGATGTTTTTCCCTTCAAAATCTTCTGGGATGGCCCAGAGGTCATCCCTTACCGGCCAAACTCCTATCCTTCCTTAATTACCCCCTCTTAAAGCTCAAGCTTCTGTATAGCTTGGTTAGTAAGCATAGTAGGGTTAAGAGCAAGGACCTCGACTCTTCTGTCTCGGCTGACAGTTCAGCATCGAATTCCTCCCCTTCTAGTCCTTCTCCTCGCGCATCTCCATTAACTCTTAATCGGCCTAATATTGCTTTCATTTTTTAGGATCGAAAAGGTTTTACGAACCTTGTATCCTACCCTCGCCGGGCCTCTGTCAAGGCTCGCCCCCGACCTGTCTCAGTGGTTCCGTCATTGTTCGGGAAGTTGGGTAAATTTCCTGACTGTTTCAAATCCTATTCCTCGCATCTTTCGTGGTCTCGTAGTGCGTGGGAGGCTGCTCCTCACTCCCGCACTTCTGACCCCCCTGTGCATCATGGCAGAGCCATTATTGATTTTAAGGCCTCCTCTCTATTCTATATCTATCCTTGTGTTTTGAAGTTCACTAATCCCTTATGTTCTGCGATCTCGTTTCATCATCCTGGCTGCCTATTCTCTTGGTATCAACTTCTAGGGACTCAATCATGGCTCTATCGGGTCCTGAGGGCTTTCAAACTCTTCTTACTCTCCCTTCCCCTCAAGTATTCTATTTGTCCTGATGTTCCTTCATCTCTCCTTTGGGCCGGCACCACCTGTTCCATCCCATCTATCTCTTCGGCCGCTCCCGGCAGTCACACTCCCCCCCCGGGTTCCATCTCTGTACATGCTTCTTTATCTGACCTTGTGGCGTCTTCGCCCCCCTCTGCTACGGCTGACCATTCCCCTGTCAAGCGCGTTTACAAAAAGAAAGTTTTCGATCTTTCGAAGGTTCGAGTGAGCGCTCGCCTTCTTGCGAGGAAAGCAGGCTCCGTGTCAGCTTTTCAGCTAGGGCACAGTTGAGTTTCGCCTGATCGTTGACATCCCCGGTGTTAGCAGTGCCTTTCCGCCGTCTCTCCACTGGAGTCCCTCTAGATTGCTAGTGGAGGTGGATGTCGTCGTGGAGGTAGTTTTATCCGCCAGTTTTCTTGGATCGGATTGTTTAGATCCAGCCCCTCTTTCGGGTTCGGCATTTTGATGCTGGTCTCCTTTGTGCTCGAGTCTCTGGTCCTTAGCTTCGCTCTCTGGTTTCGGGATGGTGTTTCTCGCCGTGTTTGCGCCCTCTGTGTTGATGCTTGTTATTGTAATTCTTTTTATTCGTTTATTTCTGTTTTACCTCTTGTAAAACCCTTGATGCTTGCTTGTATTATTACTGTTTTATTGATTAATATATTTTTTGAAGGCTGGAGTCTTTTGGCTCTATCCGATTCATCAAAAAAAACAATTAGAGCCATATACGCAATTATCAATCTTGCAGAAAATATTATAGAAATGTATTTCGTAAAAATATATTTGAAAAATAGCTACTTATGAAAAAATTTGGGATATCACACAACACTGCTGCACCCACCATATTCTCAAATATATTTAAATTCGAAAAACTGGGTGAGACGCTAAAATAAGAATTTCTAAATTGACATTACCATTTTTCAAATGATTGGGTAGAGGAGATTTGTATATATCCTCTCACATTTAGAAATTTTCAAATTATTGGAGAAGAGGAGATTTGTATCCTCTCACATTTAGAAAATAATCTTGACATTTGTGCTGAAAAAGTTTCCAGATTCAAGTCTTAGTTAGATTCATGAAAAGCAACATTAAACATTTGTCCCTCTGCTCCTCTAACTAGTAAATAGAAGATGTATAGAAATTTAATAATCTAACACTACATGTTTAATAAACAAACTAAAATGTGCAGTAAATTATTTTTTATTGCCTCTAAATAAATATTTACTGCCAAAGGATGCTCTCGTATACGAATACATCCAATTTGATCTGAACTCTGATTCAAATTTTATTTTATGTGGATTAGAAGATAAAATATCCAGATCCAGTCGGATTCGAATACTTAAACCAAAAAAAATCGGATCAAGATCCGGATACTGGTACTTAGAAAAAATCCGGATCGGATTTGGATATATATTGTGATAATCTTCTGCATGACTCGGTATTTGGCCTATTGGTACTCCACTTATGTTGAAGACTTTTACTGTTGTGGGGAGTTTTGCGAATTCTTATTATGTTGAAGACTCTTTACTGTTCTCAGCAGTGGTTATTTTTGTTTATCTATAGTATAAAGTTCAATTAAAAACCATTATTTATTCTTTTTTTTTGTTTACTCTGTTCTGATTTCTACACACTACACACATAACTGAGCTCCATTGCAAATGCTACATATTGTGCAAATGTATGCAAACCATCTAGGCCATTATTTCAAACAACCGGTTTAGATTATAACTAAGCCGTTGTTACTTAATATAATCTAAGCAGTTGTTTGAAACTACGGCTTAGGTGCTTTGCACGCGTTTGCACAATATATAGTGTTTGCAATGGAGCATTCCTTATATATATAGCGTTTGCACTATATATTTATAGAGCGAGAGAGAGGGAGAGAGAGAGAGAGATGTTCCGTTGTGCACTAGGTCTCAGTGTGCACTCGGCCTTCCCACCTTCGTATCGACGATCCAATCCGTTCACCGACGATCCAATCCGTTCACATTGATCTACACATCTAAATTACTCTAAATATGTAAAATCAGATCATTTGAAATTTATTTTTCCATCCATCATGTCACTATAAAAAAATAACGATTTTCAACCGTACAATTTTGTAACACTTCAATGGATGGACAAATGAATTTCAAATGATTTGGTTTTACATATTTAGACTAATTTAGACATGTAGATCAATGTGAATGATTCGTATTGTCGATACGAAAGCGGGAAGACCGAGTGCACACGAGTGCACATGGAGGCCTAGTGCGCGCGCGCGCACACACACACACACACATGGAGTAATGCTTGGTTGAAAACAGCGATCTGAACACACACACACACACACACACACATATGGAGTAATGCTTGGTTGAAAACAGCGATCTGAACACACACACACACACACATATATATATGGAGTAATGCTCAGTTCAAAACGAGTTTCGTTTTAACCGGGTGTGAAAACAACGATCTGAACTATTGGATCGCTCTTGATCGTGATGAACGGCTCAGATCACTTCAGCTTTGATGGAGCGGAATATGGTAAGTTGCGGAGGGGCAATTTGAGTACTTTACGCCAAATAATGCTTCAGACTTAACGTTATTTAGTGTGAAGTATTTTTTTGCCAAAAAATACTCTTAGGCCATTGTTCCCAACAATGGCCTAGGTTGTTTTTTTAAAAACAAATTCAACCTAGGCCGTTGTTCCCAACAACTGCCTACGTACATACAAATGTTTTTCCAAACACTTGTACATACTCAGATCTCTCTCTCCCTCACTTCGCAGCCAACTCTCTCTCTCTCTCTATGGAGCTTCTGAAACCCATTCAAAAACCCTAGCTCTACTCCGATCCACGCCACCCGGCCTCCTCTTCTCGATCTCCTCCTATTCTCGAAGCCTTTCTATCTCTCTCTCCCTTTTCCCGAATACCCCAAACCCTAACCTTCCGAAATCCGAAATCACCTGAACCCTAGCCGAATTTTTCAAAACTCTAGAGTCTACAACTCTTTCATCTACAGCAACGGCTCCTATCGGCTCCTATCTCCTTCCCGAATACCCACATTGTGAAATGTATTCACTTTTTCAGAATTTAGTAGAATTAACTATGTTAATTTATTGAATTTTTGTTTCAATATTCTTTAGTTTACAATTTTTGTATTATGCATAGTTTATCTACAATTTGGAGAGTATACAATTTTTGTATCATGTGTGTTGTATACATTTTTTGACATTTTTGTAGATGTAGTATTAGTTGTAGTTGTAGAATTTAGGAAAAGCAAACACATGCGATCCAAAAATTCCAAAATTTGACGAGTAGATCGGACTCACCACGCACAAGAAAACGAAACTTGTGGAGGCGATTTCTGACTCATGGTTTGCAAGATACGTCTGTGTATCGCTTTCATTCAGTAAAATCGAAATAAAGTGATACACGGTCGTATATTACAAACTGAGAGTGGGAGCTCAACTCTGCAAGTTGCATTGGCTTGTGTTTGATATGCCAGTCGTGACGGCCAAATTTTGGAATTTTTGCATCTCGTTTGCGTTGTTTTCTAGCGTATATCAAACAACTATTACATACGTTGGAACTTTTTGAGTACGGTCCCATCTCACTAGAAAACCACTGAAATGAAGTCCAAAAAATACATCATTGTGTGATTAGGTCGGGATAACCACTCACAACCCTATGCAACTTGTAGTTCCGAGTTCCGAACCACGGTTTGCGAGATACGCCATCGTATCGCTTTCCACTAATTTTTCAAGAGTGAAAGCAATACACGGCCGTATCTTGCAAACCGTGGGCCGGAACTCACCTTCTACAAGTTGTGTTGGCTTGTGTGTAGGAAGACCGACCCAATCGCAAAGCTTCGTATTTTTTGAATGTCGTTTGTGCAGGATTCTCACGTATTTTATTATGTTTTGAGCAAGTTTTCAATAGAGAATCCACTAAAAAATACAAAATTTTGCGAGTAGGTCAATCTCGCCACTCACAAGCCAAAGCAGCTTATAGTTGCGAGTTCTCACCCATGGTTTGCTATATGCGTCTGAGTATCGCATTTCGCTCTTTTTTCAAGAGTGAAAGCGATACACGGCCATATCTTGCAAACCGTGAGTCTAAACTTGCTTCTACAAGTTGCGTTGGCTTGTGTGCGGCAAGCCCGACCCAATCGCAATGTTTCGTATTTTTTGAACGTCGTTTGTGCGGTATTCTCACGTATTTTATTTCGTATATATATATACTAATTTTTTATTAACAAATTATTTTATATATGATGTGTGTATTAATAATTTTTATTTTTTTTAGATGAACAACGATACGGAATGTTCGGTTGCCAGCGATATTTTTTTGGAGGTAGAACAAATCGTTGATTCCATGTCGTTAGTCGAAGAGCACCTAAAACCAAAGTTATGTATGACGTTTCCTACTTTACTTGGGGCCAAAAAAATTTATACGTCATATGCTCGATGTGGGGGTTTTGCAAAGCGTAAGGGTGGGAATAAATTAAAGAGAGGAGTGGAAGTAGATAAGTCCTATTTGTGTAATAAAGTCGGGTCGTCATCGAGTCAACATAGCGATGGCACTACAAAAGAAAGTAGCTTTCCCGGCGCTTTTTGACGTCTATACCGGCGTTTTTTTACGCCGGTGAAACTTTCACCGGCGTTTACAATAGCGCCGGTCCAACTGCCGCCGAAGCGGGCATCGCTAAAACGAAGGGGTCTACACCGGCGTTTTTGGTGGATGCCGGTAAATGTTAGGACTACACCGGCGTTCATAAAACGCCGGTGTATGTCGGTCTCTGAGTGCCGTTCTTGCGCACCTATATACATTCACCGGCGGTCGGAAACCGCCGGTATTTATCCATTCACCGGCGTTTATGAAAACGCCGGTGTATATCGAAAGTATACCGGCGGTCAAGGAACGCCGGTGTATGTGCGTTTATGAGTGCCTGCTTTTCCCTATTTACGAACACCGGCGCGACAAAAAAATGCCGGTGTAGTTATATACGTCGGCGTTTATAAAATGCCGGTGTACGTCTGTGCCGTTACAGCTGATAACATTCGCCGGCGTGCGTTGAAACGCCGGTGTATCACACACTCCAGCAATTAGATTATATAGACCGCCGTTTTTTAAAATGCCGTTCTGGCTATGCCCGTTTATTTTCGATACTCCGCTTTTCCGTTCGATTTCAATTCACAGTTTCATTTACAAAACCTGTAAACTAATTCTCACAACTGATTCAATCAATTTCGTTGCATATTACTGCGCAAACCACAACCAAACACAAGAATAATTAAAGATAATCAAGTTTCACACGTGCCATATCCATGTCCAAATTCATTGATTAATTAACAGTGTCATAATTAACAAATTAATATAGAGACTAACATCCCAAATATCCAAACAAACTAGTCTGACAAATATCCAAAATATCCCAAATTCGAAGTATGACATAACTCTCATAAAAAAAACCAGTCTGACATAACAACAGCAAGGAGGAGGACATAACAACAACAACCATACAGCAAGGAGGACATAAGAACAGCAAGGAGGACCGCAGATTCATACCCCTCGAGTAGCTTCAGCTCTGATCATCAGAATTTTCTTCATCTTGACGACCGCTCTGTGAAAAAAAACAATAGTTTAATTGAACAGTAGATCACAATACAGAATATACATATTTTTTGAACTTGCAAAAAGAACTACCTGTATCTCGAATTATAAGATCAAAGTGCCAACTGCAAATGGAATTGTTAATGATATATACAGAGGTAAAATAATTACATTGCAATACTAAAAATCTAGTACTTAATTTTGTTTTTAAATATATCTAAAATAACAAAACAAATAAAAATTCAGTATCTAACTTGAAACCTTTAAATTCTCTTCTGATTGGGAATATCCACTATCTAAAACAGTAAAACAAATGAAAATTCAGTATCTAAGCATGTCCTTCATGGATTGTTCAGACAATCCATGAAACTGTCATCGTGGACGGAAACCAAATATAAGAAAAATAAGAAAAATAAGATAGGGCTCATATCAAGTGTATTTTTAGGGAACTGTCATCGTGGAAGGAAACCAAATATATATAGAAGCCAGAAATGGAAACAGAAAGAAGAAAGGTAGAGACTTTGGATACACCAGGCTAACATAGCGGCATTTTCCTCATCTCTCTCTCATCCCTTGTTTCCCTTCAGCACACGAACACAAAGAGACATCAGCAACAACAGCAAGAGCGACCAGAACAACAATAATAATAAATTATTATGAACAAGATGTCTCTATATGGGTTTCCAGATCTCCACTCGAGCCCACTCTTTCTAATCACAGCCCAATTAAGAACATAGACAACATCCACTAAACAATCCAATCATAGCCCAGTCAAAATTTGCCATCCTGGACCTTAATGAAATAAGCTTCATTAACAGTGAAAGAAAATGAGGATGCTAGCAGCATACTTAGTTTGGAAGTGAACCCATTTTTTGTTAAAAAATCATGCCACAGATTGCAATCAGGTTACCTTAACAGTATCTGAAAATGAAAATTTCCATTATCTGAACTTATATGATGCTCTGCTAATTCACTGTGCCCAACTAAATCTAAAACCCAATTGTTGTGCGTATCCGGAGTATTTTGGCATACGTACCTATAGCATCCTCAGTACACAGTAAACCCGTTTTGGTCAAAAAAACATGCCAAGATCACAATCAGATGCATGAAAATAAGCTTCACTAACAACAAAAGAAGAAACTGGGGATGCTATGCAGCATACTTAGTTTGGAAGTGAACCCAGTTTGTGTTAAAAAAACCATGCCAAAGATTGCAATCAGGTGACATTGACAGTATCTGAAAATGAAAATTTCTCCATTATCTGAGCTTATATGTTGCTTTACTACCTTTTTAGCCCAACTATATCGCAAAACCCAATTGTTGTGCATATCGGGCCAGAGGATTTTGGCATACGTACCTATATAATATCCTCAGTTCACAGTGAACCCATTTTTGGTATAAAAACAAACATGCCAAGAAGACAATCAGGTGCTTGAAATCAGCTTCACTAACAGTTAGTGAAAATGGGACCATAAAATAGCTTAAGAAGACCATCAGGTTTGTGAAATAAGCTTCACTAACAGTGAAAGAAACTGGGGATGCTATGCAGCATACTTAGTTTGGAAGTGAACCCATTTTGTGTTAAACAATCAGGTTACATTCACAGTATCTGAAAATGAAAATTTCTCCATTATCTGAGCTTATATGTTGCTCTACTACCTTTTTAGCCCAACTATATCGCAAAACCCAATTGTTGTGCATATCCGGCCGGAGGATTTTGGCATACGTACCTATATAATATCCTCAGTTCACAGTGAACCCATTTTTGGTATAAAAACAAACATGCCAAGAAGACAATCAGGTGCTTGAAATCAGCTTCACTAACAGTTAGTGAAAATGGGACCATAAAATAGCTTAAGAAGACCATCAGGTTTGTGAAATAAGCTTCACTAACAGTGAAAGAAACTGGGGATGCTATGCAGCATACTTAGTTTGGAAGTGAACCCATTTTGTGTTAAAAAAACCATGCCAAAGATTGCAATCAGGTTACATTGACAGTATCTGAAAATGAAAATTTCTCCATTATCTGAGCTTATATGTTGCTCTACTACTTTTTTAGCCCAATTATATCGCAAAACCCAATTGTTGTGCATATCCGGTCGGAGGATTTTGGCATACGTACCTATATAATATCCTCAGTTCACAGTGAACCCATTTTTGGTATAAAAACAAACATGCCAAGAAGACAATCAGGTGCTTGAAATCAGCTTCACTAACAGTTAGTGAAAATGGGACCATAAAATAGCTTAAGAAGACCATCAGGTTTGTGAAATAAGCTTCACTAACAGTGAAAGAAACTGGGGATGCTATGCAGCATACTTAGTTTGGAAGTGAACCCATTCTGTGTTAAAAAAACCATGCCAAAGATTGCAATCAGGTTACATTGATAGTATCTGAAAATGAAAATTTCTCCATTATCTGAGCTTATATGTTGCTCTACTACTTTTTTAGCCCAACTATATCGCAAAACCCAATTGTTGTGCATATCCGGCCGGAGGATTTTGGCATACGTACCTATATAATATCCTCAGTTCACAGTGAACCCATTTTTGGTATAAAAACAAACATGCCAAGAAGACAATCAGGTGCTTGAAATTAGCTTCACTAACAGTTAGTGAAAATGGGACCATAAAATAGCTTAAGAAGACCATCAGGTTTGTGAAATAAGCTTCACTAACAGTGAAAGAAACTGGGGATGCTATGCAGCATACTTAGTTTGGAAGTGAACCCATTCTGTGTTAAAAAAACCATGCCAAAGATTGCAATCAGGTTACATTGACAGTATCTGAAAATGAAAATTTCTCCATTATCTGAGCTTATATGTTGCTCTACTACCTTTTTAGCCCAACTATATCGCAAAACCCAATTGTTGTGCATATCTGGCCGGAGGATTTTGGCATACGTACCTATATAATATCCTCAGTTCACAGTGAACCCATTTTTGGTATAAAAACAAACATGCCAAGAAGACAATCAGGTGCTTGAAATCAGCTTCACTAACAGTTAGTGAAAATGGGACCATAAAATAGCTTAAGAAGACCATCAGGTTTGTGAAATAAGCTTCACTAACAGTGAAAGAAACTGGGGATGCTATGCAGCATACTTAGTTTGGAAGTGAACCCATTTTGTGTTAAACAATCAGGTTACATTGACTGTATCTGAAAATGAAAATTTCTCCATTATCTGAGCTTATATGTTGCTCTACTACCTTTTTAGCCCAACTATATCGCAAAACCCAATTGTTGTGCATATCCGGCCGGAGGATTTTGGCATACGTACCTATATAATATCCTCAGTTCACAGTGAACCCATTTTTGGTATAAAAACAAACATGCCAAGAAGACAATCAGGTGCTTGAAATCAGCTTCACTAACAGTTAGTGAAAATGGGACCATAAAATAGCTTAAGAAGACCATCAGGTTTGTGAAATAAGCTTCACTAACAGTGAAAGAAACTGGGGATGCTATGCAGCATACTTAGTTTGGAAGTGAACCCATTTTGTGTTAAACAATCAGGTTACATTGACAGTATCTGAAAATGAAAATTTCTCCATTATCTGAGCTTATATGTTGCTCTACTACCTTTTTAGCCCAACTATATCGCAAAACCCAATTGTTGTGCATATCTGGCCGGAGGATTTTGGCATACGTACCTATATAATATCCTCAGTTCACAGTGAACCCATTTTTAGTATAAAAACAAACATGCCAAGAAGACAATCAGGTGCTTGAAATCTGCTTCACTAACAGTTAGTGAAAATGGGACCATAAAATAGCTTAAGAAGACCATCAGGTTTGTGAAATAAGCTTCACTAACAGTGAAAGAAACTGGGGATGCTATGCAGCATACTTAGTTTGGAAGTGAACCCATTTTGTGTTAAACAATCAGGTTACATTGACAGTATCTAAAAATGAAAATTTCTCCATTATCTGAGCTTATATGTTGCTCTACTACCTTTTTAGCCCAACTATATCGCAAAACCCAATTGTTGTGCATATCCGGCCGGAGGATTTTGGCATACGTACCTATATAATATCCTCAGTTCACAGTGAACCCATTTTTGGTATAAAAACAAACATGCCAAGAAGACAATCAGGTGCTTGAAATCAGCTTCACTAACAGTTAGTGAAAATGGGACCATAAAATAGCTTAAGAAGACCATCAGGTTTGTGAAATAAGCTTCACTAACAGTGAAAGAAACTGGGGATGCTATGCAGCATACTTAGTTTGGAAGTGAACCCATTCTGTGTTAAAAAAACCATGCCAAAGATTGCAATCAGGTTACATTGACAGTATCTGAAAATGAAAATTTCTCCATTATCTGAGCTTATATGTTGCTCTACTACTTTTTTAGCCCAACTATATCGCAAAACCCAATTGTTGTGCATATCCGGCCGGAGGATTTTGGCATACGTACCTATATAATATCCTCAGTTCACAGTGAACCCATTTTTGGTATAAAAACAAACATGCCAAGAAGACAATCAGGTGCTTGAAATCAGCTTCACTAACAGTTAGTGAAAATGGGACCATAAAATAGCTTAAGAAGACCATCAGGTTTGTGAAATAAGCTTCACTAACAGTGAAAGAAACTGGGGATGCTATGCAGCATACTTAGTTTGGAAGTGAACCCATTCTGTGTTAAAAAAACCATGCCAAAGATTGCAATCAGGTTACATTGACAGTATCTAAAAATGAAAATTTCTCCATTATCTGAGCTTATATGTTGCTCTACTACTTTTTTAGCCCAACTATATCGCAAAACCCAATTGTTGTGCATATCCGGCCGAAGGATTTTGGCATACGTACCTATATAATATCCTCAGTTCACAGTGAACCCATTTTTGGTATAAAAACAAACATGCCAAGAAGACAATCAGGTGCTTGAAATCAGCTTCACTAACAGTTAGTGAAAATGGGACCATAAAATAGCTTAAGAAGACCATCAGGTTTGTGAAATAAGCTTCACTAACAGTGAAAGAAACTGGGGATGCTATGCAGCATACTTAGTTTGGAAGTGAACCCATTTTGTGTTAAACAATCAGGTTACATTGACAGTATCTGAAAATGAAAATTTCTCCATTATCTGAGCTTATATGTTGCTCTCCTACCTTTTTAGCCCAACTATATCGCAAAACCCAATTGTTGTGCATATCCGGCCGGAGGATTTTGTCATACGTACCTATATAATATCCTCAGTTCACAGTGAACCCATTTTTGGTATAAAAACAAACATGCCAAGAAGACAATCAGGTGCTTGAAATCAACTTCACTAACAGTTAGTGAAAATGGGACCATAAAATAGCTTAAGAAGACCATCAGGTTTGTGAAATAAGCTTCACTAACAGTGAAAGAAACTGGGGATGCTATGCAGCATACTTAGTTTGGAAGCGAACCCATTTTGTGTTAAAAAAACCATGCCAAAGATTGCAATCAGGTTACATTGACAGTATCAGAAAATGAAAATTTCTCCATTATCTGAGCTTATATGTTGCTCTACTACTTTTTTAGCCCAACTATATCGCAAAACCCAATTGTTGTGCATATCCGGCCGGAGGATTTTGGCATACGTACCTATATAATATCCTCAGTTCACAGTGAACCCATTTTTGGTATAAAAACAAACATGCCAAGAAGACAATCAGGTGCTTGAAATCAGCTTCACTAACAGTTAGTGAAAATGGGACCATAAAATAGCTTAAGAAGACCATCAGGTTTGTGAAATAAGCTTCACTAACAGTGAAAGAAACTGGGGATGCTATGCAGCATACTTAGTTTGGAAGTGAACCCATTCTGTGTTAAAAAAACCATGCCAAAGATTGCAATCAGGTTACATTGACAGTATCTGAAAATGAAAATTTCTCCATTATCTGAGCTTATATGTTGCTATACTACTTTTTTAGCCCAACTATATCGCAAAACCCAATTGTTGTGCATATCCGGCCGGAGGATTTTGGCATACGTACCTATATAATATCCTCAGTTCACAGTGAACCCATTTTTGGTATAAAAACAAACATGCCAAGAAGACAATCAGGTGCTTGAAATCAGCTTCACTAACAGTTAGTGAAAATGGGACCCTAAAATAGCTTAAGAAGACCATCAGGTTTGTGAAATAAGCTTCACTAACAGTGAAAGAAACTGTGGATGCTATGCAGCATACTTAGTTTGGAAGTGAACCCATTTTGTGTTAAAAAAACCATGCCAAAGATTGCAATCAGGTTACATTGACAGTATCTGAAAATGAAAATTTCTCCATTATCTGAGCTTATATGTTGCGCTACTACTTTTTTAGCCCAACTATATCGCAAAACCCAATTGTTGTGCATATCCGGCCGGAGGATTTTGGCATACGTACTTATATGATATCCTCAGTTCACAGTGAACCCATTTTTGGTATAAAAACAAACATGCCAAGAAGACAATCAGGTGCTTGAAATCAGCTTCACTAACAGTTAGTGAAAATGGGACCATAAAATAGCTTAAGAAGACCATCAGGTTTGTGAAATAAGCTTCACTAACAGTGAAAGAAACTGGGGATGCTATGCAGCATACTTAGTTTGGAAGTGAACCCATTCTGTGTTAAAAAAACCATGCCAAAGATTGCAATCAGGTTACATTGACAGTATCTAAAAATGAAAATTTCTCCATTATCTGAGCTTATATGTTGCTCTACTACTTTTTTAGCCCAACTATATCGCAAAACCCAATTGTTGTGCATATCCGGCCGAAGGATTTTGGCATACGTACTTATATGATATCCTCAGTTCACAGTGAACCCATTTTTGGTATAAAAACAAACATGCCAAGAAGACAATCAGGTGCTTGAAATCAGCTTCACTAACAGTTAGTGAAAATGGGACCATAAAATAGCTTAAGAAGACCATCAGGTTTGTGAAATAAGCTTCACTAACAGTGAAAGAAACTGGGGATGCTATGCAGCATACTTAGTTTGGAAGTGAACCCATTTTGTGTTAAACAATCAGGTTACATTGACAGTATCTGAAAATGAAAATTTCTCCATTATCTGAGCTTATATGTTGCTCTCCTACCTTTTTAGCCCAACTATATCGCAAAACCCAATTGTTGTGCATATCCGGCCGGAGGATTTTGTCATACGTACCTATATAATATCCTCAGTTCACAGTGAACCCATTTTTGGTATAAAAACAAACATGCCAAGAAGACAATCAGGTGCTTGAAATCAACTTCACTAACAGTTAGTGAAAATGGGACCATAAAATAGCTTAAGAAGACCATCAGGTTTGTGAAATAAGCTTCACTAACAGTGAAAGAAACTGGGGATGCTATGCAGCATACTTAGTTTGGAAGCGAACCCATTTTGTGTTAAAAAAACCATGCCAAAGATTGCAATCAGGTTACATTGACAGTATCAGAAAATGAAAATTTCTCCATTATCTGAGCTTATATGTTGCTCTACTACTTTTTTAGCCCAACTATATCGCAAAACCCAATTGTTGTGCATATCCGGCCGGAGGATTTTGGCATACGTACCTATATAATATCCTCAGTTCACAGTGAACCCATTTTTGGTATAAAAACAAACATGCCAAGAAGACAATCAGGTGCTTGAAATCAGCTTCACTAACAGTTAGTGAAAATGGGACCATAAAATAGCTTAAGAAGACCATCAGGTTTGTGAAATAAGCTTCACTAACAGTGAAAGAAACTGGGGATGCTATGCAGCATACTTAGTTTGGAAGTGAACCCATTCTGTGTTAAAAAAACCATGCCAAAGATTGCAATCAGGTTACATTGACAGTATCTGAAAATGAAAATTTCTCCATTATCTGAGCTTATATGTTGCTATACTACTTTTTTAGCCCAACTATATCGCAAAACCCAATTGTTGTGCATATCCGGCCGGAGGATTTTGGCATACGTACCTATATAATATCCTCAGTTCACAGTGAACCCATTTTTGGTATAAAAACAAACATGCCAAGAAGACAATCAGGTGCTTGAAATCAGCTTCACTAACAGTTAGTGAAAATGGGACCCTAAAATAGCTTAAGAAGACCATCAGGTTTGTGAAATAAGCTTCACTAACAGTGAAAGAAACTGTGGATGCTATGCAGCATACTTAGTTTGGAAGTGAACCCATTTTGTGTTAAAAAAACCATGCCAAAGATTGCAATCAGGTTACATTGACAGTATCTGAAAATGAAAATTTCTCCATTATCTGAGCTTATATGTTGCGCTACTACTTTTTTAGCCCAACTATATCGCAAAACCCAATTGTTGTGCATATCCGGCCGGAGGATTTTGGCATACGTACTTATATGATATCCTCAGTTCACAGTGAACCCATTTTTGGTATAAAAACAAACATGCCAAGAAGACAATCAGGTGCTTGAAATCAGCTTCACTAACAGTTAGTGAAAATGGGACCATAAAATAGCTTAAGAAGACCATCAGGTTTGTGAAATAAGCTTCACTAACAGTGAAAGAAACTGGGGATGCTATGCAGCATACTTAGTTTGGAAGTGAACCCATTTTGTGTTAAAAAAACCATGCCAAAGATTGCAATCAGGTTACATTGACAGTATCTAAAAATGAAAATTTCTCCATTATCTGAGCTTATATGTTGCTCTACTACTTTTTTAGCCCAACTATATCGCAAAACCCAATTGTTGTGCATATCCGGCCGGAGGATTTTGGCATACGTACCTATATAATATCCTTAGTTCACAGTGAACCCATTTTTGGTATAAAAACAAACATGCCAAGAAGACAATCAGGTGCTTGAAATCAGCTTCACTAACAGTTAGTGAAAATGGGACCATAAAATAGCTTAAGAAGACCATCAGGTTTGTGAAATAAGCTTCACTAACAGTGAAAGAAACTGGGGATGCTATGCAGCATACTTAGTTTGGAAGTGAACCCATTCTGTGTTAAAAAAAACCATGCCAAAGATTGCATTCAGGTTACATTGACAGTATCTAAAAATGAAAATTTCTCCATTATCTGAGCTTATATGTTGCTCTACTACTTTTTTAGCCCAACTATATCGCAAAACCCAATTGTTGTGCATATCCGGCCGGAGGATTTTGGCATACGTACCTATATAATATCCTCAGTTCACAGTGAACCCATTTTTGGTATAAAAACAAACATTCCAAGAAGACAATCAGGTGCTTGAAATCAGCTTCACTAACAGTTAGTGAAAATGGGACCATAAAATAGCTTAAGAAGACCATCAGGTTTGTGAAATAAGCTTCACTAACAGTGAAAGAAACTGGGGATGCTATGCAGCATACTTAGTTTGGAAGTGAACCCATTTTGTGTTAAACAATCAGGTTACATTGACAGTATCTGAAAATGAAAATTTCTCCATTATCTGAGCTTATATGTTGCTCTCCTACCTTTTTAGCCCAACTATATCGCAAAACCCAATTGTTGTGCATATCCGGCCGGAGGATTTTGTCATACGTACCTATATAATATCCTCAGTTCACAGTGAACCCATTTTTGGTATAAAAACAAACATGCCAAGAAGACAATCAGGTGCTTGAAATCAACTTCACTAACAGTTAGTGAAAATGGGACCATAAAATAGCTTAAGAAGACCATCAGGTTTGTGAAATAAGCTTCACTAACAGTGAAAGAAACTGGGGATGCTATGCAGCATACTTAGTTTGGAAGCGAACCCATTTTGTGTTAAAAAAACCATGCCAAAGATTGCAATCAGGTTACATTGACAGTATCTGAAAATGAAAATTTCTCCATTATCTGAGCTTATATGTTGCTCTACTACTTTTTTAGCCCAACTATATCGCAAAACCCAATTGTTGTGCATATCCGGCCGGAGGATTTTGGCATACGTACCTATATAATATCCTCAGTTCACAGTGAACCCATTTTTGGTATAAAAACAAACATGCCAAGAAGACAATCAGGTGCTTGAAATCAGCTTCACTAACAGTTAGTGAAAATGGGACCATAAAATAGCTTAAGAAGACCATCAGGTTTGTGAAATAAGCTTCACTAACAGTGAAAGAAACTGGGGATGCTATGCAGCATACTTAGTTTGGAAGTGAACCCATTCTGTGTTAAAAAAACCATGCCAAAGATTGCAATCAGGTTACATTGACAGTATCTGAAAATGAAAATTTCTCCATTATCTGAGCTTATATGTTGCTCTACTACTTTTTTAGCCCAACTATATCGCAAAACCCAATTGTTGTGCATATCCGGCCGGAGGATTTTGGCATACGTACCTATATAATATCCTCAGTTCACAGTGAACCCATTTTTGGTATAAAAACAAACATGCCAAGAAGACAATCAGGTGCTTGAAAACAGCTTCACTAACAGTTAGTGAAAATGGGACCCTAAAATAGCTTAAGAAGACCATCAGGTTTGTGAAATAAGCTTCACTAACAGTGAAAGAAACTGGGGATGCTATGCAGCATACTTAGTTTGGAAGTGAACCCATTCTGTGTTAAAAAAACCATGCCAAAGATTGCAATCAGGTTACATTGACAGTATCTGAAAATAAAAATTTCTCCATTATCTGAGCTTATATGTTGCTCTACTACTTTTTTAGCCCAACTATATCGCAAAACCCAATTGTTGTGCATATCCGGCCGGAGGATTTTGGCATACGTACCTATATAATATCCTCAGTTCACAGTGAACCCATTTTTGGTATAAAAACAAACATGCCAAGAAGACAATCAGGTGCTTGAAATCAGCTTCACTAACAGTTAGTGAAAATGGGACCATAAAATAGCTTAAGAAGACCATCAGGTTTGTGAAATAAGCTTCACTAACAGTGAAAGAAACTGGGGATGCTATGCAGCATACTTAGTTTGGAAGTGAACCCATTCTGTGTTAAAAAAACCATGCCAAAGATTGCAATCAGGTTACATTGACAGTATCTAAAAATGAAAATTTCTCCATTATCTGAGCTTATATGTTGCTCTACTACTTTTTTAGCCCAACTATATCGCAAAACCCAATAGTTGTGCATATCCGGCCGGAGGATTTTGGCATACGTACCTATATAATATCCTCAGTTCACAGTGAACCCGTTTTTGGTATAAAAACAAACATGCCAAGAAGACAATCAGGTGCTTGAAATCAGCTTCACTAACAGTTAGTGAAAATGGGACCATAAAATAGTTTAAGAAGACCATCAGGTTTGTGAAATAGCTTCACTAACAGTGAAAGAAACTGGGGATGCTATGCAGCATACTTAGTTTGGAAGTGAACCCATTCTGTGTTAAAAAAACCATGCCAAAGATTGCATTCAAGTTACATTGACAGTATCTAAAAATGAAAATTTCTCCATTATCTGAGCTTATATGTTGCTCTACTACTTTTTTAGCCCAACTATATCGCAAAACCCAATTGTTGTGCATATCCGGCCGGAGGATTTTGGCATACGTACCTATATAATATCCTCAGTTCACAGTGAACCCATTTTTGGTATAAAAACAAACATGCCAAGAAGACAATCGGGTGCTTGAAATCAGCTTCACTAACAGTTAGTGAAAATGGGACCATAAAATAGCTTAAGAAGACCATCAGGTTTGTGAAATAATCTTCACTAACAGTGAAAGAAACTGGGGATGCTATGCAGCATACTTAGTTTGGAAGTGAACCCATTTTGTGTTAAACAATCAGGTTACATTGACAGTATCTGAAAATGAAAATTTCTCCATTATCTGAGCTTATATTTTGCACTCCTACCTTTTTAGCCCAACTATATCGCAAAAGCCAATTGTTGTGCATATCCGGCCGGAGGATTTTGTCATACGTACCTATATAATATCCTCAGTTCACAGTGAACCCATTTTTGGTATAAAAACAAACATGCCAAGAAGACAATCAGGTGCTTGAAATCAACTTCACTAACAGTTAGTGAAAATGGGACCATAAAATAGCTTAAGAAGACCATCAGGTTTGTGAAATAAGCTTCACTAACAGTGAAAGAAACTGGGGATGCTATGCAGCATACTTAGTTTGGAAGCGAACCCATTTTGTGTTAAAAAAACCATGCCAAAGATTGCAATCAGGTTACATTGACAGTATCTGAAAATGAAAATTTCTCCATTATCTGAGCTTATATGTTGCTCTACTACTTTTTTAGCCCAACTATATCGCAAAACCCAATTGTTGTGCATATCCGGCCGGAGGATTTTGGCATACGTACCTATATAATATCCTCAGTTCACAGTGAACCCATTTTTGGTATAAAAACAAACATGCCAAGAAGACAATCAGGTGCTTGAAATCAGCTTCACTAACAGTTAGTGAAAATGGGACCATAAAATAGCTTAAGAAGACCATCAGGTTTGTGAAATAAGCTTCACTAACAGTGAAAGAAACTGGGGATGCTATGCAGCATACTTAGTTTGGAAGTGAACCCATTCTGTGTTAAAAAAACCATGCCAAAGATTGCAATCAGGTTACATTGACAGTATCTGAAAATGAAAATTTCTCCATTATCTGAGCTTATATGTTGCTATACTACTTTTTTAGCCCAACTATATCACAAAACCCAATTGTTGTGCATATCCGGCCGGAGGATTTTGGCATACGTACCTATATAATATCCTCAGTTCACAGTGAACCCATTTTTGGTATAAAAACAAACATGCCAAGAAGACAATCAGGTGCTTGAAATCAACTTCACTAACAGTTAGTGAAAATGGGACCATAAAATAGCTTAAGAAGACCATCAGGATTGTGAAATAAGCTTCACTAACAGTGAAAGAAACTGGGGATGCTATGCAGCATACTTAGTTTGGAAGTGAACCCATTTTGTGTTAAAAAAACCATGCCAAAGATTGCAATCAGGTTACATTGACAGTATCTGAAAATGAAAATTTCTCCATTATCTGAGCTTATATGTTGCTCTAATACTTTTTTAGCCCAACTATATCGCAAAACCCAATTGTTGTGCATATCCGGCCGGAGGATTTTGGCATACGTACCTATATAATATCCTCAGTTCACAGTGAACCCATTTTTGGTATAAAAACAAACATGCCAAGAAGACAATCAGGTGCTTGAAATCAACTTCACTAACAGTTAGTGAAAATGGGACCATAAAATAGCTTAAGAAGACCATCAGGTTTGTGAAATAAGCTTCACTAACAGTGAAAGAAACTGGGGATGCTATGCAGCATACTTAGTTTGGAAGTGAACCCATTTTGTGTTAAAAAAACCATGCCAAAGATTGCAATCAGGTTACATTGACAGTATCTGAAAATGAAAATTTCTCCATTATCTGAGCATATATGTTGCTCTACTACTTTTTTAGCCCAACTATATCGCAAAACCCAATTGTTGTGCATATCCGGCCGGAGGATTTTGGCATACGTACCTATATAATATCCTCAGTTCACAGTGAACCCATTTTTGGTATAAAAACAAACATGCCAAGAAGACAATCAGGTGCTTGAAATCAGCTTCACTAACAGTTAGTGAAAATGGGACCATAAAATAGCTTAAGAAGACCATCAGGTTTGTGAAATAAGCTTCACTAACAGTGAAAGAAACTGGGGATGCTATGCAGCATACTTAGTTTGGAAGTGAACCCATTTTGTGTTAAAAAAATCATGCCAAAGATTGCAATCAGGTTACATTGACAGTATCTGAAAATGAAAATTTCTCCATTATCTGAGCTTATATGTTGCTCTACTACTTTTTTAGCCCAACTATATCGCAAAACCCAATTGTTGTGCATATCCGGCCGGAGGATTTTGGCATACGTACCTATATAATATCCTCAGTTCACAGTGAACCCATTTTTGGTATAAAAACAAACATGCCAAGAAGACAATCAGGTGCTTGAAATCAGTTTCACTAACAGTTAGTGAAAATGGGACCATAAAATAGCTTAAGAAGACCATCAGGTTTGTGAAATAAGCTTCACTAACAGTGGAAGAAACTGGGGATGCTATGCAGCATACTTAGTTTGGAAGTGAACCCATTTTGTGTTAAACAATCTGGTTACATTGACAGTATCTGAAAATGAAAATTTCTCCATTATCTGAGCTTATATGTTGCTCTACTACCTTTTTAGCCCAACTATATCGCAAAACCCAATTGTTGTGCATATCCGGCCGGAGGATTTTGGCATACGTACCTATATAATATCCTCAGTTCACAGTGAACCCATTTTTGGTATAAAAACAAATATGCCAAGAAGACAATCAGGTGCTTGAAATCAGCTTCACTAACAGTTAGTGAAAATGGGACCATAAAATAGCTTAAGAAGACCATCAGGTTTGTGAAATAAGCTTCACTAACAGTGAAAGAAACTGGGGATGCTATGCAGCATACTTAGTTTGGAAGTGAACCCATTTTGTGTTAAACAATCAGGTTACATTGACAGTATCTGAACATGAAAATTTCTCCATTATCTGAGCTTATATGTTGCTCTCCTACCTTTTTAGCCCAACTATATCGCAAAACCCAATTGTTGTGCATATCCGGCCGGAGGATTTTGTCATACGTACCTATATAATATCCTCAGTTCACAGTGAACCCATTTTTGGTATAAAAACAAACATGCCAAGAAGACAATCAGGTGCTTGAAATCAGCTTCACTAACAGTTAGTGAAAATGGGACAATAAAATAGCTTAAGAAGACCATCAGGTTTGTGAAATAAGCTTCACTAACAGTGAAAGAAACTGGGGATGCTATGCAGCATACTTAGTTTGGAAGTGAACCAATTTTGTGTTAAAAAAACCATGCCAAAGATTGCAATCAGGTTACATTGACAGTATCTGAAAATGAAAATTTCTCCATTATCTGAGCTTATATGTTACTCTACTACTTTTTTAGCCCAACTATATCGCAAAACCCAATTGTTGTGCATATCCGGCCGGAGGATTTTGGCATACGTACCTATATAATATCCTCAGTTCACAGTGAACCCATTTTTGGTATAAAAACAAACATGCCAAGAAGACAATCAGGTGCTTGAAATCAACTTCACTAACAGTTAGTGAAAATGGGACCATAAAATAGCTTAAGAAGACCATCAGGTTTGTGAAATAAGCTTCACTAACAGTGAAAGAAACTGGGGATGCTATGCAGCATACTTAGTTTGGAAGTGAACCCGTTTTGTGTTAAAAAAACCATGCCAAAGATTGCAATCAGGTTACATTGACAGTATCTGAAAATGAAAATTTCTCCATTATCTGAGCTTATATGTTGCTCTACTACTTTTTTAGCCCAACTATATCGCAAAACCCAATTGTTGTGCATATCCGGCCGGAGGATTTTGGCATACGTACCTATATAATATCCTCAGTTCACAGTGAACCCATTTTTGGTATAAAAACAAACATGCCAAGAAGACAATCAGGTGCTTGAAATCAGCTTCACTAACAGTTAGGGAAAATGGGACCATAAAATAGCTTAAGAAGACCATCAGGTTTGTGAAATAAGCTTCACTAACAGTGAAAGAAACTGGGGATGCTATGCAGCATACTTAGTTTGGAAGTGAACCCATTTTGTGTTAAACAATCAGGTTACATTGACAGTATCTGAAAATGAAAATTTCTCCATTATCTGAGCTTATATGTTGCTCTACTACCTTTTTAGCCCAACTATATCGCAAAACCCAATTGTTGTGCATATCCGGCCGGAGGATTTTGGCATACGTACCTATATAATATCCTCAGTTCACAGTGAACCCATTTTTGGTATAAAAACAAACATGCCAAGAAGACAATCAGGTGCTTGAAATCAGCTTCACTAACAGTTAGTGAAAATGGGACCATAAAATAGCTTAAGAAGACCATCAGGTTTGTGAAATAAGCTTCACTAACAGTGAAAGAAACTGGGGATGCTATGCAGCATACTTAGTTTGGAAGTGAACCCATTTTGTGTTAAAAAACCATGCCAAAGATTGCAATCAGGTTACATTGACAGTATCTGAAAATGAAAATTTCTCCATTATCTGAGCTTATATGTTGCTCTACAACTTTTTTAGCCCAACTATATCGCAAAACCCAATTGTTGTGCATATCCGGCCGGAGGATTTTGGCATACGTACCTATATAATATCCTCAGTTCACAGTGAACCCATTTTTGGTATAAAAACAAACATGCCAAGAAGACAATCAGGTGCTTGAAATCAGCTTCACTAACAGTTAGTGAAAATGGGACCATAAAATAGCTTAAGAAGACCATCAGGTTTGTGAAATAAGCTTCACTAACAGTGAAAGAAACTGGGGATGCTATGCAGCATACTTAGTTTGGAAGTGAACCCATTTTGTGTTAAACAATCAGGTTACATTAACAGTATCTGAAAATGAAAATTTCTCCATTATCTGAGCTTATATGTTGCTCTACTACCTTTTTAGCCCAACTATATCGCAAAACCCAATTGTTGTGCATATCCGGCCGGAGGATTTTGGCATACGTACCTATATAATATCCTCAGTTCACAGTGAACCCATTTTTGGTATAAAAACAAACATGCCAAGAAGACAATTAGGTGCTTGAAATCAGCTTCACTAACAGTTAGTGAAAATGGGACCATAAAATAGCTTAAGAAGACCATCAGGTTTGTGAAATAAGCTTCACTAACAGTGAAAGAAACTGGGGATGCTATGCAGCATACTTAGTTTGGAAGTGAACCCATTTTGTGTTAAAAAAACCATGCCAAAGATTGCAATCAGGTTACATTGACAGTATCTGAAAATGAAAATTTCTCCATTATCTGAGCTTATATGTTGCTCTACTACTTTTTTAGCCCAACTATATCGCAAAACCCAATTGTTGTGCATATCCGGCCGAAGGATTTTGGCATACGTACCTATATAATATCCTCAGTTCACAGTGAACCCATTTTTGGTATAAAAACAAACATGCCAAGAAGACAATCAGGTGCTTGAAATCAGCTTCACTAACAGTTAGTGAAAATGGGACCATAAAATAGCTTAAGAAGACCATCAGGTTTGTGAAATAAGCTTCACTAACAGTGAAAGAAACTGGGGATGCTATGCAGCATACTTAGTTTGGAAGTGAACCCATTTTGTGTTAAAAAAACCATGCCAAAGATTGCAATCAGGTTACATTGACAGTATCTGAAAATGAAAATTTCTCCATTATCTGAGCTTATATGTTGCTCTACTACTTTTTTAGCCCAACTATATCGCAAAACCCAATTGTTGTGCATATCCGGCCGGAGGATTTTGGCATACGTACCTATATAATATCCTCAGTTCACAGTGAACCCATTTTTGGTATAAAAACAAACATGCCAAGAAGACAATCAGGTGCTTGAATCAGCTTCACTAACAGTTAGTGAAAATGGGACCATAAAATAGCTTAAGAAGACCATCAGGTTTGTGAAATAAGCTTCACTAACAGTGAAAGAAACTGGGGATGCTATGCAGCATACTTAGTTTGGAAGTGAACCCATTTTGTGTTAAACAATCATGTTACATTGACACTATCTGAAAATGAAAATTTCTCCATTATCTGAGCTTATATGTTGCTCTACTACCTTTTTAGCCCAACTATATCGCAAAACCCAATTGTTGTGCATATCCGGCCGGAGGATTTTGGCATACGTACCTATATAATATCCTCAGTTCACACTGAACCCATTTTTGGTATAAAAACAAACATGCCAAGAAGACAATCAGGTGCTTGAAATCAGCTTCACTAACAGTTAGTGAAAATGGGACCATAAAATAGCTTAAGAAGACCATCAGGTTTGTGAAATAAGCTTCACTAACAGTGAAAGAAACTGGGGATGCTATGCAGCATACTTAGTTTGGAAGTGAACCCATTTTGTGTTAAACAATCAGGTTACATTAACAGTGTCTGAAAATGAAAATTTCTCCATTATCTGAGCTTATATGTTGCTCTACTACCTTTTTAGCCCATCTATATCGCAAAACCCAATTGTTGTGCATATCCGGCCGGAGGATTTTGGCATACGTACCTATATAATATCCTCAGTTCACAGTGAACCCATTTTTGGTATAAAAACAAACATGCCAGGAAGACAATCAGGTGCTTGAAATCAGCTTCACTAACAGTTAGTGAAAATGGGACCATAAAATAGCTTAAGAAGACCATCAGGTTTGTGAAATAAGCTTCACTAACAGTGAAAGAAACTGGGGATGCTATGCAGCCTACTTAGTTTGGAAGTGAACCCATTTTGTGTTAAAAAAACCATGCCAAAGATTGCAATCAGGTTACATTGACAGTATCTGAAAATGAAAATTTCTCCATTATCTGAGCTTATATGTTGCTCTACTACTTTTTTAGCCCAACTATATCGCAAAACCCAATTGTTGTGCATATCCGGCCGGAGGATTTTGGCATACGTACCTATATAATATCCTCAGTTCACAGTGAACCCATTTTTGGTATAAAAACAAACATGCCAAGAAGACAATCAGGTGCTTGAAATCAACTTCACTAACAGTTAGTGAAAATGGGACCATAAAATAGCTTAAGAAGACCATCAGGTTTGTGAAATAAGCTTCACTAACAGTGAAAGAAACTGGGGATGCTATGCAGCATACTTAGTTTGGAAGTGAACCCATTTTGTGTTAAACAATCAGGTTACATTCACAGTATCTGAAAATGAAAATTTCTCCATTTTCTGAGCTTATATGTTGCTCTACTACTTTTTTAGCCAAACTATATCGCAAAACCCAAGTGTTGTGCATATCAAAATGGGTTACAATAAAACAAAATGGGTTCACTTCAACAACAGCAACAACAGCAAGTAGGAACCAAATATAGAACAATTGGGTTTTGAATGGAGATTGTAGTCATAGATCAATTCTTCATGGAAGAGAAATACGAATAGGGCTCATAGCAAGTGTAGTTTTAACTGGAATTGTCATCGTGGAAGGAAACCAAATATAGAAGCCAGAAAGAGGAATGGTAGAGAATGAGGATACACCAGGCTAACATAGCGGCATTTTCCTCATCTCTCTCTCATCCCTTCTTTCCCTTCAGCACACGAACACATAGAGACATCAGCAACAACAGCAAGAGCGACAAGAACAACAATAATAATAAATTATTATGAACAAGATGTCTCTATATGGGTTTCCAGATCTCCACTCCAACTCGTCTCTTTCTAATCACAACCCAATTAAGAACAATTGTTCACAGTCACTGTTAAAGAAACATATATGCTCAGATTATGAAAAATTTTCATTTTCAGATACTGTTAAAGAAGCTGATTTCATGCATCTGATTGCTATCTTCGGCATGATTTTTTAGCCAAAATGGGTTCACTTCCAAACTAAGTATGCTGCATAGCATCCCCAGTTTCTTTCACTGTTAGTGAAGCTTGTTTCATAAACCTGATGGTCTTCTTAAGCTATTTTTTGGTCCCATTTTCACATCCTCCAAATCAGTACAACAACACGGCTGAACAATCCTTGTTTGCAGGTCATACAATGTCATCTATACCAGGTTATGTGCCAAAATGGTGTTGGGCATACGATGCAAGGCCGACAAGTATTAGTTGTTTGTGAGTATGCAATAGGATGCAGCTATGAACATGGGCTCATATCAAGTATAGTATTACGGACTGTCATCGTGGAAGGAAACCAATTTAATATAGAAGCCATATATGGAGCCAGAAAGAGGGATGGTAGAGAATGAGGATACACCAGGCTAACATAGCGGCATTTTCCTCATCTCTCTCTCATCCCTTCATTCTCTTCAACACACGCACACAAAGAGACATCAGCAACAACAGCAAGAGGGGGTTGGTCCAATAATAAGTGTAGATTATAATAAATGAGATGTCTCCACTCCAGCCCTTTCTTTCTAATCACAGCCCACTTAAGAAACATAGACGAAATGCTTATAGACGACAGCCACAATGCAGACTCACAAATACTAGTACGTGTCTTTCATGCATTCAAGTAACATAATCTCTTTAAAAATACCAATTTTAAGACTTACCGATGTTTTTTGACAGTGGGCGGCGTGCTACCCTCACTCTCATATGTTTGACTGCCATTATTATTTAGTGGCTGCTCATCCCCATGGCTCTCGTTGCCATCATTTATATTTACCCTCTTTCCACGCCTCGGCATGTTGTACCTGTCAAGGATTCGATAACTTCCTTAGATATGCAAATTTAATTAATAACATGTTTATAATAACTATCATAAAATTTATACTTTAGTAGGATTAACAAACCAACATAATTGTAAAAAAATTAAAAAAATTAGATTTGTAACAGATTAAATTACAACGATAGTTTGGTTCAAATGACACTAAGCATAGTTTAATGTAAATAATACCAAGCAGTAGAAAATAGAAAGATAATTAAACCAGTGTATTAAATTCACAATGAACATATTCGAAATTACAGACATAATATTACAACAAGATTTAAGACATAAAATTACAGACATATAATAAACCCAATTGAAAATCATGTAAACTACAATACGACATCTTCCAGTACATCGCCCTCTTCTCCATCCTTGCGGAGCCAAGTCCCGCAAATTCCAACATCGGTTGTGTTTACATCAAACACAGGAAACTCAGAAGCAATGTAACTGTTCATGTCTTCACTGTCTTCATCGTCTGAAGTATCGCCCAGTTGGAATACATCTCTTGGTTGCATAGGGATAGCCACATACGATTTTGGCAGGGTTGGATCTTCAATGTAGAACACTTGTTGCACTTGGGATGGAAACACAAATGGCTCATGGCTAATGTGTGTACCGATGTGAATCAATTTTGAGAAGTTTACAAAAGTGAAGCCAAGCTTGTCCTTGTTGTTAGCAAAATTCCTATCAAACTCAGCCCAATCCCCACGAAATAAGACAACACGGAAATGGCCAAAATAATTCAACTCAATGATATCCGTGAGCACTCCATAGTAGTCGAGATCTCCATCTACAGGCCTCGTGTCCGATTTGGAAGCATAACTTCTAGTCTTAGACGTCACTGCCATTCCACTATTTTGAGACTTCAAATTACATTTACGATCCTTAGTACGAAATCTAAAACCATTGAATATGTATCCTCCGTATCTCTAGACCATCTGATAGGGACCTTTGGCAAGTACTTGTATTTCAGATGACGCACCTTCAGGACCCAAAGAATGTGCCTATTAATTTTGCGCAAATCGTATCAACACCATAGAAAATGTAGATATAATAAAGATTAACTTGCATAACTGTAATTCACCTACATGAGATTCAAACCACTTATGAAATTTTTCATTCATCAGCTTGTTTTGTTCACGTGGTGGTAGTCTTCTTGGTCTAGCCCTTCGTTTGATGTCCCTGACAAATTCTCTAAAAAACAAGCAATTGAAATTAGGAATAACAAAAGTATCAAAAATATCGAACTCCGCGGTTTTCACTGTATTCGATTTAAATTCAAAAGCAACTTACTTTCGAAATGGTTCCACTGATGCATGATGGTCTAGCACATATCGATGTGCCTGTTCCCACGCTAAGCTATCGAGCTCAAATGCATCAACTTTACCAACAGTGGTGCCAGCGGTATCAAAAAGATATTGTGCACCATCAAGGTTGGAAATGTCTGGATTTCTACGTGGTCTACTGGAAGATGTCTCCACACCAGGCAAATACCTGGAAAAAAATGTGAGCACTCCTCTGATAGATTTCCCTGGGCTATTGACCCTTCAGGATATGCTCTATTTTTCACATAACCCTTTAGCCGGTATAGGTACCTGAACATGTACAATTAATAAACTAGAGCGGATTAGGGGATTAAAAGAAATGAGCTTTTGAAAATTCAATTTCGTAAGATGAATGAATTATTTTACCTCTCAATGGGGTACATCCACCGATAGTGAACAGGACCGCCGATTCTGGCTTCACCAGCAAGGTGGATTATCAAGTGAATCATAATAGTGAAAAACGATGGAGGAAATATCATCTCCATTTTACTAAGTGTCAATGCCGCCTGCTGCTCCAATTGGTTCAGATCTTCAACACGAAGCATTCTTGAGCAAATACCTTTATATATGCTACAAAGATCTTTCAGGACAGTAGTGACTTGCTCACACATTGAAGACCTTAGGGCCACAGGAAGGAGATCCTGCATTAGGATGTGGTAGTCGTGTGACTTTAGACCCTGAAGCCTCTTCTCTTTAAAGTTGACACATCTTGCCATGTTAGAAGAATAGCCATCGGGGACTTTAAGTTCAAGTAGTACTTTGCAAAACAACTCCAACTCCGATTTTGACATTGAATAGATTGCAGGAGGTAGGAGTACTTTCCCGTTCGGTAATTCTTCTGGGTGCAACTCATGTCGGATGCCCATTGACTTCAAATCAAGTCGGCTCTTGAGATTGTCCTTTGTCTTCCGATCATCTCCCATAACTGTTCCTATACAATTCTCACCAATATTTTTTCCGATATGCATCACATCTAAATTATGTCGCAGTAAGTTGAATTCCCAATACGGCAACTTGAAGAAAATACTCTTCTTCTTCCATGCACCTAAACTCGTCAAGTTTTGATCCTCATCTTCGCCATATAGATCGGTCTCCTCACCTTGCTCCGGCCTTGCCCTTTTCTTGCCCTTTGTCCTGACTTCTGGTTCCTTTCCATATTTGAATTGATGACCATCTACCCGCCTCAAAATATCTGAACCAGAAGAAGACCCAGGAGCATGTTCCCACTCGTCGGTGCCATCAAATGTCGCTGCCTCTGCCCGAAATATATGTGTGTCAGGCAACCATCTCCTATGACCCATATAGCAAAACTTTCTGCCATTGTACAACCACCTTGAACTAGTTTGGTCAGCACAACATGGACATGCATAACGTCCTTTAGTACTATATCCAGATAAATTTGCATATACTGGAAAATCATTGATTGTCCAAGACAACACGGCACGAAGAGAAAATGTTTCTTTAGCCACAGCATCATAGGTTGGAACACCCACCCACAACTTCTGAAGTTCATCTATTAACGGTTGTAGGTGCACATCTATATCATTTCCAGGACCTTTCGGTCCAGGAACTATCATGGACAAAATAAATGAGGACTGCTTCATGCATTTTTAAGGAGGCAAATTGTATGGTATCAACACAACTGGCCATATGCTGTATGTACTACTCATTTGCCTGAAGGGGTTGAAACCATCACTAGCTAGTCCAAGTCTCACATTTCGAGGATCTTCCCCAAAATCAGGATATCTTTCATCAAATTTTTTCCAAGATTGAGAATCAGCAGGATGTCTAAGAATCCCATCATTAGTGTGACCTTCAGCATGCCATTTCATATTAGAAGAAGTTTTCATAGACATAAACAACCTTTGTAACCTAGGAATCAGAGGAAAGTAACGCAATGTTTTGGCAGGCTTCTTTTTCCTACTTTGCTTAGTAGATCTACTGGCTCCCTCGTCTTGATTTGGTCTTTCTTTCCATTTCGAAGAACCACACACTTCGCAATTCTCCGTACTTTCCTTACCACTCGTGAAAAGCATACAGTCATTTGGACATGCTGCTATCTTCTCATATCCTAGATCGAGAGAACTTAGGAATTTTTTGATTTTATAGGCCGAGTTTGGAATACAGATTTCAGGAAATGCTTCATTCAAAAATTCAAGTAGCATAGTGAAGGACTTAGCAGACCACCCGTTTAAACATTTAATCTGAAATAGTCTGACAATGAATGAGAACTTAGAAAATTTGGTGCAGTCGCGGTACAACGGAGTACTAGCATCTTCAAGTAACTTAGCGAAGGATTCTTGCTGCTTATTATTTTCAGGGGTGGGGCCAGACATTTCCTCGTCCACCCCACCACCAATCTGGTTTGTTTCTGTTGACTCATTGTGAACTTCGGTTGTTGGGTCATTGGTGTGGAAAGGAACATTATGAATCCCCATGGCATCTTGTAACAAAGCATGCATCTCATCGGGAACGCTTAAGTCTTCGTTCACTAAGGGCTCAGCTTCATTTTCTAATACAACCGGACGAACAGGAGCTGCCGTATGATCCTCTCCATGACAAAACCACCTTGTGTACCCTTGAAGAAAACCGTTGACAGCCAAGTGTGTATGTACTACATCACATGTCCTCAGCATACAATTTGTACAGCGAAGGCATGGACAAAGGATTAGGTTGGGATCACGGGAATGTCGTTTGGCAAAGATAATAAAATCTTTAATACCATCACGGTACTCCTTGGATAATCGTGGTTTACTAATCCAACTTCTATCCATTATATCAATAGCACACAGTCTGAAATTAAAATTTGATATATTAAATAGTAATAACAGTAAAAGGCATTTTGTATATTAAATTTCACCTATTTGAAAACCATCCCTAGCTGCAAATAAATAAACGATATAATCTTTAACTGTAAAATAAAGAAATTGTGGCTCCAAAAAATGTACAAAAAACAACTACATCTTAACACAATCTACTCTATTCACCAAACCCTAAACGACCTTTTGTGGAAATGATCACAACCACCTTAGTGGTATTTTATCGCACACCCTGTGTTCGAGCATAAAAAAAAATCGACTATAGTCTCCCCTGTATTTGGCTTTCCGTTCAAGGAGATGATGATGGTAAAGGGTATTTTGCTGATGAAGAGGAATCGGCCGAATAATGAGCGCGTCGTGCTGTAACTACGGTAACAAGAAAATCTGATGACTCATGAACTATTCTGTTCATGACTACTAATAATCACTTATCTCATAATAATAATAATAATAATAATAATAATAATAATAATAATAATAATAATAATAATAATAATACTAAACAAAAGAAACAGTAAAAGAAAAATTAAAATGTCTAGTATGTAAGCATATATTTTTCAGAGTGAACCAATTGTTGTACATAGCCGGAGGATTTTGGCATAGAGCTATAGCATCCTCAGTTCACAGTGAACCCATTTTGGTCAAAAAAAATGCCAAAATGACAATCAGATGCATGGGATAAGCTTCAATTCATTAACAGTGAAAGAAACTGGGGATGCTATGCAGCATACTTAGTTTGGAAGTGAACCCATTTTGTTAAAAAACCATGCCAAGGATTGCAGTCAGGTTACTTTAACAGTATCTGAAAATGAAAAATTTCCCATTATCTGAGCTTATATGTTGCTCTACTACTTCTTCAGCCCAACTAAATCTAAAACCCAATTGTAGCCGCATATCCGGCCGGAGGATTTTGGCATACGTACCTATACCATCCTCAGTTCACAGTGAACCCATTTTATTAAAAAAAACATGCCAAGATGACAATCAGATGCATGAAAATAAGCTTCACTAACAATAAAAAAAGAAAATGGGGATGCTAGCAGCATACTTAGATTGGAAGTTAACCCATTTTGGTATAAAAAACCATGCCAAAGATTGACAATCAGGTTACTTTAACAGTATTTGAAAATGATAAATTTTTCATTATCAGAGCTTATATGTTTCTATACTACTTCTTCAGCCCAAGTACCTATAGCATGCTCAGTTCACAGCGAACCCATTTTGGTCAAAAAACATGCATGCCAAGAAGACAATCAGATGCATGAAATCAGCTTCATTAATAGTGAAAGAAAATGGGTATGCTAGCAGCATACTTAGTTTGGAAGTGAACCCATTTTGTGTTAAAAAACCATGCCAAAGATTGCAATCAGGTTACTTTAACAGTATCTGAAAATGAAAATTTCCCATTATGTGAGCTTATATGTTGCTCTACTAATTCACTGTGCCCAACTAAATCTAAAATCCAATTGTTGTGCATATCCGGCTGGAGGATATTGGCATACGTACCTAGAGCATCCTCAATTCACAGTGAACCCATTTTGGGTAAAAAAACAAACATGCCATGAAGACAATCAGATGCATGAAATCAGCTTCATTAACAGTAAAAGAAGATGAAAATTTCCATTATCTAAGCATATATTTTTCTATTAATTCTTCATCTCAACTAAACCGTTCATGTTAAGGAAATCAAGATGAATAAACTGAAAAAAGCTGTTTTTTTGGAAAATAAGGGAAATCAAGAGATCATACCGAAGAGAGAGAGAGGGAGCGGGGCGACGAGGGCGGGGGCGTAGGAGAGAGAGAGAGAGGGGGCGACCGCCGATTCACCTCCAAATAGAGAGAGGGAAGAGGGAAATCGAAAAGGACGAAGGGAAGAAGGGACGATTTCGAAAGGTCGAAGGCCGTCGAAGAGGACGAAGCGGCGGAGGCAAACGCGCGGGAAGTAGAGCGAGGAAGGAGGGAAACGAAGCGCCTCTTTCTTTTTTTTTTTTTTTTGGGTATTGGGAAAATGGCGAGCGAAGGATTAGGGTTCGCGGGTTTTATCCCAGTTATTCACCGGTGTTTTGATTTGAAACGCCGGTGAATGTGTCCATATATTCGCCGGCGTTTATAATAAAAAATGCCGGTGAATAATAAACTTCACCGGCGTGTTTAAGTAAAACGCCGGTGAATACTAACATACGCCGGCGTTTTAAATCGACCGCCGGTGTATGACCATCCCATCTGGCGCCCAATTCCTACTCACTCCCTACCCCCGGCGCTACTAGTAAAACGCCGGGGAATAATCGTCGGTAAAAGCAATATCTTTTGTAGTGGGTAGACAGGGAACAACCTCTAGAATGGGTTGCAAGGCTATAGTTCGTGTAAAACTGAATGAAGCAAGTAATACGTGGGTGTTGTATTCATTTCATGAAGCACACAATCACGAATTCACCTCACCCGGTAGAAGGCATCTTTTGCTCCGAAATCGTTTTGTGACAAATACGGATAAGAGAATAATAGATCAATTTAACTAAGCTAATATCCAGGCATGTCGACAAATGCTCTTCTTCAAAAGTGCTAGTGGTGGTCATGATCAAATAGGATTCACCGAAAAAGATGCTAGAAATTTTCTTAGAGACTCACAAGAAGCATTGAAGGGACACGATAAGAATATGATAATCGATTTTTTCGGATCGAAGAAACAGACGGATCCTTCATTTTTTTATGACATTCAAGTAGACCCCGAAGGCCGGTTGTCCCATTGTATTTGGGTTGATGGTATTTCTAGGATGAATTAGGAAGAATTTGGCAATATACTTTGCTTTGATGCCACATACAACATGAACCGGTATGGAATGTTATTTGTTTCTTTTTTTGGAGTCAATCAACACTGGCAATCGACCTTCTTAAGAGGCGGGTTCAATCCAAATGAGACGACCTATTCGTTTAAATGGTTCTTTGAAAAGTGGTTAGGAGTAATGAATCGTGCTCCATCCGGCATCATGACCGATCAAGACCATGGGATCGCCACTGCAGTAAAGAAAGTTTTCCCCCAGACTCGGCATCGGTTTTGTATTTGGCCCATATTGGATAATTTACCGCAGGAGGTGCGTATGTCGAATGATGTCGACAATTTTAGGGAATCAATGAAGACTGTCATCTACGATTCCGAATATGTACATGATTTTGAAGAAAAATGGAATTTATTGCTTTTGCAGTACGGATTACAGAATAAAAATGGTTAAACGATCTATTTGAGATCCGTGAAAAATGGGCACCCATCTATGCAAAAGATTCATTTTGGACCGGCATGTTGAGTAGCCAACGGATTGAGTCATCGCATTCTACCCTGAAGCATCATACAGAAAAGAAATACTCCTTGCATGAATTTGCCATCATCTTCAATCATTTTTTGGGAAGGCAAAGACATGATGAACTGAAAAAAAATCATCGTAACTGTGAGAAAAATCATTGTTGTAAGTAAAATACAACAATGATAAATGTATAATTGTAACAACTTTAGCATTTAAGTAATCATCAACAACAAATTCATCTTTATATCTTCCTGTAAATTCCAAGTTCTGCATATAAAACTGTGGGCACGTCAGTTTCTTACAAACGACGAAATATTATACACGGCCATCCTCGCTATGCCGAAAGTATAACGATTCTTAAATACTTTAACAAACACAAACTTGATCACAAACAAAGCTAAATAGGGACTATCCTGTCGATGTAATGGGTGTTGTGCACTTAATCCTTAATGCAATTATTTATATTAAATGACACTAAAGCACACTTGTTCGAACTTATGCATTCCATTCTACATAAATCCGAAGGCAAGCCCTTAACCGTTCTTCATCTTGTAGGGTTAAATCCCTCATTATGAGTTAAATAACTACAGTAACTACGGCAAGTATCCTAGATGTTCTATGAGTTACGAGCCCATACCCAGATAGTCTGGAAAGAAATCCCATGTCATGACATGATGCATCATGCAGACAACCTACGGACAATTCGCCTTCGTCATGGAACGATGACACTACGTATTCACCATACACCCCACAAGCGTCGCCACGGTTCTGATAAATCTGGAGATGTATCCACGTCATGACATGACGCATCATTCAGACAACCTGTGAATACTCTCAAACCGTAGATCTGAGGCCCTCATACTTGTGTTTTTCTCATACTTTCATCACATCTTCACTATAGTGTTGTCCTTATATTTTTAGTTTATTTTAGAAGAAAATCATCACAACCTAGAGCCAGCTTACCATAATGGACTTAAATCAAACAAAAGAGACAGTCAGCCCAATTAGCTACTTCTCGAGAGATGTTCATCCCACACTGGTTAGCTCTCAAATTCATTAATAAATACTGTCGGTCACTAGGGTCTCGCCTAGCCTCTAGATTTCAACAACTATCTCTTTTTAGAGATCAACAATATGTTACATTCGATCTGAAAATAATATTTCATTTCCTTTATTCACAATATCTTTCTCAAAGAAAACATTTCTTTATAATCTCATTCAATTCTACTTCTTTTATCAATTTAATCATTCATAACAACGTATACAATTCAAATATTCACTTAATTCATGTTAATAGTCATAAAATCTCATCGAGTAGAAATCTAATTTCATTCCAAATTGTTATCTCTCTTTAATTATACAAGAGTCACATTTTAATCGATAAAATCGAGTTCTTCAACGTTATTTAATGTAAAATTCTCTTTTAATTCTCACAAAATATATCAAAATATTGTAGAAATAATTTTTATAAAGTCTAAATAATTTTAGAAGAATAATAGATTTTTTCTCAATTTTTAAAATTCTAAATAAACCCATAAAAATTGAATTTATATAAAAAATATATATATAAAAACCCAAAACAAAAAGGCAGAGGGCTGGATTCGAACCCAGAGCCAAACCCCCGCCCATGAACAGTAACAGACCCAAATCGCACCCGAAGACCATTAGGTCATAGTGACTAACTGATATGATATTGCTCATTTACCTTATGTGTCGACTGTACTGTAATTTGAGAAAAAAATGATAATTCAATTAAATAGAGCCTCTAACAAGACTCAAACCCAGACCAAAGCCTCCGCTCATGAACACTAACATACCCAAAGCGGACCCGAAGACCAGTAGGTCTAGAGTGACTAACCGATATGAAAGGAGTTAAACTCTTTATATGCTGACTGTACTAAATTTGAGAAAAATCGAATTTCAAGAAAAACAGAGTTTCTTCAATTAGTTTGTACTCACTAAAATCTAAATCTTTTTCCAGAATGTGTTCTATCAAAATACAGTATAATATATTTATTTAAACTTTACAAAATTTTTATTTTTTGACGAAGTAACAAAATTTTGTCCAGAATTATAATAAGGAACTCATAGTGTCAATTTCCAAACAAAGTGTTGTCTCCCATCAAGACTCCTTTATAAAAAATTTATACTCACAATATATATATATATATATATATATATATATATATATATATATATATATATATATATATATATATATATATATATATATATATATATATATATTAATGAGGTTATTTCCACATTTCTCTATTATAATAGCATTTTAAAACTGTTTTCATACATATTACATTATTTAGACTATTGTAAAAACATTTTACCATGCATAATTTTTCATTCCAACAATAAAAATTTTTCTTTCTAATTCAACAAGAGTTCTAGCCATTTATATGATTCACAACATTATTTCAACACATCATAACACAATTAGATCAAGATTATGCAATCTAGAATTAACATACCAATCAATATTTAACAATTAAATTATATATTATCTAGCATGCAATCTACTCCTAAAATTAGAAAGGATTTTAGAAACACCCACCCAAGAAATATGTTTTCTTAGCAATTGAACTCCTAGAATGAAAAGCTCCTAGAAGCAAAAACTCCTTCAAAGGCTCCAAAGAAGCTCCACTTCGTCTCCTCAAAATTCGAGCACAAGGAAAAACACCCCACTCCATTTCGGCAAGCACATGGAGCACTTCATCTCATTTTGGTAGAGCAACAGGGAGGCATCTCCTTCTATTTTTCATATACATATATGTGTATATATATATATATATATATATCTACTTATATGTATATATATATGTGTATATAAGTAATATATGTGTGTAAAGGTGAGTAGGTGGAGAACAACAGTGGGGGTTTGCTGGATGATTTCGGCTGAGAAAGAAGTGAAGGAAGGGGGAAATGAGAGTGTGTGTTTTAGGGGGTATTAGTAGGATTTTTGAGTTGAATTTATAACTACTTTCCCACTAACACCTCCACCAATCCACTCATTGAATTCAAAAGCTATTTTTCCCTCCATCCCAAACACATGCCGGCCACCTTCTCATGCCCAAAACACGTGCACGTGCATCGCACTTGCACACACTTTATTCATACTCAGATATATATTTAATTTAAAATATATGTTATAATATATTGTAAATGTTTAAATAAAATTAATGTAGTTTAATTATAAATTAGATTCATCATGCACAAAATAAAATAAACACACACACTTCTGAAATTTGATTTTAAAAAGAAGGCAACTAACACGTGCATTGCAAACACGTGCGTCCCACGTAAAATAAATATTCAAGTACGAAAATAGATTTGATTGACGGAAAATATTTATAAATCATTGAAATACACATACGAAAAATATATTTAATATACACGTCCGATAATGTAATCAATACGTACATTGAAAATACGTGCACCGTACGTATAAAAGTATTGTAATCAAAATAGGGGGAAAATGAATTTCTATTTATAAAACGAATTAGAAAACTTCATTAAATAAATAATTGAAATACATAGAAAATATTACACGTAGCGGTGCAAAATACGTAATCGATACGTGCATCGATAACACGTATAAAGCACGTAAAAATACAAAAATCGGAATTTTATATTTGAGTTGACTCAAATAAGATAAAAATAAATTTGAGAATATGGGAATTGCATAAATAGTTAGAATCCAAAAATACGTAGTGAAACACGTTACGGATATCACCAGTAACGGTACAAAATATACGTGCATAACACACGAGGGCAAAATTGTCATTTTCAATTTTGCGGGGTGTTACACTCTCCCCTCCTTAGAACAGTTCTTTCCTCGGAACTCACTAGGATAAAAGTTGTATTTTGTACACACTAAAGAAAAATATCATTATTATATATAGAAAACTGCAAACATTAAGAAAATAAATGTAGTATAAAAATAAGCAATGTGGAAAAACATGAAAAACTCTATATAAGAAAATTATGAGTATCAAAATTTGTAAGAACGGAACAAGAAATCTAAGAAAATAGCATAAGAAAAGAAAAGTGACCATAAAAAATAGTACAGATTGAAAGAAGCTTCATACAAAAATAATGTTAGATAAAGTATTAGATGAAAAGAAAAAATAAATTAAGTCATTAATTGTGAAATAGTTGGAAAACAACGCAATACAGAGAAACATAGTCAATGAATAATTTATAAGTAGATTTAGTAATCAAAATTTATCAAACTAATAAGCGGTAGAAAATTGCAAACTGAATTGGTACTGTACATTACAAGATAAAAATTGAATTAGCAATTTTAAGAGAAAATGTCTGGAAAATACATGAGCATGAAATTTAGTTGAAAGTATAGATAATATATAATAATTTTGTATAAAAAGTTAACATCATAAAATATGTTGTAAAGTAGATACAATAATTATACATACGATTAAAAATTAAAAATATCGAATATTGGTTGACATATATCAAAATACTTTCGAATTGTCAAGTTGAGCAAGAAAACCAATATACAAAATTATATATGTACATAGGCATAAAAATCATAGGGTGAAACAACCAATATTATGATATGAAGATTATGAAAGATTTGTAGGAGTAGCACAAGACATCATAGTGGAAAAAAGTAATAACATATTATTGAAACAATGCAAAAGCTGATTGTATAGAAATAAATTATGAATCGTAAACAAAAGTATAAATAATAATAATAATATATATATATATATATATATATATATATATATATATATATATATATATATATATATATATATATATTGTTAGGTGAGTAGCCACCAAATCTAAGATAAGTTAATAGCAACATAAAATAAGATGAAGTGGTATGAAATGCTAACTCATGTAAAGATACAAAATACTAGGAAGAAGACGGCAAGATAGTTGAGATTAAGTAATAAATATGCAAGTAGGATAGAAACCAGTATAAATAATCAGGTAATTAATTTAAAGCTAGGTTGTAAAATATTATAAAATAGTAGCTAGTACAAAAATGGAATAGTGGTAAGTAAATATTATAGAAAACAAAGTTTACAAACATGAGATGTACAAACGTGTTATTCCCCGGTATCAACACATGTACATTCTAATGTAAGTGCCAACGTACGGCTTCACATCATCAAACACCATTTCAAACCTTCGCTCATTCCAATTTCCTACATAACCACGATGAAAATCCGTCCAATCATGATTTGGCATACGCCCCTGTACCTCTAATGGCGTGTAACTCAGTGTTGTAGTGGCGAACGTATAGGAACATTTCTACTTGAACCCAAATTGGCGAAGGACTCTATCCGGCCAATGATTCTCAACTATACCAAAGTTGATGAGTGCTGCCAGCGTCAACCACAGCTGTGAAATAGCCGTACACGCTGGTGGTGGTCTTTCCACGCGCTCGGGGGTATAGCGGCTCCCAAATTACCAATTCATCTCAGGATTTGGTCGAGCTCGTCTCTATAGTATGTTAGAACTCCTTTAGGGTTGTCTTTGTAGGCTTCGTCTACTAGCCTAATACACACCTAAAGGTGGTTGCATCTCAATGATAGGTGCAAGGGGCCTCCCAACCCTTTGTGGGTCTAGTAATACGGGGATGAACCACGTGTATACGTTTCCCATGCCCAAATCTGAAGCATGACCATCAGCCCGGTCATCTCAACTCCATCGAGAGCAACTGCACACAATGTCCTGTACAGAGTGGATAATGTGCAACTTTTCCAACTATACCTGCTAGCTAAGCTTAGGTCGGCGAGCAATCGTAGATACATAAGCAGGACGGTATCTCCGGAGGAGTTAGGCATGAGAACACCTCCAAGCACGGTTCAAAAGTATGCCCTACTGTAGTATTCACGCCGCAGTCACTAGAAGCATCGGTCAATTTCCCCTAAAAATTTTCCTTCAACCATATTAGTCGGATTGATTGTCCGACAAAAATTTCAGTATCATCCTCCTCATCCTTCTCAAACTCTGTACCGAGGAGTTCATTACACAACTGTATTTTATCAAAATGCATATTTCCCGTCACAACCATCCCATCTATTAGACGACTGGAAATCATAGTGATATCTTGCAAGGTCAACGTCATCTCCCCCATCGGTAGATGAAAACTGTGTGTTGACCTCCATCACTCGATGAGAATGCAAGTAGTGCACGGTCTAGTTTCACCTTACCCATCAAACCAACTCCGAAAAAATTGGCTTCTACAAGGTATTCATGGGTACGCGGGTGCATCGTCAAAGTCTCGTGCGTACGGAAGTTACAATTCTGCGTCGTCCCTCGCCACACTTCTTCGGATCTGTGGTGGTCTTGCAAAGTGAGTATTTCTTTATGAAAAGTTCCTGGGCTGCGATCTTCACCCGAAGACGACGCACCAACCTACACCAACGTAGCAGCAAATTTTAATATTGTAAATAAAATATTTTGTATCCAAAATTCACAAAGAAAAATTATAATACACTTACTTCTATAGTAGGATCGTCCCTACCACTACCAGGACGGCTTCGGGTTCTCCTCGTTCTAACCATTGCAGTCGAAAAAAAATATAACAATTTGTCAGTACACCATTCATAAAGTATATTTTTTGTTGTTGTTTGATATACGTGAGAAAACCGCACAAACGATATCGAAAAATACGAAACTTTACGAGTAAGGTCGAACTCACCACACAACTTCTAGAGCAACTTGTAGAAGTGAGTTTGGACTCACAGTTTGCAAGATACGACAATGTATCGCTTCATTTCAAATTAGAAACAAATAGAGCGATACACAGCCGTATATTGTAAACCGTGAGTCGAAACTCGCATCTACAAGTTGTGTTGACTTGAGTTTGCTGACCCCCACCTGCTCGCAAAATTTCATATTTTTTGGATGTCGTTAATGCAATTTTCTATTGGAAAATCACTTAGAAAATATAAAAGTATTATTGTTGTTGTTATTTGATTTACGGTAGAAAACCGCACAAACGAGATCGAAAAAATCCGAAACTTTGCAAGTAAGTCAGACTCGCCATACACAAGCCAACGCAACTTGTAGAAGCGAATTCTTACCCACGGTTTGCAAGATCTGGCCGTGTATTGCTTTCACTCTTGAAAAAAAAGCGGATAGCGATACATTGGCGTATCTCGCAAACCGTAGGTCGGAGCTCGCAATTACAAGTTGCGTTGACTTGTGAGTGGTTAGCCCGACCTAATCTCACAAATACGTATTTTTTGGACTTTGTTTGAGCGATTTTCTAGTGAGACCGTACTCAAAACGTTTCGACGTATATAGTAGTCTTTTTATATACGCAAGAAAACAACACAAACAAGATGCAAAAATTTCTAAATTTGGCCATTACATCTGGCACACCAAACACAAGACAACGCACACTTGTAGGTGTGAGTTCGGACTCTCGGTTTGTAATATACGACCGTGTATCGCTTTATTTTGGTTTTATTGAATAAAAGCGATACACTGACGTATTTGCAAATCATGAGTCGAAAATCACTTCTACAAATTGCGTTGCCTTGTGTGTGGTGAGTCCGACCTACTCATCAAATTTCGGAATTTTTGGATCGCGTGTGTTTGCTTTTCCTAAATTTTACAACTACAACTAATACTACATTTACAAAAATGTCAAAAAATGTATACAACACACATGATAAAAAAATTGTTCACTCTCCAATTTTTTTTTGATGAATCGGATAGAGTCTTACGACTCCAGCCATACCAAAAAATTATATAAATGAAAAACAGTACAATCAGAGTTTTACAAGCCGTAAAACCAGCCAGAACCAACAAGGAGACATCGAAGAAAGAAAGACATAAAGACAAGCAAGCAAATGCAAACGAAACAAAGACACAGTCGATGTCGCCCAAGACAGCGGGAGGGACAGAGACACCAGCCGCGAGGATGCGGAGCGCTCTCTCGGTCAACACCACCAACCAGGGGGCGACCCGGTGAGCCAAGAGCGTTCAACCTCCTCCAGGATTCCTGGACTAATGATGCGTGCTGGGTCGGTCAGACACAGCAGCCACAGGAGACCGAAAATAAAGGCTCTCACCGCACCACAGTCTGAACGAAATGAACGCTCCGAAACCTGGCAACTACAGATCGCCAAGAGATTCTAGGGGGAGATAGCCACAACGCCCGAGATGGCACAAAAACTCTGGCTCAAACAATGGACAAACACCCCCCCCCCCAACAGTTCAACAACTTCCTACAATCACAAAAGTTCGCACCGGAGCGGTACCAAGACTATAGAGATAGCTGAGAGCATACAGGAAACAACCAGAAAAATTAACAAACTAGATGATGGAAAACTCTAAAAGAAACACCATATAATTAGATTAGCAAAGAGACAATCTCCGCCATGGCCAGTACACAGAGCGGTGCTCCGAAAATGGCCGCCGTTGAGCATAACATAGAGTTTAAATAGGATACGCAAGGCAAATACCACATAGCCAACAGAAACATAGTAACTAGCTCCATTATAATGAACTATAAAGCCATTGGCCCATACAACCACAGCTTCAAATTCATCCAGGAAAACAGGCAAGGATCGCCAGCCCAGAAAATACAGGGGAACCATCTAAAGAAGAGTACCTCACTAAAACAAGGCCCTAAGCTAAGAGCCAAACCTGAATAACAGGAGCAAGTCAACAAAAGGACTTATAAACAGAGAGAGAAAAGAAATAGTAATCACTGCTTAACATGCACGGCAGGCACAAAGCCAAGCCAAAAAGTATACTAAGAAGTATCTTTCAAAAGAGAGATTGCAGAACCAGCCTCAACCCTGCGAAAAAAGTCGAAGACAATAGTTAATCGCCGCAACAAAGAAAATTATAAAGCATTAAGATTGCGGAGGCAAAGTAAAGAGTCGTCTAGTCTACGACTGCAAAGAGAATCTCTCGCTTTGATTTTTAACGTCGAAGACCAGAAGTTAAACAGAAATAAAAAATCCTCAATTAATGGAAAGATAGGAGAAGCGCAGTGTCTGAACAACCTCTTATTCCTTTCCAACCACGTGATCCAAATGATAATTTAAACTGAAAGGTACCACGATCTGCAGTATTTAATATTCGTTGGAAGAATAGACCAACCCGAGGATAAATTGGAAGGGATCGAAGGGATTTCCTATGCTAGACAGCTAATTTTCCACAGAGAGCTAATGAAATCGCATCTAACAAACAGGTGATTTATGTCCTCAAAATGATCGGAGCACAGGGGACATAACTGTCCCCATGCTTGATTCCTTTTATTGAGAATGTCCACGGTGAGCAGCTTGTTGTTGAGGGCGAGCCAGGAGGTGATTTTAACCTTAAGAGAGGCACAGGAACTCAATATGAAATCAGCAAAGGGGGAGTGGATGCCTCGAAAGTTAAGAAAGTTATAAAAAGATTTAACAGAGAAGATCCCTGCCGAATTCCATCGCCAGGAGAAATCTTCTTTCGGGAGCCAGAAGAAATTATTAAGGGAGGAGGAGGTCATTAAGAGCGGAGGTTAGATGAGTAGGAAGATCGTCCGAGAAAGGAATTATCCAATGTCTTTGCGAGTTAACTAGGGTGAACGATTATGCCACCGAGGCTACGAGATTGGAGGCCAGTCAGAACAAAGACGGGTAAGCGGAGGCGAGTTTGGAGTTACCAATCTAGAGATCAGTCCAGAATTTGGTCTTGGATCCGTCAAAACAGTCATGGAAGATACCACATTGGAATGTTGCGGCCGCTTTCCAAACTCCTTTCCAGAATGGGGAAGCGTTGCGATGAATAGTGGGAGGAAATTCCCACCAATGGTGAGAATAGAAACAATTGACCTTGATACTTTGGATCCAAGGTAAGAGATCGAATTTTGAAAATCTCCATAGCCATTTACCCAACAAGGCGATGTTATGGTTCCTGAGGTTTAAAACCCCAAGACCCCATCTGCTTTGGATGTGCAGACTAATGTCCAGTTGCTAAGGTGAGTACCCGGCTTGAAATTGGCGGACCCTGTCCAGAAAAAATTACTTTTGATTTGGTCAATCCTCTTGATGACCCAAGAGGAGACATAATAGAACGACATCATATAAAGGGGGATAGAGGAGAGGACCGAGTTAATAAGGATTAGTCTACCACCACGGGAGAGGAGTTTCCCAGCCCAAATGTTGAGTCTGGATTCAATTTTATCCACCATGGGCGACCAATCAGATTTTTTCAGTTTACCCCATCGTAGGGGGATCCCCAAATACGTGATGGGAAAAGAAACAATAAGACATTTAAAGAAATTGGAGATCTCGATCTTGCGATTAGGAGAACCTCCCAGCCATAGGACCGAAGATTTTTAAAAATTAATCGAAAGCCCCGAAGCTAGTTCAAAACAGTAAAGCAAAAGTTTTAGGTTATGAAGAGAGTGAGAGTTTGGTTTGGCAAAAATTATAGTGTCACCAGCATATTGTAGATTGAGCGCACCGTTGAAAAAGTGCGAATCACCTAGACCTTCAATGATGCATTTCCCATGCATTGCGAAGAAGCTTACTAAATACATCTGCAACCAGGGAAAATAAAAGGGAAGATAGCGGGTCCCCTTGGCAGAAGCCACATTTAATTCTAAATTTGTGGCCTTCAGAACCATTGATGATAATAGAGGAAGTGCCTGAGTAGAGGCTGGATTTAATCCAAGCAATCCATTTGGGACCGAAGCCCCGATTAATAAGCAATTCTAATAAGAAATCCCAGCTGATGTTGTCGTAAGCTTTTTGAAAATCGAGTTTGGGCAAGATCCCTTCGGAATTAGAATTGTGACAATGAAAGAGAACCTCTTGAGCCGATGCCACACTATTAAGGATAAAGTGGTCCTTGATGAAACCCGATTTGGCAAGGTCAATGAGGGGAGAAATAATCGCACTGAGCATTGCAGAAAGAACTTTCATAATAATTTTAAAGAAGTGTTGATCAGACTAATAGGCCTAAAGTTCGTCAGCGAGTGCGCTCCCGCTATTTTGGGGATGAGCACAATGTGCGCATAATTGATACGGTCGAAAGAGAATGAGCCTTGATGAAGTTTCTCAAACATACAGAAACGATCATTTTTAAGCCAGTGCCAGAATCTTTGGAAAAAGAAAGCCGGGAAACCATCCGGCCCTGGCACTAAATCGCCTTTTAAAGCGAAAACAACCGATTTTATCTCTTCCAAGGAGAAAAGGGCTTTGAGAGAAGAAAGATCCTGTGACTGAGAACCGTAAAGGTGGCTCCAATCAAGGCTAATAGAGCGCTGTTTGTACGAACCAATAAGGTTTTTATAGAGAGAAAGGAAGGCATGATGGATCTCGGGATCAGAGTTAAGATCGACCCCATTGTCAATGATTGAGGAGATCCGATTACAGCGTTGCCTGTGCGATGCGAAATTATGAAAGAAAGCAGTGTTGCCGTCACCTTCCTTCAACCATCTAATTCTGGCTCTTTGAGCCCATTTGATGTGGTCCTGATGAAGGATGTCGACATAATCTCGCTTACATGATAGCCGCTCGGAACGAAGGGAACCTGACAAAGGACCCTGCTCCTCCAGCTTATCAATGGAATCTATGGACGCTAAAAGAAAATTTTTAAGGAAGGTGGTGTTGTTTTATCTTTCGTGGTGCCAGATCTTGCAGCCAAATTTTATAGCGTGAAGTTTGAGAAGGATACTACCCAGACCAGTAGAACCGGTCACTGAGGCTAAACATTCCACTATAAGATTAACAAAAAGTTGGTCTTGTAATCAAAAATTTTCAAACCGAAATTTGTGATGGTGAGAGAAAGGGAAGTTAGAATAGAGAGCGATGGGAATGTGGTCTGAGGAGGGATTGGGTAAAGCCTTGCAGAAAGTGTTGTGAAACTGGGAAATCTAGTTTTGGGAAACAAGGAAATGGTTGAGTTTGGCCATCGTCGGGGGTTGACGAAGGTTAGACCAGGTGAAAGATCTACCATTCAGCTGAAGGTTGGTTAACTGTAGTGCACGGATGCAATCGTTAAAGTTGCGGGAATGAAAATTAGAGGAAGAAGGGTTCGACCTTTCAAAGGCGAACCTGGTGACGTTAAAGTCCCCACAGAAAAAACAAAGTCCGTTAGTGTAACTGTGAAGCAATTGGAATTCGTTCTAAAATAGCGGGTGCCTATCTGAAGAGGAGGGACCATAAATCGAAATAACCGAGAGGGTGGAGTTGAGGGCCATCCAATGTAATTGAACGATAAGGAAAAAGTTAAGTCGTCGAACCGAAATAAGAGAGAAAACAGACTCTTTGTAACCAAAAAGGATACCTCCCCTAGATCCTATCGCGTCTAAAGAGATCCATTTAGAGATAATAGATCCTCCAATAGTGCGAAGGTTAATAGGGGAAGGTGAATCGATCTTTGATTCTTAAATAGAAATAAGGTCACAGTGGGAGGAAGTTATCAACTGATAAATCGCCCTCTGTTTAACGGGGCAATTGAGACCCCAGATGTTCCAAGAAATACTAATCATTAAGAAGTTGATGCTCCCGAACTCTGTTACGTTCCTTCTGCCTAATGGAATAAAGCACGGGCGAATTATCCGGCTCTAGCAAAAAACCCATATCCTGGGCGAGAGAAGCCAGATCTTTATCTGATAATGAATCAAACTGAGGTAAAAAAATAGAACCTAATAATTTTTGCTGAGAATGGGATTGTGGATGGGTAGGATTAAAGCCAGAAAGGTCCATAACCTGCGGCAATGATCCGAGGGCTGGAGCTGCATAAGCAAGCTCATATTTTCTAGCCTTAATACGTGCGCTGGATCAGATGATACGATTCGGTCGCTTACCGACCGACGAATGCCAAAAAGAAGGACACCTTTCCTCCTTAAGAGGAGAGTATGGATGTGGCGTATCGATAGAGTCAATAGGTGAAAATAGAGGATAAGAAAAAGGAGATCTCGAAGGGAAAGGGGGAGCTGATGCAGCCCGAGAAAGCGCTACAGATTTTTGAATGGCTGTAGAGAAATCACTGGTAGTCAACACCTCCGGTATACCCCCAACCAATGCCACCAGGTCGGGGGATAATCAAGTGTAGTTCGTAGAACCGAGGAAGGGGGAGAGAGAGTTCCGGAGAGGGTGAAATGAAAAAGAGCTAGGATACAAGGTAAACTGAAACTGGAGAGCAGCGGCATATAAAACAAATTGATGTGAAATAACTGAGATAAGGGAAGGGGATACCTATTTGATAGAATGTTCAAGATTCAACTTCGATTCCTCTTCAAGAAGCAAGTTGTCCTGATCAATCCATCCTTCTTCTTTTGTGGATTGAGACTTCTTGACTTTGATGGGGGGAAGAACCGGTGTCGACTCGCTAATGGTGGGAAAGTGAGCTTGCTTCTGGAGTTTATCCCAATCAGATGCGAAATGAGGGTTGACCTCCCAGGCCGGCCATGGCGAGATAGGATGATCGAGTGACTTGGAAGGGGGAAGCGAGGATGAGGCGGGAAGTGCTGGGGGATCCCTCTCTAAGGAAGAGACCTTAGGAGGCCCTGAGGGAGGAGGAAGGGGAGGTAGGATAGCCAGAGATAAAGAAACATGAGCCCTCTGTGTACACTCTCCAAATTGTAGAAAAACTACGCATAATACAAAAGTTGTACACTAAAGAATATTGAAAAAAATTCAATAAATTATCAAAGTTGATTCTACTAAATTGTGAAAAAGTGAATACCTTTCACAATGTGGATATTCGGGAAGGAGATTTTCTGCCGATAAGAGCCACTACTGTAGACGAAGTAGTTGTAAACTCTAGGGTTTTGAAAAATTCGGCTAGGGTTTGGGTGATTTGGGATTTCGGCTAGGGTTAGGGTTTGGGGTATTTGGGAGAGGGAGAGAGAGATAGAGAGGCTTCGAGAAGAGGGGGAGATTGAGAAAAGGAGGTTGATAACAGTAGAGGAGGTGTTGGGTTTGGGTATTGCGAGCGCCAAATCGAGAGAGAGAGAGAGAGAGAGAGAGAGAGAGAGAGAGAGAGACAGAGAGACAGAGTTGGCTACGAAGTCAGGGAGAGAGGGATCTGAGTATGTACAAGTGTTTGGAAAAATATTTGTACATACCTAAGCCGTTGTTGGGAACAACGGCTTAGGTTGAATTTATTTTTAAAAAACCAACCTAGGCCGTTATTCTCAACAATGGCCTAAGTGTATTTTTTCATAAAAAAATACTTCATGCCAAATAATGCTAAGTCTGAAGCATTATTTGGCGTGAAGTATCCAAATTGCCCCTCCTCAACTCACCCTATTCCGCTCCATCAACGCGGAAGCGATCTGAGCCGTTGATCACGATCAAGAGCGATCCAACGGCTCAGATCGCTATTTTCACACCCGGTTGAAAACGAAACAACCGGTTGAAAATCGCTATATATATATATATATATATATATATATATATATATATATATATATATATATATATATATATAAGTTTTGTATGTATATATATATATGAGCAATGCTCGGTTGTTTCGTTTTCAACTGGGTGTGAAAACAACGAGCTATATAAAGCTTATATATATATAGATCGTTGTTTTCACACCCGGTTGAAAACGAAACAATCGAGCATTACTCATATATATATATATATATATATATATATATATATATATATATATATATATATATATATATATATATATAAAAGCTTTGTAAGTATATATATAAGCTTTGCTCCATTGCAACTGGGCCTATTTTCACAGACTCGTTGCAAACCTCAATCTCAGTCATTGGAACAACTGCATCTTCATCCAATGGCTCAGATCGAGCCCACTCAAACCCCCTCCCCCCCCCCCCCCCCCCCCCCTCTCTCACTTAAGCACTTAGGAGGTATTTTCAGGTTTTCGTCCCATTATACCTCTTCATTCCTTACTCACTCTCTCAAACTCTCTCCCTCTTCTCTCTTCTGGATCTCTCTCTCCTGACCGAAATCCAAAACCCCAACTCCTATCTCTATCTCGCTTCTCTCTCCTCCTCCCCCCTCCTCCCCCAATCCAACAGCCCAAGCCTCATACTCTCTATCTCTCTCTCTCCATTGATGCCTCTCTCCACTCCCAACTAAAACCCAACAACTTGACATCTGTTGATGATGTTTTTTTTGTTGTTGAACTTTTTAACTTTGGCCGTTGTTTAAAACAACATCTTAAGACTAAGTAAAATTTGAGCAAAAAAATCTTGCTCTTTGAAATCATTGTCTCAACAACGACTTTTTATAACCTAGGTCGTTGTTTGAAATAATGACTTAAGACTAAGAAAAATTTGAACCAACAACTCGTGCTTTCTGAAGCTGTTTTCTTAAACACCGACTTCTTATAACCTAGGTCGTTGTTTGAAACAACAACTTAAGGCTAAACGAAATTTGAGCCAATTGAAGTCATTTGTTTCAATTAACAATTTTTTATAACCTAAGTCGTTGTTTTGAAACATAAGCTTAAAGGTAAGCAAAATTTGAGCCAATTGAAGCTATTGTTTCAAACAAGACTTCTTATAACCTAGGTGTTGTTTGAAACAGAGGCTTAAGGCAAAATAAATTTGAGCCAAAAACTTGCCCTTTTTTTTAGGTTGTTTGGCGGGGGGGGGGGGGGGGGTGTTTATGAAGAGCATAAAGAAATATATTTTTGCATTTTTTACATTTTCAAAATGTGATGACATCTTAATTTATCAATTTTCAGTTAATACTCTCTTCATTATACTTATCACAGTCTGCAATAACGGGTGCTGGAGTTACTTTAAGTCGTTATCTCCAAAAATCAGATTCTTTCGGTTGAATGATTTAAACGGAGACTTGACCCTACAACAAGCAAGCCTAACCCAAACCCTACCCTCCAACCCTAACCTTAACCCTACCATCTAACCCTAACCCTAACCCCTACCCTACCCTTTCGGTAACCCTAAACCCTAACACTACAACTACATAAGTCCAATATCAATAAAAAACCTTGCCTTCTTCGCTTACACTTTGTAAAAAAATCAACATCGAATTAAATAATAATTTTGAATAACTTATTGTTAGAAAATCTACGGTGTGCAGATTAAGATGAGTAGTTCAGAATTTTTCATAGGGGCACTACTCCGTGAGTGCACACCAAAGGATATATTGTCTAACAATAAGAATTAAATAATATATATATATATATATATATATATATATATATATATATATACACTAGATTTGCCCGTGGGCACATGCCTACGGCACGTCTTTGGAACGATACAGCATATGAAAGGCTTGTAAACAGTAAAACAACAATTATGTAGCGCAAGTTTGAATAATAAAACAATAATTAGTTGTAAATAAAAGTCCATGTTTCCATTAGTATATGTTGAAAAATAATTATAAATGAGGGGTGTAAAATTCAACTTCTTAGAACTGTTGATGAAATTTAACTGTTGATGAGATATTTGCTATTTTGAATGTAACATGAGCAATAAAAAATGTATAATAAATCTGAAAATTTAACCCTAAAGTCTGAAAATTAAATTTTTTGAGTAAAAAGAGAGATAATGAGAGAGAGAGAGAAAGAAATAAATAAATAAAAGAGTTGTTTTGGTGGATTTGAATTTGAGTTTTGGAGGGAAACTTTTGGGCGGGAAAATATTGAATGAGAGCTCTTTTGTGTCTTATATATATATATTAGGTTTGCCTGTTGACACGTGCCTACGGAACGTCTTCGGAACGGTGCACCTTGTTTGATCTTATAAAATAGTTTTGGAGATCCAGCAAATTAATTGAAGTAGCAAACATATTATATGAGAAATTTTTGGGAGTGCAGCAAAAAAACATATTATATGATTTTTTTGATTTTTTTAAATTATTTTTTAAAGTTTTTTAATTTTTAATTTTAATAAAATTTTTTAAAATTTTTATTTTCTTAATTTTTTGAATAGAAGAGGGAGGGAGAGAGAGAGAAAAATAAATAAATAAATAAATGTAGGAGTTCTTTTGGGTGGGGATTTGAATTTGAGTTTTTGGGGGAAGCTTTTGCCGCGGGGGGGGGGGATATGTTTTATGAGGTTAGATCTGTACCTTTGATTTTTGGGGAGATTGATGGAGAGCCGCTTGATAGCTTTCTTTGTAATTTATTATATATATATATATATATATATATATATATATATATAGGCTACCTTTCTCTATTCTCTCTTCCATGTATACATTATTTTCGTTGGTCCTTATATGTTTTGCATATTGACTAAATATTCTTTTAATAATTTTTATTATATTTTATACAGTTTTTATTTTATTCTCCATGTGTATTTTATTTAATATATTTTGATGTTCGAATTCATATCCGATATAATCTTTTTGAGTTTTTCTATGATGCAAACTCTTAACTATCTTAACTACTTTTAGACAGCCCCTATAAAAGTGGAGTTAATTTCTATTTTCTTTCAAATCAGGTTAGTTTCGGTATTATCTTGTTAAACAAACCAATAAATAGGGACCACTACTCTGTTGGTTTTCTCTTTGTTGGAAAATTATTCTTATGATCAAAATTATATATGATGTAATGTAGGGAGTAAAACTAACTATTGTATCATCTCAAATAATGTGTTGGAAATTGAGATATCTTATAATCAATAGTTTTGAATTCCTTGATTTGGATTACTAAGTTATTGATTAAATAAAAAAAAATACCAAATTTTAATGACACATTGTAAAATTTCAACATTTCAACATTAAATTTAGATTGCAAAGATGACCAATTGTGCGTGGTATATATTGTAGTGCAATTGGATTTTCCAACAGATTTGTTTCAAATAGACATTAATGAATACAAGTAACAGAGAATCTCAGGTCAGTATATCTAATTCAGCAAAACAGATTTTCGATATTTTGAAAGAAAGTGTACGTTACTGGTGGCTCTTGATGCCACATATTTGATATTCCTTTCCTTGACAAGATTCGGAGTGGTACACCGTATCAACTCATAGTTCTTACTATCGATTTTCCTTACTTTTACTTTAAAAATATGTGTGTTTTTTAATCATAATTAATTTGGAGTGACCGGCTACTTGAAATGCATCCTACATAGATTTTCCTGACCTATTTTGGATTCTGAAGTATTTGTATTGAAGAAGAGATGTGAGAGAGAAATTAGGGAGAGAATATTTCAAATGGCGTAAATATCCATTTTTTTAAAATAACTTTTTATCATCTATTAAAATAAATATTACAAATCGTACCAACGTGAGCAAATATATGATGGTTACAAAAAATATTAAGAAGTTCCGTTACGTTCTAAAAAAATCCAATTTTATTCTACCGACCTATGTTCGTATGTGACCTATGTTCGTATCTGTTTGTATAGTTCATATCCGATTATAATAACCGGTCCGAAAGCACCCCAAAGTGCGTCACCTCCCTATTTTAAAAATAAAATAATAACCACCGTTGATGTATTTGACAAAACGACCGTGCCCTCTCTTCCAAGATATTTATTACATATATATAGAGGGGGAGAGAAGATACATATTTCATGAACTAAAAAGTCAAGAGAGGGAAAGAGAGAACAGAGAGAAAATGGAGCTCATCTTCACAAACTTGCGTTTCCTTATGATACTGTGTCTGCTGCTCTCAGGTATTCATTTGAAGTCATTATAGTGATTGAATTCTTGTGGGCTTCATTTCATGCATTCATTCATCATTTCATCTTTGTTCTCTCTTTCTGAACAGAGTACGTTTTCTTCCTTTTCCTGCTATTTTCTTTCGATCGGTAAAAGGGAATGGGTTTGCTTAGTACGTACTCGAATGAGCAAGAAAAAACAGTCATTTAGCATTAAATTCTAAATTAATTAGTATAACCTTTTATACAATTTTCAATGAACAAGGTGAATTCTGCAAGACTTTAGAGTATTGCTACATCCACTATCAATTTCACTATATTTCTCTTCAACACCTTAGTTGGCATACTCCACTAGGCAGGAACAGATAGAGTAGGTGGGAATTCATAATTTCCGAAATTTTTTTTTGACGAACATGTTTTGACTAATTAATTCAGAATTTAATGTTATGAATGTTTATTTTTTATGAACTTGTTTACTTCATTTTATCAAAAAAAAAAAAACTTGTTTACTTCAACTATTTTACTTAGTGCCTGCTATATTCATTGTCTTTGTGCACTACTTTTAATCTAACACTACGTTGTAATCGATCTTCACTTTGAATTCTGTTACGAAATATGTAGATTGTGCTCCGGAGTAAAAGAGTGCACAACATCATTAGCCATTTAGCTAGGAGAGGGACTAGTTAGGATTGTAGGCTTAGCTTTGTAATTGTTCTCTGCTGTTTCGTTCTAGAAACGGATTGATGTATCATTATTGTACTACTTGTTTCGTTAATGTTTTATTAATGAAGTGGTGATGAGGTTACCTTTTTCTCAAAAAAAAAAAAAAAAAACATCATTAGCCATTTAGCCTTTTTTACTTTGCATATTCTATTTGGGTGGGGGAAATGATTAATGAAAAAATAGATACATGCTAAGAAGGAAAAAGGTAAGATGCTGTTTTTTGAGGACAGAGCTAGGCTGGTGGTATGGTTGGATGTTGATGTTAAATCTGCTCCTTCTCCACCTTTTTTCTCTTTTCTATGATTCGTCCTCCATATCTTCTCTTGTTAGTTAGGCACACACATTATTTCTCATTGACTCAAAAAGTCATTTATTTCTTATTCATATTTTGGCATCTAATAATGAATTTGTTATTACACCTAATAAAGATATGTTGGATTGATACCTTCATTCCCCCTTTTCTATTTGAGGTAAAAATTTTGTGAATAATATCGAAAATATGAGGTAAATATCAATAGTTTAAAGACAAATTTATTGCAATTCTTTTTATAATTCTTCGAAGATTGAAGGTTTAGTTTTGAAGGTACTCATTATGGTGTTAATGTTTCTTTATGGAGTAAAAAAGAATGATACATAGTTTCTATTGAAAGTAATATGAATGATGTTAATGTTTCTATATATGAATTCACAAAAAAAATAGTCTAGCATATGAAAGCATGTGAACATAAAGCTCAAAAGGAATTTCCTGTAGTAGTCAATGTACGCTGCATTGCACTTGCACATAAATCTAGCTAATTTGACAGAGCATCTTGCCTTCCACAGGTCAAGCTCCGTTCCGATCACTCGCTCTCAATGTCGGGGTCAACTACGGCCAGATTGCCAACGACCTCCCGCCCCCCATCCAAGTTGCCAGCCTCCTCCAATCCATCGGCATTTCCCGAGTCAAGCTCTACGACTACAACACCAGCATCCTCACTGCCTTCGCTAACTCCAACATTGAGATCACCATCGGGATACCCAATGGCGAGCTCGTGAACATGACAAATCCTAGCGATGCCCAATCATGGGTCAAGCAAAATGTCCAACCATTCCTCCCCCAAACCAAAATCACTAGCATACTTGTCGGAAACGAAGTCTTTGCAGCAGGACCCGACGCCAACCTTCTACCAGCAATGAAATCAATGTATCAAGCCCTCCAGACCGTAGGACTTTCAGACCAAGTCAAAATCACGACCGCTCATGCCCTGAATGTTTTAGGGAGCTCCTTCCCGCCATCACAGGGTTCGTTTAGCCAGAACCTTGCAAGTTACATCCAGCCAATGCTCGACTTTCTTTCCCAAATCAATTCCCCTTTGCTTGTAAATGCATATCCCTTTTTTGCTTACACAGCGAGCCCAGGGTCAATTTCGTTGCCTTATGTCCTCTTTGAGCGTAATGCAGGTGTTGTTGATCCTGTCACAAACTTGACCTATGATAATATGTTGTATGCTCAGATCGATGCAGTGTATACTGCGATGAAGGCAATGGGTCATACGAATATTCCAGTGCAGATTTCGGAAACAGGGTGGCCATCAAAAGGGGATTCAAATGAGCTTGGAGCGACGGTGGAAAATGCTGGCTCATATAATAGAAATTTGATGCAGAGGATTGCGATGAATCAGGGGACCCCAATGAGGCCTGATGTGCCTGTGGATGTGCATGTGTTTGCTCTGTTTAACGAGGATTTGAAGCCCGGGCCGACTTCAGAGAGGAATTATGGGCTGTTCTATCCTGATAAAAGTCCAGTTTACGATCTTGGGTTGCAAGGAGATGGAGGGGTGCAAGGAGACGGAGGAATCACTACTTACTATTCAGGGTCGCCTTCGTCTAAGCTGATGATGGTAAGAGCATTACATCAATCTACGCATCATGTCATTTGTGTATAAGACTGAATCATCTGCTAAATTATCTGCCGTCCATAAGAAAAATCCAATTTCAAAGGAAAACTAGACGCAACAAAAAGATCCATCTCTCGCTTTCTATTCTTGTATTTAGTGATTAGTTGACATTGTTTACATTCTTACCAAAATATATTCTCAATAATTTGTTTTCTCTTTTGCCTTCTCTTTCGCAGATAGGGACTACTGTAGCTGTCCTGATTTGGACTATGGCATTCGTAGTCTAAGCTTGTCTAACAGGAGTTCATAGACAAGCTAATTCCATTCAGGAATTTGAGCTTTGCAACCGAAACACGGCAGGGTAGAACGAGGTATTTTTTATTTTATTTTATTTTATTTTATCTTATTCGGCGAGGGGTTGTAAAAGGCCAATGAGCTGAGCAACTTTATATATGAATCCGAAATAGTTCAGTTGAGTTTTAATTTGTTTAGAGAGTTTTTCTCATGTAATTGTTTCTTTTGATTGTGCAGTGCAGGTCTGTCTTTGTACTCATGGATCATTCTGAGGGGATGGCTACTGCTAGTAGAGAAAGAGGGCATCTTCTATTTGGAAATTATTTTTCTTGCAGTATAGAAATTAATACTAGAAAGACAGTTCTAGGATTGATTGAATTTTTGTTAGGTATATGAAAAGGGAAAGTATTGGATTATTATTTCTTATGTTTTTTACAATGCAGTTGATTACATATATATATCCGTATATGGTTAAACCAATACTCAATTATTCTAGTAGTATATGTTTTTCAGATTTTTAGGTTAAAATATTTGAATTGAAAATTCTTTTATCGATCAATAATAAGATTGAAGATGTCTGCTTGGTTGATTGGATTGCATGATTACTTCTTGTTATGTCATCAAGTCATTGATGTAGAATTTAAGTTCAAGTTATGTTCAACTAGCAATTTGTACCTGTGTGATGCATATGTTTTCTTCCCCTTAAACTGTTGGCTGTTTCTTTTCAAAACCAAGATTCCCTTCCTTACTTTTAGTCCCACATCGGTGGGAATGTTTGCCATGTGTGTGGCTATAATACAAACCATCATTTACCCCATTGTAGACTTGTGTGGTGTGGAGAGGACCCATGGGCCACACGCGCGCGCCGCTGTGGCACGGCGCGGCGCGGCGCGTAGTGGGCACGGGTGTGCGGCCCTCATCTGCAGACCCGAATGCCGATCCGAATTGCTCTTCGGGTTCGGGTTGAGATCCAAAACTTCTTTTGCTATTTGTTTTTTTTTATCTTTTGACTATTTCCTTCTAAACGTTGGATTAGTTCTCCAGATCCGAAAATCTGGCTACCTTCTCTCCACACGTTCCGCTCAACGTTCACACGTTCTTCTCTCTATATAACCCGATCTTCCCTTCCTTTTACAACGACTGAAAAAACTTTATTCCAAGAAACTGAAATCTTACTCTGGTTCGCTTCCTCTCTGGCTTCGCGAGTTCGCTTCCTCTCTGGCTTCGCTGCTTCCACTCTTTGTTTCGTTCCCATTCTGGGCAAGGACAACAAGTTCGGGTCGATCTCTCGACGTTGTGTTGCGACAGCGAGACGCCGGTGATACCGGGGATTTTACCACTAGGAGCATCTGCGAAGAGTCTGCACATAAGACCGCGAATCAACTCTTAGGACAGTGCATTTCGCGCGATTTCCCCATAGGCCGGTACCTCCGTTTTAAATTTATTTTGTTTCTTATATACAGTTGTGAAAGAAATCAAGGATTGGAGACAATTTTTACCAACAATCTAAGAGTTGAGCCGTATTGTTAATCTGATTAGTTTAGCTTATATTGTTAATTAAGAACAGCCGTATCGTTAATCTGATTAGTTTAGCATGTATTGTTAATTAAGAACAGCCATATTGTTAATCTAATTAATTTAGCACGTATGGTCAATTTAACACATATTGTTAATCTGTTAATTTGACACATATTGTTAATTTAACGCATATTGTTAATTAAACTGCATAAACAAACACAAAAGGAAAAACAAAAGGAGATTTTATCAGCATAACAAACACAATCCAACAAAGAATAACAATGTTATGAAGATTGCATCTGATTAATTCGATAATAATTTGGATGAATGTACTGAAAGCATTGTTATCCCAATCAATTAGACTTACTGACATTAACCAAAGTCGGTTTTTCAAGAGTCAGATTCAAGAGTAAAAGATCACTCTCTTATAGTCGGTCATTACAATACCCTTCAATAATAAATCCCAATATACCGATACTTCATTCTTAGTAATTACACAGATATTGTTAATTTAGCATATGTTGTTAATTTAGCACATATATATACACATGGTTTCCTTTTTATAAAGCGCTGTTTGTATTAATTATAGACCACATACCTTGTTATTAACAAATTGAAGTATTGATAAATCACTATAAATTCCCACATTATAGAATATCTATAGCTTTAAAATCCTTACAGTATTAATCTATTGTTAATCACAATATTTTTTGGCACCAAATTTGTGTTATTAGATTCATTTTAATATTCTCAAAATTTTAGAATATTAATCGCTGTAAATCTGCTTGTATAAATTTGCAAGAGTCAGTCTGCTAGCATAATTAATTGTTAGTACATTATTCATGTTATATTGTGAATAGCATTACTGCTTATATAACAATATTAAGGCTATTATTAATTTGTGGTGCTAGATATCACTTGGTATTCTTTAAGCATTAGATAAAGAAACAGTTTATTGACCTTACAAATCCTTTTAAAAGAAATCTAAAGTTCTAAAAAGTAAAGATAAATTTGGGAACAAGCCAAAAGGGTCCTTCTGTCAACCAGGTGTAAACAGCCCTAAGCGACACGGTATTTAAGCGTCTTCGGACCACCGCTAGCTGGGAACCGACCCTACAGCTAACCCATGTTAATCGGAACTTGATAGACTAAAGATTTGTTAAGGGTGATTAGCAAAGATCATTAAACCATTTTTCTAGAGCCCCTGACACCTTTATTGAGTAGCTACAATATTATTCCTACAGACTCTGACTGCTATATTAGTTATAATGACTGGGAAAGAAGAGACTGCTTCTGCTAAGCCAGCCAAGTTTGATGGCACCCACTTCAAGAGGTGGCAGAGTCAGATGAAATTCTGGCTCACCACTTTAGGACTCCTTTCAGCAATTGATGGATCCACACCCAACACAACTGAGTCTGACAAATCTGAGTCTACCAAAGAAGTTTCAGCAATTAACAACCTCCGTTTTAAATTTATTTTGTTTCTTATATACAGTTGTGAAAGAAATCAAGGATTGGAGACAATTTTTACCAACAATCTAAGAGTTAAGACGTATTGTTAATCTGATTAGTTTAGCTTATATTGTTAATTAAGAACAGCCGTATCGTTAATCTGATTAGTTTAGCATGTATTGTTAATTAAGAACAGCCATATTGTTAATCTAATTAATTTAGCACGTATGGTCAATTTAACACATATTGTTAATCTGTTAATTTGACACATATTGTTAATTTAACGCATATTGTTAATTAAACTGCATAAACAAACACAAAAGGAAAAACAAAAGGAAATTTTATCAGCATAACAAACACAATCCAACAAAGAATAACAATGTTATGAAGATTGCATCTGATTAATTCGATAATAATTTGGATGAATGTACTGAAAGCATTGTTATCCCAATCAATTAGACTTACTGACATTAACCAAAGTCGGTTTTTCAAGAGTCAGATTCAAGAGTAAAAGATCACTCTCTTATAGTCGGTCATTACAATACCCTTCAATAATAAATCCCAATATACCGATACTTCATTCTTAGTAATTACACATATATTGTTAATTTAGCATATGTTGTTAATTTAGCACATATATATACACATGGTTTCCTTTTTATAAAGCGCTGTTTGTATTAATTATAGACCACATACCTTGTTATTAACAAATTGAAGTATTGATAAATCACTATAAATTCCCACATTATAGAATATCTATAGCTTTAAAATCCTTACAGTATTAATCTATTGTTAATCACAATATTTTTTGGCACCAAATTTGTGTTATTAGATTCATTTTAATATTCTCAAAATTTTAGAATATTAATCGCTGTAAATCTGCTTGTATAAATTTGCAAGAGTCAATCTGCTAGCATAATTAATTGTTAGTACATTATTCATGTTATATTGTGAATAGCATTACTGCTTATATAACAATATTAAGGCTATTATTAATTTGTGGTGCTAGATATCACTTGGTATTCTTTAAGCATTAGATAAAGAAACAGTTTATTGACCTTACAAATCCTTTTAAAAGAAATCTAAAGTTCTAAAAAGTAAAGATAAATTTGGGAACAAGCCAAAAGGGTCCTTCTGTCAACCAGGTGTAAACAGCCCTAAGCGACACGGTATTTAAGCGTCTTCGGACCACCGCTAGCTGGGAACCGACCCTACAGCTAACCCATGTTAATCGGAACTTGATAGACTAAAGATTTGTTAAGGGTGATTAGCAAAGATCATTAAACCATTTTTCTAGAGCCCCTGACACCTTTATTGAGTAGCTACAATATTATTCCTACAGACTCTGACTGCTATATTAGTTATAATGACTGGGAAAGAAGAGACTGCTTCTGCTAAGCCAGCCAAGTTTGATGGCACCCACTTCAAGAGGTGGCAGAGTCAGATGAAATTCTGGCTCACCACTTTAGGACTCCTTTCAGCAATTGATGGATCCACACCCAACACAACTGAGTCTGACAAATCTGAGTCTACCAAAGAAGTTTCAGCAATTAACAACCTCCGTTTTAAATTTATTTTGTTTCTTATATACAGTTGTGAAAGAAATCAAGGATTGGAGACAATTTTTACCAACAATCTAAGAGTTAAGACGTATTGTTAATCTGATTAGTTTAGCTTATATTGTTAATTAAGAACATCAGGGAGAAACTTAGTTAATCTGATTAGTTTAGTTCCCATTCTGGGCAAGGACAACAAGTTCGGGTCGATCTCTCGATGTTGTGTTGCGACAGCGAGACGCCGGTGATACCAGGGGTTTTACCACTAGGAGCATCTGCGAAGAGTCTGCACATAAGACCGCAGATCAACTCTTAGGGCAGTGCGTTTCGCGCGACTTCCCCATAGGCCGGTAACTCCGTTTTAAATTTATTTTGTTTCTTATATACAGTTGCGAAAGAAATCAAGGATTGGAGACAATTTTTACCAACATAAACTCCCACTCTTCACAAATACCCCCCGGGGGGCTTTAGCATTTAGTTAACTATTATAATGCACGTACGATGCACGTCTACAAAAAGTAAAGTCATCAAATTCTAGTAATTTACATGTGCAATGCGCGTTTTAATAATTTCAAAAAATAAAAATAAAAATAAAAACTCTGACGTGTGGAGGATTTGAACTGGAAACCTTCTTTATATTAGTTATGTACGTGTGTTGCACATGTTGGTAGAATGACAAAATGACAAATGACACTAAGGCCTTGTCCCATTATAATATTATATTACTAGTAATTTACACGTGCGATGCACGTTTTAATAATTTCAAAAAAATAAAAATAAAAACTCTGACGTATGGAGGATTTGAACAGGAAACCTCCTTTATATTAATTATGTACGTGCATTGCATATGTGGGTAGAATGACAAAATGACAAATGACACTAAGGCCTTCTCCCATTATAATATTAAAGATATCAACGGCATTTTCGTAAATAATTGGGTGGTTAATACAACTCAAAAATATATGGTGAAAATTATATTAAGTTTGTTGGGTTGTTTAGAAAATACAAAACTCCGATTCTCTAATTATATTATATACTAGTAATTTACATGTGCAACTCTCTAATTATATTATATACTAGTAATTTACACGTGCGATGCATGTCTATATATATATATATATATATATATATATATATATATATATATATATATATATATATATATATATGGTTTTGCTCCATTGAAAACGGGTATGTTTTCAATGGGTTGGAAAACAGCGGATCTGACCGTCGATCAGATCTTGATCGTGATCAGCGGCTGCGATTTGAACCCGCTAAGCATCCCACTAACGCTCTCAAAAGCGGAGGGGCATTTTCGTCACTTCACGCCAAAAAACGTTTCAGACTTAGCGTTTTTTTGGCGTGAAGTTTTTTTTTGTCGAAAAAAATGCCTAGGCCGTTGTTGGGAGCAACGGCCTAGGTTGTTTTTTTTAACAAAAAACATACCTTGGCCGTTGCTCCCAAAAACGGCCTAGGTATTAACTCATATTTTCTAAACACAACAACGGCCTTCATCTCCCTCACTTCGTCCCAAACGCTCTCTCTCTTTCGCTCGTGCTCTCGAAACCCATCCCCAAACCCTACTTCACTCTCCCAACTCCTTGCCATCGATTTCTTAGCCTTCTCGATCTCCGCCTAACTCGGCAAAGCTCCCTATCTCTCTCTTCCTCTCCCGAATACAGCAAAATCCCAATTACAAAAAAACCCTAACCCTTACGAAATCTACCCAACCCTAAAACTCTAATCCCGAATAAATTAGCCAAACCCTACTCCCCTTCCTTTCTCTACAGCAGCGCGCAGCGGCATCCCGAACACCCTCATTGTTAAAGGTACTAATTTGTCATACTTGAGTAAATTGATTTTGAGTAAATTGATTGGAAATTTGTCCTAACTACGCTGATTGTTTGGAAATTTTTCTTCAATGTTTGAATGTGCAATTGCTATCTTATGTGGGGATGGATTTATAGAGTAGGTAATTCTAGTTTAATTGGGGAAGTAGACGTAGTATTAGTTGTTGTTAGTTGTTATTCGATGTTAGTAATAGCGCACAAAGCGAAAAAAAATTTGTGGAACTTTCCGATTACGTCGAGCTCGCCATACACAAGCCAACGCAATTTGTAGAAGTTTGTTTGGATTCACGGTTTCAAGTGTACGCCCGTGTATCGCTTTCAATTCATTCCCGTGAGTGAAACCGATACATCGGCGTAATTGGCAAACCGTTAGCCGTAACTCACCTCTACAAATTTTGTTGGCTCATGTGTTTTGGCGCCTTCCCACTCTCAAAGTATAGGAATTTACTGATCTCGTTTGTGCGGAATTGTACCGTATATCAAACAACAACCTCAGTTCAAGAGTGAGGAAAATGTGAGCGAGACACGGCCTTATCTTGCAAACCGTGGATCGGAACTTACTTGTAGAAGTTCCGTTACCTTGGGTGCGATTAGCCGTACCCAATTGATAGATATTTGTATTTATATGACGTCGTTTTCGACGTTTTGTCACTTATTATATATATCGCAATTGTTTGTTAACAAGATATTTTGTATATAATGTGTATATTAATTGACCAATAATATATTTTTACCTTAGATAAACAACGATATGGAGAGTTCTGCTGCCGGCGATAATTTTGTCCTGGCAGATCCAATCACTGATTCCATGCCGATAGTCGAAGAGCATTTGAAACCAAAGTTAGGTATGACATTCCCCACTTTAGTTGAGGCCGAGAAATTCTATTCTGCATATGCTCGTTGTGGGGGTTTTGCAATGCGTAAGGGTGGGAATAAATTAAAGGGGGAAATGGAAGTAGATAAGTCATACCTCTGTAATAAAGCTGGGTCGTCGCCGGGTCAACATAGTGATGGTAGACGTGGAATAACCAGTAGAACGGGTTGCAAGGCTTGCGTTCGTGTAAAATTGAACGAAGCAAGTAATACGTGGATGGTGTATTTATTTCACGAAGAACACAATCACGAATTCACCTCACCCGGTAGAAGGCACCTATTGCCCCGTAACAGGTCCGTGTCAAATACGGACAAAAGGATTATAGACCAAATGAACCAAGCTAATATCCAAACATGTCGATAAATGCTCTACTTCGAAAGTGCTAGCGGTGGTTATGATCAAGTAGGTTTCACAGAAAAAGATGTTAGAAATTTAGTTAGAAACTCGCAAGAAGCATTAAAAGGACATGATTCTACAATGCTAATTGAATTTTTCGAATCTAAGAAACAGACGGATCCTTCATTTTTTTATGACATTCAAGTCGATCCCGAAGGGCGGTTGTCACATTGTATGTGGGTAGATGGTATTTGTAGGATGAATTACGAAGAATTTGGCGATGTAGTTTGCTTTGATGCCACATACAATACGAACCGTTACGGAATGTTATTTGTTCCGTTTGTTGGAGTGAATCATCACTGGCAATCAACTTTCTTAGGAGGTGGGTTCATTCCAAATGAGACGGCCTCTTCGTTTGAATGGTTTTTTGAAAAGTGGTTAGGGGTTATAAATCGTGCTCCATCCGGTATTGTCACCGATCAAGATCGTGGGATCGCCGCCGCAGTAAAGAAAGTTTTCCCCCAGACTCAGCATTGTTTTTGTATTTGGCACATTATGGATAAGTTACCCCAGGAGGTTCGTCTTGGTTTCGATGTCGACAAGTTTAGGGAGTCCTTGAAGAATGTAATCTACAATTCGGAATATATACATGAATTTGTAGGAAAAGTGGAATATTTTGATTTCGCAATACGGATTAGAGAGTAACAAATGGTTGAACGATATATTCGATATCCGTGAAAGTTGGGCACCCATCTACGCTAAAGAATCATTTTGGGCCGGCATGTTGAGTAGCCAACGGGTTGAGTCGGCACATTCTGCTCTAAAGCATCATACAGAAAAAAAGTATTCCCTACACGAATTTGCCGTCATCTTCGACCGTTTTTTGGGAAGGCAAAGACACGATGAATTGAAAGAAAATCATCGTAACCGTGAGAAGAGACCGAAGTTGAAGAGCGAATGGGCTTTGGAGGCACAAATGGCAAAAACATATACTCTGAAAATATTTTACAAATTCCAAGATGAAGTCACAAAAAGCTTCATGTACAATGTGACATTTGTTGCCGATCTTGAAACACCGGATAGTTCAACCTTTCATGTGATACTATGTGGAGAATCAGAACCGGCTCGCCTTCTTCAATTATCCAAAATCAGTGGAATTATTACATGTGCATGTCACTTGTTCGAATTTATGCCATTCCTTGCAGGCATAAAAGATTCTCTATCAGAGTCACTAGCCCCTCTGTCCCTGTGTTCCGAGGCAAACCTGGTGATGTTAAAATCTCCCCCTATGACCCAGGGGTGCGACTATCGTTGGTGAACCACTCATAGTTCATTCCAGAATACCACCCTAGTTGCAGTAGTATGCGGACCATAAACCACTGTAACATACTGGGTCCACAGGTCTGATTTACGTTGGAGAAGGACCGACAATGAGTATTACCCGCAGAACTCGTCAAGGCATGAAAACAACACGGGATTAAACCCTACTGCAATACCCCCGGAAGCCCTAATTGATGGGCAAATTTTCTATTCTGAAATGCGGTACCCCCCAAGTCTACTAAGTCTAGCAATATTGGACAGTTTGGTCTCCTGCAGACCAACAATGCTAACCTTTAATTTAGCGATGACATCTCTAACCATTTCCCGTATGTCCCGCCTGTTCAGGCCCCTGACGTTCCAGAAGAGAGCCTCAATTAACTACACTTTAAATTGGGACCATCACTCGCCTTGGCAGACGAGTTCGGCATGATATTAACCCTGTCGCTCTCCCACCCCCTAATCTTATTTAGGAGGAAGGCATTCCTATCAGTATCACTCACCACTAAATCACAGGTTTGGCTAGACTAAAAATCTCAGAATTAGTCATGAAATTAAAAATAGAAGCTAGGAAGGAACGCATACCTCCGTCGCTAGTCTTAACAGACTTAGCGGCAGCAGCAATCTCCAAATAGTCGTCTAAGAACTCCTCCATAGCTCTCTTAGCGACTTTCCGAACCCTAAAACCTTTACCGCCCTGACTAGACACAGGTGCATACATCTGCGTAGTAGGGAAAGTGGAAGGAACAAACTCAGGAAAAATACCCGGGGACTCTTCCGCCAGCCCCTTAGAATCCATAGATTCTCCTTCAGAGTAAACATAATCATCTTCAAGACTTAGCCTATCCTCACAATCATCTTCATCGATGTGGCTCCCGCCTACAGAGGCCACTGTAACAACATTATAAGATATCATATTACTCGGATTTTTGTTCAAGACCTGTTGCTCTTTGTGCAACTCCACCCCGATGGGCCCCTCTTTAGGCCCAGAGATAATAAAAGGCATTGTAGGCCCCTCTTTGGGCCCATAAATGCTAAACTCAGTGAATCTTTTTAACACCCCTTCTCCCTCGTGATTCACCTTATCCACCTCTCTGTCATCTTCGTCTGATAGTGGGCCACGTGCCTTCTCCTTATCGGTAGGCGTTGCGGTCGATGAGGGGGGCATAGGTAACGAAGCAGCGCTCTCTTGCCCATAGCGCTCTCTTCCACCCACGACGCCTTTACCCAAATGCCTCTTTCCCAAATCGCTATTTTTGTACCCCTCTTCCTCTTCCACTGTGTCTGTATTCTTCTCTTTTGGGGGTTAGATCTCTGTCTTTGACGGGGTCCTTGCTCGTCTTCTTCCCCAAAATGGCACCTTCCATCGGTAGCTCTCGTCCCCAAGCTTCAAGTTTTTTCCAAACATCCCGCTTTTATCAATTGGAACCTGCTCCTTGGTTCTCCGTTCATCTTCTTTCCCAAAAAAGCTCTCCTCTTTTCACGCTTTTTGCCCAAAGGCACCCCCTTTTTCCTTTTCGGCGAGTTGCTAAGCCCGTTGAACAAAAATGGGGTCTTTCTACTTTCAGCTCTTGCTCTTTCTGCCTCTTCCTGCTCCTCTTCTCTAGATGTCTCATCCCTATTCTGTAGGGTTTGACTTCCATTTTGAGCTTTCTACATGGCTAAGTTTACAAGGGATGGTACTGGGTCTGTACAACTTGCCATTTGTGGCTCTGGTTGCAGATCCACCATGTGCATGCCCTCTTGACCATTAGGTTTTTTGGTGAAGCTTCTCCCTTCGTCGCCGATGAGCGGCTGGCCTTGGCCCGCCTCCTTCCCCCTTGTAGCTTTGATGAGTTCACGGTGTGCTCTCTCAATTTCATGGGCCCCATCCAAACTGATGTCCCACTCCGACGAGACCACATGCCAGTAGGAGCTCCCATCTCTGAGTGCGGTGGGGGGAGAGGGTGAGAGAGTCTGGAGCCCCTTCATCTCCGGCTCCGCTTGCTTATCGAGGAAGAATCTAACGAGGTATGACTCCTCGAAAGAGAAGACCTTTGCGAAGCGTGACATGAGGGTGATGTCCGGGCTTCAGATTAAGACTCTAGCAGAGACGATCTCCGATCGTCGAATCGTCTTGCCGTCTATGTTTTCTATTGTACCAAAGTCAGATATGATCTTTTGCAACGCTTCTTTCTTCCAGAAATGCAACATGTTATAGACCCAAATCCAGAAATGCTCCCCTTGAGGCAGCTCTGCTCCAATGCTTGGTGACCAAGGGAAGAACTCCAGTTTGAAAGGGCCAAAATCCACTATTCCCATAGCAGACACCTCCGTCATCTTCTCCGGCAAGGAGAAAGATACCAAGAATTGGAGGTGGCACATCTTTTTTGCTACCCAGTTTCTGTATGCTGCCATCGGCCATTTGGCTTTCAAAGCTTAGATGAGGTGGTTCTCTGATGGGCACCCTGCTTTCACTTTAACAATGGCACACCATTGGCGTAACCACTTCTCTTCAAGTTTGATCATCTCTAAGTTGTTGTCCAGGTGGATGAGAGTGGGTTTATCTGGCGACCTACCTCTTCTTACTGGTAGCTCATCGTCATTGTTGGATGAGGTAACATTTGTGCATACGTACGACATATGCCCCCATTTCATGCATTTCAGACATCGCACCTCCTTCGTGCAGTCCTTCCGATAGTGCCCCAGGTCGCCGCAGTTGAAACACGGTGCTGGTTTGTGTTTTCCTTTCCTTTGCTTCTTTCTGAGTTCTGTATGAGTTGGAGGGAGATACTGTTTGATTTCTTTTTTTCTTTACTATGAACTTCAACCCATGAATCCTCCTCGATCATCTCCTCCATCGGCCCAGGTACATCCTCCCTTCTAGTCTCGTTTTGTGGACCCGCCTCTTGGGCCCGCTTAACGATGGACTTTTGTGAAGGCTGCACCCCCCAAGCTTGCTGTGGAGGTGACTGGGGATGGTTGAAAGCAGGGGAATGGGGTTGTGGGGTAAGGGAGGGGGTTGGTGAATAGGGTCAGACAGGGTTTTAGCCTCCCATTTCGGATGAGGAGGATAGCGGAGGGAGTGTGATGGGCGTTGTGGTTTGTGGTTGAATGTGGAGGTCGTGGTTGTGGTGGAGTAATGTGGCGGTGAATAGCCTTTGTGTGAGGATTGGTGATGGGGGAAGTGGTGTTTCTGATGAAAGTTTGGGAGTCTCTGATGACGCTCATAGTGTTCCTGTTGCCTCTGATCACCCCTCTCCCCGTAGGAGTGACGATGGCCTCCCGCAGGGTCTCTTTTACGCTCGAAAGAGTCTGTAGTAGGACCCCCTCTGTGGGCCCGTTCCCTGTGGGGTGGCGACTCGTGGCGATGATGACTATGCTCTCGCCCAATCCGCTGTTGATGCGCACTACGGTGTGCACGCGCGGGGGAACGAGACCGTATGAGCCTCCGGCCAGCCTCATCGAGGGGGTTGATCAGCACTGTAGGGTGGACGGAAGGGTGGATCGTAGTTGCTGTGGCATAGGCAGAGGAAGTTACAGAGGGAGGCAGAGAAGGTGATGGTGTTGGGGCAATTGGGTGGGGGGGGGGGACCCTCTCGTTGGGCCCGCAGCCACTCATCTCGAGCTCCGACAACTCCATCATGGTCCGCAAAGTGGTAAAGCTCTAGCTCTTTTCTTAACTTCTAAGGTTACATCACATGCCGATAAATATATACTCTTTATATTATCCTTTAGTAAAGGCAGTCATCCATGTCTCAAAGACTCTCAAAGACTCAAAATGACGAGTAATGCAGGTGTTGTTGATCCTGTCACAAACTTGACATATGATAATATGTTGTATGCTCAGATCGATGCAGTGTATACTGCGATGAAGGCAATGGGTCATACGAATATTCCAGTGCAGATTTTAGAGACAGGGTGGCCATCAAAAGGGGATTCAAATGAGCCTGGAGCGACGGTGGAAAATGCTGGCTCATATAATAGAAATTTGATGCAGAGGATTGCGATGAATCAGGGGACCCCAATGAAGCCTGATGTGCCTGTGGATGTGCATGTGTTTGCTCTGTTTAACGAGGATTTGAAGCCCGGGCCGACTTCAGAGAGGAATTATGGTCTGTTCTATCCTGATAAAAGTCCAGTTTACGATCTTGGGTTGCAAGGAGATGGAGGAGGGGTGCAAGGAGACGAAGGAATCACTACTTACTATTCAGGGTCGCCTTCGTCTAAGCTGATGATGGTAAGAGCATTACATCAATCTACGCATCATGTCATTAGTGTATAAGACTGAATCATCTGCTAAATTATTTAGCCCAAAGTTTCATTGTCTTTAAAATAATTTTTGGTTAATTATCACGTTCAGTTAGCATATGATTTCAAACTTGTGCACACTATTTCTAGATCTTAACCTATATATGTTTCCATGTGAATCTAAACATATCGCGTATTGTCTATTTCTCTCTCTTATACACGAGAATAAGCTTGTTCACATTTATCACCTGCGAAAATCAGGGAAATTCTCCTTCTTTAATACAATTTTAATAGTTTGATTTTGATTAGAATAGGACCAATTAACAATTAGTATATCAAGAACTATGTAATGTCTTATTCACGCGTGCATATAAACATTTAAGAATGCAAGTTACACTTATAATTTTCTTCGATTCACTTTCATATATGAGATGGCATCCGGTCACCAATTTTGTTTTCTTTTCCAAACAATGACAGCAAAAAAAGAACAGCCGTCCATAAGAAAAATCCAATTTCAAAGGAAAACTAGACGCAACAAAAAGATCCATCTCTCGTTTTCTTTTCTTGTATTTAGTGATTAGTTGACATTGTTTACATTCTTACTAAAATATATTCTCGATAATTTGTTTCCTCTTTTGCCTTCTCTTTTGCAGATAGGGACCACTGTAGCTGTCCTGATTTGGACTATGGCATTCGTAATCTAAGCTTGTCTAACAGGAGTTCAAAGACAAGCTAATTCCATTCAGGAATTTGAGCTTTGCAACCGAAATACGGCAGGGTAGAACGAGGTATTTTTTATTTTATTTTATTTTATTTTATCTTATTCGGCGAGGGGGGGTAAAAAGCCAATGAGCTGAGCAATTTTATATATGAATCCGATATACTTCATTTGAGTTTTAATTTGTTTAAATAGTTTTTCTCATGTAATTATTTCTTTTGATTGTGCAGTGCAGGTCTGTCTTCGTACTTATGGATCATTCTGTGGTGATGGCTACTGCTAGTAGAGAAAGAGGGCATCTTCCTATTTGGAAATTATTTTTCTTTTGGTCTAGAAATTAATACTAGAAAGACAGTTCTAGGATTGATTGAATTTTTGTTAGGTATATGAAAAGGGAAAGAACTGGATTATTAAAGGATTTTTTAAGAAAATATTTGCAAATATAGGACACCCCATAGGATAGTTAGAAGAAATTTTTCAAGAAAGACTCTAACTTTAGGGAATTTACACTACACTAAAACAAAAAATTCACATATCTCACTACCCTATTTAAAAACTGGATATTTCACAGAAAATAAAGGAATTAAGATTAAAAAAGTTCAAAATTTAAAATTAGATACATTGATAGAAGATTAACAGAAAAAAGCATATTATTGATAGGGAAACATCAGAATATTTGTTAATAACAAGAAAAATAACTAATAAACTACCCAAGGAAATACAAAAAGAGATAGCGTACAAAGTATTAGATTACAGAAACGAAGAAGCAAGTTGGTATTACCAACACCTACTAGCATACAAAATATTAGGCTAAGTATGGCTAACGGAGCAATAGGATTAAAGACAAATATAGGACCAGATATTTATATGATAAACATACAAGAGTTGGAAGAAGATTCCAATAGTCCTGAGCTTGTAGATATTATAAGAAAAGATTTAAAAATCATAAATAAGAACATAAAAGAATTAGGTAGGTATATAACTGATGACATAGAGGAAGATTTGGACATAACGGAAGAAGGTATGAAGGAGTTAGAAGCCATGACAAAACTTAATATAAATATTTTAGAAATAGAAAATTTAATGACAAATCCCAATTCAGTACAAGTAGATGAAGCCTTAAAAAACCTAGATATAACGAATGATGAAATAAAAATGGATCAAGATAAAGAAAAGATTATAGTAAAACCTATAGAAACTCAAACTGACATGTACGAAATCTTAAGCCTACCACCTAACAAAAGACCTTATCAATTACCATGAAAATGGCAAAACACAAAAAATAATAAATTAGGAAGAGACAAAGAAAAAGAAACCTCAAAATATGAACTTGCAGAACACTACGAAAAATGAATAGCAGGAAATGGAGAATGGCTAAATCTAGATTGCGTAAAAGACGTAGATAGAACAATAGAAGAATGGGTAAAGGCCTCACTAATAATAGGATTTAGGCAAAATCTTCCAGAAAACGCTTTTGAGAAATTTATAGAAGCTATCTTTAGTAGAAAAATGGTGGAATGGACTAAAGGAAGAAGAAAGAAATACGATAAGAAAATCAAGACCAATTGATGCTAATGGAACTGAAGAAACCTCAGCACAACGAACCATAGGTCTGAAAGAAATAATTACAAATTACGAAATAGCAATAAGAACAGAATTCAGTGTCTACGATAAAGGAGAAAAACACACTATATACAAAAAGAATCAAGCAAGATGGAGACTAAGTAACCTAGAAATATGCGACATGTGTTATTTTGACAACTATGCTTGTGAATTTCGAGAATATTTTCAAAATAGTTATTATACAAAAGAAGAACGGAGTCCAATCTTAGACTCATTCTTTCTAAAATTACCTGATCCATGAAGTATAAACATATATAGTGCATACATAGGTGAGAAAGTAAAACGAGAAATAGATACTTTAGGGTATAGAACACAATTTGTAAAAGATTATAGGGATTAAGTGTGTCAAGATGCTACAGCAACAATGAAATACTACAGAACATAGAAACAAAGAATTTTTTGTGAGGATGCAAGACCAAATCATTAGGGATGTAATAATAACTATAATTATTCAAAGAAAAATAATCACAAATTCCAAAAATATAAACCAAAATATAGAAAAACTTTTAAGAGATATAATAAATCCTATAAAAAATACTTTAGAAGAATAAATAAAAATAAAAATAGACAATATAAAAAAAACCCTAAGAAATTATTGCCGCTAAATCTGGTGTGGGGGCAAACAGATAGTATTTGTGGATTCTTGGAAAACTTGAATAGCGAACCTGTTACCTGTTCCGCCGGAGTTTGATCGTTGACTCCCGCAGTTCACCTGCAAAAAGTGCGAGACACCGGGATTGATCCCGGCGACGCACCCTCCGACGCTCAAGTCAGTAACCATGAATGATTATGAAAGAGCGTAAATTGGCAAAAGATTGATTACCTCTTAATGGAGATGGATGGGGGGTATTTATAGGTGCCTTAGGGATCAGATTAGGAATGTAATCCCCATGATCTAATAAGGAATATAATCCCCATAATCAGATAAGGAATGTAATCCCTAATCCCCAGTGAAAAGATAGATGTGAATCAGGGCCGTTGATTAGGATTAATCAGAGACCTTAATTTTATCTTGCTGGACTGGGTGTGTTTCGGGTTGGGACCCGTACCCAGTTGAGGTGGATCCGTTCGTGGGTTATTGGGTCGTGAAGAAAGACTCAGTTCCCATTTCAGACCCGTTAGTAGGTGAAATTACCGTTTTACCCCCAAGCTTTAAGATTCGTGTCCGATGTGAACGGTCCCGATTTAATCCTATTTTTAGCTATATCACGAGCCCCCCACTCCTAGAGACTGAGTTTTTTAGTCTTTGAGGAGTAGTTTTACTGTTCTAATGGCGTACGGGATTTTATCGACGTTCTTAAGGGAGTTTGGATCTTGCTCGGGGGTGTAACGGTGTTATTCTGGGCTCATAAAATACCCAAAAATATCCACAAAATTTTCTGGATTTTTGGTGATTTTTCCAGATTTTTCTGAATTTTTTCTCATTTTTTTTGAATTTTTATTCATTTTTCGAATTAAATAATTAATTATCGAAAATATTAATTAATTATTATAATTAAATAATTATTTTTTTCAGAATTCAAAAATAATTTTTCTGAATTAATAATTATTTTTAGAATTTTTAATTAATTTTTTTCAATTTTTTAAATATTTTTTCGGATTTTTTAAATAATTAAAACAATAAATAAATTAATTAATTAATTAATTATTACCTGGTGACGTGGCGCGATCATGTGCGTTGATCACGATCAAGCGAGCGCGCATCGGGAGGAGGGAGGAGGCCATTTTTTTGGTGTAACATGCTCGGTGGCAAGAACTCTCGGTAAAAGTGGCCGAAGTCCATGCGGACGCCACGTGGCAAAGTCAACCGTTGACTTTTTTTTCTTTTTCTTTCGCTGCTGTTCTTCCCTTCTGCTTCTTTCTTTCTTTCTTCCGCTTCGACCATTCTTCTAACTTTCTCGTCCGACCCTTGAACCCACCTCCGAGCTCAGCTCCCACCCCGTCTCCGCCTCCGAGCTTGAGGAGGAGGAGCTCGGTGTAGGGAGTGTTGAAGCTCGGCTATGGGTCGGCCATGGATTGGTCGAGAGTGTGTTTGGCCTGGCGAAGCTTGAGTTTGGCACGGTTGGAGCTCGGAGGTGAGCTCGGCAGCGAAGCTCGGCACGAATGGAGCTCGCGATATGGAGCTCGGCAAGGCAAAGAGCTTCGGCGAACTGGTGAGGTCGATGCAACAGTGCTCGGCGAGTTTGGGAGCTCGAGCTCGGTGCTCAGCTTTGGAGCTCGATGGGTTCGATCGGAGCTTGGAGGCTGGCAAAGAAGTGCTCGAACTCTTATAGTGGAGGGAGGAGTTCGGAGGTGAGCTCGGCAGCGAAGCTCGGCATGAATGGAGCTCGCGATATGGAGCTCGGCAAGGCAAAGAGCTTCGGCGAACTGGTGAGGTCGATGCAACAGTGTTCGGCGAGTTTGGGAGCTCGAGCTCGGTGCTCAGCTTTGGAGATCGATGGGTTCAATCGGAGCTTGGAGGCTGGCGAAGGAGCGCTCGAACTCTTGCGGTGGAGGGAGGAGTTCAGAGCTCGACATTGGTGAAGTTGGCGAGGAGCTTGGAGCTCGGTGGATTTGGTGATGCGGAGACGAGCTCGATGAGGAAGGAGAAGAGCACATCGAAGGAGAAGGAGAGCTCGACGAGGTGGAAGAAGGGCTCGACGATGGAGGGTCGAGGTCGGCGTGGAGCTCGACGAACGGGCGAGTGGGTTTCTCGACGAGGCGGCGAGCTCGGCCGTGAAGTGGAGGTCGGAGATGAGCGAGCTCATGGAGGGAGAGCTCGGCGGCGTGAGTAGCTCGGCACAGTGAAGAAGAGGAGTTTGGGTTTTTCTTTTCCTCTGGTTTGTTTTGGTGACACAGTGGAGAAGAGTTGGGGATTTTCTTTTTTGTTTTGGCGCCAACTCTGTTGGAGAGGAAGGGGAGGAGAGAGAAAGGGTTTGGGTTTGGATCCTTAACGGGTCTGAACACGCCCCTGTAGCTCCCCCTTTTCTTTTCGTGTTGTTTGTTTGGTTGCTTGTATCTGAGCCGTTGATCGCATTTGAGCACGGATTCCGAGGTAAATAATTTCGCTTATTTGAGCTCCGGTGGCAAGTTGCTTCGGCGACGTTGCCGACCCCCTCCAAATATGTGTTAAGAAGGAGGCCGAAGTCCAGGGGGTTCAGGGTCTCCTGCTGAGGTGTAGAGATACCTCGGCGTGGCGACATAAGTAAAGAAGGGGTTCAGCGGGTCTTTGCCGAAGTGCGGAGTGAGTTTTTTCCATTTTTGAGGGTCGGTGCCAAGAATGTTCGACGAAGGGGTGCCGAGGTCCAATTTTTCCATGTAACATGGTCGGTGGCAAGAACGCTCGGCAGCTTGTGCCGAAGTCCAAATTTTCCATGTAACATGATCGGTGTCAAGAACGTTCGGCGAGGGGGTGCCGAGGTCCAATTTTTCCATGTAACATGGTCGGTGGCAAGAACGCTCGGCAGCTTGTGCCGAAATCCAAATTTTCCATGTAACATGGTCGGTGTCAAGAACGCTCGGCGGCTTGTGCCGAGGTCCATGGAGAGTTCTTCTCGATGTTCCCGGTGCTACGGAGGTCGGCTCGGAGCGACGTTGGGTCTTCTTGAGCTCGTATATCAGGTGGTTTAGTTTCCAGACGCGTACTTTATCCTGTGCCAGGCGTGATTCCAAGTAGTTAACCTTCCTCTTTTGCGCATCCAGTTCTCGACGAAGGGATGCAACGAGGTCATCTGGGTGATCCGGGATAAATTCCTCGTCTGGGGAGTCTTCGGGAGAGTCAGGTGGTGGCGGAGTAATTTCCCTGGACTCGGGAAATTCTTCCTCCTCTATCTCGAAGGGTTCCTCTTCTTCCTCCTCCTCCGGGTCTTCTTCTTCCTCTGGGTCCTCTTCCTCCATTGGTTCTTCTTCTAAGTCCTCAGGGTGGACAAACCAAGGGAGTTCATTCTGATTGGCCATCTTATAACAAGGGGAGGAAAGGTTATCTTACAAAGCAATGTAAATATGAGTCTAATTCTACAGGTTGAACTCACACTTTAGTGTCCGCCGGAATAAAATTGTAACTACTCACTAAAGTGTCACGGGTTTTAAACTATAGTTAATGATCTTATTACTTTTCATAAACAAATCTTTAGTCTATCCAGTTCGGATTTACTTGGGTTAGCCGTAAGAGTCGGTTCCCAGCTAGCGGTGGTCCGAAGACGCTTAAATACCGTGTCGCTTAGGGTTGTTTACACCCGGTTGACAGAAGGACTCTTTTGGTTTGTTCCCAAATTTATCGTCACTTTTTATCGTTCCTTATAAACTTGTACTACATGTGAAGCATGCTCTGATACCATCTGTAACACCCCGAATTTCGAATAAGGATAAATTCGAGATTTCACAGGATCTTTACTTCACTTCGTACAATTTTACAAGGAAAATTTAAAACTTTTTCACTAATACATCAGAGTTCAATTACAACTTGGTTTTACACAGCGGAAGAATGAAATTTACAATAAAACATTTACAACATCTTTAAAATAAAACAGCACCAGCATATCCACTTTATAGCTTCATGAATAGTCCATTACCTGCATGTCAATCTGTGGGTATGTCAGTTACTTACAACTGACGAAATGTTATACACGGCTATCCTCTCTATGCCGGGAATAGTATAACGATCTCATACTTTAACAAATCATAAAAAGATTGAATGAACAAGTAAAATATCAAAAGTGATTGTTCTAAACATAAGTGTATGTCATGCCTTAATGCCTAATGCACGCATTTCTATACTAGGATGACACTAATGCACACTTGTTCGGATTCTATGCATCCCATACTACATAGGTCCGAGGGCAAGTGCCTACGTTCTTCACAATACAGGGCTCGATCCCTCGCCATGAAAACTATCCGGTAGCAAAACAAAGTTCAGACTATTCTACGAATTTGAATCCCAGCCTTGGAGTCCACCGCCGGCTGTTATAACAGATTCCACATCGTGCGAATCGTCCCGTATGTGACCCTCTAGCCCAGTATATATATATATATATATACATTGGAGACGGTAAACAGAAAAATCCATCCATCCGACTACTCAAGATCTTGGAGTCCACCGCCGACCCATCCTCATAGTCCCGGATTAAAATATAATAATCCGTCTCCCACAGGGCAACCTCAGTCCACCAACTGGGTCTATAGTCTTGGAGTCCACCGTCGACTATATAGAGCACCCCACTTACGTTTCACTAAGTTTACTACATCTTCACTTATGTGCCTAAATTTTCCTAAGTTCAAGACATGAATAGTTTCCATTCAAGAATTAGTTTTACCTCCTACCGGACTTAATCAACAATATGCTCCATGGCCATATCTCCAAAATCATATCTCAAATCTTTTCTTTCAATAACGCCGGTATCGAGGTCTTACCAACTCTAAGTCATAAACTTTCATGTACAAGAAAACATGGGTACACATACCCTTTAGTAATCATGTCTTAAACCTAGATATTTTCGTCTTTCAAATTATTCACAAATGTGATTCAATATCTCATCTTAATTTGTATTCATGAAGTCTCATTTTAATACTACTCATGAGTCTTTTATTCACAATCTTTCAAAAGCCATATTCTTCTTCATGAACAATATTTTCATCCATTTTTAAGTCACTTTAGCAATACATTTTAACCACATCAACATTTCTCCACAAATAAGAGTGTAATCCTTTCAAAAGAATTTGATTCACAACACAATATTTTTCTCTTTTTTTAAAAGTAAGTGTCATACTCTTTACTAAATAGATTCTAATCACAACCCAAATTTCTTTTTCAGTTTCCCTTCTATTTTCTTAATTGTACATGAAAATCTCAAAAAAACTATTTATTAATAATTTCTTCATTATGTCTTATGAACCCTAGAATTTTCCCAAAATGAAACACCTTTGAAAGTTTTTACCAAAATGACCCACTTTCGAAACTTCTTACCAAATTGATCTACTCACTATCAAAATTGCAGGTCTAGTTTCAACGGAACTTTTGAAAGTTTTTACCAAATTGACCCACTTTCGAAACTATTTACCAAATTGACCTACTCACTATCAAAATTGCAGGTCTAGTTTCAACGGACCCCCAAATCTCAAATAATGAATGTAGATCGATACATTCAGGTGTAAATTGGTGGAATTTGCATGAATACAGAGATAAATTTGATGCCAGCCAATCTCGATCACCATTTCTTTATTCACACATGGCAAAATAATCAATCTTTGCCTAGGTGGCCGCCTAGGTGGTCAAAGCGGTCACCCAAAACAACACTGACAAATACTATATTAGTATTTTTAACCAAAGTCAATTACAATAGGAAATAACATATTTTGATGAATAGTTTATTATGACTTTTCATCAGTTTACCTATTAAGAACATAACAAACAACCCTCGATGTGACAGGATCCAAGTAATCTGCTTAAATAACTCAATGAACTGCATTCATTTTTTAACACAAAGAAGCTACAACTTATCTGTGTATATGTATGTAATTATGTGCTTTATGTTTTTCTGCTTCTGTCTAACATGACTTACATATTAGATTGTGTTTGTTCGGCAATTTAGCATTTTGTAGGAGAGGAAATAACATAAAAAAAAATTTAAGATTGACTATATGCATAGAACATTAAAGGACAGCTTCGAAATATATTGTTTTGTTTGTTATTGCTCAAGAATAGAGTGGATGATATCACTACTGTCTGATTCCACCCATGTGTTAGGAATTAGATTTGTATGTATTTTAGTAATGCTATGAAGTTATTGAAAATCTGATAATCCAATCCTTTGATTACAATATCGGATTCTAAAAACTTACTAGGTTGGATTTGGATGTAATCCTACCTAAACCTGAAAGTGAACTGCAAATTTGGCAATGACCTATATGCCGAATATATTTACAGATTCATAGTATATTATATTAGCATGAAACTTTATCTATATATTTGATCTCAACATCCAACTTATTATACATAAAAAGAAACATGAATTTATCTTTTAATTAAGACATCAAAAATCTATTATTCATCAAGCATGCAAGTCTCTACAATTAAGAAGACATAAAATCACTTACTAACATAAGTGGATTTATTCCTTAACTTAGCAATTTCATGACAACCAATGCATAAATCTACTCTACTTCATCATATCAACATCATATACTCATTTATTTTTACTAGAACACATAGTTCTAAAATTTAAAAAAAGCATGAGAACACCCACCTTGATTGAAGCTTGAAAACTACAAGAGAATGGTTCCTTCTTACTCCTAGCTTCACAAGCACCTCCTAGCCCTCTTCTCCTCCTAGCAAAAGCTCCAAGCAAGAGAACACTTCTTTTCTTACTCTCTTTCTTTTTCCTTTCCCTCTTTTCTTTCTCTTACACTTATTTCTTTTTCTTCTTTTTATAATGTTTTTGGTGCAATGAGAAAAAGAAAGTAGGGCTCTATTTATAGGGGTTTGGGAGGGTTTATTTTGCATATATTCACCCCTAATAACTCTCCTAATTAACTCTTACAACCCTTCCAATTCTAAACTCTTAAAACCTACAACTCTCCACCTCCCCACTCTTCAAACCTTAATTCTTCTCATTCAATATCTCTTTTTCTCTCTTCATGAACCCCCCCCCCCCCCCCTCCCATGATCAAACCGGTCAACATAGTGTACACATGTACAAGCACACATACATATTAAATACAACTTGCTATAATTCTAAATGTGTAGAAAACAAAACAAAAAAATGTGACTTGTCTTGTATTGGTTTATGTTCAACCTAATTTAGGTTATAATTAGTGGGCTTGAATCATGGGCCTTCATTTTATTTAACTAATTTAATTATTCTAGTGGGCTCTCTTTTTAATTAGTCTATTGGGCTAGAATTTAACTTTAAGTCCATGGATCAAAAGAAAGGCTAAATAAAACCAATGCATGCTAAAAATAGAAAATGAGAGTAGCAAAATGAGAATAAAAATTTGCACGTGCACCATACGTGCAAAAATCGAAAAATGCATTTTAAAATAAAAAATATATATAATTGGGGTGTTACAGCAACATCCTTGTATTCATGAGGTTGAGGAGAGTTTTGGTCTTGGGGATTTTGAAGAGGAGCTCCACTCCTAGGGGCGGAGAAGATGTGCTGGGAAGACCCATCCTTTGAGGTGAGCCGAGCGAAGAGCTTGGCTTTAGAAGAGAGCCATTTGGGAGACGAGTGTGAGGGGGAACTCTAGGAGAGAGTTGTGAGCTCCGAACTCGTTGAGAAGAGGTCCGCTTCGGAGGCAAGTGGAGCGAAGGGCTCGGCTCTGGGGGAGAGCCATTTGGGAGACGAGTGTGAGGAGGAACTCTAGGAGAGAGTTGTGAGCTCCGAACTCGTTGAAAAGAGGTCCGCTTCGGAGGCGAGCAGAGCGAAGAGCTTGATTCTAAGAGGGAGCCATTTGGGAGACGAGTGTGAGGAGGAACTCTAGGAGAGAGTTGTGAGCTCCGAACTCGTTGAGAAGAGGTCCGCTTCGGAGGCGAGCGGAGCAAAGAGCTTGACCCTAAGAGAGAGCCATTTGGGAGATGAGTGTGAGGAGGAACTCTAGGAGAGAGTTGTGAGCTCCGAACTCGTTGAGAAGAGGTCCGCTTCGGAGGCGAGCAGAGCGAAGAGCTTGACTCTAGGAGAGAGCCATTTGGGAGACGAGTGTGGGGAGCAACTCTAGAGGAGAGTTGTGAGCTCCGAACTCGTTGAGGAGAGGTCCGCTTTGAAGGGGAGCGGAGTGGAGAGCTTGGCTCTAGGAGAGAGCCATTTGGGAGACAAGTTTGAGGAGCAACTCTAGGAAAGAGTTGTGAGCTCCGAACTTGCTCTTTTTTTTTTTTAGTGAGAGAATCAACGGTTGGAGGAGCAGTTCCGAATGGCGAACCACTTCTAACTCGCTTAAGAGCAAGTTATTTGAAGCGAAATCGAGCCATGTGTTGGACTCCGAACTCGTCGTTAGAGGGATTCAACGGTTGTGGGAGCAATTCTGAATGACGAACCACTTCTAACTCGCTGAAGAGCAAGTTATTTGAAGCGGAATCGAGCCAAGTGTTGGACTCCGAACTCGTCGTTGAAGAGAGTATCAACGGTTGTGGGAGCAATTCCGAATGGCGAACCACTTCTAACTCGCTTAAGAGCAAGTTATTTGAAGCAGAATCGAGCCAAGTGTTGGACTCCAAACTCGTCGTTTAAGAGAGTATCAACGGTTGTGGGAGCAATTTCGAATGGCGAACCACTTCTAACTCGCTTAAGAGCAAGTTATTTGAAGCGGAATCGAGCCTAGTGTTGGACTCCTAACTCGTCGTTTAAGAGAGTATCAACGGTTGTGGGAGCAATTTCGAATGGCGAACCACTTCTAACTCGCTTAAGAGCAAGTTATTTGAAGCGGAATCGAGCCAAGTGTTGGACTCTGAACTCGTTGTTAGAGCTTAGTGAGTTGCGAGAGCAGCCATGTAGAAGAAGCTGGATTCCGAACTCACTATTTAACGAGTCGTAGATGTGACTCGAAGAGATAGAGAAGAAGCAAGAGCAATGATTTTTAATGAAAAATGTAAAGTTTTATTGAGATAAACTAAGTGGCCGCTTCAATAGGGCGAGCCATTATTACATGCTGTTGGCCGAGTTACAAGCATCGGCCTTATTGAAAATCAAGATCCTAATTCTACAATAAGGTGAAGACCTCTTGGGAGGAGTTGGAAGATTCTGAGTCTTGAGGCTCAGTGGGCTTTTTTGTTCGCATGTTTGCTCCTCAGGGGGGAAGCTCGGTCCCCTCTTTTTGGACGAACCTGGTCAGGTGCCCCCGCTGTATGAGTTCTTCGATCTCCTCCTTCAGAGCCCGACAATCATTCGTGTCGTGGCCGTGGTCCCTGTGAAAACGGCACCACTTATCTTTGTTCCTCTTCTTGCCGGGGGTATTTATTCTAGGGGGAGCGCGGAGTAGTCCTTCCTTGTCCACCTCCATAAGGACTTCTGATATATTAGCAATGAGGGGGGTGAACTTCTCAAAACGTGGAGTCGAACGGCGCTGGCCATTACTGTCCTTTTGGGATTTTTGGGACCCCTCTTCACTTGTGTTCTTCCGTTTGTTCCCGGAAGATGTCTCCTCAAGAGCAAGGGGGTTGAGAGCCTCTTCCGCCCATATGTACTTCTCCACCCTAAGTAAGAGCTCTGAGAAGTCCCGAGGAGGCTTCTTGGCAAGGGATGCCCTGAGGTTGGCATTAGTGACGTTGCGCTCGAATGCGGCAGAGGCTACTGACTAGTTGAGGAAGGAAATGGACCGGACTCCTGCGGTGAAGCGTCGAACGTAATCTCTTAGGCGTTCACCCTTTTCTTGGTTGAGGGTCACCAGAGATACACTTGTTTTCTCAGCTCGGTAGCTACTCACGAAATGAGTAAGGAAGAGCCCTTCGAACTGATCGAATGAGAAGATGGAGGCCGGGGCGAGTCGAGAGTACCATTCTCGCGCAGACCCCTTCAGCGTGGCAGGGAAGATCTTGCAGAGGAGGGCGTCTGAAGCATGGTGGATCATCATGAGAGTTTTGAAACTCTCTATGTGATCTGCGGGGTCCGACTCCCCGGTATACGTCTCGAGGTGAGGCAGCTTGAAGTTTTCTGGAATGGGGGCCTCCATGATGATGTGGGAGAATGGAGGTCTGCTCGGGCGGAGGTTTATTGCCCGTTGCTCTTCTTTCCTGTCAATTCGGTCGAGGTGCCTCTCCATCTCGTGGAGACGGCGGTAGACCGAGTTTTCTCTTTGATCATACCTTGCCGAGCTCCGGGACTCATCTTCGTACGAGGGTGGACTGGGGCTGCGGCAATGATAGCTTGGAGATGGACGAGGACCGAGAGTGTGAAGGCGATGTGTAACCTCTGTTTCCATTAATACGTATTTTAAAAATATATTTTTCCGTATTTAAATAATCAATATTTTCTCTAATTGATTTTATTATTTAAATAATTTTTACGAGGCCAATTGTCTATTATAAGCCCAAACTTGTATTTTAAACTCATTTATTTAAATTTATTTAATCTAAGCCCAATTGTTTAGCCCAATATCTAAAATATTTTTAGCCCAGTATTAAAGCCCAAGTCCAGAATTCATATAATTGTACAGATTTGTCATACACCTATCCCCATACAATATTTATTCTTCCACCCCCACTATTCTGCCCCGTTCTCCAACTCCTCCCCACTCCTCAATACCCGTACCAGCACTTTCCCATACTCTCATAACCACCCCCACTACTCCTTTACTTTATTTATTATATTTAATCCCTTCCCCGTTTCCTTTCTTCTCCCTCATTCTCTGACTTCCAAAAACCAAACAAAACAAAAACAGAACAGAGCAAACCCAACAACCCGACTTCTCCCTCCTTCTCCTTCTCCCTTCTCCATCGTATCTCCTCCCCCGTCGCCGTTCATCTCCACCACATCGACGCCCTCGCCCTGCCGCTCGCGCTCGAACTCCGCAAGCCAGAACCTCGAGCCCGCCATTGCTGCCCGTTGCCGCCCCCACCTCGTTGCATCCCTCGTCGATGCGCCGCTTCCACCACCCTCAGTCGAACACGACTCGTCGCCGTCTCCCCATCTCCTCGCTGCCTTGCTCACCGCAACATCGACAACCCTGCCGCTCCCTCCACGCAGAGCTCCAACCGCCGCGAGCGCCTCCCGCTCTCAATTGCAGTCGCCGTCGCTCCATCCCCAACCGCTGCTCGAGGCTCCGCCATCCGCCCTCGTGCCTCATCTTCATCTTCCTTCGCTCAAGCCGCCATTACCAACCCTTCGAGCTCTTCAGTCGTCGTCTCCATCAACCCCTCAACCTCCAGCTTCGACTTCTCCATCACCAGTTCTCCTCGCCGCCGTCTTCAACCCACATCCGTCGAAGCCCGCATCATCTTCAAGCTCCTTCTCCATCCAGTCTCGATCTCGTCCGACTCGAAGCATCGCCACAGCTCCGCCGTCCACCTCGATCCTTCCGCTCCGGTGCCGCTCAACTCCCGCTGTCGTTCATCGTCACTTCCAGTCGCGCGCCTTCTTCCGCTCACTTCTCTTTCCCGTCGAATCTCGCTTCCTCTCTCTCTCTCTCTCTCTCTCTCTCTCTCTCTCTCTCTCTCTCGGTATGTTGGAAAAAGGAGAAGAAGAGTGATTTTGGGAATTATTGGTTGCTGTTTAATTATTTTGGTGGGTTGGTGTCTATGTGAAGAAGAAAACAGTATTGTTGTGGGTGTTGAATTGCTTGGGTACATTGTTGCTAATTGGTGTGTTGGTGTTTGGGTTACTGTTTAGGAGTATCTTATTGGTGTTTGGTGTTCTGTGTGGAGAAGTGAAGTGGGTGTTAGTGTTTGGTGTTGTTGGGGATTTGCAAATTGGAGTTGCTGTTTGGACTTGCTATTTTGGATTGCTGATTTGGCGTGGCTGCCATATTCAACATTTCACACATATTCTGCTGCCCGGGATACTGATCCCGTTATTCTATCTCAAATTTAATCGTCGTCAACTAACAGGCAAGTGTCTCTTGTACAATTTTATTGTTCTAGTACAAGCCTTTATAAAAAATACCGCAAGTATATTATTTGACTCTATTCGTATTATATATAATCTGTATCTCGTATTCGTACAAGATCACGAATACTTTGTTGCCATGTCCGTTGCATGAACACGATACACATATACTATTATACATAATGTTGTGCATGAATTGTTTGTTATTAGGTTGCATGTTGTTATAATATATTTTATTCTTGATTAAGTGTTATGCATGTCATTAGTTGCATCACATGTTTAATAAGCCCTAAAATATGTTTTCTGCCTCGTATAAGTCTTGATACCTTGATCTTGTCATGTTATCCTTGCCATGTTACCCATCCATGTTGTTGCATGTAGTTTTTGTTTATGTTTAATTGTAAATAAAAAAAAAAGATAACAAGCCGGGGTATAAAGGGAAAAGATTTAGTAGTGGACAATATAGAAGAGCGTACTCGGTCGGGGGCTCGTGGTTCCTCGCTGCAATTTGTAAGTTACAAGTTATAAGTTTGCTAAATACAGGTTACTTGACATGTTTCACGCTACGTTACACTATGTCCACATGCACGTATCTCGAACAAGATACAACTTTCCCGAGTACGTGACCTATAGAATCCACCACGGTCTAAACGTTCACTTGCTTGCGAGTAGCAACCATGTAGTATGGGATGCATGAAGTGCTACCTAGTTAGGTTAATAAAAGACATAACATTGACACGTACAGTTGCATGATCCGTTTATATGTTACATGGTTATGATGACTTGTTTACTTGTTTACATGTTACTAGTTCATGTTGACACGTTTACTTGCTTACTCGTTTACATGTTACATGTTCCTATGGATTATTTAATTGTTCACATGCATGCTATTTGTTCCACGATATCTTGTTCTTGATTCTGTCATATGTTGTATTTGCTCTATTCTATGATTCTTGATTCCTTGCTCGTTTTTCCTGCTTTTGTTTCATTCTATATTTTTGTCCCGTAGCTTGTACCACTTGCGGCCCGTGACTTGCATTAACGGGTACCACTGTTCTTTCCTTGTAATAATATACTTGCAGGCCCAGATGGAGAACTACCTGAAGGTGTTGCTGAACAGAGATTTTAGTGTTGTTTAATTTCATGTTATTTTAATTCCTGTTTTATTCATGTACTCCATGTTGTAATCCGGGCGTATTTGACCCGTAACTATGTTACTTTCCAGTTGTTGGTTCATGTAATATTCATGTACTTTGTTATCATGTTGTGATTTTATATGTTATCGTGGTTGAAATTGTATCTTGTTGTTGAGTTAAATTTACAGCTTATGAATGATGTATCTACATCATTCGCTGGGCCTCAGTTACGTGCCTGTGTTCCTGTATTCTGGGAAGCGGGGCGTGACACGATGGCTCCTAGTTGGCTCATGAGTAGGTGGTCTCTGGTCGTTCTTTGGGGCGATATTGAGGTCCCTTAAGACTGTCGCTTGGAAGTCTTGAAGATCTGCCCTTGTGACTAGTATCTCTCCAACTTGGCGGTCCCTATGTGTGGCTCGGCTTATTGGAGAATGAGTTCTCCGCCGATGACGCTGAGGGGACTCTCTTTGCCTCCTCGGGGGAGGGGATCTTCTAGTCCTCAGTCGGCGGGGGGTTCGGATTCTTGAAGCCCCTGAGTTCTCGGGTTGATGGACTCTACCAATGGCTCGCCATCCATTCAGGCAAGTTCTGAGGTCGACCCCCTTTTGACGGTTGGCAATCACTTGACGAAGATCCCGCTCGGGAGGGCTTTGAGAGGCCACAGATTCAACTGAAGGATTGGGACCCGCGACTTGATCATGAGGAGGATGTTGCTTCGGATGACTCTGACGAGAGCGCCCCTGGGCAGCCCCCCGAGACCCTGAGGGGCCTGTTGAGTAGGAGTGGAGGAGGGAGAGGAGGAAGAGAAATGGTTCTTCGGTTGGAGACCGCTGCCTTCCCCTTCTATTTTGGATGCATGGCTGGAGAAGATCTGACCAACGGGAAGAGGGAAGGCCACTATTCATTTGTTTCCCACAGACGGCGCCAATCTGTTGCCGCTGAATCTGGTGTGGGGGCAAACAGATAGTATTTGTGGATTCTTGGAAAACTTGAATAGCGAACCTGTTACCTGTTCCGCCAGAGTTTGATCGTTGACTCCGGCCGTTCACCTGCAAAAAGTGCGAGACACCGGGGTTGATCCTGGCGACGCACCCTCCGATGCTCAAGTCAGTAACCAGGAATGATTATGAAAGAGCGTAAATTGGCAAAAGATTGATTACCTCTTAATGGAGATGGATGGGGGGTGTTTATAGGCGCCTTAGGGATCAGATTAGGAATGTAATCCCCGTGATCTGATAAGGAATATAATCCCCATAATCAGATAAGGAATGTAATCCCTAATCCCCAGTGAAAAGATAGATGTGAATCAAGACCGTTGATTAGGATTAATCAGAGACCTTGATTTTATCTTGCTGGACTGGGTGTGTTTCGGGTTGGGACCCGTACCCAGTTGAGGTGGATCCGTTCGTGGGTTATTGGGTCGTGAAGAAAGATCCAGTTCCCATTTCAGACCCGTTAGTAGGTGAAATTACCGTTTTACTCCCGAGCTTTAAGATTCGTGTCCGATGTGAATGGTCCTGATTTAATCCTATTTTTAGCCATATCAGAAATGTAATTGTTATATATGTGGAGAGATAAAACATATATCACCAAATTGCCCTAAAAGAATGAAAAAAGAAAATGTAAAATACGTAGAAGAAATTGAAGAAATTAATAACATAAACTATGAACCCATAGAATATGAGTAAGACTGGTCAGAAATAAGTGAAGATGAAGAAATAATGGTAATGGAAGAAGATAGTGAAGGTGAAACAGAAGATTGTGAAATAAACATGATGGTAGAAATAACAGAAATAGAAGAACAATTAGAAAGAGAATAAAACAATGAAGAAGTAATGGAAAGAATGTGCTTTGACATACAAAAATACGATAAAATAAGAGCAATCAAATTAGATATAAATCCAAAAGAGATATTTAAACTACCAATATTCGAAAGGAAGAAAAGTACCATCATAATAGTCAGAAATAATGAACAACCTATAGACATTGAACAAGCACAAGTAAAAACCATAATCTCATTAATAACCGAAAGAATAATAAGACAAGAGATGGAAAAAATAAGTGAAAAAACCAGAAAACATTAAGATACATACATTTAGGAGCTGTATAAATAATAATAAAAGCCTATTTTAAGGAAGGAATAAATACACCCTTGGAAATATACCTAATGGATGATAGAATAATATCAAGTACCCAAGATGCCTCAATAAGAATAGTGCAAGGAAACTTAATGTACCAAAAAATAAAATTTACAATAAAACATAATCTCACTATAAGCATGGTCGAAGAGAATAAAGACAAAAGTCTAGTCATGTACCACAGATTATCAGGAATAGAAATGATAGAGAAAAGCAAAGTTATGCGTATACAAATAAAAAATATTTATGCTTTCACTAGTAAGCATGAAGTAAAAATTAGAAATACACCTAATTTTAAAACAGAACCGTTATTCAGCGAAATTATAAGATACAAACCAGCAACAGAAAACCCTGAAATGACTATACAAAATTATATAGAATTCGACTTTAATAAAGCAAAATAAATTGCAAAAGGAAAAGCACAACAAATAATGTTTGGAAAGAGATCACTATCAATAAGAAACAAACAAAAAGCATTGGAATTAATACCAATAATAAATACATTAGACAACCAGAATAATAACCAATTTAAAATAGAAATGAAATATTATGACAATGGAAAATGGAATAAACAAATAGCCTTAGTAGATACAGGAGCTACTAATTTACATATTAAACAAACAAATATAAAAACAGCTGAATTAATGCCATTAGAAAACCCATATTACTACCTAGACTATTACAATAATAGATATCCAATTGTACATAAAATAATACTACCACTGAGGATAAATGGTAGAAATGAAATGTTATTGCATTTACACGTAGAATTAGAACACCATGTTAATGAAATTATATTAGGAACCGACTTCCTTACATCGGTTCAACCTTACTTAATTCAAGAAGAAAAAATCACAATAACAGTAAACAATAAAGGTATAGTAATAAATAGAATATTGAACAAATGAATCCATTAAGAGTAACAAAGAACACGTTATACATATTAACAAAATTTGTTTACGAAGGATACAAATCAAGAAACTATCATAATCTAATAGACACCGGAGCAGGCACTAGCCTATGCCGCGAAAATATACTACCAAAATGGAAACAAGATGGTTATAATAAGAAAGCAATAACTGGATTAACTGGACAAACTATCATACTTGATAAGTATCAACAAAATGTTAATGTACAAATAGAAAATTACATACTAAAAATACCAATAATATACCAGTTTGATGATATGAATAATGATGTGTTATTAGGAAATGACTTTTTTCCAACAATACTATCCTATAACCATATCACATAAATCAGTTGTATTTACAACACCTTGTAGATGATATTAGTATATGTAGATGATATTCTAATAGGATCCTAAAATGAAGAACAACATAAAGAGCATCTACTAAAATTCATAGAAATAGTCAAAAACACAGGTATTATACTATCAAAAAAGAAAATGGAATTGTTCAAAACTAAGACAGAATTCTTAGGAACATAATTATCACATGAAGGAATAAACCTACAGCTACATATAGCAAAAAAAATAAAGACTTTTCCTAATGTCCTAAAAGAAAAAAGAGAAGTACAATCTATAATTGAGTTACTAAATCAAACAAGAGGATACATACCAAATTTCTCAGCAAAAACAAATTGGTTACAATAAAAACTAAAAAAGTTTAAGAAATGTGAATTGGGGAGCGGTATTAAAATTCATTGAAATAGGTGAAGAAGAGGAAAGACTTACCAGATATACTAGTGGATCGTTCACACAAACCCAACAAAATTACCACATAAGTGAAAAAGAACTACTAACAATCTTAAAAGCTATAAAAAAGTTTGAGTTTTTCATAATATATACAAAATTCACAGTAAGGTCAAACAATACACAAGCAAAGAGTTGGATTAATAAAATAATAGACCCAACTATAGCAAATAAAAGGTTGATAAGATGGCAAATGGAGTTAGCACATTACTACTTCTCAATAGAAAATATAAAGGAAAAAAATAACATCCTACCAGATTTCTTATCAAGAAGCTAACAATATCATTTTTACAGGATGGAAAATAGAGTCCAGCATATTGAACGGTATATAGTCTACCTAAAAGAGACTGTGGAGCAATTAAAAGGAGCATTTAACCAACTACAATTACAAATATGTGATCTTCAAAATATATTATACCAACATATAAATGCAAATAATATTGAAAAAATGAGCGAAGGGAGTGAGCCTATTAACCCACAAAATACAAGTGAGATCACAAAAATAGCCACATAAGAGGGAAACTCCACATCCATACAGCCTACTACCTACAAAAAGAGTTTACTCTCAGATGCTCCAAAATACTCCAAGAAGGATTTATTTTTACAATATATTGAGAAATTATGCCAGACCAGTCAGGTCAACCAATTTATCAAGACTATTTCTCAACAACATATAAACAAAGCGATCATACTACCAGGAGCAAATCCAAAAACAGTGACAGTATTGTTCGAAAGATGACTTATCCACTTCATATACCCATCTCGATAATGTGAAGAACAAAGCCAGTTACCAAAAGAAGTATATAAAGCTGCTAAAAGTTATTTTGGTCTTATAAAGGCATCCAAAATATATGTCCGGGTATTTTTAGCTATTCCAAAATTCCTTGAAGATGATGAAGAACTACCAGCTGAACATATTATAAAGATAGGGATGACTACACAAATCCTATTTGGAGCAATCAATATTATACCATATAAAAATGAAGAATTTGAAAAACTGATCCCAGAAATAAGAGCTACGGGATTTAGAACAATGTATTGTGAACTGAAGGACATACAAAATAGAGACGGTAACATATGGATCTATGATAGCCCTGACCCATAAAAATTAATAATTTACAACATAGCAAAAATTAAACAACCACAGTAAAAGAAAGAATTCTTTGACAGTTGGTATCGAATTCTGCATAAAGAAGCCATGACAATGATAGAAAAGACAGCGGTCCACTACTGTAGATTGATGAGGATGGAGCGACAGCATGAATGCAGAAAATGCAGAAAAGAACAAGAGAAGGCTGACGAAGAGCTATTTCTGATGTGAAGCACATGAAGTTGTTGGCCATAAAAGAATCTTCAACGTAAGCAGTGACGTAATTGGCTCAATTATTTATCTATGATATAAGCAATGATGTAATGAGAACAATAATTGTAACTGATGTAAATTCATCCATTCTTCTATAAAAGGAGAGGCTGGGTAAGGGAAAGAGGCAGACTATATAGGAGGAAAGAAATTCCATATAAGTTTGTAGAAAAGTTTGGTTTGTAAGGAGTTTGAGAGCAGTAAAAAATTATCTTTCTATGAGTTCTGCTACAAGATCTTATACAAAATAAGGTATGAAAAACTAATTTTTCTTAATTAGGGAGATTTTTGTAAGGCTCTGCTTGAAGGATCTTGCAAAAAGACCCATTTGCAACCTTCTATAGTTAGACTGTGCACCTAGTAGCAGGAAACGAGCTAGGTTGTGGTTGTAATACCCGTGCACAGTTGAGAATTGCATGCGATTATGTATTTTTCTAATAACAATTGATTTTAATTGGGAAAATTTCAGATTATTAGTTATTCTGAACCCGATGAGGTATATTCGGGATATCTTCTCATTAAATTGTGTGTATTTTTCCGATTGTTCTAACGAGACAATCTTTGGGACAAATAGTATTTTTACAAAATGTATTCTTATATTCTACAAATAAGTATTTTATTTGTAAAATATGTATATGTGTGTGTGTGTGTGTGTGTGTATGTGTGTGTGTGTGTGTGTGTGTATAAGTATATTTTGACTGAATCATATATAATATATATGTATGGATACTTGTATGCATTTTACATGTATATGTGTATGTATATATTTATATGTATATATATTTGTATGTATACATATGTGATTGAACTGTATTGAAGTGGATTGTACATATACATATGTATAATTGGAGTGTGTATATATATATTGTATTGTAGGGGTGTATAAGAGACTCACACCAAGTCCAATAAAAATCGTCCACTTCACTCATTTTTCCCCATCATCATTTCCACCGACCTTTCCCCAACCTCCTTCTCTTTGGGGCTGCCGAAACCCATCCCCACCCAAATCCCCATTGCTGAAATTCAAATCCCCTCCATCTCCATCTCATTTTCTAAGCCATCTTCTTCTACTTCTTCCCCATCTTCTACTTCTTCATGGTTCAACAACAAAGGAAGCAAGTGAGAAGAAAAGAAAGAGAGAAAGAGAGTTTCCATTTTTGTAGGTTCATGGTGATTCTTGGAAGAGAAGGAGAAGAATTGATTGGAGAAGGAGCAAGCAAGCAAGGAGTTGCTTTTAGGAGATTTCTTCTAAGTTGGTGTTTTCTTAACTCGTTCTTATTAAATTTGTGTTTATTTAAATTATGCAATTAAGGTGCTTGTTTGAATGTTTGTTAGTAGTAGACATGGAGTAGGAATGGTTGTGCTTGAAATTTTTGGCTTGAATGTGAAGTTGTGGTAGAATTGCAATTTTGAGTTCAAGAAGTTGGTTATGTTTGGGAATTTGTAACTTGGTGACACATTAGAATTTTGATTCCAATTTTTACTAGATGATCTTGAGCATGTATAGAGCAAGTTTTGATTTATTTTGGAATTTTCGGATTTCGTTTGAAGGGTTTACAAGTTGCAATTTCCGAAATCAGTAGGGGTAAGCAGTGAGTCGAGTTCAAAAATTCGTAACTCAATACCTATAAGGAATTTTGAGTTGGAACTTGAAAGGAAAAGTTAGATGTATATGTTAACAACATGTATACCAAATTTTAGAATATTTGGAATTTATTTGCTATTTTTAATATATTTGTTTGCTCGACTGGTTGAGTAGGGGAAACTGCAGCTAAGTAGATGGAATGTGAACTTTGAAAAATTATATCTCTCAATTGGTATGGAGTTTTGTGATGAAATTTAGAATGTGGCATCTTGTATATTTCTAATATTAGTGTACCAAATTTGATAATTTTTGAAGAATATTTAAAACCCTATTTGATCGTTACAAAATAGAGCAGCATGAAGGAGAGTTGTTGTCTCTGTGTTGTGACGGCTGATTTTGATCCATGTTCAAAATTGCATAAATCCTAGGATATTGCGAGTTAGGAGCTAAACTTTTGGGGTATTGCTCTTGTATATGTCTAGTTATTGAATCTAAAATTTTATAAGCATTGGACTTGTGGTTGAATCGATATTGATTTTTGAGTATGATATGTTCAGTTCAGTCCAGTTTTTGAGTAATCAGTAAATTCGTGTAATTCTGGAATTGTGTGATGAGAATTCAGAAGAATGATCAACTAGAGATCGTATTAGAGAGTCGTAGATTTCCAAAACATCTGGAATCATGCAATTCCAGTTTTTGTAGCAAAAGTTATGATTTTTTTTAGATGGGGACAGAACCAGTCTTACTTGAAGAATTTGGTTTTCGTAGAGAAAACTCATTTCCTGTGTGCATGCTGATAGAGATTGAAGTTTTTGAGGACTTTAATGATTGAATCTAAGGATTTCAACTAGAAAGTTTTAGTATACACTCCCACCTTTCCATAGAATCTGAAATCGAGTAATTTCGATGAGTGAGCAAATTTTTGTGCTATTGAAAAAGTGCAACAAGTGCATCAAGAGATGTACAGCTGAAAGTATATGGGATTTTTATAGTATCAAGATGATTGAATTTGAGGAAATGTTTAACTAGAAAGTTATAGCCTAAGGTCTTAGCTAGCTTTCCATAATGGGTGGTATCAAGCAATTCCGAATTATATCTTGGAAGATATGGGTGTTACAAGTTCGGCAACCTGTTGCCTTGTTCGACTTCAATCATTGTTAACTCAAGGGACTTGAGTTCCATGGGGAATTTAAGGATATTGTCTACTGAAGGATTGCAGTAGTCTCCTACCCTTCTAGAAAACCAAATTTTGTTGGATTTCGATGAGTGCATCTTAAGTCTCCACAATGGCTTATGATTGAAGGATTGATAAGGAATTTCTTTGCATGACGCAGTAGGGTGGCCTTGAGCTATTGAATTTAAGATGTTTTAAGCACTTCATGGAACTTAGATAAGTTTCATGTGCTTAGCCCTCATAGTGGACATGGGTGAGTTGAGAGTATGGTTATATGGTCGATCTTGTGATCTGGTGTCTTGATGCCGGAGTCTGTCAATGGTCAGATGATTGGTATTTGTGTATGTTACCTTCATTCACAATTTTTATGTATCTTTTGGACGTCGTTGGACGACTCGCTGAGAGTCACGGGCCGGGGTTATGGTCGATAACCTGTGAAGGTATTGGAAATCGGTGAGTGTGATTCTCGTGATTATTGTTATTTTGACAGACCAGTCAGGCTCGACATTGTTGATCAACACCGTGTATGATTTTTGAAAGTGCTGGACAGATCCAGCCACCTTTTGAAGTGGTCCTTTTGCATGTGTATGACTTGTCCTCAACTCTCAAGTGTTGAATTGAGAGTTGGGAAAGGGGGGGGGGGTTTCTATACCCTCCAATACTTGTTATTTTGGTGTCTTAGGTTGTTAAGAAACGGGTAGTGACTTGAACGACATTTGAGTCGTCAACCTTGTCTAAGTTAGTTGCCTACACTTATCAACCATTAGGCCAATGTGGGGACTTCCGCCTTAATGACTGAAAGTGACTAACTCGGGTGCCGACAGAATCATGGGAGATGATCACGGGCCGAGTTTAAGGATGAGACTAATTGGGGAAGTGGCAAGCAAGTGATCGCGTCGCCAGAGCCGCAAGTTGATATACAGGAACAAGAGTTTCTAGTAGGGAACCGCTTAAGACTAGGCATAACTTAGACTAAGAATCAGTTGGTGACCATGCCCTTGTAACATGTCTAGGTAGACTTAATGTCGGTTAGATTTTACCGTCACCTATAAGCTGCATTAGTTTCTAGTAACTAGTAATCGGACGTTGTACTCTCCTATCATTAGGGATACGTGATGCAGTGCGTATCTTGCACTGTTGGTTCCTAAGGTACCATGGTAAGAACGGGATAAGATTTCCTGGCAGATAAGGAGAATTAGACCTTCAAGGCCATCAAGTTCTATACTGGTGAACACAAACGGGTCACATGGGCTACAGTCCTGTGAATCTTTGGTACCATAGGTATGTTGCGGTGTATCTTTAAGTTTGTCACGGCTTTTGAGTGGGATCCGAGAGTCAGGCACTAGTGGCAAACCGAGACACCGCTAAGTAACTGCAGAAATGAATGTGGCCGATTAATCTGCAACCTTACCAACAACGATCTATCTATTAGGATCAGGACGAATACAAGAGTAGGATACATGGCGAGGTTTCAAAACCCTTGAACTTGGAGACAACGGCTTGATTTGGAAGGTATGTAGTATGGGATGCATACATTTGCAAAGTCTCGCTTGCATTTAGTTTAAGTACATCCTGACCTGTGCATTAGATTACTATGGATTATCGTACATGGACACCCTTGACCCGACTCCACTTTCCTTCCTTTTAGTCACTTTTCTATTTGCATTTTAATCTTGTCTTGCCTAGTTCGGAGATCGCTGTTTTCTTATCAACAGTGTGCCAGTAGAATTACTGACGTGCCCACTCAATTAGGTACTGGATACCGGATCGCGGGTGTAGGAGAACCCAAGACCAGCAGGGCATCCAAGTGGAGTGGCAGGGTACATGCCTACCATTCGAGCAAATGCCGGAACATCAGAGTAGTTCAACAGGAGGTTCGAGCTACAGGGCGCATCTCAGGAAAGCAGCATGACCGCTCGGTAGAGCTTCCAATAGAAAGTTGTTGGTTACCGTTCTGGGTGGCAGACGGTAATCGTTACATTGTAGTATCTGTAACAAGTTAATATAATTTGTATTCTTTGTTCAAGAACAAGATAAGGGTTGTAATTATTGATGTAATGATCTTATTTGGCAATAAAAGTTCTTAAATTTCCGTGTTATTTACTGTATTGAGATGCATTTGAAGACAAAGATTCTGGCTGTGTCATGGATGTCCGGAAACGGAGATCCGGGGCACTACAAAAGTGGTATCAGAGCCAACTTTCGACACCGGTTGTGGATCAAAGTGGGTTAGAGGTACGTCTGACTGAGGACGGTACGCTGGTAGAGACCAGGGACAGTACACTAGTAGGGTACTCCACTCCACATCGGCTAGAAATGCGGTCCTGTATTAGCTTGCGGGTTCCGGGCTCAGCGAGGACGCTGAGTTCTTAAGGAGGGGTGTATGTAACACCCTGTACTTAAGCGGGTATATATATAATATTATATAAAAATATATAATAGTATATATATATATAATAGAATAATATAAGAGTGTGTAGGTGGTTGGTTGTTGGCCTATGGAGTTTCTATAGGACCATGGCATTAATTGATTAATGGATGTGGCCTATAGGAATTCCTTTGGGGCTATGGCATTAATGTGCATGAGAGTGCGCGTGCATGGAAAGTGGCGTTGGCATGCTGGGGTTGATAATCCCATATCGGAAAAATGCTTGGGAAATGAGTGGGTTATGTAGGAAAAACAAAGTGATAAAGGTACCTAATGGGTATACCCCCCTTTTGATGATGCCTGTGGTGGCGTAGCTAGAATTTTGTAGTCGTTCTTTTGCATGCGCGCACACGTAGCCGTGTACGCAGCTGAGCCGGGCCTGGGGCGTTACAGTGGTTGCCTGTATCGAAGTGCTACTAGTTGTTCCAGGTGTATCTCTAGGATGAAACTCTCTTGAGAGCATAGTAGTCATGAGATGGGAGGAACGTAAAAGGAGCACTGAAATCAGGGTGCATACCAGAGGTATTTTATCCACTGGTAGTAACTGGTACAAAGCATCTCAAAGAGGTTTAACTAGGTCGGAAGCATGATAGGTCGTTTTGTTTTGATTTTTAAAGTATCCTTAGAAATATCTCTCTACTCCTAATTTTATAATTATTGCTGCTAAATAGAACTAATGGATAATAATAGTTTCAGTATTGCCTCAGAGATTTTTGAATTAATGATTAATTATCAAGAAAGTGATAGTATGCTAGTTTTTATGTTTATTATCCTCATAGGGTAATAAGCATGAATGATTATTATGAATTCAAATTATTCTTCTTTAGTATACGAAGAGTAATAATTATAACAATAAATCAAATAAATCCTGGAGAAACTAGTAATATAAATGTCGAAATAATAGATGATCTAAGTTTTTGTGAGAGATCTTTACTATTTTATGAAAATGGTGTATTTAGTAGTTATATCTGGAGTACTACTACATCATATAGACAATTTCACTACAAAATAAATAGGAATATATGGCGTACATTCCCCGGCGCTTTGGGTTTTCGCCGGGGAATTCCCCGGCGCTTTTTAATATAGCGCCGGCCATTCCACCAATCCCCGGTGCTGGGAAACGCCGGGGAAAACCCCCCACCCACGCACTAAATTCCCCCACTTCCCTCTCTCTTTTTTCGTTCGCCCCAAATTACTCGCGCCCTAAACCCTCCACCCGCGCCTCTCTCCCGAAAACCCTATTTCTACGAAAACCCTATCTCTTTTTTCGTTCCTCTTTCTTTCGATTCTTCTTCGATTTCGTTCCTCTTTCTTTCAAATTTCATTCTTCTTCGATTTCGTTCTTCTTCGATTTCGTTCCTCTTTCTTTCTTTCTTCGATTTCGACGCCCCAATCTCCACTTCGTTCCTTTTTCTTTCTTCGATTTTGATATCGTCGATCTCGATCTCGTCGCCTGTCGCTTGCCGCCGTTGGATCTCGTCGCCGCCGCCGTTGGATTGGTGAAGATGGTGAGTTAGTTACTATGCAATCTGCGAATATGGTGTGGATTTTTTTGTTGGTTTGGATCTTGAATTTTGTTGGTTTACTAGGTTTGCCCGTTGACACGTGCCTACGGCACGTCTTCGGAACGATGCACCTTGTTTGATCATATAAAATAGTTTGGAGGTCCAGCAAATTAATTGAAGTAGGAAACATAAGGCAAAAAACATATTATATGATTTTTTTAATTTTTTTTTAAATTATTTTTTAAGTTTTTAATTTTTTTAGTTTTTAAATTTTTTAAAATTTTTAAAATATTTATTTTCTTAATTTTTTGAATAGAAAAGGGATGGAGAGAGAGAAAGAGGGGGAGAGAGAGAGAAATAAAAAAATATAGGAGTTGTTTTGGGTGGGGGATTTGAATTTGAGTTTTGGAGGGGAACTTTTGGAGGGAAAATATGTTTTGTAAGGTTAGATTTGGGCCTTTGATTTTTTGGGGATTGAAGGAGAGCCACTTGATAGCTTTCTTTGTGTTTTATTATATAGATGGTGTAGATTTTTGTTGCTTTTGATTGAATTTTGTTGGTTTATGGTGTGAATTTTGTTGGTTTATGGTGTGGATATTGAATCTGCGTATATGGTTGATTTTGGTAGGAGTTTAGTTAGTGAATGACGACGAGACTCTGAGGGATTGTGCGCAAGGGTTCCAAACAAGCTGCAAGATTGGGCAAGGTGGATTTGGGTCTGTTTATAAGGTGACTTTCTCTACTTATATTCTCTTCTTGGCAATCATTTTCTTTTCAATGTATGCTTCATATTTCTTGTTAGCAGGTGTGAATTATGCCGCGACGGAATACGGCGCTTAGAAGAAGGATTGAGGAGCCTCTAAACGAGGAGGATACCCACGTAGAGGTAGGTGAGGGGAGCACCCAGCCACCCCCCCAAAAAAAGACCCGGGGAGCGACGAAGTTAGTTGATGTATGGAAGCTACCCGCGGGTCAAAAAATAGTAGTGGAGATAAATGGGGATCATCAGCCCATAGGGAAAAATGCAATGACTTTCGCATCATTCATTGGGTTGATTGCTCGGAATTCGGAGTATCTTCCACTATCATTCGATAGATGGACAAATATCCCAATAACGACAAGGACTAGAGCTATTGAAGTTCTCAAGGTACCATTTATATTTACAGTATTTCTTAATTTCTTTTGCTTTCAACCACTACCATTTGATAGAATAGTCTTTATAGTTCTTTATTTTTGTTATAAGTTTGTGTGTGTTGTTTGAAATGAATTTTCAGTTCATACATCATTTTCTGATGGTATGAATGTACACTTGAACTTGGTATGAATGTGCACTTGAACATTTTCTGATGGTATCATTTTCTGATGGTATCATTTTCTGAAATGAATTTGGTATGAATGTGCACTTGAACTATTCAAAACTCACTTGCTCACTTGCTCAATTTATCTCCTATTCACAACTATTCAAAACTATTCAAAACTCATTTTCTGATGGTCTTTTCAGTTTTGAATGTGCACTTGAACTATTCAAATTTGAGGGGCACTTAATGTGCAGTAAATTGGCCAGTTAATCTCATATATTAATCCGGATTACTATGATTTCTATGATACATTCAAGTATGCATATAAAGAAGCACAGTGTAGATCATATACATAAGCTGATATCACCCTGTAGTAAACCATAGTCATTATCTTGTAGTTGTAGTTTAATGCTTTGAGGTAGTTATCTTATGACGTAAATTCTTTAATATATGATATTGATTCATGACTGTTGCAGCAAAAATTTGATTACCCGGCGGTTCTTGATGCTGATTGGGTGAATAAATCAATGTCCAAGAAATGGAGAGACTATAAGGTTGAGCTTAAGGCAAAATATTATGACAAGAACCGAACAATGGTTGAGAACACAAAAGTAGTCCCGAGAGGTATCGTGCGTGCTGATTGGGAATTTCTATGTCATTTTTGGAATACACCTGAAGGGAAGGTAATCAAAAAATTGTAGTATATGATGCAATATATTTTGATATGATATTTAGCTTATTAAATCTTATTGTCTGTGTAATAATTTTATATTATGTGCAGAAGAGAGCTAAAAGAGGTCATGCAAGTAGGGATGCACAGGACGTGCTGCACACTGCAGGTGGTACAAGCTTTGCACGGCGACGCGCAATAATGGTATATCTAAGTGTTTTGTTCTTCACTATAAACTCTTTAACTTCCATACAGGACCTTGCATTTATGTTGACTGGCATTTAGTTCTTCAGCTAGTCAATTGCACAATTGTCACTAGCTTTTGTTCTTTCCAGTTTAAGTTGGCAAATTATATTGACTTCATTCTTCATAGTCACTTGTTTAAAATTCTTCCAGTGATATGTATCAACTATTTTCTTACAAAAATACGCCATAGAAATTTGAGGTTTATAATTATACTTGTAACTATTCTCAGTGTCATCTAGAAAGTAGCATTCCTTATTGCAAATAGAATTTTGTACATGCACGCTTATTGAAACTATATATACCACTAAAACTAATATATACCACTAAAACTAATTTAATGTAGATCATTGATACAGCGATATCTGGTAACTTTGGTAACTTCTGATAAGTAGGATGATTATTGAACTTTCTAGCATGAACGTTGATAGAAGCATCCTCACTGAGGGGTGCTTCAGTATCTTTCATTTACTTCTGTATATATGTGTGTATTCTTTTAACTATTCAAAGCATATATATGTATTTAATTTAATGAAGAAAGAAAGAAATGATTCCCTATGTATTCTAATATATGTAGGATGTGGAGCGAGGAGGTGCGGATCAGTACGACGATTTAGATTTCTTCGACGCAACCCACATGAACTCACAAGGCGTATTTCTGTCCTCAAAGGCAGCAACGATATCGGTAATAGTTTTTCTATCTTAAATTTGCTTATTTGATGTGTAATATGCCTTAACAATGAATTTGGATATTTTTTTTTAAAACAGACAACTGCTCGAAATAGGTATGCCGAACTATCATCCGCTCCCAACGCCGGCTTTCCTACAACATCGATCGATATAGTGCAGCTTCAACACCAGGCGTTGGTCGAAAACATGGGTCCGGAGCGCCATGGCCGTGTGCGTGGAAAGGGGTTAGGACCAACACCCTCTCGTACTCATGCTTCTTCATCAACACAGTCGGATCCTAGAGATGAGAAGATAGCTAATCTAGAGGCAACAGTGGCAGTGCTTAAGGCAACAGTTGCACATATAGCACAGATGATGAGGGAAACAAATGTTCAAAACCCATCTAACATACCGAGACAGGTTAGAAATTATATATAGTATTGTTCTTATCTAATTGTGTCTATCAATTGCTTAGCATTGGCATTTTATACAGCAAGGTGTTAGAGACCCGACATCATCCAGTCGTCCGAATGAAGAGGAAGCCGACGACCTTGGTGATCCCGTCGACGACAACGCTAGACTTACACTGTAGGCTTGTATTTTCTCAACTTTTAGGTATTACAACCTTATTAGCTTCACTTCTTTATGTATTACAGCATTTTCTATTAAAAATACTTTGTTATTTTATAAATGATAAATTAAAAATACATTGTCTATTTTTAGTATATATAGGATGAAAATTACTCTCTAATTACATTGCATGATTACTTTAAATTGAGGTTTGCAACTTCTACTCATGGAGATTTGCAAGAACATTTGTTGAAAATCAACTTCAATTGCATTAGTATTACAAATTATAGTGGAAATGGTTCAAACTGTCCATTATGAAGCAGCTCCCAGATTTAGAAGGTTGGCAGAAAGCTTTGGCTTCTGTAGTCCTTGAATCCCATTTCACTGACATGCACCTTTCACTTTTCTTTTGACTAAATCTGCAAGTATGAAATGCAAATTAGGTTATGTTGCATTGTATTCTACAGGATGCTTCTCATTCAATATATAAAAGTTTCTTTGTGTCAGTATTCAATATATAAAAGTTTCTCATTCAATATACTGACTATTGAATGATATATATATATATATATATATATATATATATATATATATATATATATATATATATATATATATATATATATATATATGACAGGTACTCGTGGTGGGTACCTATAAGTTTTCAATCTCCTATACTACACTTGACATCGATTTTGAGTTAGTGTGAATTTACTAAAGTTCACTTCCTATTTAGGCATTAAGGTGTAATCTCCTGATGTATACTATTCCATGTGGTTGTTCACTTCCTATTGCTCCAGTTCCCTTTTCATCATAGCTGCAAGTTCAGTGTAATTAATCTATTTGCCCATCCTGAGATCAAAAGATATCGATATTCAATCAGGCATTTAGACAGGTAAGGTGGAAGTCGTTGGATATTTGCTTTTTAGTTGCAGCTAAATGGAAACTAAAAAGCAACTTTGCTTTATGCCAAAATACACTGAGCTGTTGTGCACATGCTTTCTGCTCTTTTAGCTCTGAATATTCAATATGCAACATTGAAAATTTGTGAAATGATTATGTTTTAAAGGGTGAATGATTCTTACTTCTTATTCTCTTCATATCTGTACTTTCAGAATATTACAGAAAAAGAACAGGCAAGACAAGCCAATAGATGTTTCAGAATACTTTCAGAATATTTCAGAATAAGAATGATTCTTACTTCTTATTCTCTTCATATCTATACTTTCAGATATATTCCGTCACCAGTCAACACTATCGCAGTTCCAGATGGATGGGAGCATTGTTAGTACTGAGTTGAAGAGTAGCTGCTCCAAAACTAAGGCAACCTTGATTGGCTTGTTAAAGGCAGGGAGTCTATGAATGGGTTGTAGAAGGGAGCTGATAACTCATTGTTATGTTCTGATTGAAAATCAACTTCTACTCATGGAGATTTGCAAGAACTTTATCAACAAATCAACTTCTACTCACTATTGCAGTTTTCACTATTCTTTATGAAAGAACTTTTTGTGATCTATATTTGAAGTTGAAAAATTTTTATGTGATGTATATATAGTACTATGAATGAAAGATCTTTGTTTTATAAAAGTTTCAAGGAGTGTTTGTTTGATTATTTGTGAGTTTCATAATTTGTGGAGTAGTGGAGTTTGTGATTATAATTTGTGGAGTAGTGGAGTTTGTGATAATTTGTGAGTTTCAACAATATGGTTATCATTCTACAGGTTTCATAATTTGCGGAGGAGTGGGAAGCTAGAATAAAACATGCCCCGGCGTTTACCAACGCCGGGGTATGTTTAATAACGGTATGATTTTTTTGAAAATTCAAAAGTAATCCCCGGCGTTTCTCAAACGCCGGGGATTTCTCAAAAAAAGGCCGGCGTTCCATTTGCGCCGGGGATTTGAATAAGATTCCCCGGCAGCGGCAAGGACGGCGCTTGCGACTGCATTTCGCGAAACGCCATTAACATATCCCCGGCGTTTGACAAACGCCGACCATTTTGCTTCCTTTTGTAGTGTTTCTAGAAGAAAATGAACATATTGAAGAGGAAAATAGACATATGGAAGAACTTGAAGAACCCCATGATATAGTAGTAGTGAAATATCTACGACAGAGTCAGAATCTATAAGAGATATTGAACTCATGCTTGATTATTTTAATATTTTTGAGATAGACAATGCACTTTATATAGAAGAATATTATTTTGCAGATCTATGAAGTTTTTTTTATACTCTGTTTAATTATATTTTCCAGGTGATTTCACGCTTCGCAACCCCAGTTGTTGTTGTGGTATCAGAGCCTCGTTTTTAAGTAAGAAACTCTTACCTGGTTTTCTCAAAATTTTAGCAAAATATTTAGTACAATTTAAGTAGTTAAAAAATTAATTACATACGATAAATAGAATATATTACAAAAACAAACTTTAATTTTGCCGAAAGATCACACATCCTATAGAAAAATCGATAGAATAATAAGCATAGAATATTAATTAAAAACTATCTCTTAGTTGCAAATATTTTGGCCATTATCCTCTTTTTGCAAATATTTTTTAAAATAAGTCCTAAAAAAAACAATTAATTCGCACTTGATTACATATATATCCGTATATGGTTAAATAAATACTCAATTATTCTAATAGTATATGTTTTTCAGATTTTTAGGTTGAATTATTTGGATTGAAAATTCTTTTTTCGATCAATAATAAGATTGAAGATGTCGGCTTGGTTGATTGGATTGCATGATTACTTCTTGTTATGTCATCAAGTAATTGATGTAGAATTTAACTTCAAATTATGTTCAACTAGTAATTTGCACGTGTGATACATATGTTCTTTTTTCCCATAAACTGTCACTCTTCACAAATTACCCCCTGCGGGGTCAATATTAGTATTTTTCACGTGCGATGCATGTTTTGATAAGGGTTGGAGGATTTTCACGTGCAATATATGTGTTAAAAAATAGTTTTGCAGTTGGATGTGCATTGCACGTAATTGGAAAAAAAACTGAAGAAAAAACTACGATTTGTACATTCAATGCACGTGTTTATAAGTAGAATTTGAGTTGTACGTGTAACATATGTGTATGTTTGATGTTAAAAATATTGAAAATTTATTTTGCACGTGCTTTGCACGTTTTAAATAGATGAAATTTTGTTTGTTAGTTAGTTTTGTTGTAATTAATGGGAGAGTTTGAGTTACACGTATAATGCACGGGATTGTATGTTGACAAATTACAACTCCAACTCTCCTATTATAATATTAGAGATTAACGACATTTTTGCAAATAATTATGTGGTAGTTAAATTGAACTTTAAGGGCATTCAGGTAACCGGTAACAATTGGATAATTAGTTATAATTTGATGGTTAATATAACTCCAACTAAAAAATATATGGTGAAAATTATATTAAGTTGTTGGGTTGTCTAGAAAATACAAAACTCCAAATCTCTAATTATATTATATACTAAATTTACATATGTGATGCATGTCTTAATAAATATATATATTTTTAAGTAAAAACTGCGACGTAATATGGCCTCGAACTAAGATCTCCTTTATCTTAACTAGTGTTACCCTGTGTACATTGTGTTACAACAGTGTTGCGATTTTATTTACAAATACTTCGAAAAGAAACCCAATACGATTAAGAGACACAAAATCAGAAGAGAATGAGAAGAGGAAGAAAACTTTCTAATAAACAAAATTGAATGGAAATGAATTTACAAAATTACAAACCAGATGATTATTAAAGCAGATGAGCGTCGAGCCTTGTGTAGTACACAATCTCCTTAAAACAGTTTTCACCTCGTCCGGGTGCTGGAGCTAGTTGATGTGTCTGTCTTCAAGGATGCAACGACAAAGAGTGTTCACGCAGACACCACGTAACGCTCTCAAACTGGTAGCGTCAGAACTTTATCACCGAATTACCGAATGAACTTACAAAACGGAACAGAATAGAGAGGAAGAGAGGAGATTTTGCGCAGGAAAGAAAGTGAGGGGGGCTCTATGTGTAGGGCCAGGGTTAGAGACTGTAACGGCAGAAAAGGCTATGAATGCCTTCATTGTAACTATCGACAAACTTTTGAATGCGTACACTGTAACGGCAGACAGCAGTCAATGCCTTTGAATGCCTTCAGTGTAACTGCAGACAATCAATTGAATGCATACACTGTAACGACAGACAAAATGTTTAATACTGCACTGAAACGGCAGAAAAAACTGTTTCTGCATTTATTTCAGTTGTTTACAAAGAAAAAAAAACTGTAGCAAAAAGTAGATCTGCGCGGGGTGGGTTTATGTCGATCCGACATTCGTGTCCACACAAGACGGGCAGGCGCACACAAGCCGCATGTAATTCGGTCCGACATTTGCACCCTCTTGCGTGTGCGAGAGAGAGCATCTTGTCTAGCTATCTTACAATGCTTAGAAAGATGTTATTATATATCTTCTTCTAATTTCTTTGATTTTTCCGATGTGGGACTATGTTCCATCAACCCATTTTCAGAAATGAAAACGTCTCATTTTGAAAAACAATTTCTCATTCATCCCTTAACCGTTTTTAGCAGATAAATATATGATTTTGATCAAATCACAAAGGAGAACACAAATCAATCAAGATCTCTCAATAATTCATTTAGGATCTAACTCAAAAAATTGCTCAAAAACTGGTTCGCAAATGGTGTTAATACACTCATTTCTAACAAATTGCACAGACTAAAATACTTTTAACATACTCATAAAATTATATGGAACTTAAACAATACAATGATGATATGCACTGTGTCTTTTTTTTCCTTCCAGTTTATTTTATTTAATAACATGTGCTACTCTTGTCTAGAAAACCCCAATAATTATATTTTTATCTATTTCGGTCATATTTTTTGAAACCACTAAGAGATATTTCATTAGTTCATATTGTTTTATTATCGTGTACATGCACAGTAACTTTAGTTCTTAAACAAAAACATAAAAGTTATTAAAGGACAGATGTGACCCTATTCAACACCGACAACACTAAGACATAGTTAAATCCTAGATCCCTAAATTTAGAGATGCCCCTTAACTATTTCGATCAAAAAATAATTAAAAGATGGCAAATCTACAAATTAACAAATTCACATTTTCAAATGAACCAACATCGTTTTATATTTCTAAAGCAAAGAAAAAAAGTCGAATTATTACCGAAGTTGAGCTTACAATATAATAATAGGTGGGGATGTGGCTCTTCTTGGACTCCTTCTTGATGTACTCTTCTGTCTTATCTCCAAAGTGTGCTTCTCAACTGCCTTCCCTCTCAAATCAAGCCTTCCATCTTAAATCATTCCCTCTCAGATAAAACATAATCAACATCAGAAGATGAGTGGTTGTTTTTTTATTTATTTTATTTTATTTTGTAAATTGAATGCATGTGTTAGTACATGTTCGTTTCTTCTTCTTCTTTTCTCATGTGTTAGCACGTGCTAGTTTTCTACTTTTCTTCTCCTTGCTCTATTTTAATAGAGGAAGGATTCTCTCTCCTAATAGTATAATATATAATAGTATACATAATTTTAAAAAAATAACTAATTTTAACAATATTTGACCGAACGATTATATATATCTTCATAGTTTATCAAGTAAGAATCCAATACAGTAATTATGCCATAGATCAATGTTGAGTAAAAAAATTACTGAGAATGCAGTGAAAGAAAGCAACTTTAATCAAAATTGAAGTAAAACAGTAAAGCAACTTTAATCAAGATATATGTTTCCTTTTCGGAAACACCATCATCAATAAACTTTGGTAAGGTGCTAATGCTAGTCATAAAAAGTATAAACATATGTTTTGTTTTGAGCTTAAGAGATTTACATCACTACTTTTAATACAATGCGCATGATGAAGCAGCCCCTTTTTGCACATCTACATAATGGCAACAGATGCTCGCCATAAAATTGGAACATGGATCAAAAGATATAGTATAGGACAAAGTTCTTCAGCATTGAGAAATCACTATAGAGGAAACCATCGAACACAAAAAACGTAATTGCTAAGTAGTAGACTTTTACCTTCTATATCCACATTCGTCAGCCATCCAAAATCCGTGGGAAAGACAACACCTGGAAGAAGGTAATTTGAATGACTAAATTGAACCAAATTAATACCAAATAATTACAAAGGTCTTTTGAGCATTTTCACAAACACCTCGTGTGCACCACAAATGAGAAAATAATTGTAATCAAGATAATCCTGAACCCAAATTTGAATCTTCCCACATCTATAAGTATCTTACTGAGCCCTATATTTTGAAGATTAGTGTATAAATTCATAATCAAATTCAAAATTAAAACCCATCCACTTGAGTTCCATATGCCCCCACCACACAGCAGGCTCCTACAACTAACATATTTCAGTTCATTCATGCATTTTATCAAACAGGAGGAGCGCATATAGTAAATAGAGATAAGATTGAAGAATTTAACATGGGAAGACGAAGTCGCACATAATAAACCAAAGCATCTTTAGACATTACTCTTAGATTCATCAAATATTTTCATCTCTTTAGCAAATAATTATACTATATATACAATCCAAAATAAGAGAGGATGTTACAACTTGATCAATACATTAATCTCATATTCTTAATATTCTAAAAAATAATAAATATATAATCCAAAATAAGAGAGGATCTTACAACTTCCTGAATACCTTAATCTCTGCAAAGATTTGGGGTATGGCGTACGGCTGCTTCTTGGATTTGGGCGTACTGGCTAACGACGAACGATTACAGTTGAGTTTGGGCTAGGGACGACAACGATGATAGGCGAACGTGGATGACTTGTATTTGGGTGGACTGGTGGACGGCGAACGGCGATGGTTTGGATTGGGGCAGATTCGCGAACAGTGAAAGGTGGGTTTTGGGAGAGGATGGGTTGGGGGGATTTGGGGAGAGGAAGAGTTTTTTTTGTGTTTTGTATATTTTTTTAATTTTGTTTTATTAAGTTGAAGGTGTGATCTGCATGTGGTAAGATAAGTTTGAACTCCTACTTTTGCTCTCTTTTCTCTATTTCAAAATAGAGAAAGGAGGGAAGGGGTAGTCCTATTAGCTTAAGATATAATATAATTATGCACGGGCAATGCACGAATTTGTTTGTCGACAAATGACAACCCCAACTCTCCCATTATAATATGTCTAATATCTCTAATCCCTAATGTCATAATGGAAGAAGGCCTTAGTGTCATTTGTAAATCTAGGTTCAAGCTCAAACTACGTCTAAATTTTTACTTTAAGAAAACTATATATATTAAGACGTGCATCTCATGTGTAAATTGTAACGCCCCTGCCCCAAACTCAGACAATTTATACAATTTATCAGATAAATTATTTATTATTTAGTACAACTGCTTACCACGGGCTGCCTTCGCAGATCATATGAGGCCCCACAGGCTGCCTCTCAAAAGGTGGTTAACCGGATCAGTGACTCTTGATCATAGGCATTATTATTTTAATATTAATTATTTTCGTAATCTCTCGATATGGGATTAATAATCCCCACACCCGAGACCCTCTCGCGAGCTGTACACATTGCCCAACAACCCCCCCCCCCCCCCCCCCCCCCGGGCCCCATGCACACCCAAGGCTCAACCTGCCTCTCTACTCAAACCGGGCGGGCCCCACTGTGCTTTCTACCTGCTGTCAAAGCACACCCCCCCCCCCCCCCACATTTAACTCCATTAAATCCATAGGTCCATAGGAATCCCCCCATAGAATTATTTATAGGCAACAACTCATTTTAAATTATATATATATATATATATATATATATATATATATATATGAGTCCCCTTCGATTGCACACTACTTTTGGTGAGCACTCGCGAAGTAGAGCACCTATGAAAAATCCGAACCGTTCATGTTGTTCTATATGCCTAAGATAGCCAAAAAATAAAAAATCAAGTAATTTGAAGTTCATTTGCCCATCCATCATGCTGTTAGAATTTTCAGTCATACAATTTTGTGATGATGTAAATCATGGGCAAATGAACTTCAAATTACTTGATTTTTTACTTTTAGGTTATCTTAGGCATATAGAACAATATGAGTGGTTCGAATTTTTCATAGGTGCTCTATTTCATGAGTGCTCACGGAGTGCTCACCAAAGTAGTGTGCAACCGAAGATTTCTATATATATATATATATATATATATATATATATATATATATATATATATATATATATATATATATATATATATATATATATATATATATATATATATCATATCTCTTTTTTAAATTACGGGGTGTTACATAAATTACTAGTTATTATTAAAGATTAAAGAGTAGAGATAATAACTAGTAATCTGCACGTGTGATGCACGCTCCTTTTTTCTTAAGCTCCTACTTTTCACAAATTAATCTTAGTGGCATCAATTTTTATTTTATATGAATGACATTTTCGTAAATAATTATGTCGTTAACAAATCTGAAGTTTGACGTCATTATGGTAATGACTAATTAGTTAGCAATTGATAATTAATATAACTCTCATTAAAATTTGTGCACTTCAAATTAAATTAATTAAATTGGTTTATCTACAAATTACACAACTCCGACTCTTGATATATAGTATACTAGTATAATGTACGTGCGATGCACGTCTAAAAAAAGTAAAGTTATCAAATTAAATAAATGCTAGTAATTTACACGTGCGATGCACGTCTTTATAAATATATATTATAAAAAAAAAATCGATGTTGTCTGACATCGAACCTAAGACCTCTTTTATATTAGTTATGCATGTGCATTGCACGTGTTTGTTGGGTTAGAATGCACGTGTTTGTTTGATTACAAATAGAATATGTTTGGTGACAAACTCTCCAAGTAAAATAGTAGAGATATATCGAATAAGAATTTTTTTTTGATTTTTTATGTTTTGATTTGGGCTACACATGCGGTGCACATTTATATTTGTTGGATATAGTTTGGACGTATATTATACGTGTTTATCTATATAATAAAACACAAAGAAAGCTATCAAGTGGCTCTCCTTCAATCCCTCCAAAAATCAAAGGCCCAGATCTAACCTTACAAAACATATTTTCCCCCCAAAAGTTTCCCCCAAAACTCAAATTCAAATCTCCCACCCAAAACAACTCCTATATTTATTTAATTTTTTTTCTCTCTCTCTCCCCCCTTCTTCTATTAACAAAATTAAGAAAATAAAAATTTTAAAACTTTTAAAATTTTAAAAATTTAAAAAATTAAAAACTTCAAAAATAATTCAAAAAAAAATCAAAAAAAATCATATAATATGTTTTTTGCTTTGTGTTTACTACTTCAATTAATTTGTTGGAACTCCAAAACTATTTTATATGATCAAACAAGGTTAATCATTCCAAAGACGTGCCGTAGGCACGTGTCAACGGGCAAACCTAGTATAATTACAAAGTTCGAGTTTGTTTGTTACAACCCCAACTCTCCCATTAAAATAGTAGAGATATAGTAGTAAAGATAACAGAAGAGATATAAAAATTATCTTACCAGTAATCTTTCTACAAATAATTTAGGCAAAAAATCAACGAACCCCCTAACATTTGCTATTCAAATCAACAAAACTTTTAGCGTTTTTTCTCACAACTTAAACCCCCTCCGCCATTAGTTTTCGAATTTTCTGTTAAATCGGAAATGTGAAATGACCATATTGCTTTTTACTCTTATGTTTATATAGTTGCATCTTCTACTCCATACATCTCACTCTATTTATTAGCAAACCAGAGCCTAGACCAACCTTTTCTGATAAAAAAAAAATTATTATTAGCAAACCCTAGATTTGAGCTGAACGCGGGAGAAAGGGAGTGAAGACTTGATTTTCAGAGGTAATTTAGTGATTATTTTTTCAGGATTTGGTTTCAGTCCTTCTCTACTCGTGATTGGGTGAGGGAATCAATTTCATATTATGGTTGGAAGAGAAGATTCAGAGGAGATAAATTATCAATCTCGCATTAGAGTTGTAGTACTATTTCTTAGGAGATGATCAATTTGGCATTGGGGTTGGAAGAGAAGATTCAAAAAAAAAGGAGTCAAATGAGATAAGAGAAAAGGGGAGCCCAACCACGATATAAGAGAAAATATCAATATGGGCATTCACAATTCAAATATGGGCATTCACAATTCAAGTTTAACAGAAAATAATGTTAGGAGATTTGTTGATTAACATGACAAACTTTAGAGGGATTCATGATTTTTTCTCAATAATTTAGTTTACAAGAATTTGAAATTATGTACATAGGCATAGCAAATTATATTTGGTAAATAATCATGGTTGATAAGTTACATGTATGGGAATGGTTATTTTTTTGCGGGACAAGAATTCTATAAGTTTTCTTCAAAAAAAAAAAAAAAAAAGAATTCTATAAGTTGCAAGTTGATGCATGTAGCATCAAACTACAACAAATGGTTCGTCGAGTGTTACAAGGTCTGCTTAATTGCTCGCGATTTAATAAAAACTATGAAGAGACATGTGTGTTGGGTTTATGTCTTGCATACTATGTTGGATAAGAAGACGATGAGACGATGGAGGAATCGAGACGATCGGAAACGGAATGGAGGCGAGAAGTTGTCAGCAGCAGCAGCAGAGGAGGTTGCAGTCGACCGCAACTCATGTGCGGTCGGCTGACCCCTGCACGAATTCTTCCAAAGAGGAGGACGGTCGACCGTACCTTGGAGGTAGGTCGACCGACAGCGGCGCTGATGGATTTATTGGGTCGAATCTTGGTGATTTGTGAGAAGCCCAACTTGCTCTTCAAGTTAGATCTGACGGATCTTATTGTAGGGTTATCTCTTCAGGAATATCCAACGGTTATTATATCAAGATATCAAACTAGGTTTTCTCTAGATCTCTATATATTGTTGTTATTGGCCTCCATTGAGAGCCAAGAGAGAGAGAGTACTTCATTGAAGGCGAAGCTTGAGAGTTTCTCTAATTGTAAACAACTAGTACTTGCTGGTGAGGCTTGAGAGAGGGTCGTGGTGAGAATTGTAATATTCTTGTATCTTCTCTAGTTGAATAACATCTTGGGTTTCTTCTTCTCCGGATTAAGGCGAAAGCCCCAATCGGAAAAAATTTGTGTGCTTTGGTGTGTTTGGTATGTGCTCATGTGTGCTTGATAGTTTGTATTGGTTGCATCGAATAACTCAACAAGATCCTGCAAAGGGATTTTCGGTGGGAAATCCCTAACAATTGGTATCAGAGCTTCGGATTCAAAGGGTTTGTTCGAGTTTCTTGGAGATGATGCCAGATCAAATCAAGAAAATCAAGCAGTTCAAAGGCAAGATCAACTTTGATCTCTTGAAGTTGGACATGCATCGGTTCAACAGGATTTGGATTTAGTCCTAGAAGGAGACAAATGGAGACCAATCGGCAAAAAACAAGAGAAGTGGAAGAAGATTTATTCAGAAGCCTTGGGTTTAATTCAGTTGTCATCGATGAACGAAGTCAGGTATCGGAGAAGTACGACAAGTCTTTGGGCAAGATTCAGAACTGACTACTCGGGATCATCATCACAAGGTCGGATGTACCAGCAAAGAAAGTTGTGGGGTTTCTCAATGAAGGAAAATACCGCTCTTCTAGATCATGAAGTGGAGTTCAATATGAATTTATCTGAACTGAGGAAATTCAACGCAGATGATCTAAAGATTTCCAACTCAATATATTCACCACCAAATCCATCCAACATGATAATCGTGTTAGGCGAGAAATCTACCAAGGAGAAGTTTTTCATAGCAGGTATGATCAAGGGGTTGGAGGAGGATGCACTTAGGAAGGAGAGTCAGAAATCGACGTCAACTTCTGTGAGTTGCTTGGAGGTGGATGGTACTTTGATTGGAAGGAAAAGTGTATATCGGGGTAAGGTCTGTGGACACCAGTTCAAAGGGATTGAGCATTACATGAGAGACTGTTGCAAGCGATTGAGTCAGAGGGGTGCCAAATCAAGTGTCGCTGAATCAGGTGAAGGCTTAAACAGTGCTTTTATTTCAAGTTCTTTAAATGTGAATTCTGGTTGTTCTTTTCATTCGGTTAGTTCTTCTCAAGTTTGCTCCAAAAGGGAGATAGTTTCTACTTGCAAATTTGCATCATATCGTTGTGTGGGAATGAAGGTTGATAAGATTTGTAAAGTAAGAGATGAGAAAACTAATAAGTAAAAGATGATAGACGGAAGGGGACACACACTAGAGGAGGGCATGCATATTCCTTTGATGAAGCGGAGCCTTATTTCCATGAGAACTCTAGAAGCTTAGGACTGCAGGTACACAGATCCAGGTAGAGTTCGTTCAGTTTGGGAAAGTTATCGTGAAGTGATGAAGGGTAAGAGGGGGATTGGGCAGGTTCAGCACAACCTCTACCAGCTTTGTGGGAACAGAAAATCTTGGCCAAGTGGTTTGAAGCCCATTGTTCATAAAGCGCTATCTAGTATGCCGTCACTAGAATCATCCGAGCGAGACTGCGACGTTCGAATATCGTCGGAAAGTGGAGAGAGCCTTGAGGTAGGTGGAGTTCATGTGGAGGGTGACACCTCCATGATTAAATCTACTGGGGTGTGCCCTTAAAGGGGGCATACAGTGGGAGAAAAATAGGTGGAGATAGATTCAATTAGCAGAGGAAGCCATTGAAACGAGTTGTTTGCAAGAAGAGAAGGAAAAGAGTCTAGAGGGTTTTAAATCACACAGGTGTGGATTCATGAGTATGCAATTCAAGGTGGAGATTGTTGGGTTTATGTCTTGCATACTATGTTGGATAAGAAGACGATGAGACGATGGAGGAATCGAGACGATCGGATTTGGAATGGAGGTGAAAAGTTGTCAGCGGCAGCAGCAGAGGAGGTTGCGGTCGACTGCAACTCATGTGCGGTCGACCGACCCCTGCACGAATTCTTCCAGAGAGGAGGACGGTCGACCGTACCTTGGGGGTAGGTCGACCGACAGCGGCACTGATGGATTTATTGAGTCGGATCTTGGTGATTCGTGAGAAGCCCAACTTGCTCTTCAAGTTAGATCTGACGGATCTTATCGTAGGGTTATCTCTTCAGGAATATCCAACGGTTATTGTATCAAGATATCAAACTAGGTTTTCTCTAGATCTCTATATATTGTTGTTATTGGCCTCCATTGAGAGCCAAGAGAAAGAGTACTTCATTGAAGGCGAAGCTTGAGAGTTTCTCTAATTGTAAAAACTTGTACTTGCTGGTGAGACTTGAAAGAGGGTCGTGGTGAGAATTGTAATATTCTTGTATCTTCTCTAGTTGAATAACATCTTGGGTTTCTTCTCCTCCGGATTAAGGCAAAAGTCCCAACTGTGACAAATTTGTGTGCTTTGGTGTGTTTGGTATGATCTCAAGTGTGCTTGATAGTTTGTATTGATTGCATCGAATAACTCAACAAGATCCTGCAAGGGGGTTTTCGGTGGGAAATCCCTAACAATATGCCCCTATGTTAGAGATGACCATAGTCTAACTATTCATCTCCATCCCAAGTTGCATGTACCATTCTTTCAAATCAGACCTAGAAAATGTTTCTTCATAATATTATTTTGGTGGAGAATTGTTGGGAAGGCTTTCCAAGTCCCTCCCCACAATTTTATCAAATGTGTACACGTGTGCTCTTTGGGCAAGTCTAATTGTTGGAAGGCTTTCCACTCCCCTACCCACGTGGAAGGCCTTCCCACCGTATAAAGATTTTTTTTCTACTAAAAGTCTTTTCACGTGGAAAGAGATTCTCCTATTAAAAAGTAAAAATTCTTTGTATGTGGAAAGTCATTTTTTCTTTTCACTTTTATTTTTGTTTTATATTAATTTCAATGTCTATTGATAAATTTTATATCGTACACATATTTTGTACGTATTGCAAAAAATTACTATTAAGACATTTAAATTTCATTTCATTAAATAAGCTCAAATTAAACAAATTATTTACACTACAGGATTACATAACCGTCTTAAAACTAGGGATAATAAGCCTCATCTCTATCATTTTGGTTGTAGTCGTAGCCATTGTCATAACTGCTATTGTCATCCGATTGAGCATGACCACGAATTATTTTTCGTTGTTCTTCCTTCCAAAATGCAGCCTTTGTTAGGAATTTGAGAATCTTGTTGAGTCTTCGACACAATACATACAAACCACCAAGCAAAACTAGATCGCACCAATCACACAAAGCACACAAGAATTGTCCCGGTTGGGGCTTTCGCCTTAATTCGAGAGAGTAAGAACCGAGATATTATTCAACTAGAGAAGATACAAGAATATTACAATTCTCACCACGACCCTCTCTCAAGCCTAACTGGAACTTAATGCTGCTTACAATGGAGAAACTCTCTCACCCTCTCAGATGAAGTACTCTCTTCTTCTATTCGGCACTCAATAGAATCATCATATGGATCTATGAGCCATTACAATTATTTATATAGATCTAGAGACAAATCTTAAGTTAATATCTTGCAGCCATTGGATAGTACATAAGAGATAACCCTAAGATAAAAGCCATACGATATAACTTGAAGAGCAAGTTGGGCCTTTCACGAATCTGCCAAACTCAAGCCCAAAATCCATCAGCACCGCGAACAGTCGACCGTACCAACAAGACGGTCGACTATCCTCCTCTCTGGAAAACATCGTGTAGGGGTCGGTCGACCGCAACCTCCTCTGCTGTTGCCGCTGACTACTTCCTTCTTGCCTCCACTCCCTCTCCAATCATCTCGATCCCTCCATCGTCTTATCGTCTTCTTATCCTACGTAGTATGCAAGACATAAATCCAAAAATCTCCATCTTGGATTGCATACGCATGAATCCTTACCTGTGTGATTTAAAATTCTTCTAGACATTTCTTCTCCACTCTGTAAACAACATGTTTCTATGGCTTTCTCCTGCTAGTTGAACAAACCTCCACCTGTTTTTCTTCAGTTGTATGCCCCCCTCAAAGGCACACCCTTGTAGATGTAATCATGGAAGTGCCACCCTCCGCATGAACTCCACCTACATCAAGGCTTTCTTCACCTTCCAACGATATTTAAACGTTGCAGTCTTGATTTAGTAATTCTAGTGACGGCTTGCTAAATAATGTTTTAGGAACAACGGATTTCCATACACTCGACCGAGTTTTCCTGCTCCCACAAAGATGGTAGAGGATTTGCTGACCCTGCCCAATTCCCCTCTTACCCTTCATTACCTTACGACGACTATCCCAAACTATCAAAACTCCACCTCAAGCTGTATACCTACAGCCATGAGCATCAAAAGTACCCAAGAATATCATATTATGATGTAACGAAGAAATGTGCATGACCTCTTCTAGTGTGAACCCTTTACCATCTAGTGTCTGCAATTCAACTGTTCCCTCGCCCACTACTTCACAAATCTCACCACTCTCCGTTGTCACACTAAGGCCTGTTGATGACTTGTAAGTAGAAAACTTATCCCTCTCGGAGAAAATATGAGAAGAAAATCCCGAATCAAGATACCAACTTGAATCCACATCTAAAGAACTTGAAACAGGAAGACAATAATCGTCATTATTACCTGACTCAGTTGTGCTGACTATATGGGCTTGTTCCACTTCTTTAGTAGTACTCTTCTGACTCAACAACTTGCGACAGTCTCTCTTATAATGCCCAACTCCTCTACAGTAATGGCAACGAATCTTACCTTTGTGTGTTGCATCCCTTCCAATTGAAGAATCAAAATCCACTGCAAAACACCCTAAAGAAATTGATCATCCTTTATGAGGCTCATTTCTTAGTTCATCTTCCTTCAGACCCTTTGTAACATCTTGAATTTTTAGCTATAATTAAATGAGAATTGTTTGATTTCACGTGTTGTGCACGTGCAAATTTATTGTACATTTTCCCCCAAAAATTTGTCTTCATGAACAAGTGTTTTAATTATTCCCCTTCTTATTTAGAAAGCCTATTTAAACTCTAGGCATATTTGTCTCATTCTAGCCCACCATAATTTATTAATCAATTTATTTAGAAACTCATGGACTTTTAGCCCATTAGTGTGAGCCCATTAATTAAATCCTCTTATATTAACATGACTTGTAGTGTAGGCTAGTTTTGTAAAAAAAATAAATTAATTAAACTTGTACAAAAAAGTAACTAGGAGTATTTGGGTAGCACGTGCATTGCGCTAGCCCGTGCTTGGAGCCCCATAGGGTTGGCCGGATGGTAACAAAGAGAGAGGGAGAGATGGAGGTAGTGGAGAGGTGGTTTCTCAATCATGGGTAGTTGCTACAACTCCCTAACTCATCATAGCCTTTGATCTTTAACCATTTGGATTAATCCTAGTCATCTATTTTACTCAAAAAAAAGTATAAATACCCCCCCTCATCCTTCTCATGTAGTACATTAGAAATTTTGAGAAAGAAAGAAAGAAAAAGAATTAGAGTGAGAAAAGATTGAGAGTTTTCGTGAGTAAAAGATTGAGGGATTTTTGTTTGTGTGTGTGTATTCCTTCAAGAGGTGGTCGACCTACATCCAAGAGCAAGAGAGAGGGAGGCTCGGGTTTTGCTAGCACAAGGAAGAGGAGGCGAGTTGGTGGCACAATCAAGGAGGAGAACGATTCATTCGTTCATTCTAGGAGATTTTAGGAGTTCTTTGTTTATTCTCTCCATAAAGGTGGGTGATTTTCTCGAACTTCTAACTAGATATCATGCTAGGATTTGGATCGATAAAATTGATAAGAAAAACCTAATTAGATTAGTCATGTGTTGTTAAAAGGAGACAAATTGCAAATAATGTGAATGCTTGTTAAATTGAATGTTAGTTGATGCAAATTGTGATTATTACCATAGAAATTACCATGCTACCATGAATTATGTGTTCGAGTTGTACTAGATTAAGAAAAGTGTGTTGGTATGACTAGTTAATTGAATTAGAATTATGAAAATATGAATTGCCTAAATTGACTTGATAATAGTATGAAAAAGAACAAATTTTGTTGTAGAAATGTTTGTACAATCACAAAAAATAAGAAAAGAGAGTTATGGAAAATTGTAGTGCTAAGACATGAAGAAATTATAATTGCTTTCTCATCTTCGAAATTGTAGACTAAAAATACAAAGTAGAGAGTAAAATTTATGTTTTTGTGTCAAATAATAATTTTCTTATTTACTGATATACTGTATATTTATAAGGATTATATTCTGGAAATTAGAGTACAAAGTAGAGAAGAAAAGAATTAAAAACACTTGATTTATGAAAAATTCGTATTGAACAGAGAGTCTAATTATAAACAATTTAACTCAACTCATATCGAGTTAGTCACTTGGACTTTTTAGTCTTCGGGTGCGCCATAGAGCTCTTACTGTAGCTCGAGTTGGTCTTTGGTTATGGGTTCGAAACTGGGCAGGGCCCCTTTTATTTCAAAATTTTTTTAAAATTCGAAAGACCCAAAATTTGACTTATGTGGACTTAAGTCCATTTCATATCGTTCGGGCGCTTTTGGCTTTCTGCTCTTCGGTGGCGCCACAGTATGGTTACTATAGCGTGGGTTTGCCTCGGGTCTTGGGTTCGAAACATGGCTCTGGCTTCTTAAAAACATTTTTTTGATTTTTTTTTTTTGAGTTTTATGGACTTTAAAAATTCAGAAAAAAAATACCATAATTGTTATAAAATATCTATACTTCATGAAAAATATTCCTACAATATTTGGTCTAATAAAATGAGATTTAGAGGCAAGAGTTGAGTAGGGACAATTAAAAGAACTCCATAGAGTTGATGTTGTGGAAGTAAAAATGTGATTAATTCTAGAGAAAAATTCTATGTAGGTTATAAAAATGAATTTTGTATGGAAAATTAAAGTATGATTTATTATGGATTTTATTCATGAAATTGTGAAATTTTTAATGCATGGGAAGTTTACTTAAGATATAATTGTGATTTTGAACCAAGTAAAGAAAAGAAATGATAATGTGAGAAATAAAGGAATTATATGGAGATTCAATTATGAATGTGAAAGGAATAATTTAAAATTGTCACTTTATGCATGAAATTGATGCACAAGAATGAAATAGAAATCATGTTGATTTATGAGAAAGATTTTATGAGTAGGAATACTCAAATCTGTGAACATGGAATAAGATTAAAGGACTAGGGTGCAACTAAGCCTCATACCGGCATTGCATGAATTCTTTGAAATAAGATTTAAAATGAAAAGACCAAGTTTGGGTCGTGTTGTTGAATTAATGATTAAGACCGGTATTGGGGAAGTGCTAACTCTAGGGGATTGATTTTATTCATGATTCAAATAACTAAGGATTAGAAACATAGCGAAGATGTAATGAAAATATGAGAAAAACACGAGTATGAGGGCCTCGGAGCTACGGCGTGAGAGTATTCACAGGCTGTCTACACGATGAGTCGTGTCATGACGTGGATATGTCTCCAGGAGTTCGTACCGCAGGCCATCCTGGGAGTACCAACATTTCTGGTGGGCAGGTTTGAAGTAGGATGTGGCTGAGTTTGTGGCGAAGTGTGAGATCTGTCAGCAGGTCAAAGTCGAGAATCAGAAACCCGGAGGTTTATTGCAACCGTTACCTATTCCGGAATGGAAGTGGGATAACATTAGCATGGATTTCATCACAGGTTTACCCAAGAGTTCGAAGGGTAATGATGCGATTTGGGTCATAGTCGATCGACTAACCAAGTGTGCTCACTTCTTGGCGATAAAACTCACTTCGTCTATGGACAAGTTGGTCGAGCTGTATGTTGGAGAGATTATCAGGCTTCATGGTGTTCCGTTGACCATTGTTTCTGATCGATATGTGCGGTTTACTTTGTATTTCTGAAGGAGTCTTCAGACAGCTTTGGGTACTAAGACGGATTTCAGCACTGCCTTCCATCCTCATACTGATGGACAGACTGAGAGAGTCAATCGAGTTCTTGAGGATATGCTTCGGTGTTATATTCTAGATTTTGGAGGCAGTTGGGAAAGGCATCTAGATCTGGTGGAGTTTGCCTACAAAAATAGTTTTCAGACTAGTATCGGGATGGCGCCGTACGAAGCTCTATATGGCAGGAAGTGCAGGACACCTGTTTACTGGATTGAAGTTGGATAGCGGCAGATGTTTGAGCCTGAGATCGTGCAGCAGACCTCTAAAAAGATTGTTTTGATCAGGAAGAGGTTGGTGGATACTCAGAGTAGGCAGAAGAGCTATGCAGACAACCGGAGGAAGGACCTTGAAATCGAGGTTGGTGACTTTGTCTTTTTGAAGGTATCACCTAGCAAATGTGTGATTCGTTTTGGTAGAGGTGGGAAGTTAGCCCCAAGGTTCATTGGCCCGTATAAGATATTGAAGCGGATTGAAAAAACTGCTTACCGGTTGGAGTTGCCGGAGGAGTTATCTCAGGTGCACAATGTCTTCCATGTGTCTATGCTGAGAGGTTACATTCCAGATCCGAGTCACCATTTTCCTGAAGTGCCGGAGGGTTTGTAGATAGATCTGAGTTACATTGAACTCCCGGTTGAGATTGTGGATCGTCGGGAGAAAGTCTTGAGGAACAAGACGACACCGACGGTCAAAGTAGTCTGGAGAAACCAATTGGTTGAAGAGGCTACTTGGAAATCCGAGAAGAGGATGTTGAAGGATCATCCTGTGCTCTTTTTTTTATTTGTATCTTCTTTTCTTCTCTTTTCTGTTTTTCTTGTTGTATTCTATTTTCTCACTCTTTAAGCATAGTTCTGGGGACGGAACTATTCTAAGGAGAGAGTGCTGTAACATCCTGAATTTTCAGCTATAATTAAATGAGAATTGTTTGATTTCACGTGTTGTGCACGTGCAAATTTATTGTATATTTTTTCCTAAAAATTAGTCTTCATGAACAAGTGTTTTAATTATTCCCCTTCTTATTTAGAAAGCCTATTTAAACTTTAGGCCTATTTGTCTCATTCTAGCCCACCCTAATTAATTAATCAATTTATTTAGAAACCCATGGACTTTTAGCCCATTAGTGTGAGCCCATTAATTAAATCCTCTTTTATTAACATGACTTGTAGTGTAGGCTAGTTTTGTAACAAATTAAATTAATTAAACGTGTACAAACTAGTAACTATGAGTGTTTGGGTAGCACGTGCTTGGAGCACCATAGGGTTGGCTGGATGGTAACAAAGAGAGAGAGAGAGATGGAGGTAGTGGAGAGGTGGTTTCTCAATCATGGGTAGTTGCTACAACTCCCTAACTCATCCTAGCCTTTGATCTCTAACAATTTGGATTAATCCTAGCCATCTATTTTACTAAAAAAAATGTATAAACACCCCCCCCCCCCCCCCTTCACCCTTCTCATGTAGTACATTAGAAATTTTGAGAAAGAAAGAAAGAAAAAGAATTAGAGTGAGACAAGATTGAGAGTTTTGTTGAGTAAAAGATTGAGAAATTTTTGTTTGTGTGTGTGTGTTCCTTCAAGAGGTGGCTGGCCTACATCCAAGAGCAAGAGAGAGGGAGGCTCGGGTTTGCTAGCACAAGGAGGAGGAGGAGCGTTGGTGGCACAATCAAGGAGGAGAATGATTCATTCGTTCATTCTAGGAGATTTTAGGAGTTCTTAATTTGTTTCTCTGCATAAAGGTGGGTGATTTTCTCGAACTTCTAACTATATGTCATGCTAGGGTTTGGATCGATAAAATTGATAAGAAAAACCCAATTAGATTAGTCAACTGTTGTTAAAAGGAGAAAAATTGCAAATAATGTGAATGCTTGTTAAATTGAACGTTAGTGATGCAAATTGTGATTATTACCTTAGAAATTACCATGCTACCATGAATTATGTAGTTAAGTTGTACTAGATTAAGAAAAGTGTGTTGGTATGACTAGTTAATTGAATTAGAATTATGGAAATATGAATTACCTAAATTAACTTGATAATAGTATGAAAAGGAACAAATTTTGTTGTAGAAATGTTTGTACAATCACAAAAAATAAGAAAATAGAGTTATGGAAAATTGTAGTGCTAAGATATGAAGAAATTATAATTGGTTTCTCATCTTCGAAATTGTAGACTAAAAATACAAAGTAGAGAGTAAAATTTATGTTTTTGTGTCAGATAATAATTTTCTTATTTACTGATATACTGTACATTTATAGAGATTATATTCTGAAAATTAGAATACAAAGTAGAGAATAAAAGAATTTAAAACACTTGGTTTATGAAAAATTCATATAGAACAGAGAGTCGAATTATAAACAATTTAACTCAACTCATATCGAGTTAGTCACTTGGCCTTTCTGTTCTTCGGGTGCACCACAGAGCTCTTACTGTAGCTCGGGTTGGTCTTTGGTTGTGGGTTCGAAACTGGGCAGAGCTGCTTTTATTTCAAAAATTTTTAAAATCCGAAATACCCAAAATTTGACTTATGTGGACTTAAGTCCATTTCATATCATTTGGACGCTTTGGGATTTCTGGTCTTCGGTGGTGCCACAGTATGGTTACTGTAGCGTGGGTTTGCCTCGGGTCTCGGGTTTGAAACCTGGCTCTGACTTCTTAAAAACATTTTTTTGATTTCCTTTTTTTTTTGAGTTTTATGGACTTTAAAAATTCAGAAAAAAATACTATAATTGTTATAAAATATCTATACTTCATGAAAAATATTCCTACAATATTTGGTCTAATAAAATAAGATTTAGAGGCAAAAGTTGAGTAGGGACAATTAAAAGAACTCCATAGAGTTGATGTTGTGGAAATAAAAATGTGATTAATTCTTGAGAAAAATTCTATGTAGGTTATAAAAATGACTTTTGTATGGAAAATTAAAGTATGATTTATTATGGATTTTATTCATGAAATTGTGAAATTTTTAATGCATGGGAAGTTTACTTAAGATATAATTGGAGATTTTGAACCAAGTAAAGAAAAGAAATGATAATGTGAGAAATAAAGGAATTATATGGAGATTCAATTATGAATGTGAAAGGAATGATTTAAAATTGTCACTTTATGCATGAAATTGATGCACAAGAATGAAATAGAAATCATGTTGATTTCTGAGAAAGATTTTATGAGTATGAGTACTCAAATCTGTGAACACGGAATGAGATTAAAGGACAAGGGTGTAGCTGAGCCTCAAACCGGCATTGAATGAATTCTTTGAGATAAGGTTTAAAATGAAAAGACCAAGTTTGGATCGTGTTGTTGAATTAATGATTAAGACAGTTATTGGGGAAATGCTAACTCTAGGGGATTGATTGTATTCATGATTCAAATAACTAAGGATTAGAAACATTGCGAAGATGTGATGAAAATAAGAGAAAAACACAAGTTCGGAGCTACGGTGTGAGAGTATTCACAGGCTGTCTACACAATGCGTTGTGTCATGACGTAGATATGTCTCCAGGAGTAAGTACCGCAGGCGATGCTTGTGGGGTTTTTGGTGACTACGGGTGGTGTCATGTCCCATTACGGGGCTGAATTGTCCATAGGTTTTACACGATGCGTCGTGTCATGACATGAGATTCCCTTCCAGGTTGTCTGGACATAAGCTCGTAACTCATAGAACATCTAGGATACTTACTATAGTTACCGTAGTAGCTTAAGTCATTGCGAGGGATTGAACCCTACAAGATGAAGAACGATTAAGTGCTTGCCCTCGGACCTATGTAGTATGGGATGCATAGAATCCAAACAAGTGTGTATTAGTGTCATGTAACATAAATAATTGCATTAAGGACTAAGTGCACATTCACGCATGACATCAATAGGATAATCCCCGTAGCTTTGTTTTTTGACAAGTGTATGCTTTCTAAGTAAGAGAAATTGATGTATTATATTCTTGCGTAAGCTGAATGAACTGACATGCCCACAGTTTCTATGCAGGATAAAGTGCATGAAAAAGACTAAGGAAGAATTGATGCTTAAAGAATTATTCAAGTGTTGTTTCATTTCATTCATGTAACTGTTGTAACTTTGCTTCTGATGTTTAAATATAACTCTGATGTAATAAAAGTTTTTATTTCCTTGTGAAATTGTACGAAGAGAAGTGTAAAGATCCTATGGAACTTCGAATTCAGTCTTATTTGAAATTCGGTGTGTTACACTCATAATCACCCCAGCTACAGTAAGTGTCTCCTTGGCTGATTTCCTATGTAGCATGGTAGTTATCAAGTGATCATATGAAGTTGGCAATGACTAAATCAATTTGAAAGCTTTATCCTCTTTGCTAAGATCATAAGCGTTAATCGTCTTCAGTTCAGATATTATCTTATTAAACTTCACAATATGATCTTGAAGATGGGTACCTTCCTTCATTGAGAACCTAAATAGATTCCTCTTCCAATACATCCGATCTAGCAATGACGATCCCGAGTAGTCAGATTTGAGTCTCGCCCATAGACTCGCCGCACTTTTCTCCTCAAGAATATTACAATTGACTTCGTTCGCCAATTGCAACCGGATTAAATTCAAGGCCTTCAAACAAATCTCATCCCACTTCTCCTGCTTTATGTCGGTTGGTTTCTTCTCTTCTAGGGCAAGGTGCAAGTTCTTCTGAAACATCATACATGTCTACCTTCAATAAATTGAAGTTGGTCTTACCGTCAAACTGCTTGATCTTCGTCTTTTGATCTGCCATCTCCTCCAAGGAACTCGAACAAACCCACGAACCTGATTGCTCTCATACCACTTGTTAGGAATTTGAGGATCTTGTTGAGTCTTCGACACAATCAACACAATCCACCAAGCAAAACTAGATCGCACCAATCACACAAAGCACACAAGAATTGTCCCGGTTGGGGCTTTCCCCTTAATCCCAGGGAGGAAGAACCGAAATATTATTCAACTAGAGAAGATACAAGAATATTACAATTCTCACCACGACCCTCTCTCAAGCCTAACTGGAACTTGATCCTGCTTAAAATGAAGAAAATCTCTCCCTCCCTTAGATGAAGTACTCTCTTCTTCTATTCGGCACTCAATAAAATCATCATATGGATCTATTAGCTGTTACAATTGTTTATATAGATCTACAGACAAACCCTAAGTTAATATCTTTTTACAATAGCCATCGGATAGTACATAAGAGATAATCCTATGATAGGAGCCACACGATCTAACTTGAAGTGCAAGTTGGGCCTTTCACGAATTTGCCAGACTCAAGCCTGAAACCCATCAGCCCCGCGAAAAGTCGACCATACCAACAAGACGGTCGACTATCCTCCTCTCTGGAAGACATCGTGCAGGGGTCGGTCGACCGCAACCTCCTTTGCTGCTGCCGCTGACTACTTCCTTCTTACCTCCACTCCGTCTGCAATCATCTCGATCCCCCATCGTCTTATCATCTTCTTATCCAGTATCGTATGCAAGACATAAGCCCAACAGCCTTAACGGGGTCCTTACAGTGGTGTCACACATCATTACTAGATTGTGTTTTCTCTTGTTCCTCTGCTTTGCCATCTCCTATTGTATCTTCTCAGCAACCAAGTCATTGGTTCTCTTCTTCTCATTATTCGTTCTCCCAGCTAATTGTTTGACTGCCTCTGCAATTTGATTACTCTCACCCAATTAAGTCTTTCCTTTCTTTCGAGCAGCCTCTTTTTTAGCCTTCCTTCCTGAAGATCTTGTAGAATGAGTGTTGGCAATGGTACATGATCATCATAGCAAGTCAAATCTACGGGAGTTGCCAGTTTCAACCAAATCTTTGAAGTTGTCTACACCGTGGACTATGTCCCAACAAGCATCTAAGTTACAATCTTCACCCATCTGATTTTTGTACCAAGATTTGATATCTAGAATCTAACAAAGCGTACAAAAATTAATTAAAAAATTATTATTAAGACATTGATAAGTTAGATAAATTTGTTAAAATTATTTACATCATCTAGATAAGTTTGGTCTCTCCAAGTTGGCCTTCGAACGTGCATCAAATGTAGAACCCCGTATTTTCAAATATTATTTTAATTATTTGAAAATGAATTTAAATGATTTTCTGAGAATTTAATTGATATTTTCTAAAAGATTTATCTTTTGTACACGTGCAAAACACGTGCAAACGACTTTTGAGATGTTTGAAAAATTAAGTTTTCCTTATGAAAAATCATTATTTATTATTTGAGAATTATTTAGTATTTTTCCAGATTTTTCTGAAATTAATTGTGCCTATTTGCAATTTTTGAGAAAAGAAGGACTTATTTGCAAAATTGACTTTTTTAAGGGCTAAAGTGCAAAATTGGCATTCTGGACATTTTAAACAGTATTGGTTAAGATTTAGAAGTATATTTTCTATTAAATCCTAATTTAAATGAATTTTAGATGAATTTCCAAGAGTAGATATATATATATATATGTATAATTGCATGTTGAAGGGATTATTTTGTAAATATATTCCTAAACCCTAATACTTGATCCCGGCCTATATAAGAGAGTTTGCAGCCGTCATTCGCTGCACAACTCAGATCTTATTATATTCTCATTCTTTTGGTGATTGAGGAAGAAGCTTTTGGATCTAGCAAAGGAAGGCTTTTGTGGATTCTTCTTGATTCTAAAAGGTGAGTGATATGGACTTGTTTATTTATGTGTATGTTTGTATGCTGTTTTGTAGGATTTTTTGGTATTTAAGTATGAAATCGACGCCATGGTTGTATTTGTTATATGCATGTGAAATTCCATGAAAGATTAGTAGATCTCATTGACAATTCTTGATTTGCTTGAAACATGTTAGATTCGAGTATGGTTATGAAAATAAGAAATTGGATGGGTGAATCTCTGGATCTTATGATTACGAATCGGATTAGATTTGAGTTGAGGAAGAGATTTGGTATTGAGATAGACACCAGAATTTACTATTTGATTTCAGACCTAGTTTGTGAGAAGTGTAGGCCGACAGTCGACTGGTCTATGACTCAGTCGACTGGTACGACCCTATTATTATATTTTTAGTCTCGTGTAATCGTTCGGGACAGTCGACTGGCACTATAATCAGTCGACTGGTATGCTGAGTAAAGTTTTGTTTAGTCGTTTCGGGACAGTCGACCATGACCCCTATGAGCCGACTGTTAGCACTTGGATTGTTCTTGAGAAATTATCGGTAATTGTTTAGGGTAAGTCGACTGATGGTTGATGAAGTCGACTTACTGCACTTGTTATAATCTTGGATATTGTTTCTCGGGGCAGTCGACTTGCTATAACATAAGTCGACTGGTTATGATGAGTTTTTGTGATCTTGAGGGTCCTTGTTATCTTTAGTTGTTTGTAGATGGATATGTTCGTCGGTGTCATGGCATACCGGGTTCGTATTCGATCTATACCTTCTTAGTTTGTTTGTAGATGGATATGTTCGTCGGTGTCATGGCATACCGGGTTCGTATTCGATCTATACCTTATTAGTTTGTTTGTAGATGGATATGTTCGTCGGTGTCATGGCATACCGGGTTCGTATTCGATCTATACCTTCTTAGTTTGTTTGTAGATGGATATGTTCGTCGGTGTCATGGCATGCCGGGTTCGTATTCGATCTATACCTTCTTAGTTATTTGTAGATGGATATGTTCGTCGGTGTCGTGGCATACCAGGTTCGTATTCGATCTATACCTTATCTTTAGCTTTGTAGATGGATATATTGCTATCCGATCTATGACATTATTGGTGATCGATTGTTGGACATACATTGTGGCATTTGGACTTATTGATAATTGGGCTTATACTGAGATGTGAGGATTTCTGTTGGCTCAGATCAGTCGACTGGTCCATTATACAGTCGACTGCACCGAGCAGTTGAGCTGCACTATTTTTGAGGATGATTGATTGATGGATACTTGATCGTTGGTATTGTTTCTCGACTTGGTTCTTGCATGTACTGGCCTATCGTTCTTGTTTCATATTACATGTTCAGTTTATGTATTCTTGTTCAGTGCATGTTGCTTATGATTATTTGTTTGTTTATGTTTGTTGTTTATATCACTCACACCATTTATGGCTGACCCCGTAGTTTTGGGGGTTAGGGTTCAACTCTAGCCTCACATGTTGCAGGTTGCTTAGAATTGGAGGCTTGGATGCTTGGGTTAGCTATAGAGATTATGAGTGTTATAATGGAGCCTTGTGTAAATTGTTGTAAGAAGAGTTTTGAAAAAGGAATTGTTGTAATTTAAAATGTTTGTATTTCCGCTGCAATGTTAAAGATTATTGTAATAAAGATTTGGAATAAAATGATTTGAGTTTTGGCTATGTATGTTGTTACATTGAAGTGGATCGCTGGGAAAGTGCCACGTATTTTCTAAAGTTTCGTATTTAGAAATTCGGGGCGCCACAGATTGGTATCAGAGCATGCTTCAATGGTAATAATAGACATAGTATGAAAACCAACCTAGGTGTGGACACTAGAGAGTGAGTACCTAGGCGTGGACATTAGAGTGTGAGTATCACATAGAGTTAAAAACATGATGTTTGGTTTGGGGTATGGTTATGGTTTTGCCATAGGGTATTGTAGTGAACGTGAATTGTGTTGTAGTGGATTTCCTTGGTCATGTCCTTTTCTAAGGAGGGAGTGGCCACTGATTCTTGGAAGGATGAGCAGAAGGTCAGAGTGGGATGCAGGAGTTCGGTAGTTGTTGCCGCGTGGCTTCCGATGGCAAGTTATCAGAGTCGCGCAGCGGAAGATTGTCTTTTCTGAGTTCTTTGCATGATTGCGTCTATTTGGTATGATGTATTGCATTCTTTGATGTGATTGTATTTCCTAAAGTTATATTTCTACCTACGATCACTATTAGTGGGTTGTTCGGACCTCATTAGCCGTAGTTCTGAGGACAGAACTCTTCTAAGGAGGGAGTGATGTAGAACCCCGTATTTTCAAATATTATTTTAATTATTTGAAAATGAATTTAAATGATTTTCTGAGAATTTAATTGATATTTTCTAAAAGATTTATCTTTTGTACACGTGCAAAACACGTGCAAACGACTTTTGAGATGTTTGAAAAATTAAGTTTTCCTTATGAAAAACCATTATTTATTATTTGAGAATTATTTAGTATTTTTTCAGATTTTTCTGAAATTAATTGTGCCTATTTGCAATTTTTGAGAAAAGAAGGACTTATTTGCAAAATTGACTTTTTTAAGGGCTAAAGTGCAAAATTGGCATTCTAGACGTTTTAAACAGTATTGGTTAAGATTTAGAAGTATACTTTCTATTAAATCCTAATTTAAATGAATTTTAGATGAATTTCCAAGAGTAGATATATATATATATATATATATATATATATATATATATATATATATATATATGTATGTATAATTGCATGTTGAAGGGATTATTTTGTAAATATATTCCTAAACCCTAATACTTGATCCCGGCCTATATAAGAGAGTTTGCAGCCGTCATTCGTTGCACAACTCAGATCTTATTATATTCTCATTCTTTTGGTGATTGAGGAAGAAGCTTTTGGATCTAGCAAAGGAAGGCTTTTGTGGATTCTTCTTGATTCTAAAAGGTAAGTGATATGGACTTGTTTATTTATGTGTATGTTTGTATGCTATTTTGTAGGATGTTTTTCGTATTTAAGTATGAAATCGACGCCATGGTTGTATTTGTTATATGCATGTGAAATTCCATGAAAGATTAGTAGATCTCATTGACAATTCTTGATTTGCTTGAAACATGTTAGATTCGAGTATGGTTATGAAAATAAGAAATTGGATGGGTGAATCTCTGGATCTTATGATTACGAATCGGATTAGATTTGAGTTGAGGAAGAGATTTGGTATTGAGATAGACACCAGAATTTACTATTTGATTTCAGACCTAGTTTGTGAGAAGTGTAGGCCGACAGTCGACTGGTCTATGACTCAGTCGACTGGTACGACCCTATTATTATATTTTCAGTCTCGTGTAATCGTTCGGGACAGTCGACTGGCACTATAATCAGTCGACTGGTATGCCGAGTAAAGTTTTGTTCAGTCGTTTCGGGACAGTCGACCATGACCCCTATGAGCCGACTGTTAGCACTTGGATTGTTCTTGAGAAATTATCGGTAATTGTTTAGGGTAAGTCGACTGATGGTTGATGAAGTCGACTTACTGCACTTGTTATAATCTTGGATATTGTTTCTCGGGACAGTCGACTTACTATAACATAAGTCGACTGGTTATGATGAGTTTTCGTGATCTTGAGGGTCCTTGTTATCTTTAGTTGTTTGTAGATGGATATGTTCGTCGGTGTCATGGCATACCGGGTTCGTATTCGATCTATACCTTCTTAGTTTGTTTGTAGATGGATATGTTCGTCGGTATCATGGCATACCGGGTTCGTATTCGATCTATACCTTATTAGTTTGTTTGTAGATGGATATGTTCGTCGGTGTCATGGCATACCGGGTTCGTATTCGATCTATACCTTCTTAGTTTGTTTGTAGGTGGATATGTTCGTCGGTGTCATGGCATGCCGGGTTCGTATTCGATCTATACCTTCTTAGTTATTTGTAGATGGATATGTTCGTCGGTGTCATGGCATACCGGGTTCGTATTTGATCTATACCTTATCTTTAGCTTTGTAGATGGATATATTGCTATCCGATCTATGACATTATTGGTGATCGATTGTTGGACATACATTGTGGCATTTGGACTTATTGATAATTGGGCTTATACTGAGATGTGAGGATTTCTGTTGGCTCAGATCAGTCGACTGGTCCATTATACAGTCGACTGCACCGAGCAGTTGAGCTGCACTATTTTTTAGGATGATTGATTGATGGATACTTGATCGTTGGTATTGTTTCTCGACTTGGTTCTTGCATGTACTGGCCTATCGTTCTTGTTTCAGATTACATGTTCAGTTTATGTATTCTTGTTCAGTGCATGTTGCTTATGATTATTTGTTTGTTTATGTTTGTTGTTTATATCACTCACACCATTTATGGCTGACCCCGTAGTTTTGGGGGTTAGGGTTCAACTCTAGCCTCACATGTTGCAGGTTGCTTAGAATTGGAGGCTTGGATGCTTGGGTTAGCTATAGAGATTATGAGTGTTATAATAGAGCCTTGTGTAAATTGTTGTAAGAAGAGTTTTGAAAAAGGAATTGTTGTAATTTAAAATGTTTGTATTTCCGCTGCAATGTTAAAGATTATTGTAATAAAGATTTGGAATAAAATGATTTGAGTTTTGGCTATGTATGTTATTACATTGAAGTGGATCACTGGGAAAGTGCCACGTATTTTCTAAAGTTTCGTATTTAGAAATTCGGGGCGCCACATCAAAGCTTCATGCCACTTCATTATCCTCGGAGGAAGATGCCTTTTCCACCTACTCTCAAATCCTGCACTGGGACGGATTTTTTTGGGAGGACCCTTACAAATTTCTACATATCTTGATCGAATGCGCTCGTAGAATTTTCCTTTAGATTATTGGGAACCAGTTCACCGTCGAGAGTGACTTTTACCCAAGCTTTGCACATAGCTTCTTCTTCATCGTAATTCTATTTTATACCTCCTTCCTTTGTAATAAATATTTGTAAAATTTATTGAACTTTTGAATGTAAATTTGAAGAATTTTAAAAAAAATGAAGAAATGAAAGAAGAATTGTGAAGAAATTGAAAATTGTGGGCTTGTATTTATTTATTTATTTATTTATCTAGGCATTGGGGTTTTATAATAAAAAGAAAATGCCTAACCAAAATCTAGTCATTGAGAAGAAAGAAAAAAAAAAAGGTGATGCTGACGTTAGCCGACATCAGCAGCACATGGGTGCTATCTTTCCTCTCTTTTTTTGGGTCGACGGCAAGAGGGGTGGCCCCCTCTTCCCTCTTTGTACACCAGCTATACACCCCACATTAGAACATCTTTTTTACAATTTTTCCCCTTTTCCCTCTTACCATGTCCCTTCCCACCCTCAATTAAACTTGCCTTTAGTACATGAGTTTATGTCTAACACAATTATCACGTGCTAATAAACTTTTTATGGCAGATTAAACCGACTAGTAGTCTATTAATGAAAACTCTCCCTTCTATAATATAGTTTTTTACCATTATATATATTATACATATGTATTTGCGGCCTCTAAGAGTTGTATGTGCATTTTTTTGTCCTGTAAAGTGTAAATTATTATCAATGGAAGAGATATATAAGGCATACAATTTGATGTCTAACGTTATAAAAGCTACATCCTAATTTGGAAGTAATTATGCATTAGGCAGCGACTTTTGTTAAGAAGAGCGAGTTAAGAATTATAGAAGAGTCCTATGATGAATACGTCGGCATTTGTGCGGAATCAGATTCAAGTGGTAGCACCTATTTATAGTGTAGTCATAAATTTGAGGTTCGGGAATAATTTGGTTAGGTTCAAATGTAAGGGATTCGTGAAAAAACTCGATAAATTCGGTAAAAGTTAGGTAAAAAATTCAGAAACTTTTTAATATCCTATATATGTATCTCTATATCAAATATGTCTATATATATGTATATTTGTATGTGTTCGTAGTGGATATGTTTATGTAAACTTGTGTATATGTACACTAGGATGCAATTTCTCAAAAAGTAAGTGGGGGACTCGAAGGTAATAAAAAGTTATCTGAAAGTATTGATAAGCAAGTAATTTTTGGCCCATTATAACTCATAACATGGCCCTTCACACATACAGTCACACCTTATAGTCAAGTGTGATTATGCAAAAGAGAAAGGCTAACACTATCATTTGCAAATTACCTTAAATCTTCCTTTTTCATCTTCAACCTCTCATTCACCCATCACAGTTTCTTCTTTCTCATCCTCTCTAAAAAAAATCTTATTCAAAGAAACTCCTTTTCTTTCAAAATAATTCGCAAATTCTTCGTTTATTCGTAAATATACGTGGGAAATCGCGAACCTACTGTTTAAAACTCGAATTGACGAATAATTCATGGATCTATACAGCTCACCACATATATACAAAATTTTCACGAATTTTTGAATAATTCACGAATATTGTGACTATACAACTATAGGAATTTTTGTTCTTTGATAATCGCAACTATAACAATACACTCTTTTTTCGCCAAGCACACTTGTAACATTATACAAGCATCAATTTCACGACTTATTAGGCCGCAAACCTGAGGGCAGATGCTCGTTGGCCAAGGATATGTGGGGGTTCTCCAGAATAGATGGGAGCGTGGGTATCAAAGGGAGCTTTGAAGAAACAGAAGTTTTAGATGCAATCAAGAACCTTGGCCAGGACAAGGCGCCAGGTCCGGATGGGTTACCGATTTTCTTCTACAAGACTTATTGGAGCATCATCAGAGTGGACCTTATGAACATTTTTCACGAAGTCTACGCAGGAACGGCAGATCTGGATAGATTAAACTATGCCATCATTATTCTTGTGCCTAAGAAAAATGAGGTGGTCTCCCAGGAAGATCTTAGGCCGATAAGTTTGCTGAACGGGTCGTTCAAGATAATCACGAAAGTTTTGGCCCAAAGACTAGCCCTACACCTCAACGAGATTGTCGACCAATCGCAAAGCGGGTTCATTAAGGGAAGGGACATCATGGATAGTATTGCTTCCGCCCACGAAATTGCTTATAGAGGCCATAGAACAAAAGCTGAAAGCTACATTCTCAATTTAGACTTTCAGAAGGCTTACGATTCGGTCTCTTGGGATTGTGTGGAGGAAGCATTCGCACTTAAAGGTTTTGGAACTAAATGGAGGTCATGGATGAGCAAGTGTATTCGAGGAGGCAAATCGAATATCCAGGTTAACGGATGGCTAGGTAAAGAGATCGCCTGTAAGAGGGGCCTGCGCCAAGGGGACCCGTTGTCATCCCTCCTCTTTGCCATTGTGGCAGATGGTCTAGCGGAAATGATCGGAAGAGCTATGGAAAACAACAATATCAAAGGGATTCAGATTAAGGGTATTGATAAGCCAATGACGATCCTTCAATACGCTGACGACACAATTCTGTTTGGAAAAGCGACAGTGGAAGAGGCTGTAGCCATGAAGGCGGTCTTGGCCTATTTCCAAGGTTGGTCCGGTCTCAAAGTTAACCTGGTCAAATCTTCTATGATTCCGATGACTGATCTTCCGAATTGTTTGCTGAAGGAAATTTCCGAAATTTTCGGATGCAAGACTAGCGAGTACCCATTCAAATACTTGGGTACCCCAATCAGGCCAGGTGCCCTATTGAGGGAGGATTGGACCCCTCTCATTGCTAAGATTCAAAAGAAGTTAGCTGGGTGGCAAAGCAGGTTCCTTACCCTCGGAGGAAGGATCATCCTGTTAAATTCTGTCATTAGTGCGATTCCGCTTTACCTTATGTCAATCTTCGAGCTCCCTAAGTGGGTTATTAACAGTATTGACAAGCTTGGAAGGCGTTTTTTATGGAAAGGTTCGGACGAGGGGAACAAAGGCTACAATCTTGTCAACTGGGGAAGAGTTTGCAAAAGAAGGGAATTTGGGGGTCTGGGGATCATGGATCTTAACGATATGAACAAAGCCCTTCTGAGCAAGTGGTGGTGGAAGATATCTAATAATCGCAAAGGGTGGTGGAGCTTCTCTTTTGCTCAATTTCGGAAGAGGCGCAGGTTTAGATACGGAGGGAAAAGCGCGTCGGCTAAAGTATCCACTATTTGGAAAGGCATAGCAAAGCAAGGAGAGATGTTCTTCTCCAACACAAGATGTAAAGTAGGAAACGGACTGAACACCAGATTTTGGAAAGACAAATGGTGTGGGAAGACTACTCTTCAGAACCAATTTCCAAAGGCGGCGGAAGCAACTCTGAACCTAGACCTTTTAGTAGCAGACGTGAGGAAGAGGGGAAAACTAAAATTTACAGTGTCCCAGAACATTTGCTCGGAGTCCTTGACTCAATTCGAAGCGATGAACAGAATTATTGCCCAGGAAGAAGGTCTAGGTAATAGTTCAGTTGACGAGAGATGGTGGGACAAAGATAACTCTAAACTATTTTCGGTCTCATCCATGTATAGGTGGATCAACGACGGAGGTATTAGATGTCCAGCTCAAACAGTAATCTGGGGGGCCCTTGTGCCGTTCAGGGTCAAAGTTTTTTGCTGGTTGGCATATAATAACGCAATCCTATCCAAAGCTAATCTTAGGAAGAGAGGTTTGCAGATCGACTCGACTTGTAGGAGATGCTCCTTGGCAGAAGAAGACGGCAATCACATTCTTTTTAGTTGCCCCAGAGCTAGACTTACCTGGGAGATAGTTAGTAGGGGTTTTGGGTGTGTCAGGTTCCTAATTCTATATCAGTAATTTGGGGGTCATTTAGAGAAGCATTCATTAAACTAGAAGATAGAAGGTCTTGGGATATAGCAATTGCAGCATTGATTTGGAATTTATGGCTTGAAAGAAATGATTTAGTTTTTCGCAATACTTCGTACAGATTTCATCAGTCCCTTAAATTTTTTCTTTTGATACATGATTGGGCAGGGGCTCAGGAGGCAAGAAAGAGATCCAGGATTGCTGAAGGGGAGTAGTCAGACTTTGGTTTCAAGCGCAACCTCTTGCTACTTCAAGAATGATGGGGTCCGCTGTTGTAATATGGAGTTGTTTTGTCGGCAGCGCTGATGGGGCTTTAGGTCCGTCGGCAAGGTCTGGATGTTTAGGTTTATGATTGTTGTTGCTTTCCTTTTAATTTCCGTTATGTAATATTCAGGTTATGTACTACTTTGTTTCCTTAATCGTTCGTTAATGAAATGATGGATCAGTCCATCTTTTATCAAAAAAAAAAGAATAATTGTCATACAAAATTGCCTCTATTTTATTACTCTATACAATATACTATGCTATAAGAACACTTATGATCCAAGCATTTTTCTTTTTTTTTTTCTTTCTAAAATAAAAAAGTAGAGCAAATGTAGGAGACAGCTCCCCACTATTTCTTTATCCAAATTTTGAAATGGAATCCTACCCCTTAATCAAACATAAAAAATGGTGCAGTATTTATAAATGTTATTAGATAAATTATCTTTCAAAACAAGATTTATTATTTTTCATTTTATTTATGAAAATTATGTGCACTATTTCACAAGGTTATACCAGTATATATTACGTAAAAATGCCTACCCCTCTATTCTTTCTCTTTGAAATGAATCAAGGAGATAAAAATTAGGATAAGAAGCTTTTTTCATATTTCAAATTTAAAATTTCAAAAGGTAGTAAAAATATAAGTAAATGGGGAAAATATAGTTATTTTTATTAAAAAAAACTTAATTAAAGAAACTTATTTTTAAAAGAAGTCTGTACAATATTGTACATGAATATACTAGTGTACATATTAATAACCACTATGGCTGGACTATGTGAGTATTAAGAATAAAAGAAAAGAAAAGAAGAGAAGAAAAAGAAGAAAAAATAAAAAGCCCATTTTTCACGCCCCGCTTCCCAAAAGAAATACGGAATACAGTACGTGTCTAAGCCCAGCGGATAGTTTTCACCATCCATAAGCTGTACGGATCTGCTTAACTCATCACAACAATAAATATAACAGTATACTCAACCAGGCATGCAATAAACAATTATAACTCAACAGTATTTATTCGCAACAATAATGAATATCGCAAACAAATACGAGATCTGAAACAAAATAATATCCTGGGACTACAAGCCCAAATACAAGTCTCAATACAGTTCATGAATAAAATAGTTTAAGAAAACATTAAAGCAAATTTTTCAGTGCACAACTCAAAACTTTTGCTCACCAACTCCAGTAGGCCAGTGATAACCAAATCCTGCACATATGACAATTGCAAGGAAAATAAGAAGACAAGAAAACATAACGCTCGTTAGATGCAAGTTCCGGGCTGCAAGCAGTACAAGCAAGAAATAGAAAAGGAAAAACTAAAACAAAAAAAGGAAGTACTGACATGGAGATAAGAAACAAAGGATAACAGTCTACGGATAACGGAGATAGCAAGATAACAGTAAAGAGTGTAATGATAACAGTAACAGTGAAGTCAACGGTAACAATGAAATCACCGGTAACAGTAAAGTCAACGGTAACAGTAACAGGATGTGATTGTGAAACAGTTATTCTTATGTCTAATGCTCATTACTATCTAGTTAGCACTTCATGCATCCCAGATGATACCACATAGTTGCTACATCAAACAGATTCATTTTAAGATTTTGTAGTGGAACCTATAAAACAGTATATTCAGACAAACAGTAGCAGTAATAACAAACAGTAACGGTGTCATGGATCATGCCCTCATGCATCCAGAGATAAACAGTAGGTATCACAGTAAACAGTGGGGAACGAGTTTTCTTCTGAATACACATTTCTATATTGTTCACTACTCGATCTTTTCCTTAAAAACCCCGGCTTGATTATTTTACATTATTAACAGGTGTGAACAAATACAAACAAGTCTAAATACATGGCAAGAACAAAGGATTAGTCTAAGATGAATGGGAAACTCAAACGGCAACAAAGACAACTTATAACAGTTGAAACAACGAAACTTACAGTTCTGGATAGCAAGACATTACTGTACCAAATCTGAGATTTTTGTTGCTACAGAACTGAAAATCTAGATCCATCAGAAAATCTGAATAGTAGACTCTGCCGAATCCAACGCATATATACAAGTCATACATCAGGCACAGAAACAGAGTTGAAAATAGCATTTAATACCGAAGTTATGTTCAGCCATAAAATGTAAAATCTTGTTTATAAGCACAAAAGAGTTTAAAATCATCATAAATAAATTTGAAAAAAATCTGGAAGATTCCTTAACGTATCTAGTTTCAAAATATAAAATATCATGAAATTATATCATAGATAGTATAGTCAATAAAATTGGGAAAACAGAGTAATGCAATAAAATCTAAATTTTGAAAGTTCAGACACAGCAGTACCAAAACAGAGATAATTCATAGAATATAATTCGAAATCCAGATCCTTCAAAAGGGTGAAAAAATAGACAAATCGGGCTACAGTTCATATTTACAAAGTTTTCATAAAAAATGAATAGAATCGGGTTGAAAACACAATTCTTTACTGAACAGCATGCAGTTTGGAAATATATCGATTGGTTTCACAAGCATGAAATGAGATACAAAAGTCATTAATTAATTTCAAAAAATTTAGGGATTGATCCCAGTCATGTCTAAACATCCTTAGCAAAATATAGAGTTCAAATTCTACTTTTAGTATCAGTTTTAAAATAATATTTCATACAGAATACGTATAGTTTAGAATATGGAATATACGATATAACTGAAGTAAAATAGCAATAACTCATGCATCGAAAATCGGAATTCAGATCCGTCAAAAGTTCTGAAAACTAGAAAACAAAAACTACAAATCATGTTCACAAATTTATTTCTTTTACTGATTTTAACATGGTCGAAATTACTATACAAAAATAGGGCAGCAGTGAAACAAAAGTTCATTTAGGCATTTTATCACATAGTTTAGTTGCAAACGATCCAGACTAAGATGGCATACAAAGCATGGCATATGGGTTACTAAAATCAGCATGGTATGTGTATAAGTTGTCTATAATGAGACAGCACAATCAACAAGCATTCATGTAACAAAATCTATAACATACGGTGTGTCACAAACAACATATAGTCAAGGTGTCCATTTAACTAGTTTATTTTCATGCAATAGTGTCAACTACTGTGTACTACTCATGATCAAGAGATGAAGGAACGGATCAACTGAAAAATGTGGTCATCACGAGGGTACTAACCAATTTCATGTGAGACTACTTACGGTATTTAACTTGTATGACAAAAAAATACATACAGGCTACTTGCCTGAAAACGACGATGAAGATGATGAACAGAATAACAGGAACGGATTCCGAACAACGAACACAATGAATAATAGAATGCACGAATGAGGAGCAAGATCCAACCAGCAATAATACGGTGGTGCACGTGTTTTCACACACACGCACACTAAGCAGCAACACAACAACAAAGGGGGGCGACAGCACAGCGCGACAACAGCACATGCGGGGGCTGTTGGCTTCGACGGTGGCACAACAACACAGGAAGGTGACGACAGAGGGGAGGCACAGCAGCGCTTGGGCGCGGCACTACGGCTAGGGAATCGCAGTGCTCGAGCGGAGCTCGGCACAAAACAGGGAAGACGATAACAGCGGCTAGGGGATTGGGCTGGGGTTGCTGCAGCTTGAACAGGGATAGGGAGCACGGCAAAAAGATGGGGAAGAGGAGAGGTGGTGCTGCAGTAGTGGGGTATGCCGGCATCGGGGTCAGAGACGACGACTGCAAGGAGATCGGGAGGTCGGGTTAGGGGGGTCGGGAGTAGGATGGCTGATAGGAGAGAGGGAGATAAATTTAGGGTTTTGTAATTAGGGTTAGGGAGCATTAGTGGGTTTATATAGAGTCAATATGGGTTTGGGTTAACTGGGTAGTATCCAATAGGAAGAAAAGAGTCCAATAAGAGGCAAGTAGGTCATGAAATAGGTTTAAACAATAAACAAGATCGAGAACAAATTTGTAGATCAACAAAATGAGAATATAAAGGCTGAATCAAACAAGAATGAATCAAGGAGAACAACAACATACAATTCAAAGGAACAAAATCAATAAAACCAGAAATAAAATAAAAATAACCATAATTTTATTAAATACAAATAAAAATACAAAAATGAGTAATTGGGGTTACACTATTCATCACTTCAAGAGCGCAAACATTGTATGTATGCTCAGCAACCATCGCTACCAACAAGAGGTAAAAAAAGTTGAGTGAATAAGTTAATTATTATATGCTACAAGGCTAAAACATGATTTTGGTTAAATTGTATTGGTTACACAAATTTGTTGGAATCATACTAAACTTTTAAGTGAATCTAAAAAAAATGGGTCATCTTTCGGTAAATAAATAGGTCTAAAGGCTGTTGTTGAGAATTTTTTCACTTGTGATTGATTAAGAGATAACTAGTATATCCCCTGTGTTGCACAGCCTAAAATAATTATGAAAAATTGCTAAAACTGAATGACCATTTGAAAAACTTAACTAAGGATATTTTCTTGATGGACATGTTTCTAAATAACTTTGAGTATTGCTCCAAAGTGTTCAGGTTGTGTGAATTTTAATCTGTGCAAGCGGATACATCTTTGATAGATACTTATCATACGGTCGCACTTTAAACACCTGAATCCTTCGCTTAGGTTTTGCATGTAGCATAACATTGGGCTTAAAAGATTGATGACCATTATGTTGATCTCGAAGACAATAATTTTGTACGTAATCATCAGTCAATTAAGTATTCACGTAAAAACTCTCCACTATATAATTTTTCTTACTAAAACATACCGAGTCCTAATTCATGACTAATTACATGGCTAAAATAATACTGAAATATACCTCTGACTTGGCCTCCTAAACATATAATGCAATTGCATAAAATTTTGTTTACCCATCAACAAACCATTTGTACCTGACTGTCTGCACATCAATTTTCCAGTGAAGGCCCACATCATTAATTGCACAATTGTATTGTCCTCTCGAAGGATACCTTTAAAGATGAATGACGATTAGAGATTGAACTTAGTAATGACATCTTTATCTGAATAAAAAAATTAAAAGTCAATTGTATGATAATGAAATTCAAGGAAAATCTTCAAACTTTAGAACTGTACATCATCTCACAAAAAATGTGCTCAGCAATCATATATCATATGTATTGACATCGAAATGAACGGAAAGTAACATGCATCAAGGAGAACAGTCCATATTCAATTGACTCCTACTTGCTGTGAAGTAATTGATGAATGTATGTTATGAATCATATTAAAAAGAAAAAGTATCCGTATTACTTGGTATGTATCCCCACCAATTTCCAAAATTTCAAAGACATACATCTTTCATAACTCAGATAGTTTTATACCCTTATGTAGCATCCTTAGCCATTTTACGGGCCCAAACCCTTATTGCCAAATTCTAACTTCTCCAAGAAAATTATTTATATAGCGGCATGAACAAATTTGAATTGATATGAGACAATACATAAAAAAGAAAAGAATAACTAAGGCTTTGATAAACTCTAATAAAATGACATAATGAAATTCTTAAATATAAAAACATTGTGTACCAAAAACTATTATTTTAATCATTTGAATATAATTGCAAAAGTTAATGACATTTACCTTTCAATTGATTATCACGGAGTTACGCACTTCTTGAAGAACTTCTTGATATACCACATTACGTGTACGATCATTAGTCTTTTTCTAGAAATTTGGAGTATGTAAGAGCTCGAGCATCTTCATAAATGTGATTAGCCTCAAACCAACCATCTAACATTGTTTTCTGATCTTCAACTCTTGAGACAACATCAGCTAAGTTATCATTTGCATTGAAATAGGCACTCTGCTAATTTTCTAGATGATACTGTAAACGTTCTACCGGGGGATGATGACGATGCAAACTAAATTCAAAAATTCTCCAACATGCTTCGACAGAGGAGACATAACGACAATCTAAATATTTCTGAATTTCATCAATGGCTTGTATTGAGTTTTAGAATATCCCGGGACAGGATTTCCATTGTCCTCTATGATTATTGTAGTTCTATCGTGGCCTTTATTCACATACTTGTAAAGGTATTTGAGCAACTTAGAATTGACACAAATCTCAATGTTGATATGAGCATCATATTTTGTTGTTAAATCTAAATTGTTTTGAACCTCCATGGGCATATTGGAGCAAAAACAGTTAATTTTCTTTTATTAAAGTATATTTGTTAACACCTAAAAAAATATTTTTTTTAATTATAAAATAGAAATGAATCATAAATAATCTTAAATATAGGGTTCTAAACACGTATGTCCATAACAAAATAAAGAGAAGTTTTGACTAATGTAGGATAAAGAGAATAATAGCATATCAACAAAATTACCATCGAATATGAGGTTTGATTAAATTATACCTGAAATTTCAGGAATTATGTAACTGATGCATTTCTTAAAGTTGTGACTAGCTCACTGCAAAAAATAAAGAAGAAAAATAATTAATTATGTCATGAATTGTTGGAGAGGGACTTCATACTATTTGCAGTTTAGACATTACAGTGCAGTACACTTTACTTACCAATAATACTGAGCACTTAATGTTTCGAAAAAGAATAGTCGCAGATAATATCCTCGATGATTTTATGTAAAGTTTGAGAGGAAAAAATATTGCAATCATTTACTGTCCTTATTTGAAACATATGCATGATTAAAACATAGGGCAAACACACCCCCTCCCCCCCCCCCCCCCCCCCCTCCAAAACGTTTGGCCCAAGTACAAAATGCCCATACAACGTTTGAAAAAGTACACTAAACCTATTTCTCCGTTAACTTAACCCCATCTGTTAAGTTATAATTATTGAATGACTTTTTTACCCTTATCTTTTCATAATCAAATCTCTTCTTCTTTTTTCTTTTTCTTGATTCCTTTTTTTCTCTTTCATTTTTCTCTATTCTTCCCTTTCTTCATTCCTTTTCTTCTTCATTCCAAAATTTCAGATCCATTGTGGATGACTTCTTAATATTGACTTCCAATGCCATTGAATACTAACAAGTTGTTGAGTCACTGATTCAACATGAAAGATCTCATATTTAGGATACCAATTATTGTTTCTTACATAATGGATAATTTAAGTAGTCATGCTAACAGTAAAATTAAAAGAACATTTTTGCTGACTAACCTTAGAAGGTAAAGTTGAACGGAACAACTATTTTGGTTTAAATTCTTATTTTAACTTTTTTTTCTTTTTTCCTATTAGCTTTGGTATCAAAATTTTTGCTTAGATTCTTCTGACGGTGATTGTTATTTTTTTTCCAATATCGATTGTTTACTTTACTTTCAAATTATCGTCATAAAATTCTGCTCTTGATGAATATTCTTTTTTTTGTGTGAATTGTTTCTGTTCTTTTATTTTACAATATTGCTAATATGGAGGAATAATATATATTGTCCCTTATAAATATCATGCTTGAATTGATAAGATTTTAAATACATGTATGTTAAATTTAGTTCCCTTCTAAGGCGAAATTTAATTGCCTGTCTATTGAATGATATATTTTGAGTTGTTGAAAGCTGTTAGTTATTACAGAGTTTAACGAACCTTCATTTTTTAACAGAAAGGTTGTTTTCTTCGGAGTGTGTGACACTTAGTTATTACAGAGGTTATATTCTTCTTTTCTATTATATCTTAATTCAACAGTTGTCTTTATTAGTGATTTGCTTTCAGCCATTTTGTTCCCTAACATTGAACCGAGTAAGTTGTTGTGTTTTACAGTTATCTGCAAATCCTTTTACAATTCTATAAAATATTACATATCTCTTTTATTTTACAATTCTATAAAACATTACATATTGAATCGAACATTCATTTTTGAGAAAGAAGAATCTGAAATTTCAGAAAGAAGAAAAAAAGGAATGAAGAATGGGAAGAAAAAAAGAAAAAATAAAGAGAAAAAAGGAATGAAAAATAGGAAAAAAAAAGAAGAGATTTGATTATGAAAGTGTAAAGGTAAAAACGTAATTTAATAATTATAACTTAACATATGGGGTTAAGTTAATGGAGAAATGGGTTTAGCGTACTTTTTCAAACGTTGTATGAGCATATTGTACTTAGGCCAAACGTTGGGGGGGGGGGGGGGGGGGGGGGGGGGGTACTTTGGTTTTTTCCATAAAACATGTACCATACAAAACAATACGCAATTGATGAACACAAAAGTGTAACCCATATATAGGTGCGACGATCGATCAAGTTTATAATCAAACCATGCATTCTATACTAACTATAAACAAACTGATAAAGACTGTTAAAGCTCCAAAGATGCAAACTGTAGCAACTTTAGTTCTCTAATTAGAACAAAAACCACAAATTTGATTATTGATATTTGATTATCATAGATAAAATTAACACAAACATTACAAAGAGTTGATGAAGTGTACAATTTTTTTTCTTTTTTTCCTTGTGATCTTAAAATCATCTTTACTATAAAAAATGAATTTAAATTACATTCATAATGATTCCGATTAAACATATCCTCAATGATTTTATGTAAATGTTGAGAGGAATTGTTTTATCATGTATATGTTTCGAAAAAGAAAAGTCGCAGATAATATACTTGATGATTTTATGCAAAGTTTGAGAGAGAAAAAATATTGCAATTATTTCCTAACCTTATTTGAAACATATGCATGATTAAAACATAGACCATACAAAACAGTATGCAAACTGCAGCTACTTTAGTTCTCTAAGTAGAATAAAAACAACAAACCCCAGTACTGAGCATATCGACAAATTTGAATATCAAAATTTCCTCTGTAATATCAATAATCAAATCTCCAAATATCTATAATCAAGTCCTATATAATAAAAAGGTTGCACGGGGAATATCATAATCAAATCCCCTATAATAATCAAATCTTCAAATTTCCTCTATAATATGAAAAGGCAATACCTTCTATAATAATCAAATCCCCTATATTAATCAAACTGCGACAGTGGGGGATGATAGAATCAACGGAGACGGCCAGCAACTGTTGTACGGTGGAGGCGAGAGTGGAGGTGGGCTGTCGCATGGCGACGGCGAGAGTGGAGGTGTGATGTCGCACTGCAACGGCGCGAGTGGAGGCGTGATGGCGAACAACAACGGCGATGGTAGGTTATGGTTGGCGTACGGCGACGGGGAGTTTGGTCGAGGGAGGGCTAGGGTCAGGGGGTTTTTTTTTGGGGGGGGTGGGGGTTACGGCGACAGGGAGTTTGGGCGATGGAAGGCTAGGGTTAGGGGGATTTGGGGGGAGGGGAACATGGGTATATTTTTTTATTTTTATTTTTTAAATGTAGGTCTGTTAATCCAAAAGATGTGGTGTGCATGTATTAAGGAAGTGTGAGTCCCTACTTTTGTTTTCTCTTTTTCAAAATGGAGAAAGGGAGGGGGATATGCCTATTAGCTTAAGATATATAATAATTTCACATTAACATTCTAATTGTGAAATTTGTTAATACATGTACTGGTTATTTAAAAACACAAAATTTTGAAGGAAGAATCTAATTAGTTAATTACAACATGTGTTAGTTACAGAGAGTTCATTGATAGGGGTTTGAATATTTTTAGGCACTGTTTGGTTGGAGGGGAATGGAGGGAAGGGGAGGGGAGGGGACGGTTTTTTAAAACTTTTATTGTTTGGTTCATTTTTTAGGAGGGGAGGGAAATGAAGGGGTGCCAAACTCCTCCTGAGCCAATTTTGGCTTCCCTCCAATATTGGGAGGATTTGGAGGGAAGAAAAAGTAGATCTAATTTTTTAATGTGATTGGACTAAATTGCCCTTTTAAATCTAAATCCTAATAATAAAAAACCTAAATAAAAATATTTTTCTTTGTGATGAGTTTGCTGGAACCTTTGTACAAGTTGTTAAATATGGCTGAGATTTGCTCGTCCAAGATAGAGCAAATGGCATTGCATCTTCGATATCGTGGAGAGAAGGGAGGATGACAAAAAATTTCTCTGAAGCCCTGAAATATTCATATTCAATATAGAAAGACTGGCACAAATAATGCACAACAAGAGCGAGTACGAGTGTGAGTGAAAGCGAGGGGGAGAAGGAGAGCGAGTAATGTACCTCACAATTTCCTTAAACACAGACATGGGTGCAGCATGCTCAAGCAAAAGTTTAGCTCTTTCTTCCCACGATTTAGCAGCAGAGACAACTGTTGTGCGCGAATACAAATCAAACCAACAAGAATCAATGCGGAATACTAAGAGAGAACCAGCGAGAAAACACAAAACAAACCAACACAAAAGGACACACAGATTTAATGTGGTTCGGCAAAATACATGCCTACATCCACGGGGCGGTTGGGGTTTCTTCTTCTTCAAATTATCACCAATGGGCGAAAACAAACCCTTACAAATAATGACGGCTGCAAAACCGAAATAGGGATCTCTAATTTTCGTCACTAATTACAAAACCCTAACAAGTGTATTTATAGGGAAACTATTGGGCCTTTTCGAATTGGGCCTGATCCAGTTCAAAATCTCGTCGACAGTCGACTGGTCGACTTACCAGTCGACTGGCAATCCATCTGGCAGTCGACCGATCAGTCGACTGATCCTCTGCTGCTGCTTGTATCTTTAGCCTTCGAAAACTCTCTGGACAGTCGCCTGATCCTTCTATCAGTCGACTTATGCTGTAACTTTCTTTTGCTGCAGATACTCCAAAACAATCTGAACCAGAATCGAGCCATTATCCTACAATCTCCACCTTGGCGAGATCTTCCACCAACCAACAATCTCCACCTTGGCAAGATCTTCCAAGTAGCCCAAGCAATCTCCACAAATACTCCAAATGCTCATCATCAAATGTAACAACAAATCCAAACTCCACCTTAGTATGATATCACATACTAGGCGAACAAATAGCGAAGCACTATTCCAACCCCCCATTCCAAATCATCAGACATGCAAAATATTAGCCAGGTTCATGCAATGCTTGAACTTGGCTGCTCCAACAACTTTGGTCAACATATCAGCAGGATTATCAGCTGTTCCAATCTTCACCAAATGAATATCACCATCCTTTATCAAATCACGCACAAAGTGATAACGGACATCAATATGTTTGGTCCTCGAATGATGAACTTGGTTCTTCGCTAAATGAATAGCACTCTGACTGTCACAGTGTACCTCCACCTTCTCCCGATGAATCCCCAAGCTCTTCAAAAGTCCATGTATCCAAATGGCTTCCTTCATGGCCTCAGCAACCGCCATGTATTCAGCCTCAGTAGTAGACAACGCTACAGTGGACTGCAAATTTGACCTCCAACTTATAGGTGCTCTAGCCATCGTAAACAAATAGCCTGTAGTAGACCGCCTCTTATCTAGATCACCTGCATAGTCTGAATCAACATATCCAACTAATAACCTGCTAATATTGTCATCCCTTTCAAATTTCAAACCCACATCTGTGGTGCCACTTATGTACCTTAGAATCCATTTAGCTGCTTGCCAATGCTCTTTGCCTGGATCATGCATATATCGACTAACCATACTCACCGCCTGAGAGATGTCTAGTCGAGTACAAACCATGGCATACATCAAGCTTCCAACCACACTAGTGTAAGGTACATTCGCCATATACTGTCTCTCTTCATCTGAACTTGGAGACTGAGAAGCACTAATTCTGAAATGACTGGCTAAGGGTGTACTTACTGGTTTAGTCTTCTCATCTATACCGAACCGTTTCAGCACCTTCAAAAGATATTGCTTCTGAGTCAAACTCACTGTGCCCTTTGCCCTGTCTCTAGCTATCTCCATCCCAAGTATCTTCTTGGCTTCACCAAGATCCTTCATCTCGAATTCAGAACTCAACTGATTCTTCAAATTTTGAATCTCCTTAGCATTCTTAGAGGCAATCAACATGTCATCCACATATAATAACAGATATATGAAAGAGCCATCCTGCAACTTCCTGAAGTAAACACAATGATCAAACTCACTTCTGGAATATCTCTGCACCTTCATAAACTGATCAAACCTCAAATACCACTGCCTTGGAGATTGCTTCAAACCATAGAGAGACTTCTTCAACCTGCAAACACAATTTTCCTTCCCAGCAATTTTGAACCCATCTGGCTGTAACATATAAATTTCTTCATCTAGTTCCCCATGTAAGAACGCAGTCTTCACATCCATCTGTGTCAACTCAAGGTCAAACTGTGCTACCAATGCCAACAAAATCCGAATAGAAGGATGCTTCACAACTGGAGAGAACACTTCATTATAGTCAATTCCTTCCTGTTGAGCATACCCCCTTTGCAACTAGTCTTGCCTTGAACCGAACACTGCCTTTTGGACCTTCTTTCTTCGTATACACCCACTTGCAACCGATTGCTTTCTTCCCCTTTGGTAGTTGCACTAGATCCCAAGTCTTATTCTTATGAAGAGAGTTCATCTCTTCACCCATAGCAACTTTCCAATCTGCATTTTCTGAACTTCTAGTGGCTTCTTTGAAGTTGGAGGGAACTTCATCATCCACAATGGGAAGAGCAAATGCAACTGTGTCTGTAAAACGAGACGGTCGTTTGATATCTCTTCTTTGCCTTCTTACTGCAATTGATTCTTCCTGCTGGATAGGAGCTTCTTCTTCAATCTCAGTATCAACCACATCATCTTCATCTTGGACAGGAACAGGATTTTCAACTGACAAATTTTCTAACTCCACCTGTTGGAACACTCTCCTACCAGTCGACTGGTTATTGCCACCAGTCGACTGTCCCGAGCTCCCACAATTCTGCTGTTTTGGACCATCAGTCGACTGCTCCTGTTCATCAGTCGACTGTCCCGAACTTCTTCTACTCACCTGTTGAAGAACTGTCCCACTCTTCTGCTGCTCACCAGTCGACTGTCCTATACCATCAGTCGACTGTCCCGAGCTGATCATGCTGGTCTCATCAAAAGTGACATCTCTGCTGATTACTAACTTCTTCTGTTCTGGACACCACAACCTGTAACCTTTGACACCAGTACTAAAACCAACAAATATAGCCTTCTTGGCTCTTGCATCAAGTTTAGTTTCAGTTACATGAAAATAAGCAGGACAACCAAATATGTGCAAAAAACTATAATCAGATGCAGGTTTACCACTCCATACCTCAATAGGTGTCTTGCCTTCAAGTGCTGCTGATGGTAAACGGTTGACGATGTGGCTTGCATATATAACAGCTTCTGCCCAAAATGTTTTCTTCAATCCAGACTGTGCTAACATACATCTCACCTTCTCCAATAAGGTTCTGTTCATCCTTTCTGCAACCCCATTTTGCTGTGGAGTCTTCCTAACTGTGAAGTGCCTCTGGATCCCTTCATCTTCACACAACTTCAGAAACGGATCATTCTTGTATTCTCCTCCATTATCTGACCTCAGAACCTTAATCTTCCTACCAGTCTAATTTTCAACTTTCTTCTTCCAACTTGTGAACAATGTCAAAACTTCATCTTTGTGCTTCATGGTATATACCCAAACTCGCCTGGAGTAATCATCAACAAAAGTAACAAACCAGTGTCTACCACTCATAGAAGGTGTCTGAGTAGGGCCCCAAACATCTGTGTGCACATAATCGAGGATACCCTTTGTCTGATGTACAGCTGTACCAAATTTCACCCTAGTTTGCTTACCCAAAACACAATGTTCACAAAATTCTAACTTGCACCCTTTAGCATCTTTAAGCAACCCTTGCTTCACAAGCCCCTGCAAGGCCTTTTCTCCTGCATGCCCGAGTCGCATATGCCACAACCTAGTAGAGTCGGGAACAACCTGTTTAGGCTTCTCAGTTACACTGGCAGCCTGACCCAAATATGTTTTTCCCTGCAAGAAAAACAAGTTCCTCTTTCTTTGCCCTTTCATCACCACGAGTGATCCGCTAGTCACCTTCAGAATGCCACCTTCACTAGCAAATTTCAAACCACTGGCCTCCAAAGCACCTAGTGAAATCAGATTCTTTTTCAAATCTGGAACATACCATACATCTGAAAGCTCCCTAATAAGACCATCGTGCATTAGCAATTCAATCTTCCCGATTCCTACCTTCTTACAAGGTGCATCATTTCCCATCAAAACTACACCACCATCCATATATTCCAAAGAAGTAAACCACTCCTTTTTCCAAGACATATGATAGGAGGCTGCTGTATCAAGAAACCATACTTCTTGATAAAGTGAGGGACTAGAAGCAAGTGCAAAAGAAAAATCCTCGCCACTTTCTAAATTTTCAACAGTCACATTTGCAGTCGAATTTCCCTTATTTCGTAGCTTTGGACAATCCTTTTTCCAATGCCCCTTTTCATGACAGAAAGCACATTCATCTTTGGCCGGTATTTTCCTGTCCTTTGAAACTCCTCTCGATTTGGAACGAGATTTGTTTCCCTTTTTCCCAGATTTGGACTCAGATCTAGTCTCAGTCCTGCCCCTTACAATCAACGCTTCAGAAGTTTCTCTATCAACCATCTTATCCCTTCTCCTAGTTTCATTATTCAACAAAGCATTTGCAACATCTTCATATTTCACAGTATCTTTTTCATATAATAAAGTAGTTGCTAAATGATCATAACTTTCAGGTAATGAATTCAACAGAATTAGGGCTTTATCTTCATCCTTAATTTGCTCATCCAAATTTAACAAATCAGCCAATAATTTATTAAATGATTCCACATGAGCATTCATAGACATACCTTCCGTATAGGTGAAGCGAAAAAGTCTCTTCTTCAAATACAGCCGATTCTCCAAACTTTTCCTCATGTATTTGTCTTCGAGCTTCTTCCACAACACCGCAGCAATGGTATCCCTCATCAAATCGTACTTCTGAGCCTTCTCAATAAAGAGCCGAATAGTCCCACACGCAACTCGATTCAACTTCTTCCAATCTGCTTCGGACATATCCTTAGGTTTTTCAACTTCCAAAGCAACATCTTGTTCTTGTTGAACAAGAACATCCAAAACCTCACATTGCCACATCCCGAAATTGTTTGTCCCATCAAATTTTTCAACTTCAAATTTTGCGTTGTGAATCGTTGTTCTTGATGAACTTGATCCCACAACTTCCTTGGTTGCATCTGCATCACCCGCCATCTCTCTCTAGGTCGAACCAACAGCTCTGATACCACTTGTTGTGCGCGAATACAAATCAAACCAACAAGAATCAATGCGGAATACTAAGAGAGAACCAGCGAGAAAACACAAAACAAACCAACACAAAAGGACACACAGATTTAATGTGGTTCGGTAAAATACATGCCTACATCCACGGGGCGGTTGGGGTTTCTTCTTCTTCAAATTATCACCAATGGGCGAAAACAAACCCTTACAAATAATGACGGCTGCAAAACCGAAATAGGGATCTCTAATTTTCGTCACTAATTACAAAACCCTAACAAGTGTATTTATAGGGAAACTATTGGGCCTTTTCGAATTGGGCCTGATCCAGTTCAAAATCTCGTCGACAGTCGACTGGTCGACTTACCAGTCGACTGGCAATCCATCTGGCAGTCGACCGATCAGTCGACTGATCCTCTGCTGCTGCTTGTATCTTTAGCCTTCGAAAACTCTCTGGACAGTCGCCTGATCCTTCTATCAGTCGACTTATGCTGTAACTTTCTTTTGCTGCAGATACTCCAAAACAATCTGAACCAGAATCGAGCCATTATCCTACAACAACTTCAAAAATATCCAAAAACAACTTTTCATTCTCGATTGAATATCTACAGCAATGTCAGGTTGTCAAAATCCAGAAATGAACCCAAGGCATTGTTTCAACGAAGGAAAAAAAGAATGTAACAGGAGCCGCACAAAAAGGTACTTACAGACAAGCCTCTGCCAACAGCTGATGAAGGAACTCAAGGGATGTCTTAATATTAAGTGTCTGTATGAAGATTACATACATGGAATCCATGCATTAGTAGATTTGACACAATAACGTGCATATATATTTCTAAAGATAACAATCTGCAACTAAAGAATTAGCATCAACTTAGAGGAAGATCCTCCACAAACAACTTTGTGATCCTAATCTAGCACTAAGATAAGCATATGTACTTTAAAAAGGAAGAATGAAGAATGAAATATTAAAAAAACATTTTACATAATATTACTAAAATGGAAATTATTATTTTCAAAAACTCTCAAGAAAAAAAAGGACAATGCAATAGCTTGCATAAAGCAAGTGCCTAACTTCAAGCAAAAGAGTGAAAGTTCCGAGCAAATAAACAGGAAACGAAAGACCCACAATTGATTATACTTAGCTTTAGCTTATTCTGTAAAAAAAATTGAATTGTTTTACTTTCCCTTGGTATCTTCTCCCTTAAAGGTTCTTGAAAACTAGTTATTATTAGCTATTTTGGTCCTTCGTTGTTGAAGAAGCATAAATCGAATGATTGATGTACTGAGAATGCAAATGTAGAAGGGTATAAAAGTAATTTTATTATAAAATCCCTTCCTTCTCTTTGTGAACCAAACAAGAAGATAATTATTTTCCCTCTCTTTCCCTCCTTTGAACCAAACATAATCTTCATTAAAATTCCTCCTTTCCCCCCCCCCCCCCCCCCCCCTCCCCCTCATTAAAATCCCCCCCCCCCCCCCCCCCCGAACCAAACAGACCCTTAGATGTCATGAACTGATCATACAATTTTTAGATTGTACCTAGTGCTGAGCAGGCGCATCCCAAACCTCTCACCAACCCCCAATATCACCACGACTACACACCTACTGCAGTAAAAAAGGTAAAAGTCTCGGCTCCAAACCCACAAATTGTAAATTTAGACATATTTTAGTTTTAATTAATTTATTTTATAGTATTTTTATTTTTATTACATTTTATCATTGTTTGCTTTGCTTTTGTTTTTGTTTACTATTGACTACTAATTTACACGTGCGATGCATGTTTTGATAAATATATATATTTTTATTAAAAAAAAGTGTGATGCATGTCTTTTTAAATATATATATTTTTATTAAAAATCCGACCTTGTATATGGCATCGAACCTAAGACATCCTTTATATTAGTTATGCATGTACATTGTACATATTTGTTAGGTTACAATGCACGTATTTGTCTGATTATAAATGAAATTTGCTTGGTGACAAACACTTCTATTAAAATAGAAGAGACACTTGCATTTCCATTATTATTTTTTATGTGAATTTACTCGGTATATAAATACGGTGTTGATCATGTGAGATCTGATCTTTCCGCTTATTTTGAAACCCGATCTATAAGAGATAATATTTCCTTTAAAAGATTCTTTGCATTTCTAAGAGCATCTGAAATCATTGAGACTCAAAATTTTCATATGTGACATTTAGAAATATTCATAAGTGACATTTAGAAATAGGAAAACTGTCTTCTAGTTGCAGTTGCGTTGAGACTCAAAATATGAGAAGTTTGTTTTAAAAAATTAAACGGACGCAATATTACCTTGTATCCAAATTATTAAAAAAATTGCATGGTCAGAAGATGATTTTGCGTTTGAATTAAAAATAAAAATAAAATTTGCATGGACACAATATTATCTTTGCGTCCGAATAAAAAAAATTGCATAGACACAAGATGATCTTGAGTCCAAATTTATAAATATTCTTTTTTTGCATGGACGCAAAATGATCTTGCATCCGAATTTTTTTTTTCCTTTTTTTTTCTTTTGCACAGACGCAAGATGATCTTACTTTCTGCAATTTTTTTGAGTTTTTCAATTAATCCTTAATTAATTCTTAATTTAAATCTTAATTAAATCACATTTAAATTATAATATGTACTCATAATAACTTTTATAGGCTTAATTCTGTCGAATACTTTCTTCACATTTGGGGAAAAATGATCGGACAGAAGATAATATTGCGTCCGACAAATTTTTTTTATTTTTATTTTATTGATCGGATGCAAGTCATCTTGCATCCTTGTTTTTTTTAAAAAAAAAAATTAAAAATTGATCAGCCACAAGATCATCTTGCGTCCAAGAAAAAAAAATGATTAAAATTAAAAATTGATCAGCCACAAGATCATCTTGCGTCCAAGAAAAAAAAATGATTACATTTTTAGATGAAGTAAGATCATCTGTCGATTGCTATAATTTGGGAATTCATATATCTCTTTTCAAATATGGAAGGCGTTCCCAAAAACTCGAAATTTTCAAATATAGTGAACGATTGCAGTACTATTTTTTCTCCTTTTCTCCTCCTAAATTTTGAAAATATAGAGAACAACTATTGATGCTCTATAATGGTTCTTATTTCCTTTGTTTCCTTTATTCTTATTGCAATCATAGTTTTACTTCAGTAGAGCATAGCAAACATTGGTATTAACTCAGTTACCGTTGTTCGATCTGTAAGTGGTGGAAAAAAAAAGGTGGATAAATTACTTATCTTATACAATAATGAATAAACTTGTGCTTGGAACTTGTTGGTTTTACCCACATAGATAGATAGTTAAATACTGAAATCTATAACGGTACAATTACAAATAGGAACGATGGAATTAATAATCAAATATTGAATGAGCTTTGCAATCTAGAAGAAGGATTTGAGGCCATAAGAGCATCTGTAGTTTCACGGAGGCCTAAATTTTCGGTATTTGGCAAATGAAAATAGAAAAAATGACTTTACACTGCAGTCGTCGAATGCCAAAAAATGAGTTTTTGGACTTTTCACAATCTCGGCAGAGAGATTATTTTTCGTCCGATGCAAAGAAAAAAAATTTGTTCGTAATTTAAAATAAAATAAAATTTAAAGGCTAATTAATTCCTAAAAAGATATTAATTTAATCCTAATTATTTCTTAATTTTTAATTAATTAATATTTAAACCTAAATTTAACCCGTACAAATGCTTTATAAAGTGGTTGTATAGAAATTTTATGGTGAGAAATGTACGGGACGGGGCATCATCTCCCGTCCCAGCACATTTCTGTTTTTTTAAAAATGGAACGGACGGGGAATAATCCATCGTCCGACCATTTTTTAAATAAATAAAAAATAAAAAATCAACGACGGAAAATATTCCCTCGTCCGAGAATGACGCAATTTTTAGGACGGTAAATTATTTACTGTCCGATGTGGAAAAAATAAAATAAAAAATAAACGACGATAGATAATCTTTCGTCCGATCGAACGGACGAAAAATTATCTTTCATTAGCTATATTTTGACAATTGCCATTTCGTCTGCCAAATATAACCGACTACTGTAGCGCCGAAATCCAATTTTTGGGTAAATGGCTAAAGACTGCAGCACTATTTTTGTCAAATTTTAAAAATTTTGGCAAAATAACCAACGACTGCAGATGCTCTTAGACTACATATATAAACCTAAATACTTCTCTCCCATGATTTGGAGACAAAAATTGTAAGGGGTTTTGATAAAGAGGCTCATTCAAGGAGGCCTTACTGTAGACGCCATTGTGAGATTTAATGATAAGCGAAAATGAAATTTTGAAGCTAAAAAATTTAGTTATTGTTTATTACTAAAAACTCTCAACTATCTACTCAAACTACCGTTATGCGGTTTCAAATTGCAAAGTACATTTCTCGTCATGGTTTTTTTTTTTTTTTTTAAAGGAAAAGGTGGATTAAGGCTACCCTGTTTCATTAATAAGAATTAACCAAACAAACTCAGAGTACTGGAACAAATTACAACCTACAGACAACAAAATAGAATATGAAGCAATATAACCAATACATACAATCAGGGCTCACTCTCTAAGAGGGTGGGCTACAAAAAAACTACAACTAGGACGAACCGACAACAGCTTGTTCCCGACCTCCAACAATATTGTACTGGACCCCAGCTTGGGCCCAGTCACATAGCGAGTACTGACTAATTGTATGTACGTCATATAAGCTTCGTGCATCGCCTCCTCGGCACGCGCACACCCACCTGAAGCGAATCACGCGGGATTTGGGTATTCGCCGGTCCCAACCTTCTCCCCCTCTCCCACACCGTCTCCAACAAACTCACTTTCTGCCCAGTCGAAGTCACAACCAAAGTAGAGCCGTGGAGAGGATACCTTCACCTCTCTCACGCTTTAGCTCTCACAAGTGATTTCTCACTAAGCAAAACCTTTACTCACCCTAACCACAAACACAGTCCAAGACACAAACATACACCTGTATAGAGTAGTGAGAAGCAACATCTTCACTCTCTCACTCTCTCACGTAAAACCCGAACGAAATCACAACCAATCTGAAGAATCACCTTCACCTCTCGCCGCTGCGGGCGGTGGAAGTTGTAGATCTCAGGATCAATGATGAGGGCATAGTGGCGGTGCTATTGCAAAGTCTGTGGTAGTGAATTAAAGAAGGTCGGGTTCAGAGTGTGACTTACATACTGCCGACCAAAAACACAAACATATCCCCTCTGTCACCTTGTGGGGGGACCCTTGCTGCGGGCCCAAGACCTACCCTGTGCAGTAACGAGTGAGCACCTCTCATGGGAAGATCCCGTCTTCAGGCCTAGCCCCACAACCGTAGTACACCTCATTCTTCACACTAAATCAAACCCAACTCAGACAACTCCTCCACCCCCCTAATAATACCTCACTATTACCGCACTTACTCTCTCTTCATAGTAAGAGAGAGGCAAACTCCGGCTTCTTCGCACGTACTACCAACCCTCAAAATCCCAATCAAAGCCACAGATCGCAGTGATTGGCCCCGAGAGCGTGGACATGGTGGCGGCAGCGAAGAACATTCGGACCCCAGGAACAAGTTGGAATGCCGGTGCCGATTAGGGGACGGTGAAGCATCGGTAACAGTGAGCACACACCACGGAGGGACCCCATCTTCGGAACCAAACTCCACAATCGTGCAAAACATCATAACTCGCACGCCCGACTTCTTCCCACGCACTACTATCCCTCGCAAAAACCAAATCATAGCCACAGATCGCCGTGATTGGCCCCGAGAGTGTGGACATGGTGGCAAGCGCTAAGAACATCTGGGCAAACATCTAGCAAGGCCAACCAACCCCAACCCCAACCCCAATCAAACCACCGCCAAACCCCCAACTCCAAAAGCAACCCAGATCTCAGATCTGGAAGCAAAGAGCCCACAGAACTGGAGCTGAAACCCCAACCCACCAACCACCTTACCTGACGGCGTCGGCAACTAGGCGTTTGAGGCCGCGCGCTCCTCGACGACGGCCGAAGGCTTTTGCGACGGAGTCGTCGATGCTGGCGCTCGGCAGCTGTGGCGCGAGCACACACAGACCATGTGGTCCGCTGTGTGGCGTCTGCGATGGGAAGAAGACGGGATTTTTGAAGGCGCGTCGACGGGAGAACTGCTCTGGCGGAGGAGGTGCACACAGATAGGCGCGTCGATGGGGGCTCTGCTCTGGCGGAGGAGGTGCGTCGACGGCGGCTCGCTAGGAGGCGCGACGTCCTCCTCGATCTGGGTCGGCGACGGGAAGAAGACACACGAACCCAAAGCATCGCACGATCCCAAGGCGGCGACTTCTCGCTCTTGAGACTCGACGGGAAGAAGAAGGGAAGGTGCTTCGGCGGGAGAGGATCACAGGGGCGGCGGCGATGAACCCTAGCCGCCGCCCCCATGGCCTAATCTAGAGTTTGCTCTCTTTTGGGGGTTTTTATTTCTCGTCATGGTTGAGCGGGTAAAGAAGACATTTGATGTCGAATTTTACAGAAGGAACATTGAAAATTGAAATAATTATCAAACACATGTACTAAACGTGCAAAATAGAACCCCCATTTTAAGGATTTTTTTGCCGTGATAAGCCACTTTTTGAAAATATTTACGATTATGGACCAGTTTTGAAACTATTAGCGCTCGTGGGCTAACTTGTGCCATGTCAGCAGCGGCCGCTATTTCGCATCTTCATTTTCGAGGTCGCTAATGAGAATAGTGGCCTATGTTTTAAATGTTTTTGATTTTTTTTTTTGCCTTCGCTATTCCCACTAGCGACCTTAGTTATATGAGGTTGCTAATGGGATTAGCGACATCGAATGAATGTATTGAGACACTTAGCGATTCCTTAAGAGTTTTTCACAAAAATTTAAAACTGAGGTCGCTATTGGGAATAGCAACCTTAGTATAATAAAGATCTCTATTCCAAATTTTTGCTAAGTGTTATAACTAAGGTCGTTAACGGGAATAGCGACGACAAACAAAAATTTCAAGAAAATTAAAACATGGGTCGCTATTCCCAATAGTGATCTCAGCGACCTCAAAAAAGAGATCACTATTGGAAATAGCGGTCGCTGCTAACGTAACACAAAGTAGTCCAAAAATGCTAATAGTTGGGAAATTGGCCCAAAAACGGAAATATTTTTAAAAAGTGGCCTATGTAGGCAAAAAAAAACCCATTTTTAGTGGACAAGATCATCTACATTCTTTCCTACATCCTCTTTCGCGCCACTTCCACTCTTCTTCACCTCCCCTTCTCTCTTCTAATCCAGTCCAATCTCCAAATCCCAATGTCTCAAACCCTAATTCCCAATCCTCTCCCCATCTTCAATCCACCAAAAATCCTCTCCTTTACCAAATCCAATTTCCGATTTAGGGTTAGTGCCGAGATTCAAGAATCGGCGCCTTCACTCTCTCCTCCGCCTAATTTCAAAGCACCACCGCCGAAGCGGTTCGCCGTACGCCCCGACAAGTTCCTCGACATTGCCGGCGCTGCTCTGGCCTTCCCGTTTCGACTAGGCACCGGCGCCTTCGTTCTAGGGTTTGTTGTTTGCTCACTTTTGGATTGAATTTGAATGCTAGGGTTTGAAGTAGTAGATGATTGTGTGTGTAGCTTGTGGTGAAAAAATCATAGTCTTGCTATTAGATATTTTGTACAGTAGATGATTGGCATGCGTAGTGCATGTGTTTCGAGTTTTTTGCCTTCATAGGCCACTTTTTGAAAACATTTATGTTTAAGGGCCAGTTTCCAAACTATTAGCGCTCATGGGCTACTCTATGTTACGTCAGCAGCGGCCACTATTTCCAATAGCGGCCTCTTCATTTTCGTGGTCGCTAATGGGAATAGCGGCCTATGTTTTAATTTTTTTTGAATTTTTTGTTTGCTGTCGCTATTCCCACTAGCGACCTTAGTATATTTGAGGTCGCTGATGGGATTAGCGACCTTAAATGAATGTATTGAGATATTTAGCGATTTTTAGAGAGTTTTTGTTCTCTTTGGAGAAAAATTAAAACTGTGGTCGCTATTGGGAATAGTGACTGATATGGCTAAAAATGGGATTAAATCGGGACCGTTCAAATCGGACACGAATCTTAAAGTTCAGGAGTAAAACGGTAATTTCACATACAAATGAGTCTGAGATGGAAACTGGGTCTTTCTTCAAAGCCCAATAATCCATAAACGGATCTGTCTTACTGGGTACGGGTCCCAACCGTTACAAACCAGTCCAGAAGGATAAAGAAGAATTCAGATTCATAATTATCCCTAAGAAGTGGTCTTAACCGCTTCCATCCATTCACACCGGAAAGTAGAGATATGTTCTTATCTCGAAACGGATCCCTAAGGCGGCTATAAAAATTCCTCTCCCCCCACCATAAGAAGGAAATCAATCTTTTTCCAGTTAAAGCTCTTTCTTAATCATTCTGATTACTGATAAGAGCGTCGGAGGATGCGTTGCCCCGATCCATCCCGATGTATTGCACATTTTGCAGGTTCGCGGCAGCAGCTAGAAATTGGTCAATAATTTGGTGAAGGTCCACAGGTCAACAGATTTGCCTTGTTCGTTTTCTCAAGAATCCACAAATTCTATCTATTGCCCCCACACCAGATTCAGTGACAACAAATTGGCGCCGTCTGTGGGAACTCGAAAAAGCAACCTGACCTAACTTCATCAGCGAGACTAGTTTCAAGCCATGCATCCAAAAGAGAAGGGGCAAACAGCGGTCTCCAGCTGAAGAACTACTTCTCTTCCTCCTCTTCCAGCTCAAGGTGCTCCTCCTCAACAGGCCCCTCCAGGGTCTCGGGGGGCTGCCCAGGGGGGTTCCCATTGGAGTTGTCCGAAGCAACATCCTCCTCATGACCATGTCGCGGTTCCTAATCCTTCAGTTGAATCTATGGCTTCTCGAAGCCCTCCCGAGCGGGATCTCCGTCAAGTGACTGCCAACCGTCAAAAGGGGATAGACCTCCGAACTCGCCTGAATGGATGGCGAGCCCTTGGAGGAGTTCATCAACCTGAGCACCTAGGGGCCTCAAGAGTCCGGACCCCCCGCCGTCCGAGGACCAGAAGATCCCCTCCCCTGAGGAGGCGAAGAGAGTCTCCTCAGCGTCATCGGCGGAGAACTCATTATCTAGTAAGTCGAGCACACATAGGGACCGCCAAGCTGGAGAGGCACCAGTCATAAGGGCAGAGCTTCAAGACTTCCAAGCGGCAGTCTTGCAGGCCCTCAATGTTGCCCCAAATAACGACTAGAGGCTACCTACTCTTGAGCCAGCTAGGAGCCACCGCCTTCACACTCCCAGTCCTCGTCCATCTCCAAGCTACCATCGCCGCAGCCCCAGTCCACCCTCGTACGAAGATGAGTCCCGGGGCTCGGCAAGATATGATCGAAGAGAAGATTCGGTCTACCGCCGTCTCTACGAGATGAAGAGGCGCCTCGGCCGAATTGACATGGAAGAAGAGCAACGGACGATAAACCTCTGCCTGAGCAGGCCTCCATTCTCCCGTACCATCATGGAGGCCCCCGTCCCAGAAAACTTCAAGCCGCCTCACTTCGAGTCGTATACCGGGGAGTTGGATCCCGCGGATCACATAGAAAGTTTCAAAACTCATGATGATCCACCATGCTTCAGACACCCTCCTTTGCAAGATCTTCCCTGTCACGCTGAAGGGGCTTGTGAGAGAATGGTACTCTCGACTCGCCCCGGCCTCCATCTTCTCATTTGATCAGTTCGAAGGGCTCTTCCTTACTTATTTCGTGAGTAGCCGCCGGGTCGAGAAAACAAGTGTATCTCTGGTGACCCTCAACCGAAGAAAAGGTGAACGCCTAAGGGATTACGTTCGGTGCTTCACCGTCGAAGCCCAGTCCATTCCCTTCCTTAACCAAGTAGTATTCTCTGCCGCATTCGAGCGCTACGTCACTAATGCCGACCTTAAGGCATCCCTTGCCAAGAAGCCTTCTCGAAACTTCTCAGAACTCCTGCTTAGGAGTGAGAAGTACATTCGAGTGGAAGAGGCTCTCAACCCCCTACTTTTGAGGAATCATCTTCCGGAAACAAACGGAAGAATACGAGCGAAGAGGGGTCCCAAAAATTCCAGAGGGACGACAATGGTCAGCGCCGCCCGGCTCCTCGTTTTGAGAAGTTCACCCCCTTCATTGCTAATATATCAGAAGTTCGTATGGAGCTAGACAAGTAAGGGCTACTCCGTGCTCTCCCTAGAATGAATACTCCTGGCAAGAAGAGGAACAGGGATAAGTGGTGCCGCTTTCACAGGGACTACGGCCACGACACGGATGATTGTCGAGCTCTCAAGGAGGAAATCGAAGAACTCATACAGCGGGGACACCTGACTAACTTCGTCCAAAAAAATGGGGCCGAACTTCCACCCTGAGGAGCCTACAAACGAACAGAGAGGTCCGCCGGTTTCAAGATTCAGAACCTGGGGTCGTCCTTCACCTCATCCAAGGAGGTCCAATGGGGGGAGAACCAAACTCCTCCCAAGAGGACTTCACCTTATTGTAGAAGTAGGATCTCGGTTTTCAATAAGGTCGATGCTTGTAACACGGCCAAGAAGCATGTAATAATGGCTCGCCCTATTGAAGCGGCCACTTAGTTTATCTCAATAAAATTTAGCATTTTTTCATTGAAAATTATTGCTCTTGCTTCATCTCTATCTCTCCAAGTCACATCTACGACTCGTTAAATAGTGAGTTCAGAGTCCAGCTTCTTCTATATGGCTGCTCCCATAACTTACTAAGCTCAAAAAACGAGTTTGGAGTCCAACACTTGGTTCGACGTTGCTTTAGCTGCTTGCAAACAAGCAAGGGCGGGGCAGCTCACCATTCGGAATTGCTCCTACAACTCGTTAACCTTCTCTTTAAACGACAAATTCGGAGTCCAAAACTTGGCTCGATTCCTCTTCAACTACTCGCTTACAAGCGAGTAAGAAGTGGTTCGCCATTCGGAATTGCTCCCACAACTGTTGAATCTTTTTAAACGATAAGTTCGGAGTCCAAAACTTTGCTCGATTTCTCTTCAACTACTCGCTTACAAGCGAGTAATAAGTGATTTGCCATTCGGAATTGCTCCCACAACTGTTGAGTCTCACTTAAACAACAAGTTCGGAGCTCAACTCTCTCATAGAGTTGCTCCTCAAACTCGTCTCCCAAATGACTCTCTCATAGAGCCAAGCTCTTCGCTCCGCTCGCCTTCAAAGCAGACTTCTTCTCAACGAGTTCGGAGCTCAACTCTCCCCTAGAGTTGCTCCTCAAACTTTTCTTCCAAATGGTTCTCTCCTAGAGCTAAGCTTTTCGCTCCGCTTGCCTCCAAAGTGGGCCTCTTCTCAACGAGTTTGGAGCTCAACTCTCCCTTAGAGTTGCTCCTCAAACTTGTCTCCCAAATGGCTCTCTCCTAGAGCCAAGCTTTTCGCTCCGCTCGCCTCCCGAGTGGGGCTCTTCTAAGCGAGTTCGGAGCTCAAAACTCTTCCCTAGAGTCGCTCCTCAAACTTGTCTCCCGAATGGCTCTCTCCTAGAGCCTTGTGATGTTCTTCACTCCGCTCGCCTCCAAAGCGGATCTTTTCTCAACAAGTTTGGAGCATAACTCTCCCCTAGAGTTGCTCCTCAAACTTGTCTCCTAAATGGCTCTCTCCTAAAGCCAAGCCCTTCGTCCCACTCGCCTCCCGAGTGGGCCTCTTCTAAGCAAGTTCGGAGCTCAAAACTCTCCCCTAGAGTTGCTCCTTGCACTCACCTTCAAGAATGGATCTTCCCATGGCTCTTACGTGGATCTTCCTAGCCCATCTTCTTCGCCCCTAGGAGTGGAGCTCCTCTTCAAAGATTCTGAAGACCAAAACACTCCTCAACTTCATGAAGACAAGGATGTTGCAGGGCTATTTTGACCATGAAGAAGGGTGATTCTTCAACCTACTCCTAAAGAGAAGTTGTAGATCTTCGAGTTAGCTTCGAAACGAGGGGTCGCACGCCCCGATCGGACCTCCGTAGCACCGGGAAAGTGGATTGCAACACAGCTGTGCCGAGCTACTGAGGTGCCCATTCGGAGAAAGACACCCCGAGCTACCGGGGCACCGACCTCAGTATTGGGAAAAAAACACCTCCGAGCTCCTTGGACCGTCAGATCGTCCAGATGTTCGTGCCAATGGCTGATGGATGGCTCAGATTTCGCCACGTGTCCACAAAATGACAAAATCACGTTTTCTCGTGATCCACGCTTTCGTGCCTCGTGATTCGCGCCATGATCGTGATCAACCGTCTAGATGGAGCCACGTAGCTCGGATCTGAAATCCGAGCTACTGAGCTACTGAACTGCAAAATGGCAAAAAATTCACCTCAAAATTCGTGCTCAATCCCGCTCGGATTTGCTGAACAAACAACAGCCACCAAAACAAGAAGAGGGGAGTTAGGGGTTAACGGGTCGGGTCGGGTCGGAACCCGTTCGGACCCAAACCGAACCAACCCCTCCCACGTCTCCTTCTCCGAGTTCCCGCCAAAAACATAAGAGAACCAATTTTTTTTTTGTTGAAACGGTGAAAACCCATGCGAGCTCCTCCCTGCACGGCCACCTAGTCGAGCTCTTCTCATCGTCGACTACTCGCTACAGCCGAGTACCTTCTACCCGGTTGAGCTCCGAAGCGTCGACATCCACAGTGCTTCGAAAACCCACACCTTATCTTCAACCTCCGAGCTCTGCTTCCTCCTCGCCGAGCTCTCTTGCGTCGACTTCACTCTCAACCAACCCCATGGCCGAGCTCCAGAGCTCCCCTTTACTCCTCGACGAGCTCAAGTAACAGAGCTCCGAACCCAACTCTCCGCGTCGCCAAGCTCCACTATCGACCTCCTCTCCTCGCCGACGTCGAGCTCGAGCTTTCTCTTCGCTGAGCTCCCCACTATCTCCGAGCTCAGCCCCATCGAGCTCCTTCACCACCTCTCCTTCGCGAGCTCTCCTCACCAAGATCGTCACCGAGTTCAAGGCCTCTGCTGCTGTGCTCCACTCCCATGCCGAGCTCCCATGACATGCTCCCTTACTCAGTCGCCGAGCTCCGCCACCGAACTCCTGACTCCGACGAGCTCCAGTGCTCCCTCCTTTGAGCTCCACGAAGTTGAAGAAGAGCAGAGAACAGATCGGGGAAAGGAGAGAAAAAAATGGAAAAAAAGGTGTAAATTGCCACGTGGCTGTCAATGCCTGCGTTGACCGCGCCACGTGGCATCTTCGGAGGGGTCGGCGCTGGTTGCCGAGCTACCGACCTTCCGAGCTCGTAATTGGAGAAAAAATGCTGCCGAGCCACACGAGCCGTTAGATCATCCTAAAATTCGTGACACGACCTGATCAACACACAGATTAGCGCCATGTGTCCAGCAAAACGTTTTGCTTTGTGATGCGCGCCATCTGATCATGATTGACGTCTAGAAACGCGCCACATGGCTCCGCTTTGTGATGCGTGCCATCTGATCATGATCGACATCCAGAAACGCGCCACGTGTCCAGGTAATATTTAATTAATTTATTTATTTGAATGAATTATTTAAAAAATCCAAAAAATTAATTAAAAATCGAAAAACTTAGTTAAAAAATTCTTAAAATAATTATTAATTCGGAAAATTATTTTAAAATTCTGAAAATAATTATTATTAAATTCGAATAATTAATTAAATTTTTTGATAATTAATTATTTAATTCGGAAAATGAATTAAAAAATTCAAAAAATGAGGAAAAATTCAAAAAAATCTGAAAAAGTCACAAAAAATCTAGAAAATTCTAAGGACATTTTTGGGTATTTTACAAGCCCAGAATAACACCGTTACACCTCGAGCAAGATCCGAACTCTCTTAAGAACACCGATAAAATTTCGTATGTCATTAAAATAACAAAACTACTCCTTAAAGACTGTAGAACTCAGTCTCTAGGAGTGGGAGCACGTGATATGGCTAAAAATGGGATTAAATCGGGACCGTTCAAATCGGACACGAATCTTAAAGCTTAGGGGCAAAACGGTAATTTCACCTACAAATGAGTCTGAGATGGGGACTGGGTCTTTCTTCAAAGCCCAATAACTTATAAACGGATCTTTCTTACTGGGTACGGGTCCCAACTCGTTACAAACCAGTCCAGAAGGATAAAGAAGAATTCAGATTCATAATTATCCTTAAGAAGTGGTCTTAACCACTTCTATCCATTCACACCGGAAAGTAGAGATATGTTCTTATCTCGAAACGGATCTCAAAGGCGACTATAAAAATTCCTCTCCCCCCACCATAAGAAGGTAATCAATTTTTTTCTAGTTAAAGCTCTTTCTTAATCATTCTTATTACTGACAAGAGCGTTGGAGGGTGCATTGCCGGGATCCATCCCGGCTATCGCATTTTTTGCAGGTTCGCGACAGCACCAAGAAACTGGTCAACAATTTGGTGAAGGTCCACAGGTCAACAGGTTTGCCTTATTTGTTTTCTCAAGAATCCACAAATTCTATCTATTGTCCCCACACCAGATTCAGCGGCAACAGTGACCTTACATTAGTGATCTCAAATGAATGTATTGAGATACTTAGCGATTTCTAGAGAGCTTTTGCTCTCTTGGGATTTTTTTTTTAAAACTGAGGTCACTATTGGGAATAGCGACCTTAGTTCATTAAATGTTGAAAATCCCATTAGCGACCTCATATATACTAACGTCGCTATTCTCAGTAGCGACCAAAGTTAAAAAAAAAATTCAAAGAAAAACAAAAACTCTCTAGAAATCGCTAGGTGTCTCATTACATTCATTTGAGGTCGCTAATCCCATCAGCGGCCTCATATATACTAAGGTCGCTAGTGGGAATAGTGATAACAAAAAAAAAAATCAAAAAAAAATTAAAACATAGGCCGCCGATCCCATTAGCGACCTCGAAAATGAAGGCCGCTATTGGGAATAGCGGCTGCTTCTGACGTGGCACAGAGTAGCCCACGAGCACTAATAGTTTGGAAACTGGCCCTTAAACGCAAATATTTGCAAAAAGTGGCCTATGACGGCAAAAAATTCTTGTGTTTTTTCATCTCTTTATAAAAAGCCCTCTTTGGAATATCCATTTGCATTTAACAGTTTGAGTTTAGGGGATGGTTAACTTGGTGCTCTAAAGAAGTAGGTGAATACAAAGTAATATGCTAGATAGGTTGAAATGGTTGTGATGTAAACGTCTTATTCTAGTTATACTAGTAGAGAAGTTGAGATGATTATGTTCATGAACTGTGATGGTCCTTTCTAGCTAGGGCGATGATTTTTTGTTGTTGTTTGAATTGAACATGAGGCCAAAAAGTTTATTGATAGTGATTGGCGCGTGCTTCTGGCGGATCAAGATGACTATTATTGATTTTGTATATGGAGTAGTAGCTCATAGTTAAATGAAAAGGTTCATCATTGATAAGGTTCTTGGGAACCGATAAGACAAACATGATGAGGTTTGTTCAAATGAATGGCCGTACAAGTAGGAAAATCAAATGGATGGTCATGATTTAATGACAATTGGATGTCCATGATCCACATGAACCATTCAGTTGGAGTTATATTAGGGAGATTTGTTTTTTTTTTTTTCTAAAAGAGAATCTAATAGAATAAATAATAAGGAACGGATAATGAAGAATTGTTTTGTTTACAATATACCTTATTACAAGACTTTGACTTGCAAAGGAATCCATAATTACCATCATTGGTGGTAGTATTAATTTTGTAAAGGTTAGTATGAATTTCATAGAGGTTGTGCATATGAGAATTATCTAATTAGGAAAGAAATTACACTTTTATTAACTGAAAATGGTTCTCAGTTCAAATTGTAGTGTCAGAGGAGTATCTCATAGAGAAATCTCATGTAGTGATCATGACTTTTTCTAGGAAGACCAGGATTGTCCTCATCTCTAGGAAAAAGCAGCTCTTTCTTATAAGGTCATATGTGCAAGAAAGAGGAGCATGGAGGACCTGGCAGCTTAAGGGATATGAATAGAGTGCTTGTTTGTAAGTGATGGTGGAGGGCTAAATGTCCACAACATATGACTCCCACTTGGAGGCCATATGAATACCGGGTGTCTTATATTGATTAATCGAAAAAGCTATGATTTGGTAGCCTTCGGATAAGATGGGCCTCCTTCTGAAAAGGATAACAATACTAGGTGGTATGTCCCGACGTATTTTGGGCATTGGATATTTTTTTTTACGAATGCCTATTCTAAAATTATTACGCTTTTAAATATTTTCTCTGAGCTATTTTAAGGAGCAAACTGTTAGGTTTATGTCTTGTATACGATGTTGGATAAGAAGACAATAAGACGATGGAGGGATTGAAACGATTGGAGATGGAATGGAGGCAAGAAGGAAGTAGTCAGCGGCAGCAGCACAGGAGGTTGCGGTCGACTGCAACATGGTGCGGTCAACCGACCCCTGTACAGTGCCCTCCCACAAGGGGGACAGTCGACCGTCTTGTTGGTGCAGTCAACCGTTGGCGGCGCTGATGGGTTTCGGGCTTGAGTCTGGCAGATTCGTGAAAGGCCTAACTTGTTCTTCAAGTTAGATCGTGTGGCTCTTATCGTAAGGTTATGTCTTATGTACTATCCAATGGCTATTGTAACAAGTTATCAACCTTAGGGTTTTCTCTAGATCTATATAAACAATTGTAACGGCTCATAGATCCATATGATTCTATTGAGTGCCGAATAGAAGAAGAGAGTACTTCATATGAGAGGGTGAGAGAGTTTCTCCATTGTAAGTAGCATCAAGTTCCAGTTAGGTTTGAGAGAGGGTCATGGTGAGAATTGTAGTATTCTTGTATCTTCTGTAGTTGAATAACATCTCAGTTCTTCCTCCCCCGGATTAAGGAGAAAGCCCCAACCGGGACAATTCTTGTGTGCTTTGTGTGATTGGTGCGATCTAGTTTTGCTTGGTGATTTGTGTTGATTGTGTCGAAGACTCAACAAGATCCTCAAATTCCTAACAAGTGGTATCACAGCAATCAGGTTCGTGGGTTTGTTCGAGTTCCTTGAAGGAGATGGCAGATCAAAAGACGAAGATTAAGCGGTTTGACAGTAAGATCAACTTCAATCTACGGAAGGTGGGCATGTATGATGTTTTGGTTCAGAAAGACTTGCACCTGCCCTAGAAGACAAGAAGCCAACCGACATAAAGCAAGAGAAGTGAGATGAGATTTGTTTGAAGGCCTTGAGTTTAATCCGGTTGCAATTGGCGGATGAAGTCAAGTGTAATATTCTTGAGGAGAAAAGTGCGGCGAGTCTATGGGCGAGGCTTAAATTCGACTACTCGGGGTCGTCGTTGCTAGATCCGATGTATTGGAAAAGGAAGCTGTTTAGGTTCTTAATGAAGGAGGTACCCATCTTCAAGACCATATTGTAAAGTTCAACAAGGTAATATCTGAACTGAAGGCGATTAATGCTGATGATCTTAGCGAAGAGGATCAAGCTTTCAACTTGATATATTCACTGTCAACTTCTTATGATCACTTGATAACTGCCATGCTACACGGGAAGTCATCTAAGGAGACACTTACAGTAGCCGGGGTGATTAAGGGTCTGAAGGAAGATGAACTGAGAAAGGAGACTTATAAAAGAGGGTCTATTTCTACAGGGTGCGGTGGATGGTAATACTTCAATTGGAAGGGTTGCGGCACACAAGGGTAAGATTTGTTGTCATTATTGTAGAGGAGTTGGGCATTACAAAAGAGACTGTCGCAAGTGGTTGAGTCAAAAGAGTGCTACTTAGGAAGGTGAACACGCTCATATAGTCAGCACAACTGATTCAGGTAAACCAGCTAGGTATGAAGACCTATGTCTTCTTGTTTCAAGTTCTTCAGATGTGGATTCAAGTTGGTATCTTGATTTGGGAAGTTTTTTTCATATTTGCTCCGAGAGGGAAATGTTTTCTACTCACAAGTCATTAATAGGTCGTAGTGTGAGAACGGGGAGTGGTGAGGTTTTTGAAGTAGTGGGTGATGGAACAGTTGAATTAGAGACGCCAGATAGTAAAGGGTTCACACTAGAAGATGTCATGCATATTCCTTTGATACAGCAAAATCTAATATCCTTGGGTACTCTTGATACTAGTGGCTGCAGGTACACAGCTTGAGATCGAGTTTTGACAGTTTGGGATAGTCGTTGTAAGATAATGAAGGGTAAGAGGGGAATTGGGAAGGATCAGTACAACCTCTACCAGCTTTGTGGGAGCAGGAAAACTCGGCCGTGTGTATGGAAGTCCATTGTTCCTAAAACATCATCTAGTAAGCCGCCACTAGAATTACCGAAGTGAGACTGCAACGTTCGAATACCGTTGGAAGGTGGAGAGAGTCTTGATGTAGGTGGAGTTCGTGTGGAGGGTGACACCTCCATGATTACATCTACAGGGGTGTGCCCTTGAGGGAGGCATACAGCTGGAGGAAAACAGGTGGAGGTTTGTTCAACAAGCAGAAGAAGCCATAGAAACGTGTTGTTTACAAAGCGGAGAATAAAGGTCTAGAAGAGTTTTAAATCACACAGGTATGGATTCATACGTATGCAATCCAAGGTGGAGATTGTTGGGTTTATATCTTACATACGATGTTGGATAAGAAGACGATAAGACGATGGAGGGATCGAAATGATTAGAGATGGAGTGGAGGCAAGAAGTAATCAGCGACAGTAGCAAAGGAGGTTGCGGTCGACCGCAACATGGTGCGGTTGATCGATCCCTGTACAGTGTCCTCCCGTAAGGGGGACAGTCGACCGTCTTGTTGGTACAGTCGACCGTCTTGTTGGTGCAGTCAATCGTTTGTGGCGCTGATGGATTTCGAGCTTGAGTTTGGCAGATTCGGGAAAGGCCCAACTTGTTCTTCAAGTTCGATCGTGTGGCTCTTATCGTAGGGTTATCTCTTTTGTACTATCCAATGACTATTGTAACAAGATATCAACCTTAGGGTTTTCTCTAGATCTATATAAACAATTGTAACGGCTCATAGATCCATATGATTCTATTGAGTGCCGAATAGAAGAAGTACTTCATATGAGAGGGTGAGAGTTTTTCCATTGTAAGCAACATCAAGTTCCAGTTAGGTTTGAGAGAGTCGTGGTGAGAATTGTAATATTCTTTTATCTTCTCTAGTTGAATAACATCTCGATTCTTCCTCCCCGGATTAAGGCGAATGCCCCAGCCTGGACAATTCTTGTGTGTTTTGTGTGATTGGTGCGATCTAGTTTTGCTTGGTGGTTTGTGTTGATTGTGTCGAAGACTCAACAAGATCCTCAAATTCCTAACACAAACAATGAGAACACATGTATTAGTCAAAGTTAAGAAAGAAGATCATAGAGCCCCGGATTTGAAAAGAAGACCCACACTACTAAAACAAAGGGGTATGTATTTCTGACTTCTTACTGAAAGTGAGTTTGGTTTCTTTAGGAGGAATGATTAGAGAAGTTGGTGGAGGGACAAGTTCAGTAATTCTTATTTTAAATCTGCGTGTACGATTTTTAGTAATGGAGAATCCATAGTGAGGAGACCAAGGTGATGTAAGCTATACACAACTAGGATGTTTAAAGTGTTCAGGTGACCATTGTTTATTGATCTCATCTAATTTGAACAAGTAAAACCTCTATAGATGTAGGATATTTAGAACTGAGATTGAACAAGTAGACACCTCTTACTCTTCAGGAGGTCAAAGATGTTCAACGACTCTGTGCATTCCCTCATACATCTCCACTATGGCAAAAATTTCTGGTGTATAGGACTGTGTAGAGGAACATGTAGAAAGCTAGCTGCTACCTTTTGTTTTATTGACTTGCTTTTGAAAATGTTTTCTTCCAGAACTAAGGTTCAACAATGGACTTTTCCTGTCAAGAGGCGAGGGACTGTGAGAAGGTCCATGAATGATTATTTGAGGGGGCAATCTATTGCCATAGGGGCTAGTCTTTTCATGGTTTTATAATAAGTATTGGTATTAGGTATCGTCATATTGGCTAGTCATTCATCAACATTATTAGATATGGGAAGTATCAATAGGAAAAATCATGCGCTAGTTCATGTCAGTACCAACCATTATTTCAAACTATAATCATTGTTGTTTGTTAGTTAGGTCTAGTGCTTGTGTTTATTTTGAGCATCTATGTATTGCCTTTGAGGCTTCTGGTATTCTAGGGCCTTGTTCTGGATTGAATTGTGTGGAACTATTCTTGAGTATCTCACTAAAGAAACAGGCACATCCATTGTTTATCCAAAAAAAGCCGTAATGTCTGCTTTTCCTACCATCTCTAAATTTCAGGGTTTGCTGGAAACAAAGTTGGAATATCTGATGTTATTTCTTAAGTGGAGGTAGAGGTTTGCGACCACAGCTAACCTAAACCTCTGTCTCTACCCAAAATATGACATCAGTAATATTTAAGTAAATGCTCTGAGAAGTGGAGAGAGATAAATTGGATACTGGTGGAGTTTAGATAATTATAGTAATCTCAACTTTTTGGCTAACGAAAACTTAGATAATCGCAGCTATCTTAACTCCAAAAGAGGCCCCGAACAGCCCAGTGCTAAGATATTTAAGGTTTTGTGAGACATCTTCACAAAACTTCAGATATCATAACTTAAACTCCCTTCGCAAATACACCCTCAAAGCGACAGATTCTATAGGTACTACCTTTTGCAAACTATGCAATCAAGATTTGTTGATCAGATGTGCTTTAATTATCGGTCCTGATCCTAATACTATTGGAGGGTTGTTTCTCCCTGAATTGTCTTATAACTAGAAATATCTTTCCCAAATCTGTATCATGAATCTTGATATTTTAGTAGATATGATCTAATATTATTTTCATGTAATGATCATCTTAGTTTCTCTATCTGAATAAAGGTGGGAAATCAACCTCTTTCTCCCATCCTATCCATTTTGAGAAGGAAGTTCCATCTTTTCGCATCAGTCAAGCCTTCAACACGTAACCTCTTAACACATGTACAAACCTTGGTTTCTCTTGTTAAAACAACCAATATGCTCTTTGTTTACACAATGATCACTTCTGCTCATCATTGCTCTGTTACTTGGGGTTAGTTTTCCTATCATTAGAATCCGAGCATGTTCCTCTTAACAGAACTGTAGCCAATGCTTCCATTATTGTTTTGTTGCAACAAGCTTATGTTTTATCCATGTCACTTGTAAGGGACACTGCTGTTGTCTACTTTAGTGGCAAAATTCAGTAACAATTATTTGCTTCTATAGTCCATTTAATGTTTTTTCACTTTATATTACAACAGCAATGGTGGTATTCTTTCCTTCTGAACATTTCAATATTTCCTCCTCCAGATACTCAGTATCCTTTGTGTCTCAGGACAAAATCCCATCGAGCCAGTATGCTATGGGTTTTGCAGGTAAATTTAGATGTGTTATTCTTGACGAAAATCTTGGCTTGTTTCTTGTGTTCTCAATCTCTGAAAAAATTATGAGTGATTACATTAGTTGGAGTAATTTAATGTAAGTGGCTACTATTGTCTTCCATCCTGTTTTTCAGAACAATATTTAGATAAGTAAGTTTCCCCCTCTGGCCCTCTGTATTAGCAAATATTGGATGTTGATAACTGATATCAGTAGAAATCTAGCTATCTAGCATCTTTGCTAAATTTTGAAGACAATCTTCATGGTATTGTATCTTTTTCATCAAACTAGGTTTGAAGTTGAAAGAGACTGCAAGGTTAGGGCCACGGCCAGAGAAGCCTATTGAGATTTATGAATTCGAGAGGTATTTTGTATTGAATTTACATTGTCAATTTATTTGTAACTCAGCTGACATACTATATTATGGTTAACCATTAATATGATTTATTAACTTTCATTTATCTATTGTAGTGATGCTAACTGATTATACTTTTTGTCCTATGCATGGTCTTCCATTGTCACTTTTTAAACAGCTGCCCATATTGTCGAAAGGTTAGTCATTTGATCAATTCCCAAGTCTTGTTTATTCCCATATAAGCCTTTTTGGTTTCAGAATTTTGATGTAATATTTTTCAAAACTTTCATGTATGACCTAATTATAATGTAACATCACCAGTTCCTTTTCTTCTTTTTAAACAAGTTCTCAGAAACCTTTTTTGTTCCATTATATCCTGTCATTTGTATGTCTTAAATATAATTATCAGGGAAAATGTGCAGGTCAGGGAGATGGTTAGCGTATTGGATCTTGATGTTCTGTTTTATCCTTGCCCCAAAAAAGGTCCAAATTTCCGTCCCAAAGTCCTACAGATGGGTGGAAAACAGCAGTTTCCATACATGGTATGTAAAAAGTTTTTACTTTTCTTTTCAGTAATTCAGAAAAAGTTAACAATATAAGACATGTCTTGTACACCATTTTTTTTCCACTTCATTGTAAGATATGATAGCTTGTGATCTTAGAGGAGATATTGCGCAAAACCGAGCAGAATGGGAAACCAGGATTCATGTAGCCGACCCCAACTAGTTGGGAAAAGGCTTTGTTGTTGTTGTTGTTGTTTAAATATTAAAATAGTGAAATGACAGATAATATGCTGTATAGTATCCTTATATAGACTGTTGTTACTTATCTTTTGTCATTCATTTTCATTTTTGCAGTCCTGATCTGTAAGGAAAAGATGTAAAACCAATGCATGATTCAACATTTTCACCTCTCATATCATTTGGTCTTGCCTTGAATTTCTTTTTCTAACTGAACTTTTATGGCAGTGCTAATTGTAGTCGACTTTTCTAGACTCATAATATACTCAGAGAGAGAAAGAGTGGAGCCCAGTGAAGATGTGTTTTTAAATGGGCTCCACATTCTTGTGTCTTGGAGTCCATTTTGGGTCTACAAAAAGGCATTGTTCAACTTTATTTATGTATTTGTTTAGTGAAAAACTTTATTATGTATTTGGTTGCACTTTTGTATACATTCCAGCTGTCCTATTTCTAAGTTGACTGTTCACTATATTCAAATTTACACACACACACACAGCACTCACACTGTAGCAGTGTAGCTACATTGATTTTGAGGTGGCAGCCTCCAATTGGTAATATTCTGAAAATAGATTTTCCAATCTTTCTAGTACTCTACTAGTAGCCGTGGTATAATCCCCTCTCCATACTATGTTACCAACTGGAGTCTACCTCAGATATGCCCTTTCATGCCACAACATTGTGATTTCTCTGTTTGTTTTAGAGTATTTTATGTCAACATTTCATTTTGTTTTTTTTGCAATGTCTGTTTGTTCTCTGTTCGGGCTTCTTAGGATAAACTCATACTGAATATTCTTGTAACTGATTAAATTATGTTGTTTGCTTAGTTTTATTATTGTTAAGTTTCTTTTTTTTTAAATTTTTTGTTTGGTTGTAACTGTGGTTTGATTTTCTTGAATCTGAATATTGTTATAAAACTTTGTTTTTCTAATTGCAGGTGGATCCGAACACCGGTGTTACTATGTATGAATCAGATGAAATAGTAAAGTATTTGGCTAAGCAATATGGTGCATTTCTTTATACTTATCTTTCAATTCCTTTGTGAAGAATTTTTTCATCATCATCTCAACCTTTCCCTTTCAAAATGAGATTGGCTATGCAGCACAGGAACTCAGGAAAGATTTGACAAAATTTTATTGGAGCCTTGTATCTAGATTCTAAACCTTTCAAATTGGTCCAACTTTATGTCCAAATAAGCAATAGCATGTGCAGCCTGCAGTTTAAGCTCATGTATCAAGGAGCAACCCTCCAAAATTTCCAAACCCCCCCCCCCCCCCCCCCCCCCCCCCCCAAAAAAAAAAAAAAAAAAAAAATTTGGCTGAGGTTGGTATTTCTGTGAAAGAAAAGGGCTTTCACTGAGAAGTGTAGTTAACCAAAGTGCTGCAATGAAAAAAATAAGTTTTTAACTTCAAATTTCCTTAATTAGCGAAAGCTCTTTTCTGAAAAGCTAAAAGCACCACTTCCGCTAATGTTGGGGAAAAGGCTAAAAGTAGCAATTTTGGAGCAGTACTTTTGGCTAAAAGCGCATTTCATTAATTGTCCCAAACACTTATTTTAAAAGTGCTTTTAGAACAAAAAAACACTAAAAAAGCAATGCCAAATGGAACCTTAGAAAAGAAAGATGATAGAATGTTCGATTCATATTCGATATTAAGGCTTAAATGAAAAGAGCTGGTTATAATACGTTCACAATTTATTATATATATAATAAATTGTGTGAACGTATTATAACCGGCTCTTATATATATATATATAGGGGCTACTTCGGTTGCGAGCAGACTTTTAGTGCGAACTGGCATGCGAACCGCGAACCACTGAGGTATCAGTACAAATTTCAATAAAACATTCAAGGACGCTGCTATCCCAATAGCTGCATCATTTGCACTGATGCCGCATCAGTTGTCCATACGCGTACGTCAGTTCGCATCAAAAGTCCGTTCGCAACAGGGAAGAGAGGCCTTCGGTTGCGAACGGGTGGCGTGCAAACTGTTGCCAACTGTTACCGCTATTAGGGATAGCGACAAAAGTTCAAATGATAATTGTATATATGAGCTGTTAGATCATGATCACGAGATCGGACGGCTAGCGGACTCGTTTGCACACCGTTCGCACGCTACCCATTCGCAACCGAAGGCTCCCCTCTATATATATATACACACACACACCATGTCAGTAATTCAGTATCTGATGGTGAAGTCCTTCATTGCTCAATATAACTCTCCATTCTTAATAAGTTTTGAAGTGATCCTATGGACTGGTTTTCATGAATATGTCTACTTCTTCATGCTCTTTTGTGCCTTAACAAATCGAATTTTTACCCTGTGCATCAAATTTTTGCCCTGTGCAGGTGATGGAACAGTTCCTTTTATGTTGTCACTTGGTCAGCTTACTGTAAGCTACGCAGCAATCTGAATAATAGAAGTATATTTCATTTTGGGTCTTATCAATTACTCTGCTTGTTCTGTTGTTGAATTAATTAACAGCCTGTTTTTTTTGTAGACTTTTACTGCAAGGTATGCAATGATTGCTCGCAAAGGAAAGGTATTCTACGGGATTTCCAAATTTTGTAATTATTGCTATGATATTTCTTCCAGTTTTAGTCACAAGCAAAAAAGTCATCTTCTTCAAAATTTTAAAAGTCTTTGCTTGATTCTAATTTTGAGAGGGCATTTTCCGGAAAAAATCTTTTCGTCATTTGATTAACAACCTACCTTAGAACTTAGAAATTCATGTAATAAGTGTACTTTTTCTAATATTAGCATATAGCTTGTCATTATTCTTCTTAATTAGTTTCTTTATACTTCTTCCTGCAGGGATCATTTTATGTTCCTTCTAAACTTCCGCCAGCACCCCTCGAATTATGGGCATATGAGGTTTTAATGGCTAGATAAAATTTACTTTTATCAATCATCCAGAATGAATTGCAGTTATCTTAAATTTTACATGGTTCACACTTCCAGGCTTCCCCATTTTGTAAAATTGTCCGTGAAGTTCTGGTTGAGCTGGAATTGCCCCACATTCAATACAGGTATATTTTATTGCTATATATATATATATATATATACGAGATTTGCCCGTGGGCACGTGCCTACGGCACGTTTTCGGGAACGATACAGCATATGAAAGTCTTGTAAAGAGTAAAACAATAATTATGTAGCTCAAGTTTGAATAGTAAAACAATAATTAGTTGTAAATAAAAGTCCATGTTTTCATTAGTATATGTTGAAAAACAATTATAAATGGGGATGTATATCCAACTTCTTAGAACTTTGAGTATGGAAAATGATGAAATTTAACTGTTGATGAGATATTTGCTATTTTCAATGTAACATGAGCAATAAAAGAATGCATAAAAAATCTGAAAATTTATAAACCTGAAATCTGAAAATATAATTTTTTGAGTAAATAGAGAGAATGAGAGAGAGAGAAAAAATAAATAAATAAATAAATAAAGGAGTTGTTTTGGGGGGGAATTGAATTTGAGTTTTGGGGGGAAACTTTTGGGCGGGAAAATATGTTTTGTGAGATTTGATCTGGACCATTGATTTCAACTCTATTGAATGAGAGCCACTTGATAGCTTTCTTTGTGTTTTATTATATATATAGGGCAAAAGTCAAAGTACCCTGCCAACGTTTGGCCCGAGTACAAAATGCCCATACAACATTTGAAAAAGTACAATAAATCCATTCTTCCGTTAACTTAACCCTTTCCGTTAACTTATAATTGTTAAATTACTTTTTTACCCTTACCCTTTTATATTCAATCTCTTTCTTCCCTTTCTTCATTCTTTTTTTCTTCCATGCAGCATGAAACATACATAACCAATTCAATTGCATTCTAACCTAAGATAGTCATTTTGCAGAAAAAAAAGAAGAGAAATATCATCTACAATTTCAAAAAGGAGGTTATACAGGTCTCTGGAATTGTATGGGTTCCTTTATATTCTATTGCCATTTGTTATACACTTTTGAGTTCAAACTAAAGTTACTAAGGCTGATGCTTATGAACGACAACATATGTCAAGTGCTAGTTAACACTGCACAGTATTATGAAAATTAAGTAACAATTGCACAAAGGTATCACAGTCAACATACAATTTCTGGACTGTACCTGCCCAAATTCTATGACAGTAATTAGAAACATAATGCAAAGAAATCAGTCAATCAATCAATCAATAAGTTCCTATTGAATTGCACAAGAAGTTCCACTATATGGATGTCGGAGATCTAACAAATGGAAGTTCAAGTTCATCCTGAAGTTGTTTTCAAGCATTCAACATGGATGGACATGCATACTGTCTCGAACACTCATATCTCAATATACCAATTTGAAAGATGATACCGACATTCATATCCAAGCCAACATAATGAAATTAAGCTACGTCGTAAATATTTTGAAACAACTATTCAGTGACATAATTTGCCTCCTAATGATAGAAATGCAACATATATAATGGGATAAAACATGGAGCCAATGCAGCAACAAGTCTTCACGAATTAGTCTGCCTTCATTCTATCAAACCCACTATCCGAATTCAAGAAGACAGACCGAGGAAAGCGGTAACAATCACGTTCAAAGTAGCAAGCTCATCAAATATATAATAATTTTTTTTTTTTTTGAAAAAAAAAAGGCAAGCAAGTAGTGAACAGTGCTTACAATCTTGAAATCAAAGAGGCCATCAAAGGGCTGGTAAGTGACCAACCCTCCAATCCCCAAATCAAAGAGGCCATCAAAGGGCTGGTAATTTCTGGACTTTTCCTTAACGAATGAAGAAAGGGAAGAAAAAAGGAATGAAGAAAGGGAAGAAAAAGATTGAATATAAAAGGGTAAGGGTAAAAAAGTAATTTAATAATTATAAGTTAACGGAAGAATGGGTTTATTGTACTTTTTCAAACGTTGTATGGGCATTTTGTACTCGGGCCAAACGTTGGGGGGTACTTTGGCTTTTGCCCATATATATATATATATATATATATATATATATATTACTTATTGCTCATCCAAGCACCCTATATGTAAATTGTCTTCATTTTCTTTGTTTATACACTTGATAACTTGTTATTTTGGGTGTCAATTTTAAATGGAATAGGAAAACTTTATTACATTTATGACCAAAATGAGGCCTTGAGACTTTCCTAGGAACACGAACAGGCGGTAAGATTTAATGTAGGGAATATGAGTTGGATCCTTCCTCTTCTTCAATATTCTCCAGAAAGTCAAGTTCATTTTTCAATTAATGAAGATAATCCCTTAGTGGAGCTTGATACTGAGGAATATTTTCATGTTTAAGGATTCATGCTCTCGAGTCATAGACCAGTAGTTTTTTCCTGGTGGACAACTTGGACATAGTATCTCAAAAGGAAAGCAGATCTTAACTAAAAAGAGATATCTTCCAACTCACCATTCTCCTTTTCTGGCCTTCAACTCCGCACGTTTTGCCTCTTGACATATCTTCAAATCCCTTATTTTGCTAGTAGGTCTTGCATCTTACTGCACCCATGCTAAATATTTTCAATCAATTTACTCATAAACAAATCCATCTTTGAGGTTGATGAAACTGAAATATTTTCTCAAAGTAATATTTGTTGCACCTAGCTATAAATAGGATATATTGATAATAAAAAAAAACTATCACAAGTAGATAACCAGGATCCAAATCACAATAAAGAAGGTGATGCAGATACTTTGTCCTTATGACCACTTGCAAGATAGAGTTTTTACCAGAATACAAGATAGAGTAAAAAATCTCTTTTTGCTATGTTCACCATTGGAAACTCATTGGATATCTTCAGAGGGCTCCGCTTTAGTGCAGAATTTCCCGGTTACGTCTGAGAGGGTTTCTCATCAATTTTGCTCGTGTACCCCTCAACAGTAGATGATTCCCAACAGTCATGTAGTGTAAAAAGAAGTTTCATCCTGCAAAATTCTATGTACTCTCTCTCTTCCTGGATATTGATGGGGGATCCTCCCCAAATTGTGATGTACAGTAAATTAGATGCACCTATCTTTGGCTTAGACACAGTTCATTATAACACCCAATCTAAAATTCCTCTAAATCTCACCAGTGTCTTTTTCCAACAGTATGCTTATCTTTACAAATGAATTTTGGTCAAATTAGCAATAGCGCAATAACTTTTTTCATAGGTTTTTTTAAAATTTTTTTTACCAAGACCTTTGTCATAGACACTTCACTGTAATACCTGATGTAAAATTCCTTTAAATTTCGTTGTGTCCTTCGCGTAACTTATGCTTATCTCTACTGGTGACTTTTGGTCATAGTTAATTAGCAATTCTTCCAACTTTCTTTCTACTGGTTTTCGTTTCCAAGACTGGGGTTTTCGCATGACTAGATGAAGTGAATGCGGATGTATTAGAATGATTTACCCATGTCCTTGAATTTAGGAGTAAATATTCTTCTTAAGTTCTTAATACTTAAATATCAGTACTCTCTTCTTCAAAAGCATTTTTCGAAATATGCTCTTAAGAGAATCCGTATTGCAGTGCTGCTCGGGGAAGTCCAAAACGTCAGCTATTATTTGAGAAAGCTAGACATTTTCAGGTAACAATCTACAATCTTGAATTAAGTTATGCTCAACAAAATACTGCTTCCTTTTTAGGTGCAATTTTCTCACTTCTGTTGGTTGACAGGTGCCTTATTTGGAAGATCCCAACACTGGAGTGAAAATGTTTGAGAGTGCGGAGATTATAGATTACCTGAAAGCAACATATGTTCTTTAAGAATGAGAAGGCCCTGTTACATTTGAATTTGCGGTTTAGATTGTAATCCACTATGCTTACTTAAAGTTTTGTTGTTTCATTCTGCCTTCCACATGTTATTATATTTATAGCTACTTTTACTCTAGCCTATAATTCACGCAAACTCATGAAACACTGTTGTTTGTATATGTGTTTATACTTTACATGTATAGGGAAGCATGGTCACAAATTATACATCTATTTCAGAATTTCAAGAATATATCCTTTATTTTCTTCTATCCAATTGTTCTTCCACTATTAATTTTCTCACGGCCAATAAAATTTGTTCTTGAATATACGATTTGCTGTATTTTCTCAAGTGCTTCATACATTAAATTTGTGAACTATTTGTTGTTTCTCACGTCAGTTAAGGTTATGCTTAACACTACTATCTCTGTTTAAGATAAATCATGGTCATCCTGGTGTTGGGCATAATGTCGCTCGTAAAAGTGTCATGGATCCGAATCAAAGAGAGTGGAAAAAGTGTAAGATTTAGTGTCCAGTGTCCACTTTTACTTCTTAGACAGTATTCATGAGTTATATTTTTTTTTTTGAAGAGAAGATGACCTCCGTCATCGTTTCATTAACGATAATTAAAGAAACAAAGTAGTACAATAATACAACCACAATAGGGTCCACCCGACCCCTAACCAAAACATCATGACCTAACATCTAGATCTGATACAGGTACAACCTGCGATCATGAGCTCAAAACAAACAAACTCCTAAAGATAAAACAACAAAAGTAGTGCAGTCTAGGCACCTCCAAACCTCTCCATAGACTTGCACAGTCCTCAATACCGAGTGCCTCTACTCCTCCTCGCTAAGCCTCAATTTTTTCTTTGCTCCCACGTAGCCTGCCCAATCATGAATCAAAAGAAAAATGTTATGCATAGAAGTAGTAAATCTGTAGCTAGCATTTCTAAAACATATGTCGTTACGGTCTAGCCATAGTCTCCATAGAGTTGCCCCTACTGCAATTTCCCAAGCCCTCCTATTCTCTATACTTATAAGCTCATCTCTCCAAAGACCCCACACATCTGAGGAGGATGAAGGAAAACGTACACACCCAAACCCTCTACAGATAACTTCCCATGTTAGCCTGGCCTTAGGGCAAGTAAAAAATAAGTGTTTCAAGTCTTCGTCTGCTTGTAAGCAAGTCTCGCATCTAACATCAATTTGCATATTTCTTTTCTTTAGATTTAGTTTTGTAAGGATGGCGTCGTTATGCACTAGCCAACTGAACACTTTAACTTTCAACGGAGCTTGAATGGCCCAGATGACGTTCTCTTCTTTGGCTCTGATCCCTCCATCATTGATCCATCTGTACATCGATGCTACTGAGAAGGATTTCGACTCTTCTATGTTCCACCATCTTTCATCCGGTTCATTATTTATATGACCTCCTTCCTCCTGGATGACCTTGTTTAACTCTTCGAATTGTCTTGTAGACTCTGGCGTAACTCTGTCGGAAACTGTGAATGTGAGGGTACCTCTTTTCCACACATCTGCTACTAAGACATCGTTATTGACAACCGCCTCTGCAGCTTGTGGGAATCTGTTCTCCAATGAAACATTCCCGCACCATTTATCCTTCCAAAATCTCGTATTCTTCCCGTTTCCAATTCTGCACCTTGTATTTGTATTGAATATCTATCCTTGCTTGGCTATCCCTTTCCAGAGAGTGGAAACCCTCCCTCTTGCGCTCCGTCCACCGAAACGATATTGTTTCCTTCTTCGATTGAGATCGAAAGAATAAGACCAGCACCCTTCCTTTCTTTTGTGGATCTTCCACCACCACTTACTGAGCAAAGCCCGGTTCATATCATGGAGATTCAGGATTCCTAGCCCTCCGAACTCTCTTTTCTTACATACCCTGCCCCACTTGACAAGGTGGAACCCTTTGTTGCCCTCCTCGGTGCCCCTCCATAAGAATCTTCTTCGCATCTTGTCTATTTTATGGATAACCCACTTCGGCAGTTCGAACATTGACATAAGGTACAGCGGGATAGCATTAAGGACTGAGTTAAGCAAAGTAATCCTACCACCTAATGAAAGGAATCTGCTCTTCCAGCCCGCCACCTTTTTCGCAATCTTTTCAATTAATGGCGTCCAGTCCTCTCTTGTTGGTGGACCTGGTCTTATTGGCGTCCCCAGGTATTTGAATGGAAAATCTCCTTTCTCGCATCCTAGAATTGCAGTGATCGTGTCAACTGGGGTAGACAGCTGATCGGAGATAGGTATTACGCAGCTCTTCCGTAGATTAACCTTTAAACCCGACCATCCTTGGAAGCATGCCAAAGCAGCTTTTATAGCTACAATTTCATCCACCTGGGCCCCACCAAACAGTAGGGTATCGTCGGCATATTGAATAATGTTCATTGACTGGTCAATTCCTTTTATCTGAATTCCTTTGATGATGTTGTTATCCTTTGCCCTTTGAATCATTTCTGCCAATCCATCTGCTATAATTGCGAATAAGAGTGGTGACAAAGGGTCCCCTTGCCTGAGTCCTCTTTTGCATCGGATCTCCTTCCCTTGCCATCCATTCACCTGAATAAACGATTTTCCTCCCTGCACACACCGTTGCATCCACGATCTCCATTTCGCTCCAAAACCTTTGAGGCGAAGAACTTCGTCTAGGCACTCCCAATGAACAGAGTCATACGCCTTTTCAAAATCTATTTTCAAGAGGAAACCATCTATCTTTCCTTTACTGCCCCTGAACACGACCTCATGCGCTGCAGCTATGCTGTCCATGATGTCCCTTCCTCGAATGAACCCACTTTGCGATTGTGCCACCACGTCTCGTAAATTGGGAGCCAGCCTTTGTGCCAAGACTTTCGTGACGATTTTGAACGATCCGTTAAGTAAACTGATTGGTCTGAAGTCCTCCGCAGTTCAAACTTCTTCCTTCTTCGGGATAAGGATAATTGTTGCATAATTAAGCCTGTCCAGGTCTGCTACTCCGTTGTGAAAATCCTTGAAGATGTTCAAAAGATCTTCCTTTATGATTTGCCAGTAAATCTTGTAAAAGAAGATAGGTAGTCCGTCCGGCCCTGGTGCCTTGTCTTGTCCCAACAACCTGATTGCCTCTAAGACTTCTACTTCCGTAAAGGTATTTTCGATTCCTTCGCTCCCATCTATCCTCGAGGAACTCCACATGTCAGACAGCAGCCTGCATCTCTCGCTTGCTCTACTGCCCAGCAGCTCATGGTATTTATTATCTAAGTGTTCTCTGATGAGGACCTCATTCTCCGTCCAATGCCCATCCACTAGGAGCCCCGCTATATGATTCTGCCTTCTCCTTCCGTTAGCTACCTTGTGAAAAAATTTAGTATTTGCGTCCCCCTCCTTAAGCCATTGTATACGTGATCGTTGCTTCCAGTGTATCTCCTCCCTTGTTTGAATGTGTTGAATTTCCAATCTCGCATTTGCCAACTCGTCCTTTTCTGGGCCTGTCAAATCTCTCTCTTCCTGCAGTGTTTCCAACTCGAAAATTCGATTTGCAAATGCTTCTCGTGTTGAGGCCGTGTTGGAGAATTTTACCTTTGCCCATCCTTTCAGATCCCTCCGGAGACGTCTAGTCTTTTCCACCCATATCCCCACTGCTGAAATTTGGGTAGTGGTACGCTTCCACGATTCACGAATCACCTGTCTCGTCTCCTCCAGGGTAGTCCATGCTTTCTCGAATCTAAACGGGAAGAAATTTTTCTTATATTCTTGATCGCAGTCTATCACCAGTGGGAGATGATCAGACGTGAGTCTCGCAACTGATTTCACCTTTGCCTGCGGGAACATCTCCTCCCACTCATTTGAAACCAGGATTCTATCAAGTTTTGCTAGAGTTGGGTTGCGCTGCATGTTGCTCCACGTGAATTTTCTGTCGGACATCTCTAGCTCCATCAGTTCTAGATCATCTATAATCCTATTGAAAGATTCTTGCTCGACGTGGTTGTGGCCTCTACCTCTGTGTTCATCTTGAAATCTGGTGATGTTGAAGTCCCCCCTACTATCCATGGATTATCCCATCTACTCCTGATATATTGAAGCTCCACCCAACAGTCTTTACGTGCTCTAGAATCGTATGGTCCGTAGACCGAAGTGACTACATGCTCCCAATCGTCGCTCCTCCTTCTAACTTTAATAGAAACTGAGAAATTCCCGACAAACGCGTCTACGATCTGAAAGATCCTTGAGTCTACTCCAACCGCAATGCCTCCGGAGTATCCCCTCGCCTCTTTAAATCTCCATTCGTAATTAACCGCCCATCTAAGTCTAGCAAAATCCTCACCAGAATGGTGCTCAATCCTAGTTTCTTGAAACCCAACTATAGACGGCCGAATTTTATTAAGAGAATAAGAAATCAATCTCTTCTTACTTTCCTGCCTCATCCCCCTAACGTTCCAAAAGATGTACACCATTATAAAACGTGTTTGGCACCTACCCTATACACCCATCACCGCCCCACTAGTTTAAACCCTTGTTGCGCTCGACTCTCCTCTAATTATAGCAACATTCTCTAACTGTTCTACCCTGGTAGAACCCATGGCTAGACCGTAAAGACTTGCAAAATATAAGAGCGACTCATCATTTAATGAATTTAAAATTGAACATTCGTTATGAATAATACCTCCCGAAGTAGGATCCCCCGGTGGTGTCGACTGCCCAATCTGATTCTCCGCCTGATTACTTAACTGTAAATCTCCTTTATTGATCTGACGCTTTCCTTTTCTCTGATACTCAGTAATTTTCTTGATAGAGTTACTACCGACACTTCCTCTAGTATCCCTGTCTCCCACCTCTGTATCCGTCACCGAGATTAAATTGTCTTCGCGGATTCCGTCTAGTGCCCCAATTCTTTCCCCGCATTCATCTTGATCGGCCAACTTCTCGCACTCGGCTAATTTAGATGACTGACCCAGCACCTCACAATTAATTGATTCTTTTCCTTCCTCCTCTTTCCTGGTTGCTGTGTGATGTGGCTCTAGGCATTGCACCCCATGTGCTCTTCTTTTGACTAGTGATGTCATAGCAAGCCTGATTGACTCTTCCACTTCTTCCTTGCTAAAGTGGTTCCACTCTTCTATCCCTATTCCCATTTCCCTACTGACCTCCAGTCCTTCAAGTGTAGCAACGCTCTTTTTGAGAATACCACCTTTCGGCTGAAGTGAAATATTGCCAGAGGTCGTCCCGTACTCCGCCACCCTACTATCGGCATTGGTACCCTCACACATCATAGGGGTCTCATCATTTCCTTCCTTCCTCAGCACATTCTCAGCAACTCCATCTGTACGTTGACGTCGCGTGTTTCCCATGCCTAGCCCGCTGTCAACCTCCTTACGGCGCCAGACTCTTTGGCTATTCAAATCTTGGACCGCTGGATTTCCGCGAACACCCATTTTGGAGTACGAACGAACTGCATCGTCCTGATTCTTGAATATCGAAGACTCCCTGATGCTTGCGTGGACATTAGATGGACGGATCAGATTTGTTTCCCCCACATCGTACGGTCTAGCTTCATCTTCCACCTCTAGCTCCCCTTCCGGACCCTTAACAGCTTCGTTCGCCTCCGACACCGCTACCCCCCGAAAAGTGACGCTCTTCTTCGTCTCGACGATCACCCACACTTCGTAAACCTCATTTTCGAACTCCACTAGAATCTTTGATGGAATGTTGCTACGATTATCAATTCCGATTCTAATTCGAGCGTATTTTTTGCATGAGTGTGTAAGCGTTCCTTTATCCAACTCTATCACCATTCCGAAGCTACGAACTATATTTTGAAAACCAGACTTTACCCATAGGTGGAACGGTAAGTTGAAAAGCCGTAACCACACTGAGTGCATACCCGCCGTAGTTAGAGCACCTATCTGGCGCGACCATGGCTTTAGCGTGATGAAGAACTCCATCCCTTGCGAGTCCCTCCCTTCTAAACCTTTCATCGTCAACGCGTCAGCAATAGCCCCGCCATCGCTGCTGTGTACGAAGAAAAAGCCTCCAGTCGACTCCTGAACGTTCCAAATCGAACTCGCTGACACAATCGCCTCCAAGAGCTCGGTGATGTCTCTGACAGTAGGATTCCCTGTCTGCGCCTTCGCCATCAAGCACGAGTTATACCGGTTCTCGAACTCCGCCATTAATGGCGTTGGAGTAACCAGCGCTCTAATGACGCTTCTTTCCCCCGCCGCACTTTCCTGGGTGGTGCTCTTCTCCGGCGCCATCGGAGCTTCGAGAGCTGCTGGCACCGCCTTGGAACTCGACTCCGACGCCGCGCGAAACTTTGGACATGCCGTTGAGATGTGCCCGGTCTTTTTGCAGACGTAGCAGAACCAGTCATTCTTGCAGCTGTTGATAGAGTGCCCGGGTTTAGCACACTTATGGCAGCATAGTCGTTGTTCCACCTTTTGCTCGCCGGAGGCGCTTCTTGATTGGGTTCTTCTCTGAGTCTTCCTCGGCTTGACGAGCACCCATTCCCCTTCTTCATCTTCGCGTTTAATGGGAGCCTCTATCTCCGGGGATGGGTTGGGTCGCCGAACTCTATGTTCGTCCCGCCCCAAGTGTCTTCCTCCAGCAACCTCCGCATAGCTCCTTTTGTAGCTTTCATGTCTGGTCTCTACTTCTTGGCGTGGCTGTGGTGATCGAAGTCTTGTGCTGTCTTGAACCCTGTTGCCACCCTCGACTCTTGTTCCTACCCGGTGATCAGTCGGCGATCTCCTTGGAGATCTCCCTCTGACAGTTCGTCGCCCTCGGAGTTCATCGCCCTCTCTCCTTCTACCGCGAACGTCTCTCTCCTCATCCCTCGCACGCTTCGGCATACTCTGGTGCCTATGGGTGTTGGAGCTCGCGTTCCTCACGGTTTGATATCGGTGGGAGGTGGAGTGATGGTGAGGGGGGGAAGGAGTTCTCATGGTTCTTCTTGATGCAACGCTAGCAATTCTTCATGAGTTATATTTTAGATGGAAGATCTAACCAAATGTGAGAAATGGACCTTTCAATTTGGTGGAAGGTCTACAAACTTTTCATAATATACTAGATATGATTAAAACTTATTGAAATTTCATTACGTTTTACCTTTACTTTGTGGTTTCAAGTATCCACGATCAACTCACTCATAATTTGTTCAAAATTTCTGAGTTTCAACATAGAGTATAGTTGATCTATTCATAGAATTTTCATTAAATGGACATTCAAATATTTTGTAACTGTCGTTTTTTTGTGGAATAACCTACTAGATATGATTAAAACTTATTGAAATTTCATTACGTTTTCCCTTAACTTTGTGGTTTCTAGCATCCACGATCAACCCACTCATAATTTGTTCAAAATTTCTGAGTTTCAACATAGAGTATAGTTGATCTATTCATAGAATTTTCATTAAATGGACATTCAAATATTTTGTAACTGTCGTTTTTTTGTGGAATAACCTACTTGATGTTACATTTATTTATTTTTTGATCGTAAAAGGTTGGCCTTTGCTCCCCCCCCCCCCCCCCCCCCCCCCCCCCCCCCCTCCCCCCCCCCCAATTTAAAAATTTAACAAAACAAACAACCAAAAATAAAGCTTATGAAGTTCAGATCCTAACAGGTTGGGTTCTGGAGTTCATACACCCCAACCAACAAACAAGAATACAAGAAAATCTATTCCTACTGATCGGGTGACCTCGTCCAAGTCAATTTCTCGTGCCAAATTGAGCTAATTCTCTCTCTCAGTCCCTTGTTTGTACACCGTTTATCCGCTCCGTCGCTCGCACGGACACCTCCGTTGCGATGTTACATTTATTTGAGCTTTTCTCCTTTTTGGTGTAGAGTAGACAACACATTTTAGAATATAAAGCTGGATTACATTTTTATGGTCTAAAATTCTGTAGATTTTAGCATCTTTGAACTTTGAAAAGGGAGAAAAGAGAAGGGGATCAATTAGGTAAAAACAGAAGAAACATTTAAGAGAAAACAATGTTAGTTAATTTTGGTTCATCAAAGTTGGGTGTCTTTATTCCGTACTTAAAGCCTTTAGAATATAAAGCTGGATTACATTTTTATGGTCTAAAATTCTGTAGATTTCAGCATCTTTGGACTTTGAAAAGGGAGAAAAGAGAAGGGGATCAATTAGATAAAAACAGAAGAAATATTTAAGAGAAAACAATGTTAGTTAATTTTGATTCATCAAAGTTTTTTTTTTTGATTAAAAGATGACCGAAGTCATCGCTTCATTAAAAAGTGCTTCACGAAACAGAAATATAAGATACATACGGCCCGTAGGCGAATAAAACCCGAAAGCGTCTAACCTGGGCAACACAACCCGAACAACAAACAAAGTACATCAAAATAAACAACATCTATTACATAAGACCCATATCTGGGCCCCACTGCCAAAATAGAACGTTCCCCTGCTAGCTTGATGGCTACTCCGTACCCTCTTCTGGCCGCATCTTCTTCCTAGCTCTGTTGAGACCTGTCCATTCATAACGACACATGTGAATTTTATGCAGCAATGATGACAGAGAATGACGGACACTATTAAAACAGAAATCGTTACGGTCTAGCCACAGGTTCCACAACACGGATGCCCCAACTATTTCCCACTCTAGTCTACTCTCTTTTGAACCCCTGTTATTTCTAAGAACCCCCCAAACCTCCGTACTCGACCCCGGATAGTGTATCTCCCCGAACGATGTACCCACTTCCCTCCATACCCATCTAGCTCTATGACAGTTAAATAAAATATGGTTCGTGTCTTCATCTACGGACATACACGTGGAACATAACCCGCTTTCCACGATTCCCCTCTTTCTCAAATTAACCCTTGATAGAATTGCGTCGTTCTCCACCAACCAAAGGAAGACTTTAACTCTTGAGGGAGCGTTAATCCCCCAGATCACCTTCGTCCTCTCATTTCTGATACCTCCATCATTCAGCCTTCTGTATAGTGAAGAGACTGTGAATTTTCCGCTGGCCTCCAACATCCACGTTCTTTCATCTTCCGATTGTTGGGTGTAATTCCCTTCTATCCGAATGTAATTATTGACCATTTGCAATTGATCGATCTCTACCTGGTCCAGTGTATCCTTTACCTCAAGTCTCAATTTGAAGTTCTTCCATACGTCTGAGACTAACGAGTCAGTATTCAGAACCGCTTTTGTTGCTGCTGGAAAAAGGCTCATAAGTGAATTACATCCACACCACTTGTCTTTCCAGAATCTTGTATTCGTGCCATCTTTAACCCTGCAAATAGTGTTGCTGTGGTAAACCTTCCCCGTTCTGGAAACCCCTTTCCAAAGGAAAGATTTTCGACTATGGATGCTTTCCCCCCAAATCTGAATTTCCTCCTTGTCCTGTAATTAGTAAAAGACTTACTCCACCAATTGTTACGTTGAACAGCCATCTTCCACCACCACTTGCTGAGTAAAGCCCTGTTCATGTCTCTGAGGTTAATAATACCCAACCCTCCGAACTCTTTCCTTTTGCAAACTCTACCCCAGCTAAAGAGATGTATTCCTCTCCCCCCCTCGTTTGTTCCTTTCCATAGAAATCTCCTTCTAAATTTGTCTATCCTGTGAATTACCCATGCCGGCAATTCGTAAATAGACATCAGATAAATGGGGATACTGTTGATAACTGCGTTAAGCAAAGTAATCCTTCCACCCAACGTAAGGAATTGCCCTTTCCACCCTGCTAGCCTCTTCTCGATCCTATCAATCATTGATTGCCAGTCTTCCTTAGCTAGCCTCCCAGGTCTGATGGGAATCCCCAGATACTTAAACGGAAATTCTCCCCCTTGGCAACCTAGCATCTGTTGGATCATTGAAATGGGGACGGAACATCGCTCGCTCAGTTGAATGACACAACTCTTATTAAAATTAACCTTCATTCCGGACCACGCCTCAAAGCACTTCAATACAGATCCCATCGCTATGATATCCTCTTTAGAAGCCTTTCCGAACAACAACGTATCATCCGCATATTGTAGAATGGAGATAGGCTCGGAGTAGCCCTTGATATCAATCCCACAGGATCCCCCGTCCTTGTTCCGGTTGGCAATCATCTCCGGCAATCCATCAGCAACTATAGCAAATAGCAATGATGACAATGGATCCCCCTGACGAAGCCCCCTCTTGCATTTGATCTCTTTACTCTGTGCCCCGTTAACTATCAGGAATGATTTACCACCCCTGATGCATCGGAACATCCAATTTCTCCACCTTTCCCCAAATCCTTTGAGAAGAAGTGCTTCGTCAACAGATTCCCACTCCACAGAGTCGTAAGCCTTTTGGAAGTCCACTTTAAATAGGAAACCATCCGCCTTGTCCCTGCTTGCTCTGAAAACAGTTTCGTGAGCTGATGCTACGCTATCGAGGATGTCCCTTCCTTTAATAAAACCACTCTGAGACTGTCCTATAATATCGTGCAGTATTGGCCCCAATCTATTGGCCAATACTTTGGTGATGATCTTGAAGGAACCGTTCAGAAGACTGATAGGCCTGAAGTCCCCTGCCTCTTTAACCTCGGACTGCTTAGGAATCAACACAATGTTCGCGTAGTTCAGCCGGTCGAGATCTATTTCCCCCTTGTAAAAATCTCCAACGATACGCATGAAATCCCCTTTGATGATACTCCAGTAGAGCTTGTAGAAGAAAATCGGGAGGCCGTCTGGGCCCGGGGCTTTATCCGAACCCAGACTATTAATAGCGGAGAGAACTTCCTCTTCTGTGAACGAGCTTTCGATACTATCAGAACCGTTAAGCCTAGAGTCCGACCACATATCCTGATGCATCGAACACCTATGATCCCTGCTTTTACCCAAGAGGTCTTTGAATCTATCATGAAGATGTTTCTTAATTCTATCTTCGTTCTCGCACCAGCTTCCCTCCACCATAAGCCCAGAAATGTGATTTTTTCGCCTCTGCCCATTAGCCATCTTATGGAAAAATTTAGTATTGGCATCTCCTTCCTTCAACCACTGAATTCTTGCGCGTTGCTTCCAATAATATTCCTCCATTCTTCCAATGTGGAGAATATTTTGTCTATTCCTCCGTAGCTCCTCTAATTCAGCCTCTATCAAATCTCTTTCCTCCTCTATGATTTCTAAATGCTCGATCCTCTCTCCTATCTCATCTTTTAGTCTCTGATTCTCCCCGAATTCCATCCTAGCCCAGAGTTTCAGATTAGATCGTAATCTCCTAGTCTTTTGAATCCAGCATCCCACGGACGAATCAATCGTGGTGGGAGCATTCCAACTTTCCTCAACAATCCTCTTTGCATCTTCCCTCAAAGTCCAAAACTTCTCAAATCTAAACTGATGTGTTTTCTTTCTTCCCCCTTCCCCGCAGTCCAGAGCTAACGGGGTATGATCAGAAGTGAATCTAATCATCGCTTTGACCTTGGCTAAAGGGAACGCGTCTTCCCAGTCTGAGGAAACTAAGATTCTATCAAGTTTCGCCAAGATAGGAGCCGCTTGTAAATTAGACCAAGTAAATTTCCTGTTCGAAGGATTGATTTCCACCAACTCTAGATCGTCGATCATGGCATTGAATTTATCCCTATCCCCCCTTGGAGCTCCCCTTCCTAGGTGCTCGAATTGAAACCTTGTGATGTTGAAATCTCCACCCACAACCCAAGGACCCTTACACAGTCTTCTAATCTTCCTAATCTCTTCCCAGAACTGATTTCTTTGAGCTGACTCGTAGGGGCCGTAGACAGTAGTCACAATTTGAATCCTACTGTCCACACGTCTTCTGATAATGATCGTAATAGAAAATTCACCTGGCAGTTCGTCTATAATCTCGAAAACCGTAGGGTCTATTCCTAAAGCTATCCCCCCTGAAAATTCACCTGGCAGTTCATCAAAGTTGGGTGTCTTTATTCCGTTAAAGCCTTTACATAAATATAAATAACCTCAAGAAACTTACAATGGAAAGAAATAAAAATAATTTTAGCTACCTTATATTCATAATATTCTAAGTGATTCTCAATCATTGGTTGTTTTCTACAGAAAAGGCTCCATGCGGAAAAAGAGAAGAAATAAAAATGATCTTAACTATCTTATTCCCGAAGGATTCTGACCTTGTATAAATTCTTGGTTATGTTGTATAAGTAGAACAGACATAATAAAATCATTTAAAAATATTGGAAATCTTATTACTTGGTTGTGCACCAATCTTGTTGGAGGAGATGCCACTGCCTTCCTGCTTGAACACTGGATGTTAGTAAAAATGAATAGAGAGTATAACTATTAACACTACAAATATACTCCGCACCCAAATTCAGAATTGCTCGACACATTACATTAAAAAGTTTCAAGTGTTCAATGTGATAGTTCTTTCGACAGATTTTAATGACTAAGTTTTTAAATGGCCACTAAGGTTATGTCACTCCTCAATCTTTCTTAATAAGATTCGTAAACAATGAGAGCGTTCAAACCCGTAATGTGTAAAGGGGAAAATACTATGTAAAAGAAAAATCTGCCAGTAAACTTGTAGCTCTTTTTAACGCACTTTGTGCTTTTAGTCCTTCCATAAATACTTTCTAGAATTTTGGCACTTATGTCAAAAAATTTATGTGTTTCAGAAAGATTGAATGAAAGAAAACATTTTTTTTTGGGATAGAAAAGTGACCCTCGTCACCTGTTTCATTAATGAACTTTAACGAAACAAAGTACAATATTACAAACCCCAAAACATCGTAGTCCACATCTAGCTGCAAATAAAACAGTACAATCTGCCGTAAACTAAATATTACAGACCGAAAACAAGTAAGTCCACATCTAACTGAAAAGCAAACAGTACAATCTGCCAACAACTACCCAAAAGTGTGGCTCACAAAATAACCTCCTCTCCACCTGTGTAACCTCTGCCTGCTTGGGTGGTTTATTCCTCCATATCAGTCTACGGCTTCTTCCTAGGTCCCAGTGCACCTGTTCAATCATTAATAAGAAGTAATATTTTGTGCAGCAACCTCTGAGTAGTGTAGCAAGCATCGTTCCTATCTAGCCATAGGCTCCACATACAAGCAGCTACCATAATATCCCACATAAATCTACCCTCCTTCCTAATGACCTTGGATCTCCATGTCTCCCATACGTCATTAATACATGTCGGAACCTCTATTACCCCGAATCCCAATCCTAATATTTTTCCAGGTAATTTTCGCTTTGGATAGATAATGAAAATATGCTCCGTATCCTCCTTCCCTAAGTTGCATCGCGAGCAATTCGTGTCAATCATGATTTACGCTTTCTAATGTTCATTTTTGAGAGGATCGCGTTATTTTCCACCAGTCAGAGGAACACTTTCACCTTATAAGGGATACAAGCTATGTAGCACGGGTACGGGATACGGGTACGACACGATTCGAGTACGCGGATACGTGATTTCTCAAAAATTTAGGATACGGGTACGTTAAGGGTACGCTGAATATAAAAATAATAAATTTATTATACATTATGTTAAAAAATATAAAATTCCAAAAAATTATAATAACTAGAAGAATGATTGTAAACTAGAAATTGACTAAAATTATACATTAACATTAACATTGACAGAAGAAATATGTCAAAAACTAACAAAAACTAACATTAACATTAACAGTGACTGAAGAACTAATCTTTATTTGCATATTTCTCAATCTAATTTCATATTTCTCAATCTAATTTATTTTCAACTAATCTGTATTTTGTACAGAGAGAAGAATTGAAGAAGTGAAGATCGAACCTTGGAGGAATTTGACGCACGACTGTAAGAACTGAAGAAGTGAAGATCGACGAACACGTGCGACTATGATGAAAACACGCGACTGTGACGAAGTGAAGTCGAGGAGAGACAGGAGGAGAGACATCGACGTCGAGGATGAGGTCGTCGAGCGTCGAGGATGAGGTCAACGTCGGCGAGAGAGACAACATCGAGGACGTCGATCGATTTTGGGGAAAGACGGGTTTCGATCTGTTGGGGATTTAGGGTTTCGATTTTGGGGAGAGACGGGTCTAGATTTTGGGGAGAGAATTTTTATTTTGGGGATTTAGGGTTTTGAAGAGATTTGAGGGGGTTTCGATCTGTAGTTTTGAGATAGGAGAGAGATGGAGAGAGAGAGAGGCAGATGTAATGGTTTTGTACTTTTTTTTTCCTTTAACGGGCATACCCGAGCCCACCCGGGCGTACCCGGGCATACCCGATACCGTATCTGACTTTTTTTTTCCTTTTTTTAAAATAAAAATACCCCGGATACGTATCGGGTGCGTATCCGCACCCGATTCTGGTACGGGGGTGTTTTAGGAGTACTCGTGCATCACAGGATATAAGCCTTCCAAATTACCTTCGTGCACCTACTTCTAATTCCCCCATCATTAATGAATTGATACATTGACCTGACCGAGAAAACCTTATCAGGCTCTAACCTCCACACTGTCATCTTTGTTTCCCCTTCCGATATTCAATTTCTCTGCCAGCATACTCTGAATACTATGGATCTGAGCTTGTCTTTCCGGGGTATCAGTTCCTCGGAGCTGTAGAGTTAGTCTTTCCCGTTTCCAGACTTCCTTCACCAATACATCTTCGTTCACAGCGTCCTCCACAAGCTTTGGGAATAGAGATGAAATTGTGAGGGTTTTGGATGGGTTGAGATGTTAGGGTTTGAGAAGAGGAAGAGAAGAGAAGAAGACAGCGGCTGTTTGGAAGAGAAGATTAGCAAAATTGTTGATTGATTATTTCCTTTGATTCAAAACTTACATATGTGAAGATACAAAGCCCAATGGGCCCAAAACAATTTGGGTCATAACATAACAATCTCCACCTTGAACCAAATTGCATCTAAAATAAACTAAAACATAAAGCAAATGCATAAAGCAAACATAACCTAAACAAAGGTAAACATAAAGATATACTAGCAACATGCTAGAAACAAAACTAGCTCAAACTAGCTAGAAACAAACCGACATCGAACTTGAACAAAGCTTGAACTTTGCAATTGGAAGAGGCTTTGTGATCATATCGGCCGGATTCGATTCGGTACCAATCTTCTTCACGACAACCTTGCCTTCCGAGATCACATCTCGAACAAAATGGTATCGAATGTCAATGTGCTTCGTCTTCTCATGGTACATGCAGTCCTTGGTCAAATGAATCGCGCTTTGGTTGTCACAAAACACCGTAATAGGACCCTCGAGTAAAGACATCTCACCAACAAATGCCTTGAGCCAAATAGCCTCCTTAATAGTCTCAGTAATTGCCATATATTCGGCCTCGGTACTTGAGAGTGCAACGGTGGCTTGAAGTGTAGACTTCCAACTAATTGCATAATCTCCAAGGGTAAAAACATAACCCGTCAATAGCACTGGTATTATAACCCGAAACCCGGACCCGACCCGGACCCGACCCGGACCCGACGTTGGACCGGAACCGACCCGATCTAATTTGGGTAGAGTACGGGTCCAAAAAACATACCCGTTGAAATTTTGGGTCGGGTCCGGGTCCACTAAAATTAGACCCGACCCGGACCCGGACCCGCATTAAAGAATTAATACAAAATATTAGCGGACCCGACCCGGACCCGACCCGTAATATAAATACACCCTCACCCTATAGTTTGTCTCAAAGTTTAAAGGACAGTATTGTAATAATTGGCAGCATGATTATCCTCCATCATCCATGTCGTTCGACCATTCTGTGAATTCATTAGTGCACTTATCATATTTAGTCATTGGTAGGTATCGCAATATGAACTGATTGTTGTATATGCTTTAAATTTTCCTTCTCTTACTCCTCTTTGGCTTTCTTGTGTCTGATTCATGAAGTTGTATATGCTTTCAGAATGAATATAATGCTGGAACAAATTGTCAGAGGTTTCAATTGACCTGCAATCATCAGACTCAAGTGAAAAAAGAAAGAAAAATCTTATTAGGTTTGAGTGTTATTTCTCGATAAATAATGCAGACTCTGTATTGATTTGTGATTTGGACTACATATGTCCGTATTGCGATACCTACCATATAGCTAATCAGGCCGAACAGAATATATATTTTAACATTCAAAGTTCTAAAGAGCCTATGCTTTAAAGACCCGGAACCGAACCGGACCCGTGAAAGAAACAAGACCCGAACCGGACCCGGACCCGAAATAGAACGGGTAACAATTTTTGTGGAGAACCGGAACCGGACCCGGACCCGAATTTCATGGGTCTAAGTCCGGGTCCAGAATTTGGACCCGTCATTGACCGGGTCCGGGTCCGGGTATTGAGGTACCCGACCCGACCCGACCCGTTACCAGCGCTACCCGTCAAGGAACGCCTCTTGTCCAAATCACCTGCAAAATTCGCATCCACAAAACCCGTTAGTTTCTTACCATTACCAAACTCCGAACAAGCATCAATAGTACCTCTCAAATAGCGGAAGATCCACTTCACCGCTTCCCAATGCCCTTTCCCCGGACAAGAGAAATATCTACTTACCACACTAACGGCTTGAGCAATGTCGGGTCGAGTACACACCATCAAGTAATGAGACTCCCGACCGCACTTGAATATGGAACATTTTCCATATATTTCTTCTCATCATCGGATTTTGGGCTTAAGGCGGTCGAAAGCTTGAAATGCGCCACAAGAGGTGTTGAAACAACTTTCGCTTTCTCCATGCCAAAACGGCGTAGCGCTTTCTCGGCAAAACTCTTTTGTGAAAGAAACAATTTTCTTTTGGACCTATCCCTTGTGATCTCCATTCCGAGAATCCTTTTGGCGGTCCCCAAATCTTTCATCTCAAATGCCGAACTTAGTTGCTCTTTCAACCTCCTAACTTCTTTCAAGTTTGAGGATGCAATCAACATGTCATCCACATAGAGCAACAAGTAAATGAAATCCCCACCATCCAACTTCTTGAAATAAACACAACTATCATAATTGGAACGATGGAAATTAATACTCACCATGAATGAGTCGAACTTCTTATACCATTGCCGCGGTGATTGCTTAAGGCCATAAAGGAACTTCTTCAAAAGACACACACGGTCTTTCTTTCCCGCAACCTCAAAACCCTCCGGTTGGCTCATGTAAATCTGCTCCTCCAAATCACCATGCAAGAAGGCAGTTTTCACATCCATTTGCTCCAATTCCAAATCCTTCATTGCCACCAAAGAGTGCAAAACTCGAATGGTGGTGTGCTTAACTACGGGAGAGAACACATCATTGAAGTCCACACCTTGGACTTGACTATACCCTTTAGTCACTAGCCTTGCCTTGTATCGAAAATCTGCGGGATTTGAGCCATCAATCTTCCTCTTAAACACCCACTTGCAACCCACAATCCTCTTACAACTCGGAGGCTTCACAAGAGACCAAGTCTCATTTTGTTGCAAAGATTGTAACTCTTCATTCATAGCGACAACTCAATTGGCCGCATCTTTAGAAGAAATGGCTTCCTTGTAGGAAGATGGCTCATAATACTCCACATCCTCTGCAATTGCCAAACAACAAGCAAAGTCGGAGTATCCATACCTTGTAGGTGGTCTTGTTTCTCTTCTAGCTCGGTCCCTTGCCAATGCATATGGTTGTGCCTCTTCTTGGACTTCCTCCAAATTGACATCATCATGTGAGATCAAATCATCACCTTCTTGGACCGGCACCTCAAACTCCACCTTCTTCTCAACCTTCTCATTCTCCTTAATAGTTGGCTCGGGTGCAACATCATTTGCCTTCAATATGGCCGACTCATTGAAAATGACATCTCTTGAAATAAGAAACTTGGATGATTCGGGACACCACAACTTATATCCCTTCACATTTGCGGGATACCCAACAAAAATACACTTCTTCGATCTAGGCTCCAACTTTCCTTCATTCACATGTGCATAAGTGGGACAACCAAACACCCTCAAATTCGAATAATCGGCCGTCTTACCCGACCACACTTCGTCGGGTGTCTTCAACTCAATTGAAGTGGTAGGAGATTGATTTACCAAATAGCAAGATGTGTTAATGGCTTCCGCCCAAAACTCCTTACCCAAACCCGCATTTGAAAGCATACTTCTAGACCTTTCAAGTAGTGTCCTATTCATCCTTTCTGCAACACCATTTTGTTGTGGAGTGTTGACCATCGTCTTGTGCTGAACAATCCCTTCAGCCTTGCAAAAATTATCAAACTCACGATTGCAAAATTCCAAACCGTTATCGGTTCTCAACCTCTTAACTTTCCTTCCCGTTTGGTTCTCCAAAAGTGACTTCCATTCTTTGAAGGTGCGAAACACATCACTTTTCTCTTTCAAGAAATAAACCCAAACCTTCCTTAAGAAATCATCAATGAAAGTAAGCATGTAACGAGAACCATTACCTTTGGAAGGCTCACGAGAAGGTCCCCAAAGATCCGAATGGATGTAGTCAAGTGTTCCATTGGTCGAATAAATGGCCGTGGAGAAGCTCAACCTCTTATGCTTGCCAAATACACAATGCTCACAAAACTTCAAGTTGCCCGTGCATTGGCCACACAACAAGTCTCTCTTGCTCAAAATGGTCATTCCACGTTCGCTCATATGCCCCAATCTCATATGCCAGAGCCTAATAGCATCCTCATCCGACATAGTACCCGAACGTGCAATGGCGGCCGAGCCCGTGACTGTGGAACCTTGTAGGAAATAAAGAGTTCCAATTCTCTTCGCCTTCATGATTGTGAGAGCCCCTTTAGAGACTCTAAGGACTCCACCTTCACTTTGGAACTTACACCCCTTTTCTTCAAGAGACCCCAAAGAAATCAAATTCTTAGACAAATTGGGTATATGCCTCACACCCGTCAACCTTCGGACCTTTCCATCATGGAACTTAATTGTCACCGAACCAATTCCGGCAACCTTACATATATTGTTGTTCCCCATGAGAACCTTACCATCCTTAGGCTCATCAGTCTCAAACCAATCTCTATTCGGAGTCATGTGTTGTGAAGCACCCGTATCCATCACCCAACAATGTATATCATCAACATTAGTATCTATCACACAAAGAGTATCAACTGTGTCATATTCGGCCACATTGGCCTCCTCCGAAGAAGAACCTTTACTATCCGCCATTTGTTTATTTTTGAGCTTGAAACAATCGGCCTTAATGTGTCCCTTCTTCTTACAATAGTTGCACGTCAAATTCTTGTGCCTAGACTTCGAACGGGTCCTTGTATCTTTCGAGTTTCGGTCCCATGACCTACCTCGATCAACAACTAAACCAACACCTTGGCTCCCTTTCTCATTATTGGTCATTTCACTATCAATGTGCAACTTGGCTTGCAAATTGCTCTTAACATCCTCTAGAGAAATTTTATCTCTACTATAAATCAACATGTCTCTAAAAGCCTTGTATAATGCGGGCAATGAGCATAATAACAAAAGGGCTTGGTCCTCATCCTCCACCTTAACATCAATCTTACTTAAGTCATTCAAAATAGATGCAAACTCCGTAATATGATTGGAAATTGATGTACCTTCAACCATGCGAAGAGTGTAGAGGCGCAATTTCAACCGTAGTCGATTGGTGAGGGACTTCTTCATGTAGTTGTTCTCCAACTTCTCCCACAAAGCCTTAGCGGTCTTGTCCGATAGGACCTCTTACAATGTCGAATCGCTTAAACACAATTGGATAATAGAGAGCGCTTTATCATCCATCTCTCTCCATTTTTTATCCGCCACCGCATCAATCAATTTTTCTCGACCAAAAATGGCATCCTTAACGCCTTGGCTAGACAAAATCGCTGCCATACGCACTTGCCATAATGCAAAACTCGTCTTCCCATCATACTTCTCAATATCATATTTCCCCGACATATCCATTCAAATTTCTTGAACCCAATTCAACAAAGCAAAAGAAACTCCAAATTTTTCCCCAAAAAATTAAATTACTCAAATCACAAAAAATCAAACCTTCCTTCTTGATATCCTTCCTCCAACGCTCAGACGAAGTAGTGCTCGCACCGGAGGGAATCAGCAACAACCGCAACCGGAATCAATCAGCAACAACAGCAACGACGACGGCTGGAAGTAGTGCTCGCGACGGCTGGAAGATGGCTGGAAGGGATCGTCGACGACGGTTGGAAGTCGGCTGGAAGGGATCGCCGACGACGGCTGGAAGTAGGGTTGTTGACGGCAGGATTTTGGGGGAGGAGTATTTGGCTCTGATACCAATTTGTGAGGATTTTGGATGGGTTAAGATGTTAGGGTTTGAGAAGAGGAAGAGAAGAGAAGAAGAAGACAGCGGCTGTTTGGAAGAGAAGATTAGCAAAATTGTTGATTGATTATTTCCTTTGATTCAAAACTTACATATGTGAAGATACAAAGCCCAATGGGCCCAAAACAATTTGGGTCATAACATAACAGAAATTGTGTTAGCTTCCCACCATTTATCCTTCCAGAATCTAGTGTCTTTCCCATCTCCTAGGATGGAGATAGTATTATCATGGAACAGGTTTTCCACCCTGTCAATCCTTTTCCATAGTTGCGACACCTTTCCCGCCTTGTTGCGGCCTCCGAATCTCGACTTTTTCCGTCTTCTGTATATCTTGAATGAGTTGCACCACCACGATTGTCGTCGCTTATTCATTTTCCACCACCATTTGGAAAGTAGCGCCTTATTCATATCCCGAAGGTTCACGACCCCTAGGCCTCCAAATTCTTTCCTTCTACACACCTTTCCCACCTTGCTGCGGCCTCCGAATCTCGACTTTTTCCGTCTTCTGTATATCTTGAATGAGTTGCACCACCACGATTGTCGTTGCTTATTCATTTTCCACCACCATTTGGAAAGTAACGCCTTATTCATATCCCGAAGGTTCACGACCCCTAGGCCTCCAAATTCTTTCCTTCTACACACCTTGCTCCATCGAATCGATTGATTCCCTTGTTATCCTCCCTTGCTCATTTCCAAAGAAATTTCCTCCTACATTTATCAATTCTGTCTATCACCCAGCTCAGAATCTCATAAATAGACATGAGGTATGTCGGAAGGCTGCTAAGAACCGAATTGATAAGAGTAACTCTTCCTCCCAGCGATAGGAATTTCCCTTTCCAACCTGCGAGTTTTTTCTCCACTTTCTCCGCTAAAGACATCTAGTCTTCCTTGATCAAATTCCCCGGTCGGATCGGAGTTCCCAGATATTTGAGTGGGAACTCCCCTTTCTCACACCCCAAAGTGAATGCAATCGTATCTATGTCCCCTTCCAGCTCTTTGCTTAAGGCCATGACGCAACTCTTATGAAGATTGACGGCCAATCCTGACCAGAATTCAAAGCATATTAGTAACATTCCAACTGCTAAGGTTTCCTCCAACTTGCTTCCTCAAATAGTAAAGTGTCGCCCGCATATTGTAGGATCAATAACGGTTTCCCTATACCTTTGACCCTGACTCCTTTGAGGATTTTCGCCTTTCTTCCTCTGTTGACCATCTCCGCCAAACCGTCGGCAATAATAGTAAAAATTAGTGGTGAAAGCGGATCTCCCTGTCTTAGTCCCCGACGATAGCGGATTTCTTTACCAGCAACTCCGTTCAGCATAATGAATGACTTTCCATTTTGAACACATAATCTCATCCAGCTCCTCCATTTCAACCCGAACCCCTTTAATTCCAGTGCCTTGTCCATCGAATCCCATTCGACCGTATCGTAAGCTTTTTCAAAGTCAAGTTTCAATAGAAAGCTGTTCGCCTTATCCTTGTTCCCTCTAAAGATCATCTTCTTAGCTGATGCGATGCTATCCATGATATCTCTACCTTTAACAAAACCACTTTGAGTTCCGTCAATAATATCTGACAAATGAGGCGATAATCTATTGGCTGGCACCTTAGTGATGATCTTGAACGAACCATTCAACAGACTAATTGGCCGAAAATCTGACCTCCTCAGAACTTCCGATTTCTTTGGAATTAAAATAACATTTGCATAGTTTAATCTTTCAACTCGTGCAACTGCTCGATAGAATTCCTGGAAGATGTCAATTAAATCTTTCTTGATGATAGTCCAGTATGTAGAATAAAATAGGATCGGAAATCCATCCGGCCCCGGAGCCTTGTCCTGCCCCATCAGTTTGATAGCTTTTAGGATTTCCTCCTCTGTAAACTCTTTCTCAATTCCCTCACTTCCCTCAATTCTAGAATCACTCCACATGTCCAGTTGTAACTTACCTCGCTGCTCTCTCTTCTTTCCTAGGAGTTCTTAAATCCCCTGCTTATGTGTTCCCTGATTATCTCGCTATCCTCGGTCCAAATATCGTCTATGAGCAATCTCCCTATATAATTATGTCTACTTCTCCCATTAGCCACTTTATGGAAGAAAGCCGTGTTTGAATCACCTTCCTTGAGCCATTAAACCCTAGATCTTTGTCTCCAGTAACATTCCTCCATCTCACCTATTCTGTGTAGCTCCCCTCTAAAGAAAACATTTTACTGGAAGAGTAAATGGAAAACTGGTAGTGCAACTCATTCACGTATTATTTATTGAAAGTATCAAACAAGAGATTTTAGAAGAAAACATTACGTATAGGAGGATCTGATATATTACTTAGTATAGACTATAGATGATTATATATCTAATGAACAAAGCAGCCACACACTTCTAATGGTGTAGGAGTATAAGATATATCCCTATCCCAGAACCAAGATGGGCTATGATAAAGCTTAAACAACAGAAGGTAGCAATGTCAAGGGTAATCTTTATTACAACATAAAACTTTCATGAAAAGTAGAGATATTTCGTAAATCAAAGTAGAGAGATACTTGTGAACAAACAACAAAGAGTATTCCAAATTGTTCAGTATTGTGTGAAAATGAATCAATCCATGAGGGATACAAATTCTGTGTACTCTCTTTGCTTCTCTATTTGCTCATGTGCTCCTCTCTTTCCTTCATCCTGACTGCAGCCATTTCTTGCAGGTTAGAGGAATTTGGGCGGAGCTCTACTTTGAGTTCGGGTTTTATACCACATGTGCAGATACTGAGTCTCAGCTTGTAACCCTGCAATGTATGGACACTACATGATGTTCTGATTTGTGCCTGTTCTCATTACTATTGTAGTTAACTTGATTTGAGTTACTACTGTTGTTCAAAAATACTTCACACTCAAGTATATGCGCACAATCTGTGATTCAGTGTCATTTATCTTGATACCTATGTTCTAACTACTGTTGCTAAAAAATACTATGCACGGTGACTGATTTTAATCTTGATGCCCATGTTATATTTACCTGTCTATAAAAATTGGAATATGGACACTATATGATGTTCTGATTTGTGCCTGCGTTTAAAAAAAAATATTTTGAAAAGGAAAAGAAAATTTTATTTTAACAAATAATTTAAACAAAAACAATTGAAAAAGTAATAAATAAAAAAAAGTCAAAAAAAGGGCCCGAAAAGTCTTGTCACGCCCTGCTTTCTAAAAGAGAATACGGAATACGGATATGCGACAAAAGTCCAGCGAATGATTTTTATCATTCATAAGTTGTTCCGAATCTTTACAATATTTCATAAGAATAATCAGAGTCGGAAGTAAAAGAATCAACCAAGCATGCACATAAGTCAAAACCAACAAGAACACTTGAAACCAAAATATATTATAATTTCAAATAATTCAGATCTGAATAAGTCAAATATTTGACTTATCCTGGGTCACATTGTCCAAATACAAATAAATCTAAATATTAAATACAATTGTTCAAAGATAAGCAATAAGAAATAATAATAATAATAAAATCCAGCACTAATATCTCATCTCACCAATACCATCTGGTACCTGTTCTCCAAAATCTGCAATTTAACAATTACAGGAATAGTACATGTTCTCCAAAATTTGCAATTTAACAATTACAGGAATAAGAAAAAGAAAACAAACTCCCGTCAATGCAAGTTACGGGCCGCTTGTAGTGCAGGATACAAATACACGAGAAAAACTAACTAATAACATGAAATATGCATGATAACAAAATAGAATACTAGCATGACAAGATGAACAAGTGTAAGTAGCATGTATCAAGTGAATGAGTATCATATGGACACTATATGATGTTCTGATTTGTGCCTGACGTTAAAAAAAAAATGAAAAGGAAAAGAAAATTTTATTTTAACAAATAATTTAAACAAAGAAACAATTGAAAAAGTAATAAAAAGGTATTTTTAATAAAAAAAAAAGGGCCCAACCGGGTTCGAACCGGTGACCTATTGATCTGCAGTCAATTGCTCTACCACTGAGCTATGGACCCAATTGTGCTTCGAAACTAAACTGTACATATATGATATATCACTATTATTTAACACGATAGCTTATGGGAGATTGACAGACTCATCTCCCAAAAAACATGTCCCTTAACAACTGCCAAGCATGTTTCAAATTATCCAAATATTTCTTAACCACATAGCAACCAACAAATTTTCTCTTTTTACTCAAATTGACTTCTTTAGATTGTTGTATTACTTCCAAGAAAACTTGAAGTTGATGAATGTCTCCTGTTACCGTTAAATCTGGTGTGGGGGCAAGCAGATAGTATTTGTGGATTCTTAGGAAAACTTGAATAGCAAACCTGTAACCTTTCCCGCTGGGGTTTGATCGTTGGCTCCCACCGTTCACCCGCAAAAAGTGCGAGACACCGGGGTTGATTCCGGCGACGCACCCTCCGACGCTCAAGTCAATAACCAGGGATGATTAAGAAAGAGCGTAAATTGGCAAAAGATTGATTACCTCTTAATGGAGATGGATGAAGGGTATTTATAGGCGTCTTAGGGATCAGATTAGGAATGTAATCCCCGTGATCTGATAAGGAATGTAATCCCTGTAAACAGATTAGGAATGTAATCCCTAATTCCCAGTGGAAGGATAGATGTGAATCAGGATCGTTGATTAGCATTAATCCGAGATCCTGATCCTATCCCTCTGGATCGGGTTTTCTACTGGTTGAGACCCGCACCCAATTGAGGTGGATCCGTTCGTGGGTTATTGGATTTTTGATGAAGAGATCCAGTACCTATTTCGGACCCATTGGCAGGTGAAATTACTGTTTCATCCCTGGGCTTCAAGATTCGTGCCTGATTTGGACGGTTCCGATTAAATCCCATTTTTAGCCATATCACGAGCCCCCCACTCCCAAAGACTGAGCCTGATCAGCCTTTGAGGAGTAGTTTTACTGTTTTAATGGCTAGTGGAGTTGTGTCGGAGTCCAATATGAAAGGTTTTGAATCTTGAAGGAGGGAGTGTGGTAATTTCTCAAGTTGGTTGCACTTTGAGTTGTTCCTGAGTTCTTCGGATCATGCAGTGTTTTCGTTCATCTTTGCAAAGTGTCAATTCGTCGTTCGGGGGTCTTAGAAGATTGTTCTTGGTAATAATTACTTGTTTGGGGATTAGAAAATATCTCCCTAACTTTACAATTACATTCCAGGAGTTCTTCCTTAACTTCCCGAATTTTTAATTGTTTTTTCGCAATTTTTTGGCAAATGGCTCGGCCGTTTTTCTTCGTTGTGCGGCCTACACGCTTGTATCACACTACCGACCCCTTCCAGCGCTCGCTGCCCAGGAGGCCGAGGTCCGTGGGTGGTTCGGCACCTTCTTCCGAAGAAGAGAGGCACCTCGGCTAGGTTGTGAGTGCTGAGAGGGAGTTCGGCGAGGTCCGAGGTCCAACTTTCCATGTAACATGGTCGGTGTCAAGAATGCTCGGCAGCCGGTGCCGAACCCCAACTTTCCATGTAACATGGTCGGTGTCAAGAGCGCTCGGCAGCCGGTGCCGAACCCCAACTTTCCATGTAACATGGTCGGTGTCAAGAGCGCTCGGCAGCCGGTGCCGAACCCCAACTTTCCATGTAACATGGTCGGTGTCAAGAGCGCTCGGTAGCCGGTGCCGAACCCTAACTTTCCATGTAACATTGTCGGTGTCAAGAGCGCTCGGCAGCCGGTGCCGAACCCCAACTTTTCATGTAACATGGTCGGTGTCAAGAGCGCTCTGCAGCCGGTGCCGAACCCCAACTTTCCATGTAACTTGGTCGGTGTCAAGAGCGCTCGGTAGCCGGTACCGAACCCCAACTTTCCATGTAACATGGTCGGTGTCAAGAGCGCTCGGCAGCCGGTGCCGAACCCCAACTTTCCATGTAACATGGTCGGTGTCAAGAGCGCTCGGCAGCTGGTGCCGAACCCCAACTTTCCATGTAATATGGTCAGTGTCAAGAGCGCTCGGTAGCCGGTGCCGAACCCCAACTTTCCATGTAACATGGTCGGTGTCAAGAGCGCTCGGCAGCTGGTGCCGAACCCCAACTTTCCATGTAACATGGTCGGTGTCAAGAGTGCTCGGCAGCCGGTGCCGAACCCCAACTTTCCATGTAACATAGTCGGTGTCAAGAGCGCTCGGCAGCGGGTGTCGAACCCCAACTTTCCATGTAACATGGTCGGTGTCAAGAGCGCTCGGCAGCCGGTGTCGAACCCCAACTTTCCATGTAACATGGTCGGTGTCAAGAGCGCTCGGCAGCCGGTGCCGAACCCCAACTTTCTATGTAACATGGTCGGTGTCAAGAGTGCCCGGCAGCTGGTGCCGAACCCTAACTTTCCATGTAACATGGTCGGTGTCAAGAGCGCTCGGCAGCTGGTGCCGAACCCCAACTTTCCATGTAACATGGTCGGTGTCAAGAGCGCTCGGCAGCTGGTGCCGAAGTCCTTGACTTGTCATTTTCTGGCGGAGGATGCCCTGCAGAGTTGGTGGCTTCTGCGCTCCTGGCTGACGTGGCAGCCATTAAATGTGATGGCTTCTGAACTTCTGACAGCTCTGACGGATGAGACGCTCATTTAATGTAGTGACCTCTGAGCTTCTGCCCGATGGGACAGTAATTAATGCGATGTACGGCTTGGCGTGGCAAACAAGGTGACGATTGAGGTCGCTTTTGTCGTTTTGCATGAATGGGCCGGTAGTACGGGCCCATTAACCTCGTTTTGCGCGCCTCGCTCTATAAAACCCCACCCCCCTCTTTCATTTTTCACTTCTCTTCTCTTTTACTCAGGCGGTAATTTGTGCTAAGCGAGTGATTCCAGTGATCATGGTTTGTTTTCCGGTGAAGTTTTCGACAGCACGTTTTTAAAGGTAATTTATACTTAGTCTTTTTCCGAGTATAAATATGTCTCTTCCCTCTGTCTCCGAGTCATCTTCCTCTTGGTCCGAGCCCTCCCTTGAAGTTGTCGAAGCTCAGACTCCGAGTCGCCCATATAAGGGCAAGAAGGTATTTGGCCGGGACACAATCGTGGAGGATCCGATGCGCATGGAGAGTTTGGCAGGTTGCCGGGGCCACTGACCGGGCTTCACAGAGTTCGAGAGCTTCCGGAGGAGCACGCCGAGCGAATTGTTCACGGGAGGGGGAGGACTTTCAAGGAGAATGCGGTGAGGGAGACGACCGAGGCGGATGAGACGGTGTCGATCCTCCGCGAAGAAGATTTGGGAGTGATCCGGGACTGTTTCCACATCCCGGAGGAGTACGAGCTTATGCTGCCGGGTCCCGAGGTTAGGGCCAACTCGCCGCTGCCAGTGACCATGTGTTGCTGGCCGGTTGATGCCTTTATCGCCGGGGCTCGGCTACCTCTCCATCCGTTCGCTATCCTCGTTCTGAGGTGATTTGGGGTCAGCCCCATCCAACTTATGCCGAATGCATGGAGAGTCATAAATGGCTTCGTACGTCACTGCCAAGCTGCTGGGATCGAGCCGGAGCTGAATATACTTCGGACGATCTATCAGCTTCATCAAGGGAATCGGTCAGAGTTCTGGTTCTATTTGGCTCCGAGGCATGGTGGTAGGCTCGTCATATGCCCCGACTCCATCAAGCACTAGCGCGAAAAGTTCCTGATAGTGTGGAGTGCGGAGGCCTGGCCTATCCCTTCCAGTTGGGTGGAAGAGGTGCCGAAGAGGTTGAAGGCGCTGCCCAAGCTGCGCCCTGAAGAAGAAGAGGCAGTTCGAACACTTCTCGATCGGCCGAAGTATGATTGGAAGGAGCTGACCGAGGATGTCTTGTTCAGGGGAGGGCTCTGCCGCGTAGATCCCAGTACACGGCTTCTTTTATGCTTTCGTGCTTTGTTTTTCGTACTTTACTTTTCATGATTTATGTTGCGCTAATCAACTTCGTTTTTAATGCAGAGGCGATGGACTACGACGCGGTGTTGGCTTTGAGAGCAGGCCTTGCCAGTAAGGCTCCGAAAAAGCGCAAGAGGGTGGCCACCAAGTTGTCGAACCCCAAGACTCCGAGGGTCACGGAGGTGGCCGAGGATGTGGGGACCCTCGAAAGCCCGGCCGGTGCCGATGGAGGTACCTCGACGTCTACGGGGGTTGGCGAGTTCCCCATCACCGCAGCCCTTGGGATGGCGATGCCCCCGCTGTCGGTGGTGGCCGAGGAGCTCCTGACCGAGGAGCACAAAATGATCCATGTTCTGAACTGGCAAGTTCAGAAACATGACGGATTCCTCGGCAACTCCTTAGCGAGTATGCAAACGGTCAAGCACCTGGCGACGCCGAAGGATCGCGCCGCCATGGAGGCCGGGCAAGAAGGGGATGACGTCATCGAGATTGCTTGCTCGGCGGTCTCGATAAGTGTTGAATTTTTGCTGTTCATTAATTCTTCTTAGGTCTAATTTCACTAACTCTTTTTATGCCTCGTCTCCTGTCGCAGATCATCGTCCATTTTGGTCACCTCACGGAGAGGTTGACGGCTCTGGAGAAGGAGCTGAAGCAAGAGTCTGACTGAGCTCGGAAGGAGAAGGCTCGGATGGGGAACGAGCTCGACAAGCTCAGGGTCGAGTTCGAAGGGCGGTTGACCAGGGTCGAGTCCCTCGAGGCTCAGGTCGCGAAGCTGGAGGGCGATCTTCTTCGCCAGAAGGAGGAGGCGGCCAAGCAATTGGCCGAAGCGGCGGAGGCCAAGGCTGCCGCTGTGAAGGCGGTGGAGGACGCGACCATGGAGAAGGTGCAGGGTTTCCTCGCCCAGAACATGGCCAGAGCCATCGCCGAAGCCATCGCCCGGGTGACGAAGGCGTACCCTGACGTGGACTGCTCGGGATGGAGATTGTTCCCGGGCCACGTCGAAGGCTTCGACCTCGAATCAGAGGGGGAAGAAGAAGAAGGGGAGGACGAAGTCGAGACTGAAGTCGAAGTCGTCGCCGAAGTCCCGGAGTCTGTGGTAACCCCGCTGGCGGTGGTGACCCCTTCAGAGACGTCGACCCCCACCCATTCTCGCCACCCTGGGAAAGAGTTCGCGCCCTGACTCCGCTCGCTTTTTCTTTTCTTCTGTTCTTTTTTTTTTTTGTAATGCCTAATCGCGGACTGGCCACTGCTTTCTGTAATGAATGAAAACATCTTTTTGGGCTCAACTCTGTGTCTCTATCTTTTCTCAAAAATTTTTGAAATTTGGCTAACTGTAGGAGTTCGGCAATGTGTTTGAGAATTTGTTGTTTGCTTCGACTTGTTTTCAGCTTGCGGTGGTGATCAGGCCGTCGAGCCTACTGGCTCGGGGGACAACGCTCGTCCCGAGGTCGGCTTAGGAGCGATGAGGCTGTGCTTGGCAAGGTGCCGAGAGCGGCTCTACGAAGTCGAGCTGGGATTGCGCAGAGCCGAAAGTGAGCGGAACCATCTTCAACTCATCCTGGGTCGGCGAGACATCGAGATCCGGCGACTGGAGAGTAGGATCGCCGAGATGACCCCTTTAGGAGAGGATGATGGTTCGTCGACTGCCTTTAGCTATGGCCTTCGGATCAAATGCATTCGCCACACTTTATCCAAAATAACCGCGGAGAGGGACGATTGCTTTCTGAGATTCGTCACCTACAAACTTTAGAGACAGAGCTTCGGACGGAGGGAGAGGGATTGACGGCCAAGGTGGCCAAACTGACGACCGAACGGGACGAACTGACGGCCGAGATCGACGCATTGAAGAGAGCCACGGTAGACAAAAGCATCGAAGTCACTCATCTTCACCATCTTATCGCGAGTCGCTCTGGCGTCCCGAGCTCCGTGATACCTCCTCGCTTCGAGGTTGATGTAAAAGATGACTCTCTGAGGGAACAGATCTCAGAGCTGGAGGCGGAGGTGGCTCGCCTCAAGCCGCGTTCGGGGTCGATCAATGTGAGGAGCACTTCATGCACTCGCGCGGAGAGCGATCGGGGCATCACGTTTTATGAGCTCGCAACCCGTCCGCCTATTGGCCATCCTAGTCCGGGGGATGCACAAAGTGCTGTGGCCATTTCATCGAGCGGAGCATCCGTCGGAGCGGCTTCTAGGAGCAACACCGAGGACACGTCTCAATTTGCTGGTTTGGGGTCGAGCTCCGGAGGCAAACGTCGTCGCCCTCGAGTGTCCTTGAAGCAGAACATCCCCGTGCCACGGAGGCATTGAAGATCTTGTTTTTGAAGCCTTTGTATTTAGCCTAAGTGCAATAAGTCGGCATTGTAACTTTTGCTCTTTAACGACTTGTAATCTTGTTGTATGGAAGAGCCGCCTTGTACTGTGTCCCAATTCTTAATAATATTTATTAATTAGACTTGCATGTTCTTTGTAGCTCTGTGTAGTTGTTTTGTTTGCGACTGTGTTCGTCGTGCTGAGGTCCCCAAGCTGGCCTTTTTCTCGTTTGGGGGTCGGCATCATGATCGTTCGGCCAGTGGTGCCGAGCTGTGCTTCGGTCATTTAATCTCGCAAACCTGCGACGTAGAATCGAGCCAAGTGTTGGGCTCCGAACCATCGTTAGAGTAGTTCAATGGTTGTGAAAGCAGTTCCGAATGGAGAACTACTTCTAGCTCTCTTAGAAGCGAACTTGCGAAGTAGAATCGAGCCAAGTGTTGGACTCCGAACCATCGTTAGAGTAGTTCAACGGTTGTGGGAGCAGTTCCGAATGGCGAACTACTTCTAGCTTGCTTAGGAGCGAACTTGCGAAGTAGACTCGAGTCAAGTGTTGGACTCCGAACCATCGTTAGAGTAGTTCAACGGTTGTGGGAGCAGTTCCGAATGGCGAACTACTTCTAGCTCGCTTAGAAGCGAACTTGCGAAGTAGAATCGAGCCAAGTGTTGGACTCCGAACCATCGTTAGAGTAGTTCAATGGTTGTGGGAGCAATTCCGAATGGCGAACTACTTCTAGTTTGCTTAGGAGCGAACTTGCGAAGTAGAATCGAGCCAAGTGTTGGACTCCGAACCATCGCTAGATTAGTTCAACGGTTGTGGGAGCAGTTCCGAATGGCGAACTACTTCTAGCTCGCTTAGAAGGGAACTTGCAAAGTAGAATCGAGCCAAGTGTTGGACTCTGAACCATCGTTAGAGTAGTTCAATGGTTATGGGAGCAGTTCCGAATGGCGAACTACTTCTAGCTCGCTTAGAAGTGAACTTGCGAAGTAGAATCCAGCCAAGTGTTGGACTCCGAACCATCGTTAGAGTAGTTCAACGGTTGTGGGAGTAATTCCGAATGGCGAACTACTTCTAGCTTGCTTAGAAGCGAACATGCGAAGTAGAATCGAGCCAAGTGTTGGACTCCGAACCATCGCTAGATTAGTTCAACGGTTGTGGGAGCAGTTCCGAATGGCGAACTACGTCTAGCTCGCTTAGAAGCGAACTTGCGAAGTAGAATCGAGCCAATTGTTGGACTCCGAACCATTGTTAGAGTAGTTCAACAGTTGTGGGAGTAATTCCGAATGGCGAACTACTTCTAGCTTGCTTAGAAGCGAACTTGCGAAGTAGAATCGAGCAAAGTGTTGGACTCCGAACTATCGTTAAAGTAGTTCAACGGTTATGGGAGCAGTTCCGAATGGCGAACTACTTCTAGCTCGCTTAGGAGCGAACTTGCGAAGTAGAATCGAGCCAAGTGTTGGACTCTGAACCATCGTTAGAGTAGTTCAACGGTTGTGGGAGCAATTCCGAATGGCGAACTACTTCTAGCTTGCTTAGAAGCGAACTTGCGAAGTAGAATCGAGCCAAGTGTTGGACTCCGAACCATCGTTAGATTAGTTCAACGGTTGTGGGAGCAATTCCGAATGGCGAACTACCTCTAGCTCGCTTAGGAGCGAACTTGCAAAGTAGAATCGAGCCAAGTGTTGGACTCCGAACCATCGTTAGGGTGAAAAGTAGAAGCAGAGAGATGTAAACAATTTTTTCCAAGTAAAATATGAAAAATCTTTCTTTATTGATGACTAGTGATCGGCTGCTTCTAAAGTTGCAAGCCGTTATTACAAAAGAGAAATTAAAGAAAAACAGTACAAGTAATAGGAGAGGAACGGTTCGACATCTTAAAAATACTTAGAGAGGCGTTGGTGCTCTCTCTTGGTATTTTAGAAGATGGTCGGCATTCCAAGTCCTGGGGATCTCTCTGCCCTCAAGGTCTTCTAGTCTGTATGTCCCGGGCCGAATTTCTTTGGCGATCTTATAGGATCCCTCCCAATTTGGAGCCAATTTGCTTTTCTGACCTGGGAATAAGATGACTAACTTTCTGAGGACCAGGTGCCCTTCTTTGAGGTCCGTAGGACGGACTCTCTTGTTGTATGCCAACTCGATCCTTCTTCGGTAACTTTGTTGACGAGTGGCGGCTCTTTCTCGGATCTCATCTATTAGGTCTAGATTTGCTCGGAGCTCTCTGGCATTTGGTTCTTCTTCATAAGCTATTAGACGAGGAGAGGGTATTCCGACTTCTAGGGGGATCATGGCCTCGGACCCATAGGTGAGATTAAATGGGCTCTCTCCAGTGGGGGTCCATTTTGTAGTACGGTAGTTCCACAGCATGTTGGGGAGCTGGTCGACCTATAGGCCTTTAGAGCATTTATCCAACCTCTTCTTAATGCCGAAGAGGATCTGTCGGTTAGCAATCTCGACTTGGCCATTCGACTGGGGATGGGAAACGGAGGAGAATCAGTGTTGGATGGCAAGGTCTTCACATAGAGCTCGGAAGGCAGCCCCGGCGAACTGGGTTCCGTTGTCTGTTATGAGGACCCGAGGGACGCCGAATCGGCAGATGACATTCTTCCAAAAGAACTGAACGACCTTGTTCTCAGTGATCGTGGCCAAGGGCTCGGCCTCTATCCATTTTAAGAAATAGTCGATTGCCACGACTAAGAACTTGAACTGGCCGAGAGCGGTGGAAATGGCCCTAGTAAATCCATCCCGCACATTGCAAAGGGGATCGGACTTGATAGGGAAGTGAGTGGAGCTTGTGGGAGGCATCGGATGTTGGAGTACTTCTGGCAAGAGCCGTATTACCGAACGTGTAGTTTGGCATCTTGCAGGAGAGTGGGCCAGAAATATCCATAGTTCAACACTTTGCGGGCTAGGGACCTGGACCCCAAATGTGCCCCGCCGATGCCCTCGTGAAGTTCTTGCAGGGCGTATTCGGCTTGCTCTGGGGAAAGACATCTCAGATAAGGCCTGCCGTCTACCTGTGTGAATGAACGCTTGTAAAGGATACCCCCGATGAGTGTGTATCGCTCTGCTCAGGTTCTTACTCTTCGAGCTTCCTTAGGGTCTTCGGGGAGGAGCCCATCCCTTAGGAATTCGACAAGGGGTTTCATCTAGTCTTCTTGAAGCAAATCGGGCAGCGACTCCATTGAGTCGGAATTTTCATCCTCTATACTTGACTTTAGGAGGACCTCTATCAAGACGGTCTGCTCGAGACCTTGGAGGGAGGAAGAGGCTAGCTTAGAAAGGGCATCAGCTTGGGAATTCTCTTCTCGGGGGATCCGCTGGATAAGAGCTTCTTCAAATAGAGCCATGAGGCTTCTGACCTTGGCTAAGTACTTAACCATCCGGTCATCACGTGCTTCATACTCGCCTAGGACCTGATTTACGACCAGCTGAGAGTCGCTAAAGATCCGGAGGCGTTGTGCCCCTGCATTGCGGGCCATCCCAAGGCCGGCTATAAGTGCCTCGTATTCTGCTTCGTTGTTAGAGGCCTTTAAGTTTATACGGAGGGAGTATTGGAGGATGAAGTCATCTGGGCCTACCAGAATGACCCCGGCTCCGCTTCCCTCGTTACAGGAGGATCCATCCACATAAACCAACCAGATAGGTGGTCCCTTCATTGCTTGGCTAAACTCGGAGATGGTACTTTCAACTATGAATTCTGCTAAGGCCTGAGCCTTGATCGCGGTTTGAGGCTGATAGGTTATATCATGCTGGCTCAGCTCGATAGACCACTTCATAAGACGACCCGAGGTCTCTGACTTGTGGAGGACTTGCTTCAGCAGTTGGTCGGTAAGGACGACCACCGAATGGGACTGAAAATACGGGCGAAGCTTTCTTGCGGCCATCACCAGGGCATAAGCCATCTTTTCTATTCTCGGATAGTGGAGCTCGGCATCCCGAAGTACCGTGCTCACATAGTAAATGAGCTTTTGAGCCCGGTCTTCTTCCCTTACTAAAACAGCACTGAGGGTCTGCTCGGAGGCTGCCAGGTAGAGGTAGAGGGGTTCGCAAGGAATTGGTTTGCTGATGAGGGGAAGATTGACGAGGTAAGACTTGAGCTGGTCAAACGACTTCTGTTGCTGTTGACCCCATTCGAAACCTTTAGCCCCCCTGAGGGCCTTGAAGAAGGGGAGGCATTTCTCCCCGAACTTCGAGAGAAAATGCCCTATGGCGGCTAGGCGGCCTGTTAACCTCTGAACTTCCTTAACATTCTTGGGAGGGGCCATGTCAAATATGGCCTTGATTTTCTCAGGGTTAGCTTCAATTCCCCGTTGGCTGACCATGAAGCCGAGGAACTTCCCTGACGAGACTCCGAACGCACACTTGTTCGGATTGAGTCTCATGTTATGCTTTCTCAGAACATCAAACGCCTCCTGGAGGTCGGTCACATGATCGGCACCTCGGATGCTTTTTACAAGCATGTCGTCAACATACACCTCCATATTACGGCCGATTTGAGCTTGGAAAACCTTGTTGACGAGGCGTTGGTATGTGGCGCCTGCATTTTTCAATCCGAAGGGTATAACCCTGTAGCAATAGAGGCCCTGGTCGGTCACAAATGAGGTCTTCGGGATATCTGGGGGGAACATCCGAATTTGATTGTAGCCTGAGAAGGTGTCCATGAAGCTGAGGAGTTCATGACCCGAGGTGGCATCAATCAGAGTGTCAATACTTGGAAGAGGGAAAGGGTCCTTGGGGCAAGCCTTGTTGAGATCGGTAAAATCGATACAAATCCTCCAAGTCCCATTGGACTTCTTCACCATTACTACATTTGACAACCACTCGGGATAGTTTACCTTCTGTATGAACCGCGCCTTCAAGAGCTTATCCACCTCCTCTTTTATAGCTAGTTGGCGCTCGGGGGCGAACTTGCGCCTCTTCTGTTGGACCGGTTTGGACCCCAGGGCAACACTGAGGTGGTGGACTAAGAGCTCTTCGGAAATACCGGGCATGTCTGCAGCTGACCAAGCAAAGAGGTCTCGATTCCTTCGGATGCACTGGACTATGTCGGAGCATAGGGAGGATGGGAGGTCTTGCTAACAAAGAACTTTCAGCTTGGATCCTGCTCAGAAAAGAGCACTTCCTCCAACTCATCCACCGGCTCTGACGTTGGTCGGGCGACGTCTTGGGGGATTTCCAGAGTTTCTAGGGAGAGGACTGGACCGAGGGTAGAGGTCATGTAGCACTTACGAGCCGTTTCCTGATTGCCCCTTACTTCCCCTACTCCGGCCCGGGTGGGGAATTTCATCTTGAGATGGTACGCTGAAGGAATGGCTTCTAGAGCTGCTAGGCCGGGTCGGCCTAGGATGACATTGTAAGCTGCAGGGACATCCACAACCATAAAATCCATCGACTCCGTTCGGGTAGTAGGAGTTTTGCCAGCGGTTACGTCGAGGGTGATCACCCCTTCAATAGTCACTGGCACTCCCGTGAACCCGTGGAGCGTGTAGCCGGCGGGTTTGAGTCTATCTCTGGAGAGTTTGAGGCCTTTGAAAGCGGCGAGGAAGAGGATGTTAATGGAGCTGCCATTGTCCACTAGGATCCTCTCCACTTTGAAGTTCGCCATGTGGAGGTTGATGACGAGTGCGTCACAGTGAGGGGTTCGGACGCCCTCGAGGTCTTCATCTGAAAATGTGACGGGCACTCTGAGGCCTTTGGGAGGAGGGGTGGCGCGAACCGAATTGACTTCTCTTATAAATGCCTTTCGAGAGGAGTTGGAGGAGCCCCACATTGGGCCCCCGTGGATGAGGTGTAGGACACGCTCCTTTTCGAAGTCGGGCATTTCATCGCATTCAGGACGCTTATTAGCCCCCCGAGGCGGGGAAGGAAGGTCGGCTTGGTCCTTTCTCACGAATCTGGTCAGCTGCCCCCTCTGGATGAGGGCTTCTATCTCATTCTTCAAGGCCCGACAATCGTTGGTGTCATGGCCATGGTCCCGATGATAACGGCACCACTTCTCTTTATCCCTCTTCTTGCCAGGAGTGTTCATTTTTTGTGCAGGAGGTATCACCCCCTCCTTCTCAACTTCCATGAGAATTGTGGAGATATTGGCATTAAAGGGAGTAAATTTTTTAAATCTGGGGGAGGTCGGCGCTGGCCGGCATTATCCTTCTGGAGCTTCTTGGCCCCTTCCTCTTCTGTCCCTTTTTTCTTAAACCCGGAGGAAGACCCCTCCAATTTGGGGCGGTGCTCAGCTTTTTCGGCCCGAATATACTTTTCACTCCGGAGGAGGAGGTCAGAGAAGTTCTGTGGGGGTTTCTTGGCGAGGGAGGAGTGGAGGTTGGAGTTGAGGACATTGGATTGAAAAGCTGCTGCAGCGACCGACTGGTCGAGGGATGCTATGGACCTGGCTTCAGCTGTGAACCTCTTCACATAGTCTCTCAACTTCTCACCCTTCTTCTGGTTGAGGTAGAGTAGCGAAATGCTGGTCTTTTCAGTTCAGCGACTACTCACGAAGTGGGTGACGAAGAGGGTCTCAAATTGCTCGAAAGAGAATATTGAGGAGGGGGCAAGGCGAGAGTACCATTCTCGAGCCGGACCCTTGAGAGTTGCGGGGAAGGTCTTGCATAGCAGGGCATCAGAAGCTTGATGGATGAGCATGAGGGTCTTGAAGCTTTCGATGTGATCAACGGGGTCAGTCTCCCCGGAGTAGGTCTCGAATTGAGGAGGCTTAAAGCCGATCGGTACGGGTGCATCCATTATGGTTCGGGAAAAAGGAGGTCTACTGGGACGAAGGATTCTTCCTCTAAGCTCTTCTTCTCGGTCTAACTGACCCAAGCGCCTCTCCATCTCATGGAGACGGCGATAGACTGCATCATCCCTTCGACGGTAATCCGGGGAGCCTCTAGACTCGTCTTCGTACGAGGGAGAGCGGAGGCTACGACGACGGTAGCTCCTGGAGCGGCGAGGACTTGGCATGTAGCGGGGGTTGCTAGGAGCTTGTGGAGGAGTTAGGGACCGTTGGCGAGGACTTCGGATCTGAGGAGGAGTGGGAATCCTTGGGGCATTGGTATTATTGGGACGGAGGTTGAGAGCTTGTAGGACGGTTGCCTGGAATTGCTGGAACTCGGCACGGGTGATGGGTGCCTCATTGTTCCTAGGATGTTGCTGACCGGCAGGGAAATGTGGTCTTCTTCTGTGATGCTCGGGGGACTCTCTCCGCCCCCGTCTGATAGGAGACCTCCTGTAGTCTCGACGGTGAGGAGATCGCTCATCCGGACGTTGTTGGCGGGAGGCTCCCTCTCGGGCCCGCTTTTCATCCAGACGGTGGCGAAGATCCACATCTTTCGGCCGATTGGGGACTTTTTGTTGGAAGTCGGAAGCTCGGGGACTGTGGGAGGCCATAGAGTCCGTAGAGGCATTGTGGATTGAGACATGGTCTTGGTGGAGAGGTTATTTCTGCGGGTTGGGATCCTTAGGAGGTGGTTGATTCTGAGGAGGAGGCAGGTCCTGTTGGAGTGGGTCTTCTGCTGGAGGAGGAAGTTGCCCCTGCTGCGGAGCAGGCTGGATGGGAATTTCTTGTTGCTGATCGGGGTTGGGTCCTCGGTTGGACCCTCTAGATCTGACTTTCCTAGGAGGCATGGCTGGAGGAATCCTGACCAACGGGAAGAGGGGAGGCCGCTATTCATTTGTTTCCCACAGACGGCGCCAATCTGTTACCGCTAAATCTGGTGTGGGGGAAAACAGATAGTATTTGTGGATTCTTAGGAAAACTTGAATAGCAAACCTGTAACCTTTCCCACTGGGGTTTGATTGCTGGCTCCCGCCGTTCACCTGCAAAAAGTGCGAGACACCGGGGTTGATTCCGGCGACGCACCCTCCGATGCTCAAGTCAATAACCAGGGATGATTAAGAAAGAGCGTAAATTGGCAAAAGATTGATTACCTCTTGATGGAGATGGATGGGGGGTATTTATAGGCATCTTAGGGATCAGATTAGGAATGTAATTCCCTTGATCTGATAAGGAATGTAATCCCTGTAAACAGATTAGGAATGTAATCCCTAATTCCCAGTGGAAGGATATATGTGAATCAGGGTCGTTGATTAGCATTAATCTGAGATCCTGATCCTATCCCTCTGGATCGGGTTTTCTGCTGGTTGAGACCTGCACCCGATTGAGGTGGATCCGTTCGTGGGTTATTGGATCTTTGATTAAGAGATCCAGTACCCATTTCGAACCCATTGGCAGGTGAAATTACTGTTCCGCCCCTGGGCTTCAAGATTCGCGCCTGATTTGGACGGTTCCGATTAAACCCCATTTTTAATCATATCACGTCTCCCATGTGCATACTAAAAAGTTAAGGCCCTGTTTGTTTTGATATTTTGAGTTCCATATTCTGAATATCATATTCAGAATACGCGTTTGTTTTGGGCTTATTCTCAAATCAGTATTCAGAATATTGATACCCCTTCAATTCGATATTCCCAACCATACTCACGAGCTCTCTCTCTCTCACGACCTCTCTCTCTCTCCTCACTCCCCAGATCTGGTTCCCCATTCGGTCGTCTTCTACCTTCCCCTCTCTTCCAAACAGTGTCTCCCCAACCCATCTCTCCTCTCTTCTCACTCAGATGCTCTCTCTCTCTTCTCACCCACGAGAGCTCGTCGACTCCGTTGTCTCCCCCCTCCTTTGAAGATCCCAGATCTGATCTCTTTTCCCCCCGCCCCCCGCCCCCCCACCCCAAATCCACGATTTCCCGAACGATTCCACTGTGAAATCGAACAGAAACGTGTGAGAGCGCCGCTGGCGACTTCGCTACCTGACTGTTTGTTGCTGCCGACTTGGTGAGGGGTTGAGGGGTTTTGGTAGGGGGTTAATGGTTTGCACTACCCGTGCTGCCTATCGGAGAAGAGCTAGGGATCGAAGGGCAAAGAGAATCAAAGCACTACGCAAGGTTGAATCCTGTGCTGACAATTTCTTCCTTTTTCAAATCCAATCAAAGGTATGAAGACAGCGATTGTACTATTTATTTGGTTGGTTTTCTTTACCAATTTACTGTGCTTTTTAATTACATTTGGTACCGAAAATTATTTCGGATCAAGGTGCACACTGCACACAAACTAGCCGAATTCACTGTTGAGATTTTTTAGGGTGTAATCGGTTGCTACTTGCAAACTAGGTTTACCCGATCAGCTATTAAACTAATTGAAGGAATTTGGCAATTTTTTTTTTTTTTGATGTTTGTTCAAACTAGATGAGTAATGCGGGTAGGGGAAAGGAGAAGGCAGTGGAGGAGAATTATGGGTTGTGGACTTCTGGTATTACAGAATATTTTATCAACCTTATGGAGGGGGCAGTTGACAGTGGTTTGTTAAAAAGCACCACATTCGATGCTAAAACCTGGAAAGATTTTGAGCAAAAATTGAATTTTGTGTCTGGGCGTTCATTCTCGGTGTCACAACTGAAGTCGAAATATGGACGACTTAAATCAGAATGGAAGGTGTTTGACAATATGAGCAAACAGAGCGGTTTTGGTTGGGATGAAGCCAACCAAACCGTTACTTGTGAGGCTCCGGTTTGGGAACAATATGTTAAGGTTAATATATATAATCTCAAACTTTGATTTTTGTTTGTGAATCCTTTTTATTATACTTAATCATTTATCTAATACTTGCATAGTAACAACATATTCTGTGAATAGATGCATCCTGTTGCAAAAAACTACAAAAATAAGGAGTTGCCACATTATGATGCATTGACCAAAATATTCGAGGAATCTGTAGCCCAGGGCAATGTGGCAAGGGCCTCCACACAAGGGGGGTTCGAGGATGTGGAGGCGCGGCGGATGAACTATGAGTTTGGCCACCCCCATCAATCACACGTAAATGTGATTGATGAGTATGATGATGTCCCAATGGGTACGGGGTCCGGTTCACGCAAAAGAAAATCTAATGCATCAAGTGGCCGCGAATCAATGATGTCAAAGATGTCGGAATATCTTGATGCGTGTAAGCAAACTCAAGAGGTAAAAAGAGGCAGGTACAAGAATAAAAATGAAGTGGAAAGTGCTCCCTCGATTAACCCTGCTTTGGCCGACCAGGATCAATGCCAAGATATAATTGATTCGATGACAGGGCTTGATCAATTTGTAGCCTTAAAAGCTACACACTACCTGTTTCAAAATCCGAACATTGCTCATGGTTTCCTCCGTATGTCTCGAGAACGGCAGGAGTTGGCGGTGCGTTATTATGCCACCCTGTAGAAATCCCATTCAGCGTAATGGGTTGAACAAATCACGTTGTAGAACTTTTCTTATGATTATTTCCATATTTGTTTGAGGTTGATTGTAATATGACGGCTTTTACGATGAACAAATTGCTTATATAATTTAATTTAAATTTGTAATGTTATAATTTAAATTTAATTCCTGGAATAGATTTGCTAGTAGTAGTATACCTTGTTATCTTTATTCAATTGCACAGGCTTGTGGAATCCTACCATCTCTCAATATGTTGTTTTGTGATTCCGTAAATCTCGTTACATACAGTCGTATTATTAAATGTGTGTGCACTTGATATGGGAATTTCCCAAAATGATTTCTATCTTCTTCTTTATAGTGAGTTACTACTGCAAGTGCATCCTCTGTTATGGATACTTCTTCATCCAGTAGTGACGATGTCGAAGAGGCGATGCATGCAATCTTGTTAGCTGAATTATGTGAAGAACTTGACCGTCCAAGGTCCACTAATAAAAAGCAAACGGGACGTGAATATTTGGAAAATATGTTAGCGGGTTCCCAGGCCGACTTTCATGGAATATTCCGTATGAACCAAGATTGTTTTATGACCTTATGTGCTTTCCTGCGAGAAAGGAACTTCTGCGAGGAAACAGCGGAGTCTTCAAGTCATAAGCGAGTTACTTTCGAGGAAAGCGTGGCTATTTTCCTGTTTATTGTCGGTCATAGTTCAAGAATGCGAGTAGCCCGTACTACATTTAACCACTCAACTCAAACAATCCAAAAGCACTTTAATATTGTATTGAAAGGTCTGGCAAGAGCAGCACCATCCCTTATCAAACCTCCTGATTATACATACGTACATCACAGAATCAGGGGATCAGAGGACTTTTACCCGTGGTTTCAGGTAATACGTCACCCTGATTGCATCATGTATTATTAAATTTTTTTCCTAGTTTGGATTTGTGATATCTATTATTCGAATTATTAATCTGTAGGGAGCTATTGGTGCTGCTGATGGGACGTTAATAAAAGCTACAGTTCCCGCTAGTCGAAGCAACGCTTGTCGCTCTCGAAAGGGTTTTGTAAGTCAAAATGTATTGGCAGCATGTGATTTTAACATGATGTTCACATTTGTTTACGCGGGATGGGAAGGCAGTGCAAACGATTCCCGTGTAATGCATACTGCATTAGCACAAAAACTGTTGCCAATCCCACCGAACGATAGATACTACTTAGTGGATTGTGGTTATACCAATATGCCCGGTTTTTTGGCACCGTACCGTGGTGAGCCATACCACTTACAGGACTTTCAAGGGGCCAACCATGCACCAACCCAACCTATACAACTATTTAATAAACAACATGCTAGGTTAAGGAATGTGATTGAGAGAACGTTCGGTGTATTCAAGAAGAGGTTTGCCATCTTCGAGAACATGCCAAACTATTATTATACCAAACAAGTTATGATGGTCACAGCCTGTTGTGCACTTCATAATTTTATATGTCTGCACTCACGGAACGATGCTTTTTTAGCGGAACTCGATGGCGAACAAATAGTACATCACCAACACACCGAAGATGCAGCATCCACATCGCAGGAGTTGGATTTATCATCTTCCCAATTGAGACATATGAATAGCAAAAGAGATGAAATCGCCCTGGCAATGTGGAATGCTATACAGTAATGTAATTTGAATGTATACATTTTCAGCACATCCATTTCTCGAATTGTTTCGTAGCTGGAATGCGAGGCGTTGATGTCATTTGGATATGTTTGTATCATTGCAATATTACTATTGTAAATAGTCAGCATGCATATCTTCCTTTCAGCTTTTTATTCATTTTTTTGAGATGTTGTCTTTACCAATCTCTTCAATGTTGTACAGGTGTTGCACATTATTCTCCCTCGTTGGTTTTGAGTTATGAAGAGATGGATTTTGTTTCTGAGGTTGCACACTATGAATCAATTATTGAATGATTTGTAGGAGTGACTGGTGATGAATTAATCCTAACTGAGCTTTATTTTTTCTCGTTGGTTTTGAGTTATGATGAGATGGATTTCGTTTCTGAAGTTGCACACTATGAGAATCATTTAGATAATGCTTTGTAGGAGTGACTTGTGATGATATAATCCTAACTGAGCTTTACTTTTCCTCGTTGGTTTTGGGTGATGATGAGATGGATTATGTTACTGAAGTTGCACACTATGAATCATTTATATAATGCTTTGTAGGAGTGACTTGTGATGAATTAATCCTAACTGAGCTTTATTTTTCCTCTTCGGTTTTGGGTGATGATGAGATGGATTATGTTTCTGAAGTTGCACACTATGAATCGTTTATATAATGCTTTGTAGAAGTGACTTGTGATGAATTAATCCTAACTGAGCTTTATTTTTCCTCGTTGGCTTTGAGTGATGATGAGATGGATTATGTTTCTGAAGTTGCACACTATGAATCATTTATATAATGCTTTGTAGGAGTGACTTGTGATGAATTAATCCTAACTGAGCTTTATTTTTCCTCTTCGGTTTTGGGTGATGATGAGATGGATTATGTTTCTGAAGTTGCACACTATGAATCGTTTATATAATGCTTTGTAGAAGTGACTTGTGATGAATTAATCCTAACTGAGCTTTATTTTTCCTCGTTGGTTTTGAGTTATGATGAGATGGATTATGTTTCTGAAGTTGCACACTATGAATCTTATGTTCATATGTGCCCAAAGTGTGACTTATGCCAGCCTTAATGGACCATATTATACTGCATCCACAACAAGGAGAATGGGTGGCGATGGAGTAAGTTTATTTTACTGTCAAAGTTACCTCCTACAATATCTCAGATTGGTTCTAATTATTGTTTTTTGGTAGGTTGTGATGGGAGAGAGCAAGGAATTAGTTACTAATAAAGTATGTCTCTGCAATCTGGCTACTTTGTGTCACTATAACAGAACAGTGGTATTATTCTTGGAGTTGTTGTTAGTTTCCATATCCTGCTAGTTTCACCAGTACAATGTTGAGGCATTGCTTATACTGTTTTTTCTTTGGCTGTTCATGGTTTATGGATACTGAGAAATATCTTTTGCTGCTCATGGTTTCAAAAAATTGTTTCTGGAGTCAATTTCTATTGTCTTCAATCCTTGATCATTACAAATATCCTGAGTTTATTCCAGGTTGATTTTTGTTGGCCTTTGTTTATCCTAAGAATATCCTGCTTTTATCCTGGGATTGAGTTTAAATCCTGGGCTGTGATGTACCAGGTTTGATATGCATTGCTTTGAATTCCTGATATATACAGATACTGTTTTTTGAGATGGCTGTTCATGGTTTATGGATATTGAGATATATGTTTGGCTGCTCATGGTTTCAAAAAATTGTTTCTGGAGTCAATTTCTATTGTCTTCAATCCTTGATCATTACAAATATCCTGAGTTTATTCCAGGTTGATTTTTGTTGGCCTTTGTTTATCCTAAGAATATCCTGCTTCTATCCTGGGATTGAGTTTAATTCCTGGGCTGTGATGTACCAGGTTTGATATGCATTGCTTTGAATTCCTGATATATACAGATACTATTTTTTGAGATGGCTGTTCATGGTTTATGGATATTGAGATATATGTTTGGCTGCTCATGGTTTCAAAAAAATGTTTCTGGAGTCAATTTCTATTGTCTTCAATCCTTGATCATTACAAATATCCTGAGTTTATTCCAGGTTGATTTTTGTTGGCCTTTGTTTATCCTAAGAATATCCCGCTTCTATCCTGGGATTGAGTTTAATTCCTGGGCTGTGATGTACCAGGTTTGATATGCATTGCTTTGAATTCCTGATATATACAGATACTGTTTTTTGAGATGGCTGTTCATGGTTTATGGATATTGAGATATATGTTTGGCTGCTCATGGTTTCAAAAAATTGTTTCTGGAGTCAATTTCTATTGTCTTCAATCCTTGATCATTACAAATATCCTGAGTTTATTCCAGGTTGATTTTTGTTGGCCTTTGTTTATCCTAAGAATATCCTGCTTCTATTCTGAGACTGAGTTTAAATCTGAGTTGAGAAGAGAGAGAGCATCTGAGTGAGAAGAGAGGAGAGATGGGTTGGGGAGACACTGTTTGGAAGAGAGAGAGCTCGTGAGTAGGGTTGAGAATATCGAATTCAAGGGATATCAATATTCACAATACTGTTTTCAGAATATGGTATAAACCAACGCCTATCCTGAATAGAATATTCAGCATATGGCACTCTCAATATGAAAACCAATAGGCCTTGGCCTTTGTTTTAAGTGGTTTTTGGGAAAAACTATTCGGCATACTTCAAGAACAGTATAAGTAAACAAATTTGTTTTATAAACATAACGAAGATGATGTCGTTATAGTCAATGATGAACGGATTTTCAAGAGCATTGCTTTGTACTAGTGGGCGTGGCATTGTCAAAAATGCAGCTCTAGTATGGAGTTTTTATGAATGAGCACTATGAATCTGAGACTGTAACTAATTTTTCACCCCGCCAATTAGGTTGTTTTTATGGTTTTGGGGAGGGTCTGATATGTTCTTATCCTAAATCATAGATCTTGACAATAGAAATTGACTCCAGAAACAATTGACAATAGAAACTGAGCCCAGGATTTAAACTCAATCTCAGGATAGAAGCAGGATATTCTTAGGATAAACAAAGGCCAACAAAAATCAACTTGGAATAAATTCAGGATATTTGTAATGATCAAGGATTGAAGACAATAGAAATTGACTCCAGAAACATTTTTTTGAAACCATGAGCAGCCAAACATATATCTCAATATCCATAAACCATGAACAGCCATCTCAAAAAACAGTATCTGTATATATCAGGAATTCAAAGCAATGCATATCAAACCTGGTACATCACAGCCCAGGATTTTAAAGAAATGATGTGCATCAATTGTTTTTAAGGTGTGAAGTATGATCAGTGTGGGTATCATCATAACCATTTCTCAGAAAAGCAATATTTGGTACAATATTAGATGCCTTTGTTATCAGGTGAATATGCCTTTGTTATCTTGCTGGTAATGCCAGTTTGTAAATACTATTCAGAGTACTTCAGATCCCTGTAAATGAACAAATATGTTTTCAAACAATAAGAAAATGTTGTCGTAATAGTCAATGATGGATTCTTTTTAGTCAATCTTGACAATGTGCTTTGTACTAGTGGGCGTGGCATTGTACAAAATTGCAGCTCCGGTATATCTAGCCAGGATATCATTGATTTGATGAATCTGAGACTGCGGCTAGGTTGTATTTTTCCTGCATTATGTTGTTTTCATAGTGTTTGACAAGAGGGGGTATCTGTATTAGGAATAGTGGTTAAGCAAATCTGAACTCCGGTCTTCAGTTTTCCGTTTCCGTTTATGGTTAATGTAGCAAGTTTCTGCTGCACAATTTATTATTCCTCCCTTTTTTTTTGAATTTTAATGCAGCAAGTTTCTCATATTGTTTCTTTGTTTATAGATCTACCAGCTCTACAATTTTCAAATCAAGGAGTCAAGAAGCAACAGCATCAGCTCCAGACAGCATGCAGTGACTGCAGACAATAAATAATGATTTAACAGCATGCTTGTTTGTAATGATGGCTGACAACAAAGTGTAGAACATATTCTCATAATATATGTATCGATCCCATGCCATTAATGATCTGTTACGTGGGATTGCTGAACAATGTAAACAAAATTAATGAAGTAAGCTTGCTTTGGTGAATAAATTGGTTGAGTATAGTGGAATGGGACCCGTTTTTATTTTAAATATCTAGTGCTTATTTATCTGAATAAATTGCTTGGCTCAGGCCGTAGAAATTATCTGTGATATAATAGTCATTTAAAAAACTGCAACGTACAGGTTGAGCAACATCATGATATCCCTTCAAATGAATTATGAGTTAACCAAACACTGCACGCTATCCAAGAAATCTCAAAACATTTATCCAAGAATCAAAACTTATACATGAACTGAGATTATATGCTTCACAAACACAAGAGCTTCTTTTAACTTTCTTCCCTAACGTGACGAATCAATCTTGGAGATGATGGCGTCTGATTTTTGCTCCATTCACATGCTGCTCAAGTTTCCCCTTCCAATACTTGTACAACATTGCAATCTAACTCCAACAATTAAAAAATTGTTACGAAATGATGAATGCAGATTGATTTTAAAAAACCTGAACAAATATAACCGAACAGCTTTTGAACTCGATTTTTCAGAAAAAAGCTTTCAGATAACAGTTTTCAGCAAGAAATATAACAGAACAGCTTTTGAACTCGTTTTTTTATTAAAAACAGCTTTCAGATAACAGTTTTCACTAAGAAATATAACAGAACAGCTTTTGAACTCGTTTTTAGTGAAAAACAGCTTTCAGATAATAGTTTTCAGCAAGAAATATAACAGAAGAGCTTTTAAACTCTCTTTTTCAGAAAAAACAGCTTTCAGGTAATAGTTTTCAGCTAAAAATATAACCGAACAGCTTTTAAACTCGTTTTTACAGAAAAATAGCTTTCAGATAAAAGTTTTCAGCTAGAAATATAACAAAACAGCTTTTAAACTCGTTTTTTCAGAAAAACAGCTTTCAGATAACAGTTTTCAGCAAGAAATATAACCGAACAGTTTTTAAACTCGCTTTTTCAGAAAAACAGCTTTCAGATAATAGTTTTCAGCAAGAAATATAACAGAACAGCTTTTAAACTCCTTTTTTATAAAAAACAGCTTTCAGATAACAGTTTTCAGCTAGAAATATAACATAACAGCTTTTAAACTCGTTTTTTCAGAAAAACAGCTTTCAGATAACAGTTTTCAGCAAGAAATATAACAGAACAGCTTTTAAACTCTCTTTTTCAGAAAAACAGCTTTCAGATAACAATTTTCAGCAAGAAATATAACAGAACAGCTTTTAAACTCTCTTTTTCAGAAAAAACAGCTTTCAGGTAATAGTTTTCAGCTAAAAATATAACCGAACAGCTTTTAAACTCGCTTTTTCAGAAAAACAGCTTTCAGATAACAGTTTTCAGCTAGAAATATAACAGAACAGCTTTTAAACTCGTTTTTTCAGAAAAACAGCTTTCAGATAACAGTTTTCAGCAAGAAATATAACCGAACAGCTTTTAAACTCCCTTTTTCAGAAAAACAGCTATCAGATAACAGTTTTCAGCAAGAAATATAACAGAACAGCTTTTAAACTCGCTTTTTCAGAAAAACAGCTTTCAGATAACAGTTTTCAGCTAGAAATATAACATAACAGCTTTTAAACTCGTTTTTTCAGGAAAACAGCTTTCAGATAACAGTTTTCAGCAAGAAATATAACAGAACAGCTTTTAAACTCTCTTTTTGAGTGAAAAACAGTTTTCAGATAACAGTTTTCAGCAAGAAATATAACAGAACAGCTTTTAAACTCTCTTTTTTAGTGAAAAACAGCTTTCAGATAACAGTTTTCAGCAAGAAATATAACAGAACAGCTTTTAAACTCTCTTTTTGAGTGAAAAACAGCTTTCAGATAACAGTTTTCAGCAAGAAATATAACAGAACAGCTTTTAAACTCTCTTTTTGAGTGAAAAACAGCTTTCAGATAACAGTTTTCAGCTAGAAATATAACAGAACAGCTTTTAAACTCTCTTTTTTAGTGAAAAACAGCTTTCAGATAACAGTTTTCAGCAAGAAATATAACAGAACAGCTTTTAAACTCTCTTTTTCAGAAAAACAGCTTTCAGATAACAGTTTTCAGCAAGAAATATAACAGAACAGCTTTTAAACTCTCTTTTTCAGAAAAACAGCTTTCAGATAACAGTTTTCAGCAAGAAATATAACAGAACAGCTTTTAAACTCTCTTTTTCAGAAAAACAGCTTTCAGATAATAGTTTTCAGCAAGAAATAAAACCGAACAGCTTTTAAACTCGCTTTTTCAGAAAAACAGCTATAAGATAACAGTTTTCAGCAAGAAATATAACAGAACAGCTTTTAAACTCGTTTTTTCAGAAAAACAGCTTTCAGATAACAGTTTTCAGTAAGAAATATAACCGAACAGCTTCTAAACTCTCTTTTTCAAATAAACAGCTTTCAGAATATCAATATTCAGAATATAGGCTAAACAAACAGCTTTTAGACTCATATTCAGAATATCTCTATTCAGAATACTCTATTCAGAATATCGAAACAAACGCACCCAAAGTCTTTTAAGTCTTAACTTCATCTACTTTGAAGTATTAATGAGAGAATCAATCAAACAATGTTAAAGTGTCTACTTTCAAAATCCTAAGTACGAATAGTCAAAGCCTGTATAGTACAACAACATATTACATATTTCTGATATTTCTATAAGAATACCTACAAATAGATCCTTTTCAGCGGCTACCAATTATTCATATCTTTGAGTACTTATTATTTGCGATTATATTTCCATCCATTTACATCAAAGAAATAGGAATCTAGGGTCCAATTGGTTACCACATATTATGACACTTACAAAAGCTTCGCTCCAATAATGCTATGGGACTTGTGTATTTACACCTCAAAAACTACAACCGTAGTATCTATAATGAACTTCATACACAAAATATATAAGAAAAAAAAAATCATGCAATTTGAATGAATTTTGCTCATATATTGGTTGTTCCATTGTTCTATAATTAATTATTATATTCACTATTAAGCACCTAAAGCATATGAGTAAGACGTATAATGTATATGAGCAAGAAGTACGATATATCAGCAACAAATATAATACTACTCGGACATCTTAGGTACAAAATTATAATACTAACATGGCCGAATGAAAATTGCAGAAGGAATCCAAATTCAGTTATTTTCTGCTCAATTAGCCTATGTAACAATTTTCTTGGTTAACTAAGTCCCATAACATGTTTTTAAGACCGTGATCCAACTCTATAGTTATACCAGTAATGATAACCAATTCAATGCTGTAGTTATAAAAATAACGGCAATCTCTAAATCTAGCTATAACAGTAGTGACAACTACTAAATAAACGATAAACGTAATGATAAGTAACCATGACTTTTTCTCAGTCAATTAATATATAACCATGTTCTTGGTTAATTAAGTCCCATAACATGTTTTTAGGACCGTGATCCAACTGTATAGTTATACCAGTAATGATAACCAATTCAATGCTGTAGTTATAAAAATAACGGCAATCTCTAAATCTAGCTATAACAGTAGTGACAACTACTAAATAAACGATAAACGTAATGATAAGTAACCATGACTTTTTCTCAGTCAATTAATATATAACCATGTTCTTGGTTAATTAAGTCCCATAACATGTTTTTAGGACCGTGATCCAACTCTATAGTTATACCAGTAATGACAACCAATTCAATGCTGTAGTTATAAAAATAACGGCAATCTCTAAATCTAGCTATAACAGTAGTGACAACTACTAAATAAACGATAAACGTAATGATAAGTAACCATGACTTTTTCTCAGTCAATTAATATATAACCATGTTCTTGGTTAATTAAGTTTCATAACATGTTTTTAGGACCGTGATCCAACTCTATAGTTATACCAGTAATGACAACCAATTCAATGCTGTAGTTATAAAAATAACGGCAATCTCTAAATCTAGCTATAACATTAGTGACACCTACTAAATAAAATCTAATCCAACTCTCTATAAATATAACGATTAGTAACCATGATTTTTTCTCACTCAATTAATATATAACCAAGGATGGTAAGATTTTTAAAGCATACCACCCAAAAAGCGCGTCCAGTTCCTGAAGAGAGGGCCCAGGTGTGTAATAGTGGGTCCCACATTCCATCCATTCAGATCCAATCCTAAATTCCTCATCACTTTTAAGAGCCCCACGTGTCACTTTCCATCCCACTCCTCTGAGTCCTCTCTCTCCAATTCCGACCGTTGGACTCAAATTCCCACACCCTCTCATTATTACCGTTGCTGTCTTTAGTTCTTTTTTTTTTTTTAAAAACCGCACTTTTAGTCTTATTCATTCCTATTGACCGTTACAATTCAAAAAAAAAACCCACCACTTTTTTTTTGATGTAAACAAAACTAACTGCCCTCTCTTTTTCACTTCAAAGATCCTAAATCTAATAAACACAGTAGTAGTAAAAGAAGTGGAGCAAATGGGTTGCATCTCCTCAAAATTCATCGCCACAACCGACCTCGATCCTGAGATCTCCGCTGGCCATGTCGTCTCCCTTACTTCCACCACCTATGGTGTCCTCAATCTCGACCGCAACTCCGACAAAAAAGAGCAAAAACAAGAAGAAGAAGTAGAAGAAGAGAAAGACGAAGAAAAACAATCCTACATTATGAAGGCACCAAAAATCAATCCCCCTCCCGTTCCCCTCTTCACTCCGCAATCGAAGAAGCGAATTCTCAAAGTGGAGTCACCTGCAGAGATCATCAACACTTGGGAACTAATGAAGGACCTGAGTTCCCCTGCCATCAAACCCTCAGACTTGTCGAGCTCTCCGAGAAACCAAAAGAGGAGGCTTCTTCTTGGTGGTGGTAAGGAGAACTGCTGCTCCCCTAGAGACTGCAGTACCAATCCCAACCCGAATCGGGTTTTGAGACCCTTTACTTCTTCTTCTGCTAATAGTAATAGTAATAGGCAGGCAGTTGATGATGTCAAGGGCCAGAAATTGGAGAAAGATCGCGGGGGATCGAAAAGGTGCTTGACCCCTCTGTTTGATCCTGACATGGTAGTTGATTCTTTCGTAAAAGAGCTGAACAAACAAGGCAACAACAAGGTGGTCGTGGTTTGTTCAAAACCCATTGATAAAAAAGCCCGAGATGCACGCATTTTGTTGGAGTCATTTGAGGACAAGTGCCCGCCGGGTGGGGAGAATGCCTTGGTGCTTTACACCACTACATTGAGGGGAATTAGGAAGACGTTCGAAGATTGCAATGTGGTGAGAAGTGGGATTGAGGCCTATGATGTGAAGGTTGTGGAGAGAGATATATCGATGGATTCGGGGTTTAGGGAGGAGTTGAGGGAGTTGTTGATGGGGAAGTTGAGGATTCCTTTGTTGTTTGTGAAGGGGAGGTTGATTGGGGGAGCTGAGGAGGTGCTCAAGTTGGAAGAGGAAGGGAAGTTGGAGGTGTTGTTGGAGGGGATTCCGAAGAGGGAGGATTCCGGTTGTAGTGTTTGCGGAGGGATGAGGTTTGTGATGTGTAGGGAGTGTAATGGGAGTTGTAAGGTTTTGGATGATGAGGAGAAGAAGATGGTCAAGTGCGACGAGTGCAATGAGAATGGCTTGATTCACTGCCCTTTGTGTTGCTAAGCTAATTTTAACTCTCAAGAGTTCGCGATCTACTAAGGATCGATTCAATTGTATTATTTAGTACCACTAGGGAAAAAAGATTTTTTTTTCCTACAAATATCTTAATTTTGTACCATTCCGTGTAGTAATGATCTTTTTCTCCAATCGATTAGAAGAAAGATTGAGGATATGGAGGAATATATATATTGAGAATTCTTTTATCGTAGATAGATGTAGGGGATTGATCAGTCAAAAATATGTTGAGTGAAATGAAGTAGAAATATCTGGCAGGAATTTACCTGATAGCTGAAAGGGTATTATGTCAGTCAGTCTTTGAGCTGTGAAGTTCGCGTACATGTCAGTCATTCTCGCAAGCATATGTATAGCAAATACTTTCAAAAAATGAAGTTTTGTGATTTGTACAGAGATTTGTTTGTACAGTGTTTGTGGAGATTGAGGTTCCTAACTATCTCAAGTTACTATGTTAGGCCTGAAATCTGTAAGATTTTCAACTCCATTTTTGAATGGTTTGCTTCTGTTATCATCCTTAACATATCTTGGAGTTCTGTACATTGATACAAATGGTACCACAGCTCATATACTAATTATTAATATATACCAGTCAGTTACCTTATTCTTACGAGCCTTGTGGAAAAGATGTATTTTACAGCTTTAAAAGTAGTAGTGAAAATTATGCCATTATTTAATATATATGATGCAGATATTTAAGTATTTTGTTGCATTTAATTAAGTGTTTGAAAAAAAGGATGACTTCGTCTATCTACTAGGATGAAGTGAGATTTTGCAGTCATGTATTACAAGAAAAGATGGTGCACATACCATAGAGAAGCATATATTAACACTGAATCGACCTGAAGCCCTACTATATACATCCTAGACATGGTATACTGGTTTTTGAACACGTATGATTTCTTTCGGGATCAAAGATCAAGCATTGTGGTATGATGGTTCTGTGCTTTGTTGCTTTTGCTGAATTGCAGGAGTGCATTCAGGGCCGGTCCTGAGATATTTGAGGCCCAGTCCAATTTGTGTATATAGTTGAGATTTTAAGTTGTTCGTTACGAGATTGCTCTCTCCCCTAGTTCTCTTTCGGCATCTTCACTCTTCAAAACTACTACTTCTTCTTCTTCTTCTTTTCCAAAAAGAAAAAAAAAAAAGGGTGAGAGGTCCAATTTTTTATAAGTATAATGGATTAGTGGTCTTATAATTAATATTATTCAGAATCTCTTTCTAATCATTTGGTGCTCATCTACTTCTTTAAGAGAGTTGATGTAATGTAATGCTTAATTGCTCTTGAATCATAATCATGAATTTTTATATAAAATGCTTGTGTATATGTTGTTGTTCTAAATAAACAAAATGCACTTACATCTCTTTCCCACTGCAATGTCCAGATTTTCACTTTACTTTTCATTTTCTGTGTAGTGAATTCAACTCCTTTGAGAATGTCCTTTTGTTTTAGTAAATTTGCAAGTTCTAACACTGGCTGTACAAACTCTATGATCCATATTACCATCAACTATTCTGAGCTCTAATATATCTGTCTTTTCAGTAAACAAGAAATTGCCACTACCAATTACGCACAACATAACCGAGAGCATAAATGGAGAAGTTTAAGGCAACAATTACACATAAATAGAACATAGAATAGAAAACCTGATACGTCAATCAGCTAACTAATTTGCTACAATATCACTCCAATAAAGGTAGGGAGACAATGGCATAATATGGATCAGATGTGCGCAAAAGCTTTTAGTCGCATTCAAACAAACAAATATTCTTTAGTCTGATAGTGGAAATTGAATATTGAAGAAGATGAACGTCAAAGAAAATAATAATAATTGAAGAACTTACAGTGGAAATTGAAGATTGCCCTCCTATGAGATAGGAGTTGCTTTCATGAAGGATCTTTTGAAATTCTTTTGGCGGAGAATATGTGATTAAAAGGAAATATTGAATGTAACAAGAGATCTAATAGAGTGACAACGTTGGCAATGTGACTTCAACTCAACTGCTTGGAAAAATGCAAATAAGAAATCATCAAATTATAATCAGAACCACTTTTGATTATGCAATGGCCCTCAACCACAAGTACCTCTTAAAACACAAAGTAACTTACAATGGAAATTGAAAATTGAAAAAGACGAACGATAAAAAAAATTAATAGAAGAAGATGAAGTCAAAGAGAGGAACGATAAAAAAAATAATGGAAGAAGATGAAGTCGAGAGAGAGAGAAAGGAACGATAAAAAAATTAATAAAATAATGGAAGAAGATGAAGGAGAGAGAGAGAGAGAGAAAGAGAGAGTACTGTACAGACTTTGGGTGAAATGTGTAATGATTAGTTGAACTTGAAAATGTATTAATTAAAGGAGGAGACCCTTAAAATTCATAGTTCAAATATTAATTACAAACCTATTATACTTACAATTTTTTGGGCCCCTCTCCTGAATTGGGTCCTGGGCGGTTGCCCAGCCCGCCCTGGGTCACGGCCGGCCTTGATTGCATTTGATTTCATTACCTTCTCTCAAATAAATTATTTTTTTTTCCTTTTTCTTTTTGAAGAACACACATGCTCTCATTCGAATATAGGTGATAGGTACAAGCGCGGGATCAAACCCCTGGCCCCTTGTTCACTAGCGAAGAGATCACTTATTACCACCAGATTTCTAGGGAACTTGATGGGTAATTTTTTCACAGCATTAACTATGGAAAACCATAAGAAGAGAGAGGAAAAAAAAAAAGGATATACTATCCTAAGAAGTAAGAAATTTGTACATAAATAAATAAGCATCGTGTAGTGAAAAAAAGAAGAAAGAAAATACATAAGAATCATGTTCATGAATTTAAAGAAGAATTTAGAATTGTGCATTCGGATTAGATCGCCAAGAAACACCTGAAAATTGCCATGTAGGTGAGTGATATAGGAATATTATTTCATTAAACCTATCTGGGCCTCAGGCCCTGAGCCCAATATGACAATGATTTTCAAGAGAGAATATGATACTTTGTTTGGATTAGATCCGCTTAATTCCTATGGAATCCACAAATAGCATCGTATCCTACCCGTTTCAAAATTTAAACCCAAACTCTCCTCACTTACATTATCTCCTGCCCTAACACCATTTTAGTACGACCTTTACATCAAAATGGTATAAAAATTACATCATGTAGTAACTTCATCTTCAAACTATAACGTCATTTCTAACACAGAAAGAAAAAAAAAAATCTCTATATATTCTTTTCAATTTTTTTATAAGACACTTTTTAAAAATATTTGCAGAAAGAGGACAGTTGCTAAAGTATTTGCGCTCGTGGACTCAACAACTTGACTTGCCGTTCCCAACGGTGAGTCTAGTTGTTTCATGCTCGTTGTTGCGACACGACAGGTTTAATGCTAACTTTTTGAAAAACTCGCCGTTCTAATGGCAAGTTAGTTCAAAATTTTCAATGAATTGCCATCCTAACGGCGAGGACATTTATACTAGACTAGCTATTGAGAACAATGACCCAACACCGAGTTTAGTTTAAAATTTTGAAATAAGGTTCGTCGTTCCCAACAGCGATGACATTTATACTACACTCGCTGTTGGGAACAGTGAGGATGTAAGAAATTTCACAAAAAATGAAACATTCTGTTGGATTTAGTGAATTTTCAAAAAAAAACTCCAGAGAATTTTTTTTGAACTAAACTCGCCATTCCCAACAACGAGTCTAGTGTAAATGTCATCGCCGTTGGGAATAGCGAGTCTTCGTTGAAAAATCAGTTAGTCTAGTATAAATGTCATCGCTGTTAGGAACAGCAAGTCTTCATTGAATTTTTTGAACTAAACTCGCCATTGGGAACAGCGAGTTTTTCAAAAAATTAGCACTAAATTTGCGGTGTCTCAACGACGAGCATGAAACAACTAAACTCGCCGTTTGGAATGGCGAGTTTAGTTGTTGAGTCCACAAATGCAAATACTTTGGCAATTATACTATAAGTGCAAATATTTTTCAAAAAGTGGCATATAATAATAAAAAATCCATCTATTCTTTATATTCTTTTTTTAAAAAGTTGCAATAAAAAAAAGAAGACAAAAATGGCGTTCAAGAACAGTAGCACACCATATTTGGTGTGCTATTGTTCATAGAACACCAATTACACCAAAATGATGCTGGATTTGGCGCTTGGTTGGAGCGCCTTCAGCACCAAAGGAGCATCTCCATGCCAAAATGGCATTGGGTTGGAGATACTCTTAGTCTCAGTCAATCGAATCGCCATTAATGGCAATTAGGGCTACTCTCTCAAGATTCCCTTCAGATTCCGAAATCTTAGAATCAACGGGCCTTCCATGGGTCGTAATGGTGACTCTCTTCGCCCAATCCGACGAGGACAGCGTGTCGCCAGCGTACGGACCGACGACCACGATATCCTTCCCCGATGCGAGAGATGCTGGGCGTATTTCAACTTCTACTGCGAGCTCGCAAATTGGACGTGGAACTGCTCACTTCGTGGGAGCTTCAATGTGTTGAGCGAAAGATGCGTCAGAAGGTTCGCGAAGCCGAAGCTTTGTGCGGAGATGACATCATCGTTTATAGATCTCGACATGCCTGGTGTGGAATTTGATTGACTGTTCTTGATTTTGATTGGAATGGTGGAGCTGTTTGGAAATGTAATGTTGGATTTGTTGACAAGGATAAAAATGTGTATATATGGGAGTTGTTGTAAACTATGATGTTGTGAACACTTCTATTTGGTAGGTCCGTCGTGTGTGGTGGACATGCAAATCTGACAGGACATTAGCTATTTATTGAAGTTTCTCAAAAAAATTATATCACATTGTACACGAATCTGCATGAATTTATTCATTTAGTGTAGTTTTTCAAAGTTTTCCTCGTGTTGGTGTTCGTGGGGGCAGTGTCATTGGTTTTTAAGTGATAAATGCTTGCATTTGAGGGTTCTTTGAGATGTCAAATCTAGTTTGTTGTTGGTCTGGGGACTTAATTGTTGAAGAATCTATCACAACTCGTAGTGCTAATAGCGGAAGTATGCCACAAGCAATAGAAACTACCAAGACTTAGATGAACCAAGAACAAGCCACCTCGATATATGTAAGATCTCACAAGAACATAATCAATATGCAGAGATAACCAATACTTCTTATTCCCCAAGAAATACAAAGATTACAACTCTCAATCTCTCTCCCTCACCTTTGAAACATTCGGTACGACTCCTTCTTGAAGTTAAACAATGATAATGGCTCACCTCTTGATCTCTTAGTGATGATGGATTAGATCCACACAAACCCTAGAGTCTATAGCAGCGCTTGGGGCGACGACATGGCTGCGATGCTGGTGGCGATGACGTCGCTGCAAGTGGGAAGCAACGGCAACGGCAAGACTCCGATGACGAGAGCGAGCTCTGCTTTCATTCGAAAATAGGGGAACGACGACAGGGTGTTGGCTCTGGACGGCGGAGGTGGCAGTCGGCTGTGGCGAGGGCTTCGTTGTAGCGAAGGTGGCAATGGCGAGCGGGGTGACCTTCGATGGGTTCGGGACGATGAGGGGCTGCGACTTGCGGGGTGATGCAGTCACGGAGGAGGTGAGGCACGATGAGGTTGAGGGGAGCGACGAAGGTTCGAGTGTTCAACGGCGAAGACGATGGGTGAAGGAGCCGTCGGTGGTTGTCGGTGTGTGCAGAGGTCGAAGAACGAGTCCGGTGGTGTGACTGGACGAGGATAGCAATGGCGGTCGACTGAAGGAGAGCAGAAGGTTGATGACAATGGGGATGATGAGTGGTGGTGATGACGAGAGGCGAATCGACTCGCGAGGGTGGCTGGCGACACACAGGGGCTAGTCGAACGACGGATGCTTGAGCGGCGACAGGGTTGAGCGAGCTCAGTGTTCGGCAATGGCAGAGGGAGCAGCGACTAGGGGGAAAGGATGAGCGGGTTGGAGACGGTGGTTGAAGATGGCTGTGCTGGCGATGGAGAGGTCGGGCGGTGAAGGAGATAGAGGTGTGAGGGAGTTGAGGCGGTGGCAATGGGTTTCGGTTTGGGGAGAAGGAGAAAGAAGAAGTCGAAGGGGCGGCTAAGTTCTCTGTTTCTGTTGGGAAAACAGTGAATATTTGGAAAGGCTTGCACACCTTAAACAGGTGATGCATAATGATATATATAGAGTTTTTACAAATCAAATCAGATCTTATTGGTTACAGATCCTATCCTTTAGGGATACAAGATGGTGCAGTTGCAGACCTATTCTTCTGGAGATCAGTTGTTGATGCAGTTGCAGATCTTTAGGGGTTGTTACGGATTGGGTACAGTCGACTGTAGTGGACTATCAGTCGACTGTACCGAAAGATTTGTTGCAGTAGTTACAGTCATATTCAGTCGACTAATGATAGGCTTCAGTCGACTTATATGAACTCAGTCGACTGTTGGAGGTTCAGTCGACTTAGTCTTGACACTCCCCTGCAAGTTGAACGGCCAAGCTTGGATGGACAACTTGTTCCTGAGCTCCTGAAATCTGTTACTGCTAAGACCTTTGGTGAAGATGTCCGCCAGCTGATCTTTGGTGGAAATAAATCGAACACTGAGTTGTTTGGAAGCAACACGTTCACGGACAAAATGGTAATCTATTTCGATATGTTTTGTGCGAGCATGGAAGATAGGATTTACCGTGAGATACGTAGCCCCTAAGTTGTCACACCAAAGAGTAGGCGGAGGCACTTTTGAGTAACCAAGCTCTTTGAGTAGATATTGGATCCACAGGACTTCAGCGGTTGCAATTGCGACGCCTCTGTATTCAGCTTTCGTGCTTGAACGGGAGACTGTCTTTTGCTTCCTTGCACTCCATGAGATGAGGTTGCCACCAAAGAAAATACAACAGCCACTTGTAGATCTGCGATCATCAGGACATCCTGCCCAGTCCGAGTCTGAATATGCATGAATGGTGGAAGTTGTTGGTGTAGACAACTGCAAGCCATAATTGATGGTGTGTTTGAGATAGCGAAGAATTCGCTTGACAGCAGACCAATGGACATCCCGAGGGTCATGCATGAACTGACATACTTTGTTGACAGCGACTGCAATGTCAGGTCTAGTGAAAGATAGATATTGCAAAGATCCCACAATACTTCGATATTGAGTAGGATCATTGTGAGTCGGCCCATCATGTTGAGAGAGTTGACTGTTTGCTGCCAGGGGTGTGGTGATAGGCTTGACACCATCGAACTTAGTGCTTAGTAACAGATCCAGAATGTATTTGCGCTGAGACAGGAAAAGGCCATTGCGATTGGGAAGGACTTCGATACCCAAAAAGTAACTTAATGGGCCCAGGTCCTTGATTGCAAATGTACATTGGAGCTGGGTGATGAGTGTGTTGATATGGTTTCCCGGTGTGCCTGTAATAATAATGTCATCAACATATATTAAAATAAAGAGAGTGGAGTCACCATTTTGTCTTATGAGTAGGGATGAGTCGGCCTTGGAACTGACAAAACCAAGAGTGCAAAGATACCTAGTGAGTCTCGAGTACCGAGCTCTAGGGGCTTGCTTGAGCCCATAGAGAGACTTCTGTAGGCGACAAACATGCTTTGGAAATATTGAATCTACATACCCTGGTGGTTGTTTCATGTAAACTTCTTCTGTGAGATGGCCATGAAGAAAAGCAATTTGAACATCTAATTGACGGAGTGCCCATTTGTTCATTAGTGCAATGGTAATGACGAGCCTAATTGTGCAGGGTTTAATCACGGGGCTGAAAGTTTCACCATAATCAATACTGCTTGTTGATGAAATCCTTTTGCAACAAGGCGAGCTTTGTAGCGGTCAATAGTGCCATCGGATTTTCGTTTGATACGAAAGACCCATTTGCATCCTACAATGTTCTGATTACTTTGAGCAGGGGTGAGGGTCCATGTGCCATTTTGTAATAGGGCATTGATCTCATCATCCATAGCACTACGCCATTGAGGATGGCTCTGTGCCTGTGTGAAGCAGGTTGGTTCCTCTAATTCTGCATCCTGCAAAGGGTGTTTAGTGGCATGCAAACATAATCTATTAACAGGTTTACGTATACCACCTTTTGCCCTAGTAATCATATGATGTTGGGGAACGGGTTCTTGTGTAGGAGATGGTGCAGTAGTAGGTGGCGGTTGGGTGCAGGGAGAGAGAGTTTGAAGTGGGTTAATGTTTGGTGGGTTATTTGATAAGGGGGGTATGTGAGATGCTTGTAGAGTGGGTAGAATTGATGTGGTTTGTAAGGGTGCAGGGGATATAGAAGTAGTACTTACATTGATGGGGTTGCTGTGCACTGCCGAGTAGGGAAAGATTGTTTCTTCAAAGTCGACGTGACGAGAGATGTATATTCTTTGAGATGGTCGATGATAGCATATGTATCCTTTTTGAGTGCTAGAATAGTCAATAAAGACACAGTCAATGGATCTTTTATCTAATTTATTTGATGCATAGGGTCTGAGATATGGGTAGCAAAGACATCCAAAGGATTTTAAGGCATTATAGTCTGGTGTGGAACCAAAAAACAGTTCAAGAGGAGTTTGACCTTTTAGTGGTGAGGATGGTAGGCGATTTATGAGGTAGCAACTAGTGACAAAGGCATCAGCCTAAAATGTTAAGGACATTGATGCATGGTTTAAGAGAGAGAGACCAGACTCAACAACATGTCTATGGCGTCTCTCTGCTAATCCATTTTGAGCTGAGGTGTGTGGACATGTAAAGCGATGGACAACAGCACTTTGGAGAAGAAAGGGTGTGAACTTCTTGAACTCAGTTCCGTTGTCGGTTTGAAAAGTTTTTATCTTTTTGCCAGTGAGATTTTCAATTTGTAACTTAAACTGTTTGAAGACAGTAAAAGCATCACTTTTGTGAGATAGGGGATAGACTCATGTGTATCTACTGAATGCATCCATTAACAGTAAATAATATCGAGAACCATTTCTAGAAAGCATTGGAGCAGGGCCCCACAAATCTGATACAATTAGTTGTAATGGTTCTTTATAAATTGTGGAACTCAATGAAAAGGGCAATTTATGACTCTTGCTAACACGACAAGCATGACAAAACAATGTGGATTTATTTTCTACTGGCAATGAGTAGGTTGACACAATTTTATTAACAGTTTTTAGCATCGGATGGCCAAGCCGGTGATGCCACAATGAAACTGACTCTATTGAAAAGCAGAAAAGAACTAGCTGTCTTGTCGACAAAGTGATACAATCCTCCTCTATTCGTGCCGTGCAACAGCGGTGTCCCCGTTTTCTGATCCTTCACAATAAAAGAAAATGGGTGAAATTCAAAAAATACTTTGTTGTCAATGCAGAATTTGGATACAGATAATAGATTAGTGGAGATAGATGGTACGTGGTAAATTTGATTGAAATGAAAAGTTCGATTATTAAGGCAAAAGGATGATTTACCAACATGTTTAATAGAAAGTGTATTACCATTGCCAACTTTGATTTGATCAGGTCCATCATATTGAGACTTGATGTGAAGATTGTTCAGATCAGGGGTTAAGTGGTGTGTAGCACCACTATCTGGGCACCAATTTCCATCAAGGAGTGATCCAGGGGCAGCAACATATGCAGCTGGTGGGCTGGATGAAGAGGCAGCGGTGAAATTGCGATCAAAACGATAACAACATTCCATAGCAGTGTGGTTCTTTCTGCCACAGAGCTGGCATGGTCCTTGGGGATTGCGATTTGGTTGAGGGCGGCCTTAGGTTCTGTTGGAAGGCCGATTCTTCTGACCTTGAGAGCCGAACCTGTCTCAAGAGTTGTTGTACCTATTGGTAGGACGTGAAGGGCCGTGATGGGCGAGGTTTGCCATGGGCTGAGGGGAGTTGGCATTTTGAGCTTCCCAGCGCATCTCATAGGCTAACAGATTTGAGTAAAAGTCATCCATGTGGAGATCGGCTGCGGTTGCAGTAAGCACCGTTACAATGGGATCATAGGATGAGTCAAGACCACCTAGCATCATATGCTGGAGATCAATGTTTGAGATAGCATTGCCAGAGGCGGCAAGATTGTCAGCGAGTTGTTTCGCATGGAGGTAATATTCAGCCATTGTCTTGTTTACCTTACGCATATTTTGTAATTCACGTTTGAGATACAAGACCCTGGACTGAGATTGGGAGGAGAAGTGTTTGTGGAGTGATTCCCAGACATCTCGAGACGTGCTAAGGCCAACTACTTGAGCCAGCACTGACTCGGAGAGGGATGATAGTAACCATCCTAGGAGAATTTGATCTTGTTTCTTCCAGGTGGTATAAGCTGGATTAATCTCTGTGGATTGTGGGAGGAGACGTGTGGGGCAAGAGAAGCTTCCATCGACGTATCCTTCGAGGTCGTACCCCTTTAGAAGAGGTCGAAATTGGGTGAGCCAGAGGAGATAGTTGTTGTTGTCGAGCTTAACAGAGATTAGATGGTGAACTTGGATTGGTGGGAGTGGAGATGGTGTTGTGGATACTATATTGGCTGCAGTGGATTGAGGGGTGGCCATGATTGGAAGAAGTTAAGCTCGGTTAGGATCAGATAGGCTCTGATACCAAGTGAATATTTGGAAAGGCTTGCACACCTTAATCAGGTGATGCATAATGATATATATAGAGTTTTTACAAATCAAATCAGATCTTATTGGTTACAGATCCTATCCTTTAGGGATACAAGATGGTGCAGTTGCAGACCTATTCTTCTGGAGATCAGTTGTTGACGCAGTTGCAGATCTTTAGGGGTTGTTACGGATTGGGTACAGTCGACTGTAGTGGACTATCAGTCGACTGTACCGAAAGATTTGTTGCAGTAGTTACAGTCATATTCAGTCGACTGATGATAGGCTTCAGTCGACTTATATATGAGCTCGTTATGGGTTGTTTTTGTCGACTTAGTCTTGACAAAAACAGAAGAGGGAGAGAGAGAGTAACAGGGTGAGAAGGTGGTAGAGTTTAATAAAAATAATAATAATAAAGTAATGGGTAGTTAGAGATAGTGGGGGTTGTAGTTAGGAGAACGTGCAAAGTGGGGGAATGTAAAGAGATTTGTATACGGGTGAGTATATATGATTGATCTGTACAAATATAGATGGGTACTGGGTTTGGATCCAACAATAAGCGGGTTTGGGTTTAGGGTTAGAGTCCAATAGGAGATGGGTTTGGGTAGATAATAGTATGGGCTTGGAAATAAATTGGGCTAGCTAAAGATAACAAGGATAATAATAATAACAATAATACAAGAATTTACAAATTGTAACAGAAGGCCCATAACAAGTCTAAGACTCAAAATACATTAAAATAGGAAAGAGAACACTATAAAAATATAAGAAAAATCCGTACAATCGGAAACATGGGTTACAGATTCTCATGAGATTTTTATAACAAACAATAAATAATTCAAAAAATAATAATAAAAATATAATAATAAAGGATTCCAGGAATGCAATATTTTATACTAAATGAGGTAATGCTACATTCTCGGAAATCTTCATTCTTATTTTTATGCGAAAATTAAAAACTTAAATAAAATGCGTAAAGTAAGGAGATAGAGTTAGAGAAAGCAAACAGAGCAAGCACGCAAGACACAACGTGGTTCGATCAAATGTCTACGTCCATACCACCTACTTATAGCAATTCCCCGTCACAAGCGTTCCCCTACACTTTAAACCCTTGTACAGTGATTCTCGAAATTTGGGCCGAAAGACCTATTACACTCGTATCGAGAGACTTTCAGTTCAGTTATGAACAGTGAGTTTGTTAATAACCTAGCTTCCTGGGGAAATTATGGGACATCCCAAACACGATCCAAAATTCTAATGCACAAAGTTATCTCTAATACAAAATTTTCTTCAGCTTTCATGCTAAATATATTGAAATATTAAAAGTAGCACAACTCACTCACAACTCGCTCAGTTCATGCCAGCTCAAGCCAACAACGATGGTGAACCAACAGTCCGCAACATAACAAGCAGTATAAAACAGTACACTTGACAAGGCTAAATTATAACATTCAACATTACTAAACTTTGGTCCTCAAGTAAGCAAATTAACAAAATACAAGATCCACAACTTTGCTTGGATTATCTCCATCCTCTGCAATGTTCTTAGCAACTTAAAACACACCTATTCATGATTGGGGGAAAAAAAGGCTAAAACAAGACAATCAAAGAAACCATTCATTCTAGAAACTAGGGAGCCTGGCAGGTGGTGGCTCTTCCTCTAGGTGTTGGTGGCCCTGGTGTAGATTTGCTGACTGGAGTGAGCAGACACTACTCTGATAGCTCCTCTTTCAATCAAGTCCTTGATTGCCCTCCGTGCAAGCGATCCATTAATCTGCAATTATTTATAAAACAAAGAATTAAAAATACGCAAGAATTAACCTCTCACCAACAGGAGGTACAAACACCTATTCAAAATGCTTCAATGAAATGTGCAATGAACAGAAGTAAAGTGGTACAGAAAATAGGTGGTAATACATGAATAAGAGATACAGAATATGAGTGCAGCTGGTGCTGCTCTCACTGCCACCTCTTCTGAGTACAGCTGATGCTACTCTCCATGCAGGGATGCATTCACATGTGAGAAGAGTGCACAGCATTCAGAATGCAATGCTACTGCTAGTGCTTGCATGTGTTGGAGCAGAGGCTTCCAATTCAATTTAGAAAACAATAGTTAACATTTTTATCCCTTTTTGCATACACAAGCAAGAAAATAAATACACTTCTAGTATGGAACATGCAACACACATTTATCAATTGTTCAAGTCCCAAAAGCTACTTCAAAAGCAAACACCAAATAGGTGCCTTGCAGATTCACCAGAACTTCCCAAAGAAAACTAATTTTTTTTTTCTAAGAATTGAAATAGTTATCGATTTGGACAAGAATAAATGAGGTGGCATGATATATCTTAATCACTATATTGTTGTTGGATCAAATGATAAGATTCTTAAGTTATCAGAAGCAGGGCTGGCCCCCCAATGGAGGCCGGGAAGGCGGACCGAAGAGCTGAATTTTCGCAATTTTAGGGGAGCCCCAATTTTTTCCCTTGTATTTACATATACGTATATAGCTCGTAAATTTTTTTTACGGGCCCCCAACTTTAATTTTTTGGGCTTTTTTAAAATTAGTACTTGGACCGGCTTATTTTAGTTGGGCTTGGATTTGTATGGAGATTTTTTTCTCAAATCCCTAAATCTCCATCTATTTCTTCATATATATATATATATATATCGATTTTTAAGAATATATATATATATATATCGATTTTTAAGAATTGTAGCAAAAATAAGTTTAAAATAAAATTTTTTAACAATTTTTTTAAAAAGGTAATTTTTGTACAGGGGCCCATTTCGGGAGTTCGCCTCGGGCCCCCATAAACTCAAGGCCGGCCCTGATTAGAAGATAGCGGTTGGGAGGATATTAAATCTGATATAAATAAAGGTCAGTAAGATAACCATGATGTTCATATTTTATTCGTGGTATACTGTACCATCTAAAGTTCTTTGTTGGGTTAACAAAAATTCCAAGATGGCAAAAGCAACCGACATGATCAAAGGAATAAGATCAGCTGATCACAACTCGTATAAGAGTGTTAGAGAGTACAGCTCAAATGGACTTAGAAAAGTGCAGCGCATAAAACATGCAGCCATATATGGGGACATAACATATTCATTAGTGGTGTATGCAGCCATATATGGGGACATAACATATTCATTAGTGGTGTTGGCATCCTCTTTTGCTTCTTCATTCATAAACCGATCGAATGAAAATAGTTGGGAACAAGGTGGGAAGATGGGAAAATGGCGGCCATCTAATAGGATAACTATTATAAACTTCATTATGCATGAATATTTATTCAATTTCCACACACTTATAGGTTAAGAGTCAAAAGCATGTTCTTCACCTTTAAGACTGTTTATAACTTTGCTCATCTTGGATGTGAACTCCGAAAGAAAAAAAAAGGCAAAATATACAGTATTACATGATTAGGATAAGATCATTATGTATGCATCAATTTCAGATATTATATCTGAAGTCCTTTTGATTTGCAGGATCTCCCCTTTCCCTCCAACAAGTACAGATTATTATCACTTCAATCATGATCCAACAAAGCAATAAAGCAGGCTGTGTTTCAAATACACATTACGAGCCTGCTTTATACCCTCTATGCTTAAATTGGAACTGCACTGAGAGATTCAAAATTCGTAGTTGGTGCAACTCTAAAACACAAGCACATTGACAACAATGTATAAAGGACAAGCAGTGTTTGGAGTCTGCTTTGTACCCCCAATGCTTAAGTTGGAACTGCACTAAGGAATTCAAAATTTGTAGCTGGTGCTGCCCTAAAACACAAGCACATTAGCAGCTATATATATGAACAAGCAGCTAATGCATGTCCAACAAGTTACTTTTTAACAAAACTAAATAACTTGAATTATTTTACACTACTCTAGTTGGAAAAGCAAGTCATCCAAACACGGCATTGTATCTTGCAATCACTAGCTACAAGCAACAAATCACATCTTACATGCAACTCCAACTATTGTAGTTGGAGCTACAACTCAGTGATTGGACAACTTGCTTCTACAACATCTAATTCATAACTATTAAGAAAAGCAAACAAGTTTTTTAGTTTGTCAATATTTTAAATTTAACTCGAGTCAACTACAGCCTCCGCCATTATTACTATAGCAAAGTAGCAGCTCTTGAGCACAATTACTAACGTATACTTGGAGCTACGTTCATCCTGACCACTGTATGTGTATTCTGAAGCCCAAATGCAACTTTGATTGTACCATTATATTCCACATCATGTTTCTATACACAATGCAATCAATCAAAGAAACTCATAGATAAAAAGACTAAAGGAATTCGAAACATCTTTCCCATAACTGAATGTGCCTAAATGCTTAAACCTCACATTAGCAATTATTATTTGCAAGAAGGATCAATTTGCAAAGTAGTACAGATGAACTACTTCACTGAGTAGATACCAGTTATCTCATCCAAATGATGCAAAAAAGAGCCACAATGAAGGCTGAAAGAAGAGGAAACAAGGAACTCATCTACGATTAAAAAAAAAAAGGAACTCATCCCTCCTCTTTCTCCACTCTTCCTCTATCTTAATCAAAGATTTAAAACCCAACCACTTATACTCTCCCCCATAAAATTCTCTACATCTAACTATAATAATTTACTCCAACCACTAAATTACAAACAAAACAAAAACATATCACATCAGCGATAAAACCTATGGGGATTGACAAAACTAAAACAATCAAATGTGAGTGCATCTGACCCATCATTTCAAGTACTCAAAATCCTCATTTTGTGCACATCTACACTCAACCATATTTCAAGCAAACAATTCCATCTCTAACCTCACCTAGACACCCAAATTATGCACCTCTCAAATCTCTCCTTTGCATTAACTAATCCATTAATTTAAAACAAAAAATTTACATTCAACCCAGTAAGCCTATAAACTTAAAATTATATTATTGAACAAAGAGTGTTTCCTACTCCAAAAACATTCGAGAAATCATACCCTGAGCCTTTCAGAAAGGACTGAAGGAGTGATCTGCTTGTACTTGGGCACCTCCGATATCATCTTATCGTAAGTTGCCTGATCGAAAAGCACCGCATTGTTCACCTTCTCCTTCTGCTTTCCCTTGCTCCACTTCTACAAAATCCAACAACAAAACCCTACTCCAGTTAACAACCAACCAGATCTACACAAACCAAACCAATCCAAAACCCTAACCCTAACGGTGACGTCATTACCTTCTTTTTCTGCTTGCCGCCACCGGATTTGGCTGGCTTCGACGACGGAGGTGGGGCCTTGTCCTTCTTCGGCGCCTGCGTACAAAAAGGAAAAGAGGGGTGAGAATAGACAGATTGAGAAGGTGAAGTTTCGGAAGTGAAGAGAGAGGGAGAGGGAGAGAGAGAGATTGATTACCATTTTTTTTGGATTCGGGTTTGTTTGGATTGGAGAGGAAAACGAAGACGATGAACAAAGTAGAGGGCGGCGCGAGAAGGAGAGGTTTTGGTTTTATATGAGAGGAAGGTTAGGGTTTCTAGGGGAGTAACGTACGCTGGACAAGTGATCGTTTCATAGCCGTCTGATTAGGAACGAATCATAAACTACTGGACTGCATAAATTAGCCCATGTGATATGTTTAGTAAACTTTGATTTATGCGCTCATATATTTTCTTGGCTAGATTTCAGGAAAACTATCCTCAATTTTAGGCTAATAATAAAATTTTGTTTTTTTAGCATGCAAATCCTCAACAAACATAATCATTAATATTTTATATAACTACCATATATTTGCTCTAAACTGTATAATTTTTAATATTTCTTTTCCTAGATAAGAGAATTTGTTCATAAACAAAACTGGGTTCGTTTGTTTTGTTGTTTTGAAAAGAGTTTTCTGAATAGAGTTTTCTGAAAACTGTATTCTGAATAGAGTTTTCTGAAAATGAGTTTAAAAGCTGTTTGGTTATATTTATTTCTGAAAACTGTATTCTGAAAGCTGTTTTTCTGAAAAAGAGAGTTGAAAAGCTGTTCTGTTATATTTCTAGCTGAAAACTGTTATCTGAAAGCTGTTTTCCTGAAAAAGAGAGTTGAAAAGCTGTTCGGTTATATTTCTAGCTGAAAACTGTATTCTGAAAGCTGTTTTTCTGAAAAAGAGAGTTGAAAAGCTGTTCTGTTATATTTCTAGCTGAAAACTGTTATCTGAAAGCTGTTTTTCTGAAAAAGAGAGTTCAAAAGCTGTTCGGTTATATTTCTAGCTGAAAACTGTTATCTGAAAGCTGTTTTTCTGAAAAAGAGAGTTCAAAAGCTGTTCGGTTATATTTCTAGCTGAAAACTGTTATCTAAAAACTGTTTTTCTGAAAAAGAGAGTTCAAAAGCTGTTCGGTTATATTTCTAGCTGAAAACTGTTATCTGAAAGCTGTTTTTCTGAAAAAGAGAATTTAAAAGCTGTTCGGTTATATTTCTAGCTGAAAACTGTTATCTGAAAGCTGTTTTTCCGAAAAACAGAGTTCAAAAGCTGTTCGGTTATATTTCTAGCTGAAAACTGTTATCTGAAAGCTGTTTTTCTGAAAAAGAGAGTTTAAAAGCTGTTCGGTTATATTTCTTGCTGAAAACTGTTATCTGAAAGTTGTTTTCCTAAAAAAGAGAGTTTAAAAGCTGTTCGGTTTTATTTCTTCAACCACTAGTAACTCCAATAATAACATGCTCAACCAATAGTAACTTCAATAATAGCAACTCCAAAGAAGTAAGCAGCAACTCCACTTCAACAAATCCAAATCAGCAAGTCTCCAACCAGCAACTCCCAAAGCAACTCAAAATGGCAACAACTCCTTCAATAAATTCCAAGACAACAAACACCTCCAATTGCAACTCCACTACAGTAAGATTCCAACACAACACCAAAGAGCAAACTAATAACCTCAACTTCACTTCATAAACACCAACCCCAATACGACTATCCAATCACCAAACAGTAACTTCAATACCCAAAATAATACCCCAACTACAACCCAAAACACCACCAATAAAACCCACTACAGCTCCTTCTTCTTCTTTTTCTTTTTTTTCAACAGAGAGAGAGAGAGAGAACGAGCGGAGAAGAGAGCGAGCGGGAGAATGGGAGATAGGGAACGGCGACGGAAGCTTCGAGGGCCGGGGGAGTCGAGGATGGTGAACGGGCGGTGAGGCGAGCGGTCGACACAACGGCGGCAAGGCGATGGTCGACGTCGAAGTTGGAGGGTGAGCGGACGGTCGGCGAGGAGTCGAGTTGAAGGGAATGCAAGGAGGATGGCGGCGGTTAGAGGATGTCGACAGGGGCGAGGCGGAGAGGTGCGGGGTGGTTCTCGGAGTTGGCGACGGCTGGACGGAAGGCTGCGAGGTGAGCGGCTGTGGAAGTGGCAGCGATGGGGCAAAGCTTCGGTAATGGCGGCTTCGCGGAGGTCAAGTGGAGACGACGATAACTGGCTCGACGGAGACGACGATCGAGGAGCTCGGGTGAGTTGGCAATGGCGGGCTTGAGCAGCGTCGACGAGCTCGAGGGCGACGACTGCGGAGCGACTCACCGTAGAAGACGGAGAGTGGCGAAGGCGGTGAGCTGCGGGGGCTTCGAGGCTGAGCGGTAGTTCGAGCGGAAGGAGGTGTTCGGCAATGGCGGGTTTTCGAAACAGAGGAAAAGAAGGGGGGGTTCCCGATGAATCAAAAAAAGAAAAGAGGGGTATAGCTGTATTCTGAATAGTGTTTCCAAAAAACACTTCAAACAAACGCCAACTCTGAATATTTATTCAGGAAAAAAAAAAAAAAACTAAAACAAACAGACCCTGGATATCTTTGTTATTTAAAATATTCTCTTTCTAAATTTTCTCTTACGTTTTTTTTTCATCAATCTCTACTAAGTTATTAGTTTGTATCAAGGCATCTTCTTTATTTAAATTTTAAATCTTTTTCTTCTTTATTTAGCGAAAATAAATTTGAGAGATAACGAAAAAATTAAAATCAATCAACGTTGGGGAATAAATAACGAAAAGAAAAAGAAAACCATATACGATATGATATTGCATTGTTTGGGCAATATTTGAGATAGATCCCATAGTTCCTTCTTGTTTCTATATCATATTATATTCATTTTTAATCATAAGATTACTGTTTATCTAATAAATTAAACTGTCATAGAAGTGGTGTTAATAGATGCTTGATTTGTGAACCATTTGTTATAGTAAAAGACAAAAGTAACATTACTTTAAATTAAAAAAAAATAAAAAAAATAAAATAATATATACATTGCGTTTTTGCAATTTATGATAGGGCAAAAGCCAAAATACTCCCCCAACGTTTGGCCTAAGTACCATATGCCCATATAACGTTTGAAAAAATACACTAAACCCATTATTCCGTTAATTTAACTTATTCCGTTAAGTTAGAATTATTGAATTACCTTTTTACCCTTACCCTTTCATATCTCAATCTCTTCTTTCTTCTTTCTTCCTTTCTTCATTCATTTTTTCTTATTTCATGTAAATTAGCAAGGAGGCATGTCAGGTGGCGGTGGCAACAAGTGAGTATCTGGTGTGGGCCCATTCTTGACGATGAACACAGTGTCCATTCCCCATGTAGTGTGACGTTCTAAGTGACAATGCATAAACCGAACACCTGCATGCAATCAGTGGCGGATGGAGTAAGGGCCCAGGGGTAGCGGCTGCTCCCCCTGGATTTCGCCAGGCAGTTAAAAAAGCCTAGTGAAGAAAAAATTCGCTCCCCCTCAGGCAGCCCATTTCGCTCCCCTCTTAGGCCCAAGGCTCGAAGTCGAAGCCCGTGCTCCCGCAGTCCCGCTCCTTTTTCCCCCGATCGCTGCAGCCCTTCTTTCTTCTTTTCTTTCTTTCGTTCTTTCAACTCCAAAATCGAAAACGAAACCCTAGCTCTCACTCTCAGCCTCTCTCAAGTCTCAATCTCTCCTTTCTTCTCCAGGCCCTCCACGGCTCCACGGTTCTCAACCAAGAAGCTCTTCCGATTCTCCATCTTCTTCTTCCTCCTTCACTCCAAGGTTCGACCTTTCTCTCAATTCCTAGATCTTCTCAATTTCAATTTTGCATGCAGGTGTTCGGTTTATGCATTGTCGCTTAGATCTTCTTCCTCCTTCACTCCAAAGTGGTGGTGACAAGTTAATCGGAGAATCTTAGATTTATTGAGGTAATAAACCAAGTACGCGAAGTCGTAATAAATAATAAATTAGAATTAAAAGAAATAAAAATGATTGTTCTTAATTAATGCACAACTCTAATCACATTATGTGATAATAGATTGAATGATATTGCGAGAAGTATGACAGCCAGTATAGAAGTTGATATGAACAACAGCTCAGGAATATTTTATTGTAGCCCAGATTTTATGATGACTCTTCAAGATTTTACAAGATATATCCATGTCGGAATTCAGACAAAAGGATATGATGAAGTCCATAACGGAGATAACCTATTAGTACATATAGCATTTTTAGGAAGAACTACAACCAATTCAAAGGTAAAATATAGAGTAAACGTAATAGAAATATTTGATTTATTATGCAGCAAAGGAATAAAAATGGTAAAACCATTAACATATGATTCCCAAAGACTAGCAGGATTAGAATGAAATTTGGACAACTTCATAAACCCAGTAAAAACTCTTGTACCTCAAGAGGCATTAGTTTATCAAGAAAAAGGTAGAACTGGCATACGTTTACAGATTATGTTCCACAAGTCCACAGAAACATACAAGAATTAGAAATGGATGTAGAATCTGACTTGGTACATATAGAATGCCTTGAAACATTAGTATCAGAAACTGATAGGATTCTCTATCCTACAGAATTAGGCATAGAAAGATTATCAACTTAAGAATTATTAGAACTAGAAGATATGCATTATATGGATGGCTTTATAAAGGAACATGAATATTTATACTATGACTAGATTTGCCCGTGGGCACGTGCCTACGGCACGTCTTCGGTACGATACAGCATATGAAAGTCTTGTAAACAATAAAACAACAATTATGTAGCTCAAGTTTGAATAGTAAAACAATAATTAGTTGTAAATAAAAGTCCATATTTCCATTAGTATATGTTGAATAATAATTATAAATAGGGGTGTAAAATCCAATTTCTTATAACTGTTGATGAAATTTAACTATTGATTAGATATTTGCTATTTTGAATGTAACACGAGTAATAAAAAATGTATTAAGAAATCTGAAAATATAAATTTTTGAGTAAATAAAGAGAGAATGAAAGAGAGAGAGAGAAATAAATAAATAAATAAATAAATAAATAAATAAATAAATAAATAAATAAATAAAGGAGTTGTTTTGGGGATTTGAATTTGAGTTTTTTTCTTGAGGGGGGAGGGGGTGCTTTTGGGCCGGAAAATATATTTTGTGAGGTTAGATCTGAACCGTTGATTTCAACCCTATTGAATGAGAGCCACTAGATAGCTTTCTTTGTGTTTTATTATATAGATATAAAACAAAATATCAGAATCATAATCCTACAAGAAGAAATATATAATGTAACACAAATCTTAGAGATATCATATCAAAAGGATCTAGTAGAAACAGGAGAATCAGAAGTTACTTCTCCCTATAGAGGAACCCCAATATATAATCCGTCAGGAGTTGTAATTGGTCATAGTGGTTATAGAAGTGGCAATACCCCCAGACTTAGAGTAGATGATTACAAAGAACCCGAAAATAAATATAAAACTACGGGAAGAAGCAACCTTTAGAGCAACCAATTAAGTTTTAGACTAAAGGAGAAGCTCAGATTCTGAACCTAGCTGCTCACGATCCACAAGTTTGGTCAAATATATTAGATGTAAGGAAATATACACTGATAGGAGATTATTATGAACCATCTTTAGAAGCAGAAGAAATGTATAAGTATTTAGAAACGTTCTTAGGTGAAAGTGTCAGGGCCTTATGGGAAGCCTTTAAAGTATTATATGTGGAAGATTATAATACAATGCTAATGCTAGGCCTCAATCCCTATAATTTTGTAAATGAAATACAAGCATTAGTTACGGGAGAAGATCCGAATACGGGAACGATAGGATTACAAAAGGATGCTATCAGAACTTTAGAACAATTAAGAAATTTCTTAATGATTATTTTTATTATACTTGTATTTCAGGAAATGTTTTTAACCAAGATTTAGGAGACAAATTATTTAGAAAACTCCCTGGAGCCTTAGGAATAGGAATAGCAGAAAAATGGAAAATTTGGTCAGAAGTAATGACAGCCGGACCAGATCACCCATGGTCAATAGGACAAAGAATACAACATGTTATTAATCATTAGAAGATAAATGTACAGAATTACAAATTCAGAAACAATTAAAAATTGAAATTATGGGTTTTGCAAAGAAATATACACTCCTCACACATGTGGTATAGGAGAAAGAAAAACTAGAACTTATAAAGAACATAGTAGATACACCAAAAAAAAACACGAAGTAAAGAAAGAAAAAATATATTTTAAGAAAGTCAAACAGACGAAAACCATATCTAGACCCTCAAAAATATGATAGAGAGTTTAAGCCAAATAGATTGTATAAAAATAAATTCGAATGTTATACATGTGGTAGCTCAGAACATTTGAGTAGGATTTGTCCTAAAAGAATAAATAGACATGATAAAAATAGGATACTCATAGAATGCACAAATGAGGATTTGATTAATATTGACGAAACAGTATCTGATTCTGAATCGATTTACTCGATCGTCACCATAGAAGACTTTGATGAAGAAAATGAGATTCAAGAAGATAAACAGCCAGATGAATTAATTGAAGATTTTGCACCATTTCCCAATATACTAGAAATAGACTTCTCTGATTTAGACATGATGAATGTAGAATCTACTAGTAAGGGACAAATGGCTCCATCATTAATATTATCGACCTCACGCTTATTAGAGACTTGTAAACACGACTGGCAAACCCGAACAGGTATGGATAACATGCCATGTTTATTTTGTAAAGGGTACCCTAGTAAGATGAACAGAACAAAATGTTCCAAATGTTCTCAAGAAGGTTGCATGAAATGCATAGAAAAGAACTATAATATCACAATTAGTCATTCAATACCCAAACCAACAGTAAATACTGATGAAGTAAAAATCCTAAGAAAAAGAATAGAAAATTTAGAAGATACACAGAAACTCCTTTATGCAAAGGTAGAAACAATAGAAGAAATGTTAGAATTAGGAAAAATGGTAGTAGACCAAAACGAACCAAGAATAGATCCACATCAAATTGATCTAATTCAAATATGCAATAAGGATAGACTAAGGGCACTAAAAGTTAGATGTGTGGTAAGAATGATGGCCTATGAAGTAAAGTGTTTAGAATGAATAGATACAGGGTGTACGAACTGTATTATAAATAAAGATATAATCCCAAAACAATACATAGTAAAAGACTCAAAACCTGTAGTAGCCCAACAAATGGATAGAAAAGTTTTTACATATGATTATCTGTTAATCCCAAATAGTAAAATTAGATTTGAAACCAACTGTGGAGAAAGTATAGAATATACATTACCTAAAGAATCCACATAGGTTAGACAACTTGACCTAAGCAATGATTTGATTTTGGGATTGAGCTTCTTATTAAAAGATAAAGGCAGTATGCTAATAAGTAAAGATTACTTGCAGTTACAAAAACATACAATATTTACACCAGTTTATACACATGATGAACCAACCATGATAAGAGAACTAGAAAATCCTAAAGACGAAAAAGAATGTAATTGTCCTCATGAAAGGCAGTGTGAGTTACATAACGTAATTCCAAATGACGATTACAGTGCTCATGACATAAATCAAGAGTATGAGATAGAAGGCCACACAGACTTTATAAATCTAGAACATCTTTATTACACCCTCACAAGTGAACAAGATATTGAACAATTAATATCAAAAATAGAAAAATTAGGAATAATGGGTGAAGAAATACTAAAATATTGGAATAAAGATAAGGTCATGTGTAAGCTAGATATTATAAACCCTGAATATAAAGTTAAAACAACAAAAATAAATGCCACAAACCAAGATATAGATAATTTTAAAATGCATATTAAAGAACTACTAAAATTAGGAGTTATTAGGAGATTCGAAAGTCCCCATAGATCTGCTGCTTTTATTGTTAGAAAACACAGTGAAATAGCTAGTGGAACAAGTCGAATGGTAATTAATTACAAATGACTAAATGACAATACCGGAGATGATGGGCTTAAAAAAAAATGCATTCTTATACGACTTATGCCATAGAAATTCATAATTTAGAGAGGGAGTATCCGGTAGGGATAAGTTTAAAATTCATAAGTCGTAATTCTATTATAATCGCCTATAATCGTCACACCTTCAGCCACACCATCATAACTTCACCTTCAGCCACACCATCATAACTTCCCCCTCCCCCTTCTTTTTCTTTGGGTATCAGAGCCATATCATAGATTCCTCAGAGTTGACTCTTGTTTCCATCCTAGGTTAGTTACTACTTCAGACAAACAGATCCTTGGCTGTAATTTTGAAAAATCAGACGAAGTAAAGCATTTATTTCATAACAAAGATCCAGTTCAGAATACACTGGTAGATTTAGTTATAAATTTAAAACGAAACCTAGACGCCAGAGAGAGCGAAGAACAAAAATTTAGAGATAGCCTACTTTCGTCTCTAAGGGAGAAAAACCAGAGTTTAAAAGATATTTCTAGCAAACTAGATTACATAAAAGACCAGAATAATTCAAGGTTACATCATTCTACACGAAGTGAAGAGAATCCCAGAATCATTGAGACAATAAATCAAGTACACAACGTTGTCATAAATAATAAATTAGAATTAAAAGAAATAAAAAGGATTGTTCTTAATTAATGCAAAAGGCCTATTTAGAAGCTTTAGATTATACAAAGACTTTTCAACCCGGCCCCGAAGGTTATTGTAATTATAACGCAGAATCAATCTCAAAAAGAACTATTATTAAACAAAATAATACTATTATTAGACTTATCCTTAAAATCCACGAAAGAATTGAAGAACAGAACAAAAACTAGTAAACAAGATTGAAGAAGTTGAGCAAAAACTACAGAAATTAGAAATATCAAATTTCCAGGATAACCTTAGCAAGATAACTGACAAACTAGGATCAGTAAAGCTAGAACCAACAGGAAAAGAACAAGTTACAAGGAAACCGATAATATTTACTTTCCCAACTAGACCATTAGAAAAGAAATAAATATCAAAACCATGAGTATGAGTAGGCCACTGACAGAAATTCAATCATACACAGGATCCTCTAGAACAATCAGGCCAGACCAAGGATCTACAAGTAGGACAAGACCACTTATCAATAGACTACTTTCCATAAGGTCAAGTAATCATGATATCCAACTCGGAGAACTTATAGACCCTGAACAAGACTATGAAAGATTCCAAAAGGAAGGACTCCATATCCTAAACCCAAAAATTCTTTACCCGACCGGACGTTTTGAATTCAGGCCAGAATTTTTTAGACATAACCGAGAACAAGCATTAAGTTGTCTAGGAAACCAGACATGTAGTCTACCTTTAGTAAGCCAGGAAGCAGGACATGAGCTTAGAACCTCACGATATAAATTAATACATTTAGGTTTAATAGTTATAGGTATTAAAGGACTTATGAAAAAAAACTTAGGCTGCAAAACTCTAATCACCTTATATGATAATAGATGGAATGATATTGCTAGAGGTATGATAGCCAGTATAGAAGTTGATATGAATAGCAATTCAGGAATATTTTATTGTAGCCCAGACTTTATGATGATTCTTCAAGATTTTACAAGATATATCCATATTGGAATTCAGACAAAAGGATATGAAGAAGTCCACAAGAGAGATAACCTATTAGTACACATAGCATTCTTAGGAAGAACTACAACCAATTCAAAGGTAAAATATCGAGTAAACGTAACAGAAATAGTTGATTTATTAAGCAGCAAAGGAATAAAAATGGTAAAACCTTTAACGTATGATTCCCAAAGGCTAGCAGGATTAGAATGGAATTTGGACAACTTCATAAACCCAGTAAAAACTCTTGTCCCTCAAGAGGCATTAGTTTATCAAGGAAAAAGCATAACTAGCATACGCTTTACAGATTATGTCCCATAAGTTCACAGAAACATACAAGAATAAGAAATGGATGTAGAATCTGATTTAGTGCATATCGAATGCCTTGAAACATTAGTATCAGAAATTGATAGGATTCTCTATCCTACATAGTTAAGTCTAGGAAGGTTATCACCTAAAGAATTGTTAGAACTAGAAGATATGCATTATATGAATGGTTCTATAAAAGAACATGAATATTTATACTATGATATAGAACAAAATATCAGAATCGGAATTCTACAAGAAGAAATAATACAAGAAGAAATAGATAATGAAACACAAATCTCAGAGGTATCATACCAAAAGGATCTAGTAGAAGAATCCGAAGTTACTTTCCCCTATCGAGGAACACCAATACATAACCCATCAGGAGTTGTAATTGGCTATAGTGGTTATAGAAGTGGCAATACCCCCAGAACAAGAGTAGACGATTACAAAGAACCAGAAAATAAACATAAAACTAAAGGAATGAGACAACCTTTAGAGCAACCAATTAAATTTCAGACTAAAGGAGAAGCTCAGATTCTAAAACTAGCTGCCCATGATCCTCAAGCTTGGTCAAATATTTTAGATGCATGGAAATATACACTGATAGGAGATTATTATAAAACATCTTTAAATCTAGAAACAGAAGAAATATATAAGTATTTAGAAACATTTTTAGGAGAAAGCGTTAGGGCTTTATGGGAACCTATAAAGTATCATATTTGGAAGATTATAATACAATGCTAATGCTAGACCCCAATCCCTATAATTTTGTAAATAAAATACAAGCTTTAGTCACGGGAGGAGATCCGAATACAGGAGCGCTAGGATTACAAAAAGATGCTATAAGAACTTTAGAACAATTAAGCCTATACAAATGAAAGTATATAAAGAAATTTCTTAATGATTATTTTTATTATACTTGTATTTCAGGAAATGCTTTTAACCAAGATTTAGGAGACCAATTATTTAGAAAACTTTCTGGAGCCCTAGGAATAGAAATAGCAGAAAAATGGAAAAACTGGCCAGAAGTAATGACAGCCGGTCCAGGTCACCCATGGTCAATAGGATAGAGAATACAACATGTTATTAATGTATTAAAAGACAAATGCATAGAAATACAAATTCAGAAACAATTAAAAAACTCAGATTATGGGTTTTGTAAAGAAATATACACTCTTCAGACATATGGTATAGGACAGAGGAGAACTAGAACTTATAAAGAACACAGCAGATGCCCGAAAGAAAACACAAAATATATGAAGAAAAAACATTTCTTAAGAAAATCAAACAAACGAAAACCATATTTAGACCGTCAGAAACATGTTAGAAAATTTAAGCCAAATAGATTGTATAAAAATAAACTCGAATGTTATACATGTGGTAGCTCAGAACATTTGAGTAGAACTTGTCCTAAAAGAATAAATAGACATGTTAAAAGTAGCATACTCATAGAATGCACAAATGAGGATTTAATTAATATTGACGAAGCAGTATCTGATTCTGAATCAATTTATTCGATCGTCACTATAAAAGACTTTGATGAAGAAAATGAGATGCAAGATAATAAACAGCCAAATGAATTAATTGAAGATTTTGCATCATTTTCCAATATACATAGAAGGTTGTATGAAATGCATAGAAAAAAACTACAATATTACACTTAGTTATTCAATACCCAAACCAACAATAAATACTGATGGAGTAAAAATCATAAGAAAAAGAATAGAAAATTTAGAAGATACACAGAAACTCCTTTATACAAAGGTAGAAACAATAGAAGAAAGGTTAGATAGAGGAAAAATAGTAGTAGACCAGGATGAGCCAAGAATAGATCCATATCAAATTGATCTAATTCAAATATACAATAAAGATAGACTAGGGACACTAAAAGTTAGATGTGTGGTAAGAATGATGGCCTACGAAGTAAAGTGTCTAGCATTAATCGATACAGGGTGTACAAACTGTATTATAAATAAAGATATAATCCCAACACAATACATAGTAAAAGCCTCGAAACCTGTAGTAGCCCAACAAATGGATGGAAAAGTTTTTACGTATGATGATCTGTTAATCCCAAATAGTAAAATTAGATTTGAAACCAACTGTGGAGAAAGTATAGAATACACATTACCCAAAGAATCCACATGGGTTCGACAACTTGATCTAAGCAATGATTTAATTTTGAGATTAAGCTTCTTATTAAAGGATAAAGGCAGTATGCTAATAAGTAAAGATTACTTGCAGTTACAAAAACATACAATATTTACACCAGTTTATACACATGATGAACCAACCATGATAAGAGAACTAGAAAATCCTAAAGACGAAAAAGAAATGCAATTGTCCTCATGAAAGGCAGTATGAGTTACATAACGTAATTCCAAATGACGATTACAGTGCTCATGACATAAATCAAGAGTATGAGATAGAAGTCCACACAGACTTTATGAATCTAGAACATCTTTATTACACCCTCATAAGTGAACAAGATGTTGAACAATTAATATCAAAAATAGAGAAATTAGGAATAATGGGTGAAGAAGTACTAAAGTACTGGGATAAAGATAAGGTCATATGTAAGCTAGATATCATAAACCCTGAATATAAGGTTAGAACAGCAAAAATAAATGCCACAAACCAAGACATAGATGATTTTAAAATGCATATTACAGAACTCCTAAAATTAGGAGTTATCAGAAGATCTGAAAGTCCCCATAGATCTGCTACTTTTATTGTTAGAAAACACAGTGAAATAGCTAGAGGAAAAAGTCGAATGGTAATAAATTACAAAAGATTAAATGACAACACCAGAGATGATGCATATGATATTCCAAACCAAACTAGATTAATAAATCAAATACAAGGATGTAACATCTTTAGTAAATTAGATTTAAAATCCGGATTTTGGCAAATTAAGATGCATCCTGAAAGTATAGAATGGACAATATTTACATGTCCCGAAGGACATTTTGAATGGCTCGTCATGCCTTTTGGCCTTAAGAATGCATCATCTGTTTTTCAAAGAAAGATGGATGACATTTTTCTAAACCACAAAAAATTTACTGTTGTTTATATAGATGATATCCTAGTTTTTAGTAAAATACGGCAAGAACACAGAGGTCATTTGCAGATTATTATTTCAGAATTTATTAATCATGGTATCATAATTAGTAAAACAAAGATGCAGCTGTATAAACCACAAATTGAATTTTTAGGAGCTATTATTGGGCAGGGTAAAATTAAACTACAACCCCATATTGCCCAAAAAGTTTTAGATTTTTCAGATAAATTAGAAGAATTAAAACATCTCCAGCAATTTTTATGGTTGGTCAATTATGCAAGACCATTTATAAAAAAATTACGCAAAATCGCAGGACCCTTATATACAAAAACTTTCCAGAAAGGACAAAGATACTTCAGCAAAGATGATGTCAAACTAGTCCAACAAATTAAGAACTTGATTAAAGAACTTCTAGAATTAGCTTTACCATTAGATTCAGACTATCATATTATAGAATCAGATGGTTGCAATACAGATTGGGGCGCAACTTTGATTGCTAAACCAAATAAGTATTCTGATAAAAATTTAGAAAAAATTTGCCACTATGCTAGAGGTAAATATAAAGAAAAAGGTAACATTAGCAGTATTCATGCAGAATTATTAGCCTTCTCTTATTCTTTAGATAGTTTTGAACTATTTATTATTTCTAAAAAAGAAATAACTGTTCGAACAGACTGTGAAGCCATAGTTTCTTTTCATTTAAAAATGGCTTTAGAACAAAAATGTAGCTCTTGACGGCGTTGGCTTAATTTTTTAGATCAATGCCTTCACCTTAGCACTCATATCACTTTTGAACACGTCAAAGGCAGTACTAATATCTTACCCGATACTCTTAGCCGCCTGCTCCATCAGCATGCTCTAGTGGACATAGGAGATACAGGTACATCTTTTGATATAGGTACATCTTTTGACTTACTTACTGTAGATGAGCATCCACAAACTTATAATGTAACCCAAGAATACCTAGTATTGACCGAAGTCATTGACTTCTTAGAACATTACACAGAAAATGAATTCATTTCTGTAATTACTAAAATGAACAATGTAACAACTCTTCATGAGCTATTAGAATATTGGTGGGTTAAAGAACCACATGCTACAATTATATCCAACAGGCTAAAAGAAATTCGAGAACAAAGATATGCTCAAATTATTAAACAAAAGGCAAAAAATCTTGAAAAACTTGGGGCACTATCCACATCAGAAGTATTTCTCACAATAGATATAAGACAGAATGAAGGAATAGATAATGATATGGTCCATCCTAATATTAGCGACTTTCCAAATCCATTCCTAGAACATATAGATATAAACTGTACACTTTTCCACTTTTTGCAATTATGTTCTATCCAAGCATTTTCTATCAGTATTAATTGCATCTATGACAAACATTTTTTATACACCCTTGCTTAACAATTTGATCCTTATGAGGTTGGTTATGAAAACCTAATCAGGAAACAATTAATTAATACACGAATTTCTTATTTCTTACAAACACCACACGATTATGATCTAATGAACACTTTTTATGATAATATGCAGATGGCAAGGCCACCACCACAACCAGGTATCCGTTCAGATAACATGTTTCCACCACAGAACAGCCAGCAGACCAGCGAAAGCAGAACCCCCAGGGAACCCCCTAAGAACGGTTGCGATTCGGAAACCAAGAACTTTTTGTTTTCAAATAGCAATCCTCCTTTCAGAACATATTCTCATATTTCTACATCAAAGGAACAACAATGCATCTTAGACAATTTATGGATTGCATTTAATAGAAAGGACCAGAAATATTTCTTAGCAGCAATGAATTCTTTATCAGAAGTATTTAGTCAGAACCAGAAATGATACAAGTTTTATGCAGTTCTCCAAGGTAATTTAGTAGGTGTTTTTCATTCTTGGATAGAGAGTAGCAGACAGTATTAAGAACTTCAAAAATCCAATTTATAAAGGTTTCTATAATTTGTCAGAAGCACTAGATGTAGCTAGAAGCTACTTTGGACCTAACTATTTTGTTTCTCCTTAAGATCTATGCAGGAAACTCTCCTGGAATACTCTATTACAAAGAATATGCAGGGAAAAATCCTATTTTGTGATCATTGCGATGCAATGTCACGAACGGTAAGAACATTAAATGAAAATAAAAATTGTCTTATTTTTGAAAAACAAAAATTACAGGAAAAGATAGCCAGCTTAGTGAAACAACTATTCCAGACCAGATTTCCACTTAAAAATCCACCACAGACTGCTCTTGCGGTCTATAATAAGTGGGATGAGAAGGGCTTGCATTTCCTTCTAAATGCAGATAGAGATACTACTGAGGCTACAAATTCAATAGCTAGTCTGGTTCAAACGACAATCAGTAAAGACACATCAAGTCAGTTTATGGCTGAGGTTTTGCCAAAAAACCTTCACAGAGATATCATTGGATCTACAATACCAATGGCTAGTCCGGAGCAAACGACTACCGGTAAAGATACACCAAATCCGTTGATGGCTGTGACTTTGCCAAAAAGTCAAAACAAGGGCAAAGCCCCTATGGAAAACCAAGATATTACAGACCCCAACAAGTGTGACCAAATTCTGCAGCTCCTCCAACAGATTGAAGGCTTCCAATAGCAACCAGAAAGGATCCAACCAAGACACAAGAAAAGCAAAAGAAAAGAATCAATTCGAGCTATGATTGCAACACAGGTAGCAGAAGCAGTCAAGACAGCTGGCTCAAAAGAAAAGGAGACAGTGACAGAAAGTGAGAAAGAAATTCCTGAGATAAATCGCCTCTATCCCAAATAGATAACTTTTCACACACAGCAGATAGTGGCGACAACAATCCCATGACCCCAATGTCCTTAGATTCGGTGGCTCTACATAATTTGGACACCTAGACTCCACTCAGAATATTCCTGCACAGATGTCACCTCCACTCAGAAAGGCATTTTGGACACCTAGATATCCTGCACAGATGTCACCTCCACTCAGAAAGGCATAGACAGCATAGTCACTTCCACTCAGAACAGCAAGGACAGATTGATCTCTCCACTTAGAAAGGCTTGGTCTCTAGGAAGCCACGTGTAAAGCAACCTCCAGTTATCCCTCCACTCAGAGAGGAATGGACTCTAGATTGCAATGTGTAAAGAAATGTCCACTCAAAAAGAACCCACTAGAAAAACACAGATTCTCCTTCAAGTGCTCCTCTAAGAAAAACCTCTATAAATACCACCCTTCTCCTCTTCTACAAGGCATCGAATCCCTTACCCCACTTCAAAAACTCTTCTTGTACTCCAATGTTCTCCCTCACCATCGCTCTGTAAAATATTGCATGTACTGTAAGGAACAAGCTCCTCAAGCTTGAATTCATTGTAAGTTTTTCTTAGATCGTTAAGGGATTTTCCGAAAGGGAAACCTCTTTACTATGTATCCAATGTGTTTTCCAAATAAATAAAATTTCTGTATTATGCCTAGTTTATTTTTTAGCTCTGTTTTGCACATAAACTTCTCTTATCCTTTTTCATTCTAAATATATTATAATAGCATAGTTAGGTCTTATAACCAAGAGTGGCCCTGTAGGCAAAGAAAGCCGACTCTAGAGAAAAGGCTGTCAGTATGCCCCTCTAGAGAAAAGCCGATCCTGGGGCATACTGACAGCCTTTTCTCTAGAGTCGGCTTTCTTTGTCTACAGGTTCACTTTTGGTTATAAGACCTAACTATGCGATTTTGATATACTTAGAATGAAAAAGGATAAGAGGAGTTTATGTGCAAAATAGAGCTAAAAACTAAGCTAGGCATAATAAAATTTTTTTATTTATTTGGGGAACACAGTGGATACATAGTAAAGAGGTTTCCCTTTCGGGAAATCCCTTAACTATCTAAGAAAAACTTACAATGAGTTCAAGCTTGAGGAGCTTGTTCCTTACAGTACATGCAATATTTTACAGAGCGGTGGTGAGGGAGAACATTGGAGTACAAGGAATTTTTGAAACGAGGTAAGAGATTCGATGCCTTGTGGAAGAGGAGAGAGGTGGTATTTATAGAGGTTTTTCTGAGAGGAGCATTTGAAAGAGAATCTATGCTTTTCTAGTGGGTTCTTTTTGAATGGACATTTCTTTACACGTTGCAATCTGGAGTCCATTCCTTTCTGAGTGGAGGGATAAGTGGAGGTTGCTTTACACATGGCTTCCTGAAGACCAAGCCTTTCTAAGTGGAGAGATCAATCTGTCCTTGCTGTTCTGAGTGGAAGTGACGATTCTGTCTATGCCTTTCTAAGTGGAGGTGACATCTGTGCAGGAATATCTAGGTGTCCAAAATGCCTTTTTGAGTGAAGGTGACATCTGTGCAGGAATATTCTGAGTGGAGTCTAGGTGTCCAAATTATGTAGAGTCACCGAATCTAAGGACATTGGGGTCATGGAATTGTTGTCGCCACTATCTGCTGTGTCTGAAAAGTTATCTATTTGGGATAGAGGCGAGCTATCTTCAGGAATTTCTTTCTCATTTTTTGTCACTGTCTTCTTTTCTTTTGAGCCAGCTATCTTGACTGCTTCTGCTACCTGTGTTGCAATCATAGCTCGGGTTGATTCTTTTCTTTTGCTTTTCTTGTGTCTTGGTTGGATCTTTTCTGGTTGCTTCTGGAAGCCTTCAATCTATTGGAGGAGCTGCAGAATTTGGTCATACTTGTTGGGGTCTGTAATATCTTGGTTTTCCATAGGGGCTTTGCCCTTGTTTTGACTTTTTGGCAAAGTCACAGCCATCAAAGGATTTGGTGTGTCTTTACCGGTAGCCGTTTGCTCCGGACTAGCCATTGGTATTGTAGACCCAATGATATCTCTGTGAAGGTTTTTCGGCAAAACCTCTGCCATAAACAGACTTGATGTATCTTTACGGGTTGCCGTATGAACCAGACTAGCTATTGAATTTGTAGGCTCAGTAGTACCTCTATCTGCATTTAGAGGGAAATGCAAACCCTTCTCATCCCACTTATTATAGACCGGGGGAGCAGTCTGTGGTGTATTTTTAGGTGAAAATCTGGTCTGGAATAGTTGTTTCTCCAAACTGGCTAACCTTACCTGTAATTTTTGTTTTTCAAAAATTAGACAATTTTTATTTTCATTTAATATTCTTACCGTTCGTGACATTGCCTTGCAATGATCACAAAATAGAATTTTTCCCTGCATATCCTTTGTAATAGAGTATTTCAGGGGAGTTTCCTGTATGGATCTTAAGGAAGGAGAAACAAAATAGTTAGGTCCTAAGTAGCTTCTAGCTACATCTAGTGCTTCTGACAAATTATAGAAATATTTATAAATTGGATTTTTGAAGTTCTTAATAATGTCTGCTACTTCTATCCAAGTATGAAAAATACATACTAAATTACCTTGGAAAACTGCATAAAACTTGTATCCTTTCTGGTTCTGACTACATACTTCTGATGAAGAATTCATTGCTGCTAAGAAATATTTCTGGTCCTTTCTATTAAATGCAATCTATAAATTGTCTAAGATGCATTGTTGTTCCTTTGATGTAGAAAATGAGAATATGTTCTGAAAGGAGGATTGCTATTTGAAAAAATAAAAAGTTCTTGGTTCCGAATCACAACCGTTCTTGGGGGTTCCCTGGGGGTTCTGCTTTCGCTGGTCTGCTGGCTGTTCTGTGGTGGAAATATGTTATCTGGATGGATACCTGGTTGTGATGGTGGCCTTGCATCTGCATATTGTCATAAAAGGTGTTCATGAGATCATAATCGTGTGGTGTTTGTAAGAGATAAGAAATTCATGTATTAATTAATTGTTTCCTGATTATGTTTTCATAACCATCCTCATAAGGATCAAATTGTTCAGCATGGGTGTATAAAAAATGTTTGTCATAGATGCAATTAATACTGATAGAAAATGCTTCGATAGAACATAATTGCAAAAAGTGGAAAGTGTAAAGTTTATATCTGTATGTTCTAGGAATGGATTTGGAAAGTCGCTAATATTAGGTTGGACCATATCATTATCTATTCCTTCATTCTGTCTTATATCTATTGTGGGAAATACTTCTGATGTGGATAGTGCCCCAAGTTTTTCAAGATTTTTTGCCTTTTGTTTAATAATTTGAGCATATCTTTGTTCTCGAATTTCTTTTAGCCTGTTGGATATAATTTAGGCATGCGGTTCTTTAACCCACCAATATTCTAATAGCTCATGAAGAGTTGTTACATTGTTCATTTTAGTAATTACATAAATGAATTCATTTTCTGTGCAATGTTCAAAGAAGGCAATGACTTCTGTCAATACTAGGTCTTCTTGGGTTACATTATAAGTTTGTGGATGCTCATCTACATTAAGTAAGTCAAAAGATGTATCTATATCAAAAGATGTACCTGTATCTCCTATGTCCACAAGAGCATGCTGATGGAACAGGCAGCTAAGAGTATCGGGTAAGATATTAGTACTGCCTTTGATGTGTTCCAAAGTGATATGAGTTCTAAGGTGAAGGCACCGATCTAAAAAATTAAGCCAACGCCGTCGAGAGCTACATTTTTGTTCTAAAGCCATTTTTGAATGAAAAGATACTATGGTTTCATAGTCTGTTTGAACAGTTATTTCTTTTTTAGAAATAATAAATAATTCAAAACTATCTAAAGCATAAGAGATGGCTAATAATTTTGCATCAATACTGCTAATGTTACATTTTTCTTTATATTTACCACTAGCATAGTGACAAATTTTTTCTAAATTTTTATCAGAATACTTATTTGGTTTAGCAATCAAAGTTGCACCCCAACCTGTATTGCAACCATCTGATTCTATAATTAGATAGTCTGAATCTAATTGTAAAGCTAATTCTGGAAGTTCTTTAATCAAGTTCTTAATTTGTTGAACTAGTTTGACATCTTCTTTGTTGAAGTATCTTTGTCCTTTCTGGGAAGTTTTTGCATATAAGGATCCTGCGATTTTGCCTAAATATTTTATACATGGTCTTGCATAATTGACCAACCCTAAAAATTGCTGGAGCTGTTTTAATTCTTCTAATTTATCTGAAAATTCTAAAGCTTTTTGGGAAATATGAAGTTGTAGTTTAATTTTACCCTGCCTAATAATAGCTCCTAAAAATTCAATTTGTGGTTTATACAGCTGCATCTTTGTTTTACTAATTATGATATCATGATTAATAAATTTTGAAATAATAATCTGCAAATGACCTCGGTGTTCTTACCTTATTTTACTAAAAACTAGGATATCATCTATATAAAGAATTTTTTCCCAAACTGCCCCACTTTTTGAAAGTTTTTTCCAAACTGCCCTACTTTTGTTTTTAATTCCCAAACCATTCCACTCGGTCTTTGAAAGACCGAATTTAGTTAAAACTAACTCGTTTTTTCAAAGACCGAGTGTTAGTTTTGGATTTTTCGAATTCTAACACTCGGTCTTTGAAAAACCGAGTTATTTTTAACTAAACTCGGTCTTTCAAAGACCGCGCGGTTATTTTGGTAAATACTTTCGAAAGTGGGTCAGTTTGGTAAATAAGTTCAAAAAGTGGGTCATTTTGGTAACAAGTTTGGTTTGTAGAAGGAAAAAAACACCAATTAAGAACTAGAGACCATTTAATTATGTAACAAGTGTTACATAATACCAGCAAACCACAAGCACCAACTTGATTATTTGAAAACTATGTCTAATATTAAACTATTTTAAACTATTATTGTCTAATCAAATTAAACTTTATCGAAACCTAACTAATAGTAATAACACTTTACACTAGTTAAAACACAATATGAACAGAGAAATATGAAATAAATGAAAATAGTGAATATTATAGTTAACTATGAATGTCAATAATAATTACCTAACAACCACATTTTAATATTAAACATAGAAAAGGGAGTTCCTGACCTAGGACACCATCTTTTTTGGAAAGTACTCTTTTCCTTCCATAGACTTTGCATCTTAAATTTTATGAATCTAAAAAAATATTGTAATTTGTTAAGTGTTTGCACCTTTAACTTTAGTACTGCAACCATTTATAGTATGTTTCCCTTCAAAATTTAAATTTCTTTAGTGTTGCACAGTCAGTAGAAAAATTATGGGCCAAAAGATGGAAGCTACTTATACCGAAACTTTGGCAAATTGTCCTCTTGAAAATCAATTTGGAGCAACCACAATAATCGAGACAAGGAATGCTATACGGTTCCAGATTCTACATCTCGAGGTGGACATGAATGATTGTAAGTACTCACACGACGTAACAATGTCAATCTTCTTCTTTTTCCTTTTTTACCTTAAAGAATCTTGGAAATTCTCAGTAAAGAATATGCATCACTTTTTTGTTACCAAATATGCAGAGGTCATGAAATTAGTTTAAGTTAGTTTCTTTTAAATTACTTAATTAAAGAATTTAGTAAAATTTGCAGCTACCTACTTGTGCATACATGTTTTGATGTTCCATAAACATATATGTCAGTGGACTCAACTTGAGTTGGCGACACATGCTTACAGAGATAGATCTTTGTCAGAAATAGGTAAGATTAAATAAAATTTGAATCCAGCTTGGATCTAGAACTCTAGAATGTTATACACACAAACTCCATATATATTATGAAAAAATTCCACATTAATACTCCTTATATAATGATTTGTATGTATGCTGGCCCAATCATTCATGTCCACCCCGAGAAGTAGAATCTGGAACCGTATAGCATTCCTTGTCTCGATTACTGTGGTTGCTCCAAATTGATTTTCAAGAGGACAATTTGCCAAAGTTCCGGTATAAGTAGCTTCCATCTTTTGGCCCAGAATTTTTCTACTGACTGTGCAACACTAAAGAATTTAAATTTTGAAGGAAAACATACTATAAATGATTGCAATACTAAAGTTAAAGGTGCAAACACTTAACAAATTACAATATTTTTTTAGATTCATAAAATTTAAGACGCAAAGTCTATGGAAGGAAAAGAGTACTTTCCGAAAAAGATGGTGGCCTAGGTCAGGAACTCCCTTTTCTATGTTTAATATTAAAATGTGGTTGTTAAGTAATTATTATTGACATTCATAGTTAACTATAATATTCACTATTTTCATTTATATCATATTTCTCTGTTCAAATTGTGTTTTAACTAGTTTAAAGTGTTATTACTATTAGTTAGGTTTCGATAAAGTTTAATTTGATTATATAATAATAATTTAAAATAGTTTAATATTAGACATAGTTTTCAAATAATCAAGTTGGTGCTTGTGGTTTGCTAGTATTATGTAACACTTGTTACATAATTAAATGGTCTCTAGTTCTTAATTGGTGTTTTTTCCTTCTACAAACTGAACCACATTCGAAAGTATTTACCAAAATGACCGCGTGGTCTTTGAAAGACCGAGTTTAGTTAAAAATAACTCGGTTTTTCAAAGACCGAGTGTCAGAATTCGAAAAATTCAAAACTAACACTGGGTCTTTGAAAAACCGAGTTAGTTTTAACTAAACTCGGTCATTCAAAGACCGAGTGGGATGGTTTGGGAATTAAAAACAAAAGTAGGGCAGTTTGGGAAAAACTTTCAAAAAGTGGGGCAGTTTGGGAAAAAATTCCTATATAAACAACAGCAAATTTTTTGTGTTTTAGAAAAATGTCATCCATCTTTCTTTGAAAAACAGATGGTGCATTCTTAAGGCCAAAAGGCATGACGAGCCATTCAAAATGTTCTTCGGGACATGTAAATGCTATCCATTCTATACTTTCAGGATGCATCTTAATTTGCCAAAATCCGGATTTTAAATCAAATTTACTAAAGATGTTACATCCTTGTATTTGATTTATTAATCTGGTTTTGTCTGGAATATCATATGCATCATCTCTGGTGTTGCGATTTAATATTTTGTAATTTATTACCATTCGACTTTTTCCTCTAGCTATTTCACTGTGTTTTCTAACAATAAAAGTAGCAGATCTATGGGGACTTTCAGATCTTCTGATAACTCCTAATTTTAGGAGTTCTGTAATATGCATTTTAAAATCATCTATGTCTTGGTTTGTGGCATTTATTTTTGCTGTTCTAACCTTATATTCAGGGTTTATGATATCTAGCTTACATATGACCTTATCTTTATCCCAGTACTTTAGTACTTCTTCACCCATTATTCCTAATTTCTCTATTTTTGATATTAATTGTTCAACATCTTGTTCACTTATGAGGGTGTAATAAAGATGTTCTAGATTCATAAAGTCTGTGTGGACTTCTATCTCATACTCTTGATTTATGTCATGAGCACTGTAATCGTCATTTGGAATTACGTTATGTAACTCATACTGCCTTTCATGAGGACAATTGCATTTCTTTTTCGTCTTTAGGATTTTCTAGTTCTCTTATCATGGTTGGTTCATCATGTGTATAAACTGGTGTAAATACTGTATGTTTTTGTAACTGCAAGTAATCTTTACTTATTAGCATACTGCCTTTATCCTTTAATAAGAAGCTTAATCTCAAAATTAAATCATTGCTTAGATCAAGTTGTCGAACCCATGTGGATTCTTTAGGTAATGTGTATTCTATACTTTCTCCACAGTTGGTTTCAAATCTAATTTTACTATTTGGGATTAACAGATCATCATACGTAAAAACTTTTCCATCCATTTGTTGGGTTACTACAGGTTTCGAGGCTTTTACTATGTATTTTGTTGGAATTATATCTTTATTTATAATACAGTTTGTACACCCTGTATCGATTAATGCTAGACACTTTACTTCGTAGGCCATCATTCTTACCACACATCTAACTTTTAGTGCCCCTAGTCTATCTTTATTGTATATTTGAATTAGATCAATTTGATATGGATCTATTCTTGGCTCATCCTGGTCTACTACTATTTTTCCTCTATCTAACCTTTCTTCTATTGTTTCTACCTTTGTATAAAGGAGTTTCTGTGTATCTTCTAAATTTTCTATTCTTTTTCTTATGATTTTTACACCATCAGTATTTATTGTTGGTTTGGGTATTGAATAACTAAGTGTAATATTGTAGTTTTTTTCTATGCATTTCATACAACCTTCTTGGTAACACTTCGAACATTTTGTTCTGTTCATCTTACTAGGGTATCCTTTACAAAATAAACATGGCATGCTATCCATACCTGTTCGGGCCTGCCAGTCGTGTTTACAAGTTCCCAATAAGCTTGAGGTCGATAATGATGGAGCTATTTGTCCCTTACTAGTAGATTCTATGTTCATCATATCTAAATCAGAGAAGTCTAATTCTGGTATATTGGGAAATGGTGCAAAATATTCAATTAATTCATTTGGCTGTTTATTATCTTGCGTCTCATTGGTATAAAAGCATTTCCTGAAATACAGGTATAATAAAAATAATCATTAAGAAATTTCTTTATATACTTCCATTTGTATAAACTTAATTGTTCTAAAGTTCTGATAGCATCTTTTTGTAATCCTAGCGCTCCTATATTCGGATCTCCTCCCATGACTAAAGCTTGTATTTTATTTACAAAATTATAGGGATTGGGGCCTAGCATTAGCATTGCATTATAATCTTCCACATATGATACTTTATAGGCTTCCCATAAAGCCCTAACAATTTCTCCTAAAAATGTTTCTAAATACTTATACATTTCTTCTGTTTCTAGATTTAAAGATGTTCTATAATAATCTCCTATCAGTGTATATTTCCATACATCTAAAATATTTGACCAAGCATGTGGATCATGGGCGGCTAGGTTTAGAATCTGAGCTTCTCCTTTAGTCTGAAATTTAATTGGTTGCTCTAAAGGTTGAGTCCTTTGTTAGTTTTATATTTATTTTCTGGTTCTTTGTATTCGTCTACTCTTGTTCTGGGGGTATTGCCACTTCTATAACCACTATAGCCAATTACAACTCCTGATGGGTTATGTATTGGTGTTCCTCGATAAGGGGAAGTAAAATTATTCTACTAGATCCTTTTCGTATGATACCTCTGAGATTTGTGTTTCATTATCTATTTCTTCTTGTATTATTTCTTCTTGTAGAATTCCGATTCTGATATTTTGTTCTATATCATAGTATAAATATTCATGTCCTTTTATAGAACCATTCATATAATGCATATCTTCTAGTTCTAACAATCTTTAGGTGATAACCTTCCTAGACTTAACTCTGTAGGATAGAGAATCCTATTAGTTTTTGATACTAATGTTTCAAGGCATTCGATATGCACTAAATCAGATTCTACATCCATTTCTAATTCTTGTATGTTTCTGTGGACTTGTGGGACATAATCTGTAAAGCATATGCTTGTTCTGCTTTTTTCTTGATAAACTAATGTTTCTTGAGGTACAAGAGTTTTTACTGGGTTTATGAAGTTTTCCAAATTCCATTCTAATCCTACTAGCCTTTGGGAATCATACGTTAAAGGTTTTACCATTTTTATTCCTTTGCTGCTTAATAAATCAACTATTTCTGTTACGTTTACTCGATATTTTACCTTCTAATTGGTTGTAGTTCGTCCTAAGAATGCTATGTGTACTAATAGGTTATCTCCATTGTGGACTTCTTCATATCCTTTTGTTTGAATTTCAATATGGATATATCTTGTAAAATCTTGAAGAGTCATCATAAAGTCTGGGCCACAATAAAATATTCTTGAATTGCTATTCATATCAACTTCTATATTGGCTATCATACCTCTAGCAATATCATTCCATCTATTATCATATAAGGTGTGATTAGAGTTTTGCAGCCTAAGTTTTTTCTCATAAGTCCTTTAATACCTATGACTATTAAACCTAAAAGCATTAATTTATATCGTGAGGTTCTAAGCTCATGTCCTGCTTCCTGGCTTACTAAAGGTAGACTACATGTCTGGTTTCCTAGACAACTTAGTGCTTGTTCTCGGTTATGTTTGAAAAATTCTGGTCTGAATTCAAAACGTCCGGTCTGGTAAAGAATTTTTGGGTTTAGGATATGGAGTCCTTCCTTTTGGAATCTTTCATAGTCTTGTTCAAGGTCTATCAGTTCTCCAAGTTGGATATCATGATTACTTGACCTTCTGGAAAGTAGTCTATTGATAAGTGGTCTTGTCCTACTTGTAGATCCTTGGTCTGGCCCGATTGTTCTAGAGGATCCTATGTATGATTGAATTTCTGTCAGTGGCCTACTCATACTCATGGTTTTGATAGTTGTTTCTTTTCTGATGGTCTAGTTGGGAAAGTAAATATTACCGGTTTCCTTGTAACTTGTTCTTTTCCTATTGGTTCAAGCTTTACTGATCCTTGTTTGTCAGTTATGTTGCTAAGGTTATCCTGGAAATTTGATATTTCTAATTTATGTAGTTTTTGCTCAACTTCTTCAATCCTGTTTACTAGTTTTTGTTCTATTTCTTCAATTCTTTCGTGGATTTTAAGGATAAGTCTAATAATAGTATTATTTTGTTTAATAATAGTTCTTTCTGAGAATGGTTCTGCGTTATTACTATAACCTTCGGGGCCGGGTTGAAAAGTCTTTGTATAATCTAAAGCTTCTAAATAGGCCTTTTGCATTAATTAAGAACAATCCTTTTTATTTCTTTTAATTCTAATTTATTATTTATGACAACGTCGTGTACTTGGTTTATTGTCTCAATGATTCTGGGATTCTCTTCACTTCGTGTAGAATGATGTAACCTTGAATTATTCTGGTCTTTTATGTAATCTAGTTTGCTAGAAATATCTTTTAAAATCTGGTTTTTCTCCCTTAGAGACGATAGTAGGCTATCTCTAAATTTTTGTTCTTCGCTCTCTCTGGTGTTTAGGTTTCGTTTTAAATTTATAACTAAATCTACCAGTGTATTCTGAACTGGATCTTTGTTAGGAAATAAATGCTTTACTTCGTCTGATTTTTCAAAATTACAGCTAAGGATCTGTTTGTCTGAAGTAGTAACTAACCTAGGGTGGAAACAAGAGTCTAACTCTGAGGAATCTATGATATGGCTCTCATACCAAAAAAAGGAGGGGGGGGGGGGGGGGGTGGAAGTTATGATGGTGTGGCGATTATAATAGAATTACGACTTATGAATTTTAAACTTATCCCTATCGGATACTCCCTCTCTAAATTATGTATTTCTATGTTCCCATTTTTTTTCGTATTACTCTGATACCAAATTTTTTATTTTTATTTTTATTTTTTTTAAACTAAGATATATCAAGGTAAGGTAGGTCTGTTTAACTTCTCAACCAAACTAAACCAATTTCCCCTTGGGGCATACTGACAGCCTTTTCTCTAGAGTCGGCTTTCTTTGCCTACAGGGTCACTCTTGGTTATAAGACCTAATTATGCTATTATGATATACTTAGAATGAAAAAGGATAAGAGGAGTTTATGTGCAAAACAGAGCTAAAAACTAAACTAGGCATAATACAGAAATTTTATTTATTTGGGGAACACAGTGGAAATCCCTTAACGATCTAAGAAAAACTTACAATGAGTTCAAGCTTGAGGAGCTTGTTCCTTACAGTACATGCAATATTTTACAGAGCGGTGGTGAGGGAGAACATTGGAGTACAAGAAGAGTTTTTAAAGCGGGGTAAGGGATTCGATACATATTCCTAGGGCTCCAGGAAGTTTTCTAAATAATTTGTCTCCTAAATCATGGTTAAAAGCATTTCCTGAAATACAGGTATAAAAATAATCATTAAGAAATTTCTTTATATACTTCCATTTGTATAGACTTAATTGTTCTAATGTTCTGATAGAACCTTTTTGTAATCCTAGCGCTCCTGTATTCGGATCTTCTCCCGTGACTAAAGCTTGTATTTTATTTACAAAATTATAGGGATTGGGACCTAGCATTAGCATTGTATTATAATCTTCCACATATGATACTTTATAGGCTTCCCATAAAGCCCTAACGCTTTATAAAAAAAAAAAAAGGGATCAGCCCAATTTGTTTTGTGAAAAGCCCATTAATGAGGTGAGGCCCATATTCCAGAAACCTCCATGAGTCTCTTCTTCTTTTTCTCGCCAACCTTTTCTTCTTCTTCTTCAGCCTCTTCTATCCCCGTTTCCATATTTCACAAGTCCCTTCCACCTTACTGTTTCCGCTGCCTCGAAACTGGACATTTTAAGCTCTTTTGTGAGAACAAAATGAAGTGCATATTCTGTAACAAAGTAGATCACTCCAGAAATCAATGCTTTTCTCTTCAGCATCTTCTCGATTTGCCCATAGGCGCTCCTATTTTTTATCAAGTTTTGTCAGCCTCCAATCCATGCTCGCTAATATTCATGCAAAAAAACCAAAGAGAATCAAACGTTCCGATTCCACCCCTCCGTCTACTCAATCACTTTCGGTCACCAAGTCAACTATATCTCTTTTTCCTCTTTTGATGGTATTCTGCGAGATTTCACCCGAATTGGTATCTAAGAGGGATAACCTTCAAAGTAACGGTGCGGTTTCAATGTTTGGAGGTTCTATCTTTAACTCCACTTTAGACTCTTTCTTTTGTAATTCTTGCAATGTGTTGAATTGGACCTGGGTCGTCAATACTTACTCCAACGGTGACATTGTCATTAACTGTCTGTTGCCCAAAATTTCTTGATCTACTGGCCAAAAAAACATTCACTATTGGTTCAGTTACTCTCATGATTCGCAAATGGTCTTTCTCCTGCTCCAATTTCATCCTACTAATGTTTTGGTGTTGGGTTTCCCCCCATATTGTGATACACATTTGTCTCTTGGCGGATATAACTAAATGCATCGACGATTTTTTATGCACCTCCTCTGCGTCTTCTACTACTTCTACTGTTGCCCCCATCTCTTCTATTTCTTTTTAATGTCCCCTTCTATCATTCCCAGATTAATAAATCAAATACAAGGATGAAACATTTTTAGTAAATTTGATTTGAAATCCGGATTTTAGCAAATTAAGATGCATCCTGAAAGTGTAGAATGAACATCATTTACATGTCCTGACGGATATTTTGAATGGCTCGTCATGCCTTTTGGCCTTAAGAATGCACCATCTGTTTTCCAACGGAAGATGGATGAAATATTTTTAAAACACAAAAAATTTGATGTTGTTTATATAGATGATATTCTAGTTTTTAGTAAAACAAGGCAAGAATACAGAGGTCATTTGCAGATTATTATTTCAGAATTTATTAATCATCTCTAATATTTTAATGGGAGAGTTAAGGTTGTGTAACCAAACAAACATGTGCAGTTTAACCAAACAAACATCTGCAATGCACGTGCATAACTAATATAAAGGAGGTTTTGGTTCAATGTCAGACAACATCGGAATTTTTACTTTAAAAAATATATATTTATAAATACGTGCATTGCATGTGTAAATTACTAGTGGTATCATAATTAGTAAGACAAAGATGTAGCTGTATAAACCACAAATTGAATTTTTAGGAGCCATTATTGAGCATGGAAAAATTAAATTACAACGCCATATTGCCCAAAAAGCTTTAGATTTTCCAGACAAATTAGAAGAATTAAAATAGCTCCAATAATTTTTAGGGTTGGTCAATTATGCAAGACCATTTATAAAGAATTTAGGCAAAATTGCAGGACCTTTATATGCAAAAACCTCCCAGAAAGGACAAAGATATTTTAACCAAGATGATGTCAAATTAGTCCAAAAAATTAAGAGTTTGCTTAGAGAACTCTCAGAATTAGCTTAACCATTGGATTCAGACTATCTAATTATAAAATCAGACGGTTGCAATACAGGCTGAGGCGCAACTTTGATTGCTAAACCAAATAAGTATTCCGATAAAAGTTTAGAAAGAATTTGCCGCTATGCTACTGGTAAATATAAAGAAAAAAGTAACATTAGCAGTATTGATGCAGAATTATTAGCCATCTCTTATGCTTTAGATAGTTTTGGACTATTTATTATTTCAAAGAAAGAAATAACTGTCCGAACAAACTGTGAAGCCATCATTTTCTTTCATTCAAAAATGGCTTTAGAACCTAAACGTAGCTCTAGACGACGTTGGCTTAATTTTCTAGATCGGTGCCTTCACCTTAGCACCCAGATTACTTTTGAGCACATCAAAGGTAGTACTAATATCTTACCTGATACTTTTAGCTGCCTGCTCCATCAGCATGCGCTAGTAGACATGGGAGATACCCTCACCAACATAGGTACATCTTTTGACCTACTTAATGTGGATGAGTATCCACAAACATATAATGTAACTCAAGATGACCTAGTCTTAACAGAAGTCATTGCCTTTTGAGAACATTGAACAGAAAATGAATTCATTTATGTAATTACTAAAATAAACAATGTAGCAACTCTTCATGAGTTATTAGAATATTGGTGGGTTAATGAACCACATGCTACAATTATATAGTTTAGGAAGGGGTTAGGAAAATTGCTAATATTAGGATGTACCATATCATTATCTACTCCTTCATTCTGTCTTATACTTATTGTGAGAAACGCTTCTGATGTAGATAGTACTCCAAGGTTTTCAAGATTTTTTGCATTTTGCTTGATATTTTGAGCATACCTTTGTTCTCGAATTTCTTTTAATCTGTCAGATATAATTGTAGCATGTGGTTCATTAACCCACCAATATTCTAATAGCTCATGAAGAGTTGCAACATTGTTTATTTTAGTAATTACAGAAATGAATTCATTTTCTGTGCAATGTTCTAAAAAGGCAATGACTTCTGTTAATACTTAGTCATCTTGAGTTACATTATATGTTGGTGGATGCTCATCCACATTAAGTAGGTCAAAAGATATATCAATGTTGGTGAGGGTATCTCCCATGTCTACTAGTGCATGCTGATGGAGCAGGCAGCTAAGAGTATCAAGTAAGATATTAATACACCCTTTGGTGTGCTCAAAAGTAATCTGGGTGCTAAGGTGAAGGCACCGATCTAGAAAATTAAGCCAACGTCGTCTAGAGCTACGTTTAGGTTCTAAAGCAATTTTTGAATGAAAGGAAACGATGGCTTCACAGTCTGTTTAAACAGTTATTTCTTTCTTTGAGATAATAAATAGTTCAAAACTATCTAAAGCATAAGAAATGGCTAATAATTCTGCATCAACACTGTTAATGTTACATTTTTCTTTATATTTACCACTAGCATAGCGGCAAATTCTTTCTAAACTTTTATCGGAATACTTATTTGGTTTAGCAATCAAAGTTGCGCCTCAGCCTGTATTGCAACCGTCTGATTTTATAATTAGATAGTCTGAATCCAATGGTTAAGCTAATTCTGAGAGTTCTCTAAGCAAACTCTTAATTTTTTGGACTAATTTGACATCATCTTGGTTAAAATATCTTTGTCCTTTCTGGGAGGTTTTTGCATATAAAGGTCCTGCAATTTTGCCTAAATTCTTTATAAATGGTCTTGCATAATTGACCAACCCTAAAAATTATTGGAGCTATTTTAATTCTTCTAATTTGTCTGGAAAATCTAAAGCTTTTTGGGCAATATGGCGTTGTAATTTAATTTTTCCATGCCCAATAATGGCTCCTAAAAATTCGATTTGTGGTTTATACAGCTGCATCTTTGTCTTATTAATTATGATACCATGATTTATAAATTCTGAAATAATAATCTGCAACTGACCTCTATGTTCTTGCCTTGTTTTACTAATAACTAGAATATCATCTATATAAACAACAGCAAATTTTTTGTGTTTTAAAAATATTCGTCCATCTTTCTTTGAAAAACAGATGGTGCATTCTCAAGGCCAAAAGGCATGACGAGCCATTCAAAATGTCCTTCAGGACATGTAAATGCTGTCCATTCTACACTTTTAGGATGCATCTTAATTTGCCAAAATCCGGATTTCAAATCAAATTTACTAAAGATGTTACATCCTTGTATTTGATTTATTAATCTGGGAATGATAGAAGGGGACATTAGAAAAGAAATAATTATCAAAACCATGAGTAGGATACAAACAGAAATTCCATCATACACAGGATCCTCTAGAACAATCAAGCCAGATCAAGGATCTACAAGTAGGACAAGACCATTTATCAATAAACTACTTTCCAAAAGGTCAAGCAATTATGATATCCAACTTGGAGAACTTATAGATCCTGAACAAGACTATGAAAGATTTCAAAAGGAAGGACTCAATATCCTAAACCCAAAAATCCTTTACTAGACTGGGCGTTTTGAATTTAGACCAGAATTTTTTAGACATAACCGAGAACAAGCACAAAGTTGTCTGGGAAACCAGACATGTAGTTTAGCTTTAGTAAGTCAGGAAGCTGGACATCAACTTAGAACCTCACGGTATAAATTAATGCATTTAGGTTTAATCGTCATAGGCATTAAGGGACTTATGAGAAAAAACTTAGGCTGCAAAGCTCTAATCACATTATATGATAATAGATGCAATGATATTGCGAGAGGTATGATAGCCAGTATAGAAGTTGATATGAACATCAATTCAGGAATACTTTATTGTTGCCCAAATTTTATGATGACTCTTCAAGATTTTACAAGATATATCCATATCGGAATTCAGACAAAAGGATATGAAGAAGTCCACAATGGAGATAACCTATTAGTACATATAGCATTTTTTGGAAGAACTACAACCAATTCAAAGGTAAAATATAGAGTAAACGTAACATAAATAGTTGATTTATTAAGCAGCAAAGGAATAAAAATGGTAAATCCATTAACGTATGATTCCCAAAGACTAGCAGGATTAGAATGGAATTTGGACAACTTCATAAACCCAGTAAAAACCTTTGTACCTCAAGAGGCATTAGTTTATCAAGAAAAAGGTAGAATTAGCATACGTTTTACAGATTATGTCCCACAAGTCCACAGAAACATACAAGAATTAGAAATGGATGTAGAATCTGACTTGGTACATATAGAATGCCTTGAAACATTAGTATCAGAAACTGATAGGATTCTCTATCCTACAGAATTAGGCATAGAAAGATTATCAACTAAAAAAATATTAGAACTAGAAGATATGCATTATATGGATGGCTCTATAAAGGAACATGAATATTTATACTATGATATAGAACAAAATATCAGAATCGGAATCTTACAAGAAGATATAGATAATGTAACACAAATCTCAGAGATATCATATCAAAAGGATCTAGTAGAAACAGGAGAATCGGAAGTTACTTCTCCCTATAGAGGAACACCGATATATAATCCGTCAGGAGTTGTAATTGGTCATAGTGGTTATAGAAGTGGTAATACCCCCAGACTTAGAGTAGATGATTACAAAGAACCCGAAAATAAGTATAAAACTAAGGGAAGAAGACAACCTTTAGAGCAACCAATTAAGTTTTAGACTAGAGGAGAAGCTCAGATTCTAAACCTAGCTGCCCACGATCCACAAGCTTGGTCAAATATATTAGATGTATGGAAATATACCCTGATAGGAGATTATTATAGAACATCTTTAAATTTAGAAACAGAAGAAATGTATAAGTATTTAGAAACGTTCTTAGGTGAAAGTGTCAGGGCCTTATGGGAAGCCTTTAAAGTATCATATGTGGAAGATTATAATACAATGCTAATGCTAGGCCCCAATCCCTATAATTTTGTAAATAAAGTACAAGCATTAATTACGGGAGAAGATCCGAATATGGGAATGATAGGATTACAAAAGGATGCTATCAGAACTTTAGAACAATTAAGTCTATACAAATGGAAGTAGATAAAGAAATTTCTTAATGATTACTTTTTTTATACTTGTATTTCAGGAAATGCTTTTAACCAAGATTTAGGAGACAAATTATTTTGAAAAACTCCCTGGAGCCTTAGGAATAGAAATAGCAGAAAAATGGAAAAATTGGTTAGAAGTAATGACAGCCGGAACAGATCACCCATGGTCAATAAGACACAGAATACACCATGTTATTAATGTATTAAAAGACAAATATACAGAAATACAAATTCAGAAACAATTAAAAAATTCAGATTATGGGTTTTGCAAAGAAATATACACTCCTTAGACATATGGTATAAGAGAATGAAAAACTAGAACTTATAAAGAACATAGTAGATACACAAAAGAAAACACAAAGTATAGAAAGAAAAAATATTTTTTATGAAGGTCAAACAGACGAAAACCATATCTAGACCCTTAGAAACTTGTTAGAAAGTTTAAGCCAAATAGATTGTATGAAAATAAATTCTAATGTTATACATGTGGTAGCTCAGAACATTTGAGTAGGACTTGTCCTAAAAGAATAAATAGACATGATAAAAATAGCATACTCATAGAATGCACAAATGAGGATTTGATAAATATTGACGAAACAGTATCTGGTTCTGAATCGATTTACTCGATCGTCACCATAGAAGACTTTGATGAAGAAAACGAGGCTCAAGAAGATAAGCAGCCAATTGAATTAATTGAAGATTTTGCACCATTTCCCAATATACCGGAAATAGACTTCTCTGATTTAGACATGATGAACATAGAATCTACTAGTAAGGGACAAATGGCTCTATCATTAATATTATCGACCTCACGCTTATTAGAGACTTGTAAACACGACTGGAAAATCCGAATAAGTATGGATAGCATGCCATGTTTATTTTTTAAAGGGTACCCTAGTAAGATGAACAGAACAAAATGTTCCAAATATTCTCAAGAAGGTTGCATGAAATGCATAGAAAAGAACTACAATATCACAATTAGTTATTCAATACCCAAACCAACAGTAAATATTGATGAAGTAAAAATCCTAATAAAAAGAATAGAAAATTTAGAAGATACACATAAACTCCTTTATGCAAAGGTAGAAACAATAGAAGAAATGTTAGATAGAGGGAAAATGGTAGTGGACCAAAACGAACCAAGAATAGATCCACATCAAATTGATCTAATTCAAATATACAATAAGGATAGACTAAGGGTACTAAAAGTTAGATGTGTGGTAGGAATGATGGCCTATGAAGTAAAGTGTCTGGAATTAATAGATACAGGGTGTACGATCTGTATTATAAATAAAGATATAATCCCAAAACAATACATAGTAAAACCCTCAAAACCTGTAGTAGCCCAACAAATGGATAGAAAAGTTTTTACGTATGATGATTTGTTAATCCCAAATAGTAAAATTAGATTTGAAACCAACTGTGGAGAAAGTATAGAATATACATTACCTAAAGAATCCACATGGGTTAGACAACTTGACCTAAGCAATGATTTGATTTTGGGATTAAGCTTCTTATTAAAAGATGAAGGCAGTATGTTAATAAGTAAAGATTACTTACAGTTGCAGAAACATACAATCTTTACACTAGTTTATACACATGATGAACCAACCATGACAAGAGAACTAAAAAATCCCAAAGAAGAAAAAGAATGCAATTGTCTTCATGAAAGGCAATGTGAGTTACATAACATAATTCCCAATGACGATTATAGTAATCATGACGTAGATAAAGAGTATGAGATAGAAGTTCACACAGACTTTATGAATACACCCTCATAAGTGAACAAGATATTGAACAATTAATATCAAAAATAGAAAAATTAGGAATAATGGGTGAAGAAATACTAAAGTATTGGGATAAAGATAAGGTCATGTATAAGCTAGATATTATAAACCCTGAATATAAAGTTAGAACAGCAAAAATATATGCCACAAACCAAGATATAGATAATTTTAAAATGCATATTAAAGAACTACTAAAATTAGGAGTTATTAGGAGATCCGAAAGTCCCATAGATCTGCTGCTTTTATTGTTAGAAAACACAGTGAAATAGCTAAAGGAAAAAGTCGAATGATAATTAATTACAAAAGACTAAATGACAATACCAAAGATGATGGGATTTTCACACACACACACACACACACACACACACACACACAACTTTAGCCCAATTTGTTTTGTGAAAAGCCCATTAATGAGGTGAGGCCCATATTCCAGAAACCTCCATGAGTCTCCTCTTCTTTTTCTCACCCAACCTTTTCTTCTTCAGCCTCTTCTATCCTCGTTTCCATATTTCACAAATCCCTTCCACCCTACTGTTTCCGCTGCCTCCAAACTTGACATTTTAAGCTGTTTAGTGAGAACAAAATGAAGTGCATATTCTGTGACAAAGTAGATCACTCCAGAAATCAATGCTTTTCTCTTCAGCATCTTCTCGATTTTCCCATAGGTGCTCCTATTTTTGATCAAGTTTTGTCAGCCTCCAGTCCATGCTCGCTAATATTCATGCAAAAAAACCAAAGCGAATCAAACTTTCCGATTCCACCCCTCCGTCTACTCAATTACTTTCGGTCACCAAGTCACCTATATCTCCTCCTCTTTTGATGGTATTCTGCGAGATTTCACCAGAATTGGTATCTAAGAGGGATAACCTCCAAAGTAACGGTGCGGTTTCAATGTTTGGAGGTTCTATCTCTAACTCCACTTTAGACTCTTTCTTTTGCAATTCTTGCAATGTGTTGAATTGGACTTGTGCCGTCAATGCTTGCTCCAACGGTGACATTATCATTAACCGTCCGTCGCCCAAAATTCTTTTTGATCTGCTGGCCAAAAAAACATTCACTATTGGTTCAGTTACTCTCATGATTCGCAAATGGTCTTGCTTCTGCTCCAATCTCATCCTACTAATGTTTTGGTGTTGGGTTTCCCCCTATATTGTGATACACATTTGTCTCATGGCGGATATAACTAAATGCATCGGTGATTTTATTTGCACCTCCTCTACGTCTTCTAGTACTTCTGTTGCCCCAATCTCTTCTATTTCCACCCCCGCTAAAATTGTGGAGTATGCTCCTGCCCCTGGTGTTATGTTCCCTCCATCTATTAATGATGACAGCAAATGACCTGTTTGGTCAGTTAACCCTCATTTCTCCTCGGAGTGGGATAAATTCAAAGATGTGATTCCTAGTCCTAAGATCAGCGTTGATCCTAAATTTCAATCTTCTATTGAAAAGCAACTTACTGCTGATTGGGTTGAGTCCGATAGCATCCTTACGGACGAGGAAAAAGAACTATGTATACAATCCTTTGGGTGCAAGGTACTCATTCCCTCTTATTCTATTTCTTGCTCTTTTTATTCTATGCATTTGAATATTATTGTTTATTCTTTAGTGCTTAGTGGCAACCCGTTAGCGTTGTCAAAGTCATTATATTCTCATTGTTTTCGGTTATATGTTTTTTGTAACTATTGCATTTACACCATGCACTATTTGGCTAATTCAAGGATTGTTGATGGTCTTCTATTACTACCTTATACTATTGGGTCCTCCTCCCCCCCCTCCCACCAAATTCCAATGATATGGTTCACGCCATATTTTTCACTTCTCTTGTTTCCGATTCTTGTACTTACCTTCTAATGTTTATCTGGCTCTAAAATTTAATTTAGAAGTCGACTCTTCTCCCTGTTTATCTTTAAACTCACTAAAATACTGTAATATTCTGAATTTTCAAATAATTAAATATAAAATTTTCATTTGTATTCATGTGTTTCGCACGTGCAATTTAATTTAGCTTTAAAAAAATTATTCTTATGTCATGAATAAATATTTTCTTCTCTTTTTAAAAGCCTCTTATTAAATCTTAGGCAAACAACTTAATTCTAGCCCACCCAAAATTAATTAATTAATTAAAATCTCATGGTTTTAGCCCACCCAATTAGCCCACTAGTTAATTCTATTAGTAATTAAGACAACTTGTAGAGTAGACTTGTCATGTAACAAATTAGTTAATTAATAAATGTACAAACTTAACTAGTGTGCATATAGAGACACGTGCATTTCACATGCACGTGCAATGGGACACAAGGGGGTGGCTGGCCACAGGCTTGGAGGGGATGGAGAGAATGGAAGAGTGGAGAGTTGGTTACTTGATGATGGGTAGTTCTTCTAACTTCCAAATGCATCTAAACCCTTCATCCAAACTCATCTCAGCCCTTCATTTTGTCTTGAGTTGTATATAAATAGCCCCATTGGTCTTTCATTTCTCTTTGCACCTAGAAATTTCAAAGAGAAAAGATAGAATTTGTGTAAGAGAAAAGATAGAGTTGTGGGAGAAAAAGATTGAGTGTTTGTGTGTGTATGCTCTTGCATTTTGGGTGGCCAGCTAGCACCATCAAGGAGGCTCGGTTAGCACATCGAGGAAGCTCGGTGGCACCATCAAGGAGGATTAGCTCGGGTTTTTGTGGCACAAGCTAGGAGGAGAAGGGAGACGATCGTACTTTCAAGGAGTTCTTTAGGAGTTTTCTTTGTCTTCAAAAATGTGGGCGATTTCTCTACTTCTAATGTAGATACTATGCTAAGGATTTTTAAATTCATGAACATGCTAGAGAAACTAACTAAAATTTTTATGTGTTTGCCTAAAGAGACTAGTAGAGAAAAGAAAAAATTTGATTGTGATTAGTAAATTAAAGCTCATCATGGTGTTCTATTAATGAAATTCATGCTAGAATATCTATTTGTAAGTGAACCATGCTAGTGTGATTATTTGTTGAATGAATGGCTTAGTTGTAAATGAATAGATATTGCTATGTTTAGTTGTAGATTGAGATGAATAAATATTGTCATGTTTAATTGCTAAATGAATAAATTGTTGTGGATGTGATAAGAGAATAATGGCTAGACTTTTGTAGAATTGAAAGAGAACAAGAACTTATATTTAGTGGGCTTTATATTGGTATTTTGAAAAAGAACTATAGTATATTTTAAAGCCGATAAGATATTCTTTGAATATAAGTGGTAAAGAAAACTCATTTAATGTTAAAAATTAAGGGATTAATTACTGCTACACTATTTTATTTTAAGGAAATATTCTGGACAAGTTTGATTTTGAAAGATACCAATGTATTATGAAATTGAATTTTTTTAAAAGAGACTTATAAACAGACAGTAGATACATAATTATTTCGACTCCAAAGTACAACAGAAATGGAGCTTAGGCATACTGGCTCTCGGTGTGGGTTATAGGCACTGTGTACAGTGCAAGGGGTCTCGGGTTCGAGTCTTGAAGAGGCTCTGTTTTTCTGAAAAATTGATTTTTTTCCCTCAAATACAGTATAATCGGCTTATAAAGAATATAACCCTTTTCATATCGGTTAGTCACTCAGGACCATGTGGTCTTTGGGTGCGCTTTGGGTCTGTTACTGTTCATGGGTGGGGTTTTGGCTCTGGGTTCGAATCCGGGCTCTGCCTTTTTATTTGGGTTTTGTATTTTATTATAAAAACTCGATTTGTGAGTTTATGTTGAGTTTTAGAAGAGATAAAAATTGGGGTACAATTTTATTTAGAGATAATAATTCTACAAATATTATTAGACTTTATGAAAAAAATAATTCTACAGCATTTTATGTATTTTGTGAAGATTAGATGTGGTCTTTATATTAAAATGGATTAAAGAACTTGATAAATTTTCTTTAAAATATGGTTTTAACATAATTAAAGAAAGAGGAAAAATATGAATGCAAGAAGTTATGTGGAGATTAAATTATGAGATGTAGTAAGTTAATTATGAAGTTGATGTCTAATGTGTGCATGGACAATGAAATAAAAAGAACATGCTGAAATGTGGAAATTTTTGAGTATGAACATTCAAATTTTGGTGAACATGAAAAAGAAGTTAAGAACTAGAGTGTAGCTAAATCCTAATACCGGCATGAATGAATTCTTGAAAAATGAATGTTGCAGAAAAAGACCAAGATTTGGGTTGTTGTTATAAATTGATGGTTAAGTCCGGTGTAGAGGTGATGCTAACTCTAGGGTGTTAATTTTACTCATGATTAAATTATTTAAGGATTAGACACATAGTGAAGATGTGATGAAAGTAAGAGAAAAACACAAGTATGAGGGCCTCGGATCTACGGTGTGAGAGTGTTCACCGGCTATCTACATGATGCATCATGTCATGACGTGAATACATCTCCGGAATTATTGGGACCATGGCGATGCTTGTGGGGGGTGCTTGGTGACTACGTAGTGATATTGTCCCATGATGGAGGCGAATTGTCCATAGGCTGTCTACATGATGCGTCATGGCATGACATGGGATTTCCCTTCAGACTGTCTGGACATGGGCTCGTAATTCATAAAACATCTAGGATACTTACCGTAGTTACCATAATAGTTTAACTCATAACGAGAGATCCAACTCTACAAGATGAATAACGGTTAAGAGCTTGCCCTCGGATTTATGTAGAATGTGATGCATAAGTTCGAACAAGTGCGCATTAGTGTCATGAAATAACAAGTAACTGCATTTACTTGTTTTTTTTTTGTAAAGAGAAAGGTGGAGTATGGCCACCCTGTTTCATAATAAGGAGTTAATAAAACAAACTCAGACGCTTGGTGACTACGTAGTGCTATTGTCCAATGACGGAGGTGAATTGTCCATAGGCTGTCTACATGATGCGTTATGTCATGACATGGGATTCCCCTTCAGACTGTCTAGACATGAGCTCGTAATTCATAAAACATCTAAGATACTTACCGTAGTTACCGTAATAGTTTAACTCATAACGAGAGATCCAACTCTACAAGATGAATAACGATTAAGGGCTTGCCCTCGGATTTATGTAGAATGGGATGCATAAGTTCGAACAAGTGTGCATTAGTGTCATGAAATAACAAGTAACTGCATTTGCTTTTTTTTGTGAAGATAAAGGTGGAGTATGACCACCCTGTTTCATCAATAAGGAGTTAATAAAACAAACTCAGAGTACTGAGCCAAGTACAGGCACCTACAATACAACAAAAGTACATAAATCCACGCCAAACATGGGGGGTGGTGCAAAAACATACATGGTACCAAACATACATGCCTATGTGGTACAAAATATTACACAAGCAAAAGTACATGAAAACAAAGTACATAATAATGGACAACTAAAGTACATTAAAACATCTACTCCCCTAACAAAACCCTGGGGTGGTGGGGGTCAAAATCCTGATAACAGTGAATGTCTGACAGCCAGGTCATGCCCCTCAGTCTAGTGTCACACCCCTCAGTCAAGATTCGGTCCAATCTCGACTTCGTTATCATCTCCTCCACCTGGAACACGTTCGCAATCCTCCCCCTAGGACCTGCTGTGGTAACATTTGCCCAAAAGAAAATAAGATGCATAATGTGAGTTAGATTACTAGAGATACTATTACAAGTCCCACGGAAGTAATAATTATTCATGTCTAGCCAAAGATCCCAGGTTGTGGCGGCTATAGCGATAAACCAAGCTTCTCTCATCGTTCGTCTCTCATTAGCGAACTTTGGTCCTACCCACAGATCCTCGTACTTACTAGAGTACTCGTTCGTCCCCAGGGTTGTAAATACTTCCACCAGTACTACTTTGCTTCTAGAGCATTCCGGAAAAAGATGATCTCTAGTTTCAAAGATAGCGTTGCAGAACCCACAGGTAGAGTCCAAATTCGGTTGGCATTTCGCAAGGTTCTTTCTAGTCAGTATTGCTTCATTCAGCACCAATCAGAGGAATACTTTAATTTTCAGCGGTGTTTTTGCCTTCCAAACTACACCCCGACCAACTCGGGCTACATCCCCTAAAGTGAATGCGGTTATAAAGGGAGTGAACCGTGAATGTGCCATTCTTTTCCAGTCCCCAATAATGCCTATCGGGCCATTGTGAGCATGTAATTCCTGTGTTGGTGATATAGGTGTGAAGTTCCATGAGCCTATGTTGGGAGCCTGAGTCCAGGTCGTGTTTAAAGGCCGGTTTCCAAGCTCTCCTTTTCCATGTTGCGGCCACCGTGCAGTGCGGTTGGGATGCTTGGCCATACAGATCAGGGAACATGGCACTAAGTGTGTGATCACCACACCACTTATCCCACCAGAATCTGGTAAGTCTGCCATTCCCAATAGATGACGACACACAGCTTATGAATGGGTCGTAGGCCTTAGCGATACCTCTCCAAAACCAGGAGACATGAGGGCCTACCCTGAAACCCAGATTTCACATCCCATTCCCATGCAGGTATGACTGTACGAAATCCTGCCATCCATCTCCATTAGGATGGAAGACTTTCCAACCCCATTTTTCCAATAGAGCCAGATTCATATCTCGCAGATCAATAGTACCAAGACCCCCGTGAATCTTTTTCATGCAAGCTTTTTCCCATCTGATAAGGTGATATCCTCTTTATCAGGATCTGCCCCCTTCCATAGAAACCGTTACCGAGTTCGATCAATTCTCTGGATAACCCAACGTGGCATTTCGAAGAAGGATAGATAATAAGTAGGGAGATTAGAGAGAATCACATTGATGAGCTTGACTCTGCCACCCAAGGATAAAGCTTTACCTTCTCATCCAGCAAGACAGTTTTCTACACGGTCAATGATCGGTAACCAGTCCGTCTTCTTTAGTTTCTCCGGTCTCAGCGGTAACCCCAAATATTTAATGGGAAAACTCTCGATGGAGCAGTTGAGAATCGTGGCTTGCTTTTGTGCCTCCTCTGTAGTAAGGGCAATGGGGATAAGGGCACTTTTGTGGAAGTTGACCCTGAGTCCCGACCAAGCTTCAAAACTATAAAGGATTCCTTTAAAAGCGGTAGTTTCTCCCAGATTGCCATTTCCAAATAGAAGAATGTCGTCTGCATATTGGAGGATAGAGCAACCCTGACGATTTGCTCCACTGGCCACCGGCGAGATCCAGCCTGCCCTACTATAGTAAGTCATCATGGACCGCAACACGTCTACCACTATGGTGAAGAGAAGGGGGGAGAAAGGATCCCTTTTTCCAAGGCCCTGTTTACACAAAAAGGGGTGACCCGTGACCCTATTCACTAGAATAGCAATCCTGCTGGTAGTGAGACATGTGTGGATCCATCTGATCCATCTAGCCCCAAATTCTCTACCAGCTAGCGCTTCGAGGAGACATTCCCATTCAACCAGGTCATAGACTTTTTCAAAATCCAGTTTCAGGAGATAGCTCTTTGCATTTGATGTGTGGTAGTGATGGATAGTTTCTTTAGTCGTGGCCATACTGTCCTGTATACACCGTCCTTTAATGAACCTCGTTTGCTCATTACTAATGATTCCGTTCATCACATTTCTCAACCTATTAGCCAAGGTCTTTGTGATAATCTTAATTGAGCAGTTAAGGAGACTAATAGGGCGAAAATCACCCACCCGCAGAGAGTCTTCTTTCTTAGGAATCAACACCACTTCGGCAAAATTAATTCTTCCTAATTTAAGTTTATAGAGATCAGTGAACAACCTAAGCAGGTCATCCTTGATTTCCTCCCAGAACACCTGGTAGAAGAGGTTTGGGAACCCATCTGGACCTGGGGCTTTGTCTTTTCCTAGTTGCTGTACTGCCTTATGGATTTTCTTTTTCGTAAAAGGATCTTCAAGTGATTGAAGCATGGGGTCAGACTCATTCGTGAAATCTTACCAGAATTTGTGGTGAAGGGGAACTCTCAAATTCGCCTTCTGTCCAAAAAGCTGTTTAAAGTGGGAATGGAATGCTACCCTGATATCTTCATCCCCTTGAATCTCCCCGGACTCCGAGTGGACCGAATGGATGAGGTTAGATCTACGACATGCACAATCAACACGGTGGAAGAATGCTGTATTCGCATCTCCTTCCTTGAGCCACAAAATTCTGGATCGCTGTTGCCTTTTGAGTTCTTCAAGTCTATAAAGCTGGTGAATGTCTTCTCCCAGCCGAATCAACCTATTTCGTTCCTCCTGTACCAGTATCCTAGTTTCCTCCATCTTTTCTAGCTCCTCAATACCTTCAAGGAGGGAATCTTTTGCTCTCTAGATCAGTACAAATATGGTCCGGTTCCATTTTCTGAGTTTGGCCCACAGTCTTCTGATTTTTTCGCACCATATTGCAGTTGCTTCATTCCCTATAGTCGTGTGGGATCAGTTCTTGTTTACCGTGTGACGGAAGCCTTGGATTTCCAACCATGCTTTCTCAAATCTGAACTTGGGTGTTTTCCTGGTTTGCACTTCTCTGAAGGAGAGGATAATAGGGACATGATCCGAGGTTGGTTTAGGGAGCGACTTGGCCCAAGTCAATGGGAATTTGGCCTCCCAGTCTGCGGAGACCAAGATCCTATCAAGCTTTGCTAAGATGGGCACCGCTTGCATGTTAGACCAGGTGAAAAGCCTATTAGTGATGGGCATGTCCACCAGTTCCAAGTCTGCTATGACCTCGTTAAACTTTTTCCTATAAGAGTCACTAGATCTCCTGTCCTTGTATTCAGAGGCAAACCTAGTGATGTTGAAGTCGCCCCCCACAACCTAGGGGTACGGCCATCGTGCGTGAATTGGTCGTAGTTCATTCCAAAAATCCAACCTAGCTACAAGTATGTGCGGACCATAAACCACCGTAATTACCTGGGTCCACAGATTGGATTTATGTTGGAGCAGGACTGACAACGAGAATTGACCGTGGATTACGTCCAGGCACGCAAACAACTCGGGATTAAACCCTAAGGCCATACCCCCAGAGGCCCCGAAAGAAGGGCAAGTTTTCCATTCAGAAATATGATACCCCCCCAGTCTACTAAGTCTAGTAATATAGGTTAGTTTGGTTTCCTGCAGACCAACAATGCTAACTTTCGATTTGGCGATGACATCCCTAACCATTTCCCGTTTGCCTCGTCTGCCCAGGCCCCTAACATTCCAGAATACAGCCTCCATTAACTACAATTAAGTGTGGGACCATGACTCGCTTTGGAAGACGAGTTGGAAATGAGATTATCTCTATCGCTCTTCCACCCCCTAATCTTATTAAGGAGGAAAGCATTCCTATCAGAATCGGTCACCACAAGACCATATGTTTTGGCTAGACTAAAAATCTCAGAATCAGTCAGGAAATTACAAATAGATGCTAGGAAGGAACACGTACCCCGTCGCTTTTCTTAACCGATTTAGCGGCTGCCGCAATCTCTAAATAATTGTCTAAGGACTCCTCAATAACCCTGTTGGCGACTTTCTGAATCCTAAAACCTGTACCGCCTTAAGTAGAGACCGAAACCTTTGGTTGCGAGGGATGGAATGTGGAGGGTACCAATTCAGGGGAGATACCAATTGGCTTGTCATCCAGTCCATCAGAATCAAATGACTCCCCTTCCGAATAAACATAATCATTTTCGAGATTTAGTTTATCCTCACGATCGTCTTCGTCACAGAGGACATGAGGCACTACGGGGCAAGAGACACAATTAGATGGGCTTGTGCATATAGGCCTACTCAAAACAGTAGGAATTTTCATCACCCTAGACATGGGCCCATTTAAGTGGCCTACAAAAGTCGACTTTATTAACATCCCCTCTGAGCCCAGTAGCTCAGCTTGAGCGTTGAGTCCCTCATTGAGAACACGATAGGGTTCCCTGTCTGTGCGATGCAACCTATCCTCAATTCTGACGCCTTCGTCAAAGCTCTTGCGACGTGGTGCTTCTTGAGCGGCTGGCACTTCCCTCAGTGCTTTGGGTGTAGAAGACGAGGGTCTTGGCATTGGATTCAAAGTTTGAAATGGGGTTCTTGGAGCTTCGTTGCTATGAATCAAGCTTTTACCCTTAGGGTTATTACCACATTCGTCTTTCCCCTTTCCCTGAACCTTCCCCCAACCTTGTTTTTATCTCTTTTGGGTCAGAATCCCTATCTACAAGCAACCCCTTACTCTTCGTCTTCCCCAAAATGGCACCCTCCCGTACCAGCTCTCGACCCAAAGCTTTTAGCTTTTTCCCTTTTGGAGTTCGACTTTGCATGTCGTTTCTCAAGGGGCTCTTGCCATTTCTAGTTTTTGTACGGTTTGTCTCCCCTCTCTGCTCCACTCGCCGCAGTTCCCCACCAACTTCAAGGAGTTGACTTCCTCTTTGAACTTCCTTTTGGCCCCCCTTTCCAAGGGACGATTCTGAAGCAACCAAGCTACCCAAATCCGGTAGTGGGTGCAGATCCATTGTCTGTCGTCCATCCCAACCATTGGATCCACTGGTTGAGCCTCGTTCTCGACCAACGGCGATCGGAGAAGACATTTTTAGTTCTGATCCCTCCGCCGCCTGGCCCTGGCGCACCTTATTACCTTTTGCCACTTTGATGAGTTCACGGTGCGCACGCTCCATTTCGTGAGCCCCATCTAGGGTCAGGTCCCACTTCGGTGAGACCACCTCCTTGTATGAGCAACCATCTCTAAATGAGGGTGGAGGAGTGGGGGAAGTGATGTTTAGGAGCTCCGCCTCCGTCTTCGCTCGCTTGTCAAGCACAAAGCGAATGAGGTACGATTCCTGGAACGAGAAGATTTTTGCAAACTGCGACATAAGTGAGATGTCGGCATTCCTGATCAGTATCCTAGCTGATACGATTTCCGAGCGGCGCACCGTCTTCTCGTCGATATCTGCAATTGTTCCAAAATCGGAGATGATCTCTTGTAACACATCCTTTTTCTAGAAGTGTAGCGGCACTTTATGGATCCAAATCCAAAACTTCTCACCATGTGATGGCTCCGCTCTGAAACTTGGTGACCATGCGAAAAGTTCCATCTTGAAGTGACCAAAGTCTACTGTGCCCAAGTCGGTGACCTCGACCATCTTCTCCTTCGATGGGAAGGAAACCAGGAGCTGAAGGTGGCACATCTTTTTCGCTACCCAGTCCCTGTGGGCCCTTACTGGCCACTTGGAGTTTAGTGCTTGGAGGAGATGGGTCTCCGATGGGATCCCTGATCTAATTCTGGCAATGACACACCACTGACGGAGCCACTTTTCCTCATTTTTGATAGTGTCCAGGCTATTTACAAGTCTGATTAGGGTTGGGTTATCCGGTGATCTGCCTCTGCTCACTGGGCGATCATCGTCGTTGTTAGTGTCGACGACGTTCGTGCAGACATACGACAAATGCCCCTATTTCATACATTTAAGACAACAAACCTCTTTCGTGCAATCTTTCCGATAGTGGCCCAAATCACCACAGTTGAAGCAAGGTAATGGCTTGCGTTTTTCTTTCCATTGTCTCCTTTTGTTTTCCAACTGAGGATGGGGGGGGGGAGATGTTGTGTCTCTTCTTTGCTTTGCTGGTAACTTCAATCCACGGTTCCCCATTCTCAACTAGATCTAACTCCACTGTAAGTGAACAATCACACACGACATCAATAAGATAGTCCCCCTTAGCTTTATTTGTGATCAAGTGTGTGCATTCCAAGTAAGAGAAATTGATGTATTATATCCTAGCATCAGTTGTATGCAACTGACGTGCCCACAGTTTCTATGCAGGATAAAATGAATGAAATGACTGAAGAGGAATGCTGCTTAAAGAGTTGTTTCAAGTGTTATTTTATTCATGTACTATGTTGTAATTTGCTTCCGCTGTGTTGATGTAAAAAATATTATACAAAAGTTTTAAATTCCTTGTAAAATTGTACGAAGTGAAGTGTAAAGATCCTATGGAACTTCGAATTCAAACTTATTTGGAATTCGGGGTGTTACAAATCCCCCAATTTTATCACATATTCTTCCAAAAGGAAGTTCTCCAAGAATAAGTTCACATTACCTTTCATTATATCTAGTGCCCGAATTTGGACGAAGAAAGAGAATCACACATCTTCCTCATCCAATGCTTCATTAGCTGCACAAATATGCAATCTGGAGGTTCCTCCCATTCTGGATGATCTTAAACCCAATGATCACCTTGGTTCGATCTATCAAATTCATTTTGATGCTCTTTCTAATGATGATATGTTTGATCTGGATTCTCGTATGTGTGTCTGCATCGACCCTTCTAGATTAGACTTTTTGGATGCTATTCGTAACTTGGAAGTGTCTAGAGCTAGTGATAACAACTTTTGTTATGATTAACGTCTTCTAGAATATTCATGGATTGGGTAGTTCTCACAATCATGGAGCTATTTTTCAGCTTATCTCATCTATTCGTTGTGATTTGATCTCTATCCAAGAATCTAAATTGGATTCTATCTCTCCTTCAATCAAATGTTCTTTGGGTGGCTCATTGATCACCCAATGGGTTAGCCTAGACGCTAATCATTCTCGCGGGGGGCATCCTCCTCGGGTTCAAAATTCCATTTATAATCTTAGTTTGGTCCAAATACTCAAATTCTTCCTGGTTGGTTGCCTTGAATGTCTTGAATTTAATCGTACACTTACCATGGTTTCGGTCTATGGTCCTTCTTCCTCCGACCATTGCCAGGAATTTTGGTCTGAATTTATGTCATTTGCTAGTGTTATTAATGGTTTGTATATATTTTAATGTCACTCGTTTTGGCCACGAAAGATTGGGCACTGCTTCACATATGAGTGATTCCCATTGTTTTAATGATTGTATCTGTTCTCTTGACCTTATTGACCTACCCATTAATGGTAGGTCATTTACTTGGTCAAATACGTCCCTTTCTTCATCGTGACTAAATTAGATTGCTTCCTTGTCTCTCAAGACTGAGTTTCCTTCTTCCAAAACTGTTTCATTCAAGTCATTTTGAATCATTGTTTAGACCACGTTTCTTTTGCACATTGCATTCGAACTTCAATTTATCCGAACACTTCAAATTTCATTTTGAGAAATTTTGATTAGAAGACCAATTCTTTGTTAATCTTATTACCAACTGTCTCTCCTCGGCAGTTGGATCTCAAGGACTTGGTCGAATTTTGCTTTAACTCCATGTAGTCAAACATTGGTGAAAATTTTGGCGTAAGGAAAGATTTGTAAATTTGCAAACTCTGAAAAATTATTTTCTTGCTACTATTCAATCGATTGATCGTCTAGAAGAAATAAGTCCAATTTCTGACTCCGCTAGGAAGGAGAGAAGTGTTTATAAGCAAGAATATAACTCTCTACTTCACATAGATCTAGCACTGTCACATTTACCCGATACCCAGACCCGACCCAGACCCGACATTGGACCGGAACCGACCCGATCTATACGAGTCCGAGTCTTAAAATAAGACCCGATGCACTTCCGGCCCGGGTCCGGGTCCGCTCAGAATAAAATCGACCCCGGACCCGGACCTGTTAAAAAATACCCCCCAAAATATGGAATTTTTATAGTAGGGTTATATGGATATACATGTAAATAGAGCTGGTATCAGGTCCTATTGGGTCGGGTCCTCCACTACCCGAACCCGGACCCGGTACCTCACGGGTCCAAAAATTGGACCCAGACCCGGACTTGCAAGAACCGGGTCCGGGTCCAGGTCCTAGTTAAAAAAATTACCCTTCGAGTCCGGTAGTAGAGAATAAATATTTGCACTTAAGTATTTTTGCACGCGATACCCTACGATTCTAACAATTTTTGCACTTAAGTACATGAATTAATATTATATTTACATATTTATCTTCAACAATTACTTTTATATGAATATTCCTATAACCCTATTATTCAAATTCTATATGTTCGGGGGTATTTTTTAACGGGTCCGGGTCCGGGTCCGGGTCGGTTCTACTTTCAGCGGACCCTGACCCGGACCCGAAAGTGCATCGAGTCTTATTTTAGGACCCAGACCCGGACCCGTATAGATCGAGTCGGTTCCGGTCCAATGCTGGTTTAGGTCGGGTCCGGGTATCGAGTAAATGTCACAGTGCTACATGTAAATTGTAACGCCCCTGTCCCTAGCTCAGACAATTTATACAATTTATAAGACAAATTAGCGTGTCTACCCGTTCTTTCCTTCTCCATCACGTGTCTACCCGTTGTGGAGTGGAGTACCCTGATTCTGTAATACGCTCCCTCTCAGACATACATCTCGCCCACTCTTACCCACACCCGGTGTCGAAAGTCAGCTCTGATACCATTTGTAATGCCCCTGCTCCTAGCTCAGACAATTTATACAATTTATAAGACAAATTAGATACTATGTAGTACAACTGTCCACCACAGACTACCTCTCAAAAGTTAGTTAACCGATTAGGTGACTCTTCATCCTTGGCTATTATTATTTATATTATATTTTATTCCTAATTTTAGCCGATATGGGACTTTATGTATACATTCTTTCTTTTATGAACAGTCGAAATCAACTCAGAGGTGGGCCCCAGGTGCTGGCCACGTCAACTAGGAGAAAGACCAAGTCAACCAGCATTCTTTCCTTCTCCATCACGTGGGCCCCCCCTCCAAGCATATAATATATGACCTTTTCAACATTTGTTTCAATATGCCATCCATCCATGCATATTCATACACCAACCTGCATATTTACAATTTCAAACTATACTTTTTTTTCAACATATATATATATATATATATATATATATAGTAAGTCTATTAAGAGCTGGGGAGCTGAAAACCTTATCGAGAGCTAGGGATTTCAGCCATTCGATCGCGATTGATCGCGATCGAACGGCTGAGATCTCCAACCACTTATCTTCAGATCTGTTGAGGAGTAAAAGGGGTATAATCGAAACCCTACCCCTATCTTTTATCTTCTCACTCTCTCTCTCCCGTTCTCTTTCTTCGTCCCGCTCTCTTTCTTCGGAACGAGTCTAAACCCTACCCCTATCTCTCTTATCTTCTCACCACCAAAGTAGAGCTCTCTCTCCCACTCTCTTTCTTCGTCACTTGTGTAAACCCAACTCGACGAAAAACCATCTCCAGCTGCTTATCTTCAGATCTGTTGAGGGGTTAAAGGGCTATAATCGAAAACCCCTATCTCCCTTATCTTCTCACGACCATAGAAGAGCTCTCTCAGTTGGTTCTCTCTCTCTGACGAAAAACCCAAACTGCGATTAGGGTTTCGATTTCTACTCTCAGTCGGGTTCTCTCTCTAGCTTGGGCTGCAATCTTTCCATTCGATTTCTCCTCTCAGCCGGGTTATCTCTCTAGCTTGGGCTGCAATCTTTCCATCGGGTAATCTCAATTTCAAATTTTATTTCCTTTATAATTGCTTCTATTTTGTTGTTAGATTTTTATCCCAGAAATTATGCATTCATTTCTTTAACAACTATACATTTATTTCTTGAAATATATTTCAGCCATGTCAGAAACTTGTAAGATCAGTAAAGTTGCATTTGTGAATGGTTCAAATATTTTAGATTAACAAATAATAATCGTATTATTATCTGTAATTTTGAGATGCAGACATGACACATGCATATAAGCACACATAATCATGAAGGTCCCTTGTGTAGAAGAAGTTTTTTTTAGGTCCGTGATGAAGATTACAGTTTCATGTTAGCTACCTTTATTATGTTATGATGTTGATCAAGTAATATTGTGTCATATTTAGACCGTAATTAATTATACTAGCTTTGTATATTGATATTAAAGAGACTTCACTTAAAGCATATACATCATAGATGCACCCTAGTTACTTGTTCTGAGATTTGCTTAAATCATTGCTTATAGTTTTGCTAATGGGGGGCATTTTTTTATGCCTGTCCATTGCATCAAATCAAAATTGGAAAGTCCAATCCTTTGCGTGTTGTGTACGTGTACTAATACTTTAGAGAAAGAAGCCCATGAATGTTTCTCATTTAACTAGGGATGTTTCTCCCAAAAAAGAAAAATATTTAACTGTCCAAAATGTCTACATACTTAAATTTTTCAACACTAAGTTTCATATCCCCCCAGTATGAAGACTTTATTACTTAGTTAACTATTACATGCGAAGTGAAGGGTTATAATAGTTTCTAAATACATGATATTGGCCTTGTAGCTTTAGAATGTAGTCTGTTAGACTTTTTCCTTTGTGTTATTTTTAAAGTTGTAGCTTTTTTTTTATGTTTGTTGTCTCATTTTTCTATGAAGGATGGAGTTTGAAAATGAAGAGTTACTAAGCCAAGATGTTCATACCGGTTGGAGGGACGTTGATGATGCTTCTAAACCATTTGTTGGTTTAGTATTTGCAACATTAGAAGAAGGATATGAATTTTATAAAAGATATGCAAAATTAGCTGTTTTTTCTGTGCACAAGTTTGCTACAATGGTTGACACTTCTACGAAGGAGAGGTATTCACAACAATTTGTATACTCAAAGCAAGGTAAGCCGATAGATACAGTTGGAGTGAATGTTGCCAATATTGAAGAACCGTCTTCTTCAAATGTGATCAAGAGAAGGAGAAAGGCTGTGACGAAAGAAGAGTGTTTAGCTCAAATACGAATTCAGAAGGACGATGATGGGAGATGGTCAATTCGAAGGTTTGTTGAAGAGCACACTCATCTTTGTGTTACACCTAGAAAGCAACAGTTCTTAAGATGTAATAGAACTGTTTCCGAAGTGCAAAAAAGTTTACTTAGTTCTTTCAAAGAGGCTAACATAAGAACTTCAGAGTTTATGTCCTTCATGGAGATAGAAAATGAAGGTTTCAGTAATATTAATTGTACTGAAAAGGACATTAGGAATTCGTTACAAAGAGAGAAGGATGGGATGAGAGCTTATGATGTGGATATATTGCTGGAGCACTTGCAAGATGAAAAAGAGATGAATCCTTCTTTCTATTTTCATTACAAAGTTGATGAAGACAACAAATTAACCCATGTGTTTTGGGTTGATACTCTTGCCAGGAAGGCTTATAAGCATTTTGGTGAAGTGCTAATTTTTGATACCACATATGACACAAATGAATACAAATTGGTTTTTGCTCTATTTACTGGAGTTAATCACCATGGTCAATTTGTCAATTTTGGTGCGACTTTCATAAATAAAGAGACGACCGAGTCGTTTGTTTGGTTGTTTGAAAAATGGGGTGAACAATGTGTGGGTCTCCACCTAAAGTTATTATTACAGATCAAGATTCTACAATGGAAAACGCAATCTGCATTTGTTTTCCTGGTTCCAGCCACAGGCTATGCATGTGGCACATTCTTAAAAAGTTTTTCGATAAGCTTGGTGGTCCGGGCCTTAATAGTGATTTTAGCATTCCATCCTATAGTTGCATTTGGGATTCAGAGACGCCGGAAGAGTTTGAGATGAGATGGAATGATGTAATGAACGCTAATGTACAAATTGCAGGTATTACTTGTTTCAATAATTATATTTGTGTTTGACCATTTTTTAGTAGTATTAATACTTGAAACATATTAAAATAACAGGTAATCCTTGGCTTTCTGACATTTATGGGCTTCGTGAAAAGTGGATACCAGCTTATGCTAAGCATATTTTCACTGCTGGAATTCGCATAACTCAAAGATCAGAAAGTATGAATGCTTTTGCCGATAAGTATGTTAATAGTAAAAATTCTTTACATGAATTTATTACGAGGTTTGAAAGGGCGATAAGGAAACAAAGACAAAATCAGTTAGCAGCAGACTACACAACTCTTCATACAAAACCAAAGCTGCAAACAGATTTTGAAATTGAAACACAAATGTCTGAGCTCTACACCAGAGCAAAATTTCATGTATTTCAAGCTGAATTAGTTGAAAGCTTGAATTACGTCTCTTTAATGAAAGTTGACGATGGTAGTGTGCGGTACTATATTGTGAGGAGAATGGGAAAGTCACTAAAATCAGATAAAATAAGGGATGTGTTCTATAAGGGAATGGACAATGCTGGATCTTGTACTTGTAGAAAATTTGAAGTGGAAGGAATTCCTTGTAGACACATCCTTGTGGCATTGAGGAATGAGTTTGTTGATTTCCTGCCTCAATCTTATATTTTAAAGAGGTGGACCGCTTCGGTAACTACCGAGATTGTATACGATGATGGTGGTGAAGAAATCATTGGTGGCTACAGTAGTCCACAAGATTTGGATATGGTGGAGTTGTCAAATGAAATCCACAAGTTGATGAGGATTGCTCGCTCATCCAAGGAGATGCGCCAGAAGGCTAGAACATTACTAGTTGGTGTTAATGCAGAATTGCAACAAGATATGCCCCAAGAATTACAACAAGCAAGAAGTACTTCATTACCTAAAATAGTCAATATTCATGTACCAGATATTGCAAAGACCAAAGGTAGTGGAAAGCGAATTAAAGTGGGAAAGGAGAAAGCATTGGAGAAGGCTGTGAAACCACTAAGGAAGTGTCGTTTGTGCAAGAAGCTTGTTAATCATGACAGTCGCACTTGTCCTATGAAGGAAAGGTTAGTATTTAAATACAAACTTTATTTTAATTTTTATTATATATAATATAATCTTATTTTTAATTTGTGCTGATTAATCGTGTGGTTCTAATATGAATGAGTCACAAGCTTCTACTACTTTTTCAAGAATGGAACCCATAACAGAAGAGGCTCCAAATATTGCATGAACTTTATTAGTTTATTTCTGTTGATTTTGCAAGGTAAGTGTCATGCATGATTTAAAATAATTTCTGACCCATATCTGTAATTATTGTTCTTTAATACCAAATAGCACATTTGTTAAATTAATCGTTATGTTTTCACTGTTTGCAGGCAAAATGATGATGGACATAAAAGAGATGCATGATCTGAAATTTATCTTCGAACAGTTGGTAAAATGATTTTGTTTATACAAATAATTCCAAGTTAGTAGGCAATATTGAAAAGTTTATGCATGAATTTTTTTTGGAAACTAGTAGGCATGGCTTAATAAAGCAGCCCTAGTGACAAACTCAAATTTCTACATTTGACTCACTTATACTTGATTTATTATGCGGCAGTGATGAAAAGTTTATGCATGATTTTGTTTATTCATGATTTATCCCTTTCGGAGTGTGTAAGCATTGATGAAAAGTATATACAAGACAAGTTAAATGAATTTGGTTTTTTGCAGCCTCCTAACAAGTTAGTGTGCTAGTCATTTCAGCTTCATGTTCATTTTATATATTCGGCAATTGGTATACAAAATTTTTAAGGGTGGTGTTCAACTTCATGTTCAGTTTCTGTTGTTTTGAGTTATGGAGCTGAAATTTTTTGGTGTTCACCCTTTTGTTCAATAAATTTGGGGGTCTGAGCTTACCCATTTTCAACTTCATGTTCAAATGCGCTTGTACTGAGCTTACACATTTTGAGGTTCATGTTTAGTTTATGGTGGTGTTATTCTGAGCCTGCATGATTTTGGCATCTCTAGTTGTTGTTCTGAGCCTGCAGATTATTTTGCTGTTGTTGTTGTTCTGAGTCTACAGTTTTCTTTGCTGTTGTACTTGTTCTGAGCCTACAGTTTTTTTTGCTGAAATTTTTTATTTGATGATGCCCTGTCTATCCTAAATTTGATGATGCCCTGTCAATTTAAATTACCAGCTTTACCATGTTCATCATACACTCTCCAGGAACAACCGAGTGGTATGTGATTATATCTCCAACTCAAAAGTTTACTTGCAATTCATTATAATACATATATATACGTACTTGCATCTTTATGTTTTGATGAATCACTTTGTTCAGGAATTGAAGAGGAAGAACAAGAAGGATGTTAGTGGAGAACCCGAGAGCCTTGAGAACACTCTTCGACTGCCCATTCTTTACCTATTTGAGAATGTTTCGACTGCCAGGATGTTTAAATGTGTGTTCTAGTGTGTTGGTTATGTATGGATTGTAATGAAAATAGTGGAAATTGAAAGTTACAACTAGTTTGTGGTTACAATTGTGTTTTTATTCCTTTTGTATAATCTCCATTTGGTTTCTGTTGTTTTCAACAATTGGTGTACATATTGGTTGGTGGTTGGTGGTTGGTGGTGTTCAGTTTCTGTTTGTTCTGAGCTTACACAATTTGATACTTCATGTTCAGTTTCTGCTGTTCTGAGCTGAGCCTATACATTTTCATACTTCATGCTCAGTTTCTATTGTTTGGAGCTTACACAATTTGAACTTCGTGTTCGGTTTCTGTCGTTCTAAGCTGAGCTTACACAATTTGAAACTTCATTTTCAGTTTCTGTTGTTCTGAGCTTACACATTTTGAACTTCATGTTTAGTTTCTGCTGTTCTGAGCTGAGCTTACAAAATTTAATACTTCATGTTCAGTTTCTGTTGTTCTGAACTTACCCATTTTGAACTTCATGTTCAGTTTCTGCTGTTCTGAGCTGTGCTTACACATTTTGAACTAAACATGTTCAGTTTATGTTGTTCTGAGCTTACACAATTTGAACTTCATGTTCAGTTTCTGTTGTTCTGAGCTGACCTTACACATTTTGATACTTCATGTTCAGATTCTGTTGTTCTGAACTTACCCATTTTGAACTTCATGTTCAGTTTCTGCTATTCTGAGCTGTGCTTACACATTTTGAACTACATGTTCAGTTTCTGTTGTTCTGAGCATACACAATTTGAGCTTACACATTTTAAGCTTACACATTGAGTATTCATCATATCATCGCATGACACCAAAACAATAATAACAAATATATATGAATGAATTTCGATCATCATACAACTGCAAGGTAATGCAATGGTCTTGACACCTGAAATCCTGTACATGCAAACATCAACAACCAAGCCCAATAACAGAACATGACAAATTAATATCTTAAATAATGTTATTTGCTTCAATACGTTGATAGTATACTTGCTTCAATAACGCACAAGTACATCAAAAACTTTACAAAAACTGAAAGTATACAACTTTTATCACCAAATATACAAGTTTTTTGCTCCAAATATCAACTGCTGTCGAGTAGTGAGTAGCTCCAAGAAGCACTTCATGCTGAAATCAACCTGAAATCAAAATTAAACAGAACTCATTTATCCTGGAAAGAACAAAATATTTAAAAAATATAGTAGGCTCAGAACACAAAATATCTTTCACCAATTATAGTAGGCTCAGAACACAAATTATTTAGATCATAAAGTGTTTCGAAGCAGCAGCAGCAGCAGCAACATCAGTGTCACAAACAAAAGTGTTAAAAACACATTTGTAACCACAAACCAGTTATAACTTTCAACTTCCATTACTTCCATTACAATCCATACATGACCAACACACTAAAACACATTTAAACCTCCTAGCAAAAAAACATGATTGACACCAGACCAAACAAATTCAAACAACAGAAACTGAACATGAAGTATCAAAATGTGTAAGGTCAGCTCAGAACAACAGAAACTGAACATGAAGTTCAAAATTTGTAAGCTCAGAACAACAGAAACTGTACATGTTTAGTTCAAAATGTGTAAGCTCAGAACAACAGAAACTGAACATGAAGCACAAAAATGTGTAAGCTCAACTCAGAACAACAGGAACTGAACATGAAGTTCAAAATGTGTAAGCTCAGAACGACAGAAACTGAAGATGAAGTTCAAAATTTGTAAGCTCAGAACAACAGAAATTGAACATGTAGTTTATTATTATAACAACAGAAACTGAAGACAGAGTTTGTCAATAGGGCTGCTTTATTAAGCCATGCCTACTAGTTCCAAACGAATGTTTTTTTTGTATCTCCACCTCTTCTCACGATCAATCGACGGTTTTTCTCATAATAGACTTACTCATGAATATATATAAAGTAAAAAAAACCAGTAGGCTCAGAACACACTATTCAAAACTAGGGCTGCATTGGGGTGCCGTGCCAACTAGGATATGATAGATAAATAATCAAGCATAAATACAACAAGCTAAAAAAATTATTCAGATCATAAAGTGTTTTGCATCACTACCTACACCAACACACCGAAGGAGAGAATCAAACCCCAAAAGGCTTAAATGAGTATCCAACACATACGCATCCAACGTACTTTACAAAAAATATAGTTTATGTTGTTTGGAGCTTACACATTTTGCACTTCTTGTTCAGTTTATGTTGTTTGGAGCTTATTATCAATTGTCTTGTATATATAGAGTAAGTCTATTAAGAGCTTGGGAGCTGAAATCGTTATCGAGAGCGGGGGTTTTTAGCCATTCGTTTGCGATTGATCGCGATCAAACGACTCATATTCGATCCTGCTTATCTTCAGAATGTTTCGGGGTAAAAGGGGTAAAATCAAAAACCCCTATCTCTCTTTCTTACTCACGATCAATCGACCTCCTCTCATAATAGACTTACTCATGAATATATATAGACTAAAAAAAACCAGTAGGCTCAGAACACGCTATTCAAAACTAGGGCTGCAGTGGGGTGTCGTGCCAACTAGAATATGATAGATAATTAATCAAACATAAATACAACAAGCTAAAAAAATTATTCAGATCATAAAGTGTTTCGCATCACTGCCTACACCAACACACCAATGGAGAGAATCAAACCCCAAAAGGCTTAAATGAGTATCCAACACATACGCATCCAACGTGAGTTACAAAAAATATACTGATACTATCAATCATTGTGTGTCATCGCTGCCCAAAAATCAGATGAATTGAGCTAGACTCAAATCACTTAAATGTAAGGTAAGTGTTGAGGGCATTGGGGATTCAACAACATTCATTCATTTCTTCCCCATCTTCTCTCCCGCTCATTCCCCAAACTCTATTCAACTTTGCATAATTATCATGGGACACAAACAAATACGCTTCAAAACAATAATTTCAATCCCCAAAAATAAATAACCAACTTATATCAAAATGAATCTCGTCATTGCCTACACACACAACCGAATGAAAATGCAAGAAATTTAACAGAAATCATAAAAGCATTTATGAGAATCAAACACTTCCCTCCGAAATCTGAGAGAGGCAGAACCCACTGAGAGTAGAAATCGAAACCCTAACATCGATTTGGGTTTATCGTCGCAGAGAGAGATAGAGAACCCACTGAGAGAAGAAATCAAAACCCTAACATCGATTTGGGTTTCGACGAAGAGTTGGAGACAGAGCAGGAGCAATAGATCTGAAGCAACCAACTGAGGGAGCTCTTCTATGGTCGTGAGAAGATAAGGGAGATAGGGGTTTTCGATTAGAGCCCTTTAACCCCTCAACAGATCTGAAGATAAGCAGCTGGAGATGGTTTTTCGTCGAGTTGGGTTTACACAAGTGAAGAAGAAAGAGAGCGGGAGAGAGAGCTCTACTTTGGTGGTGAGAAGATAAGAGAGATAGGGGTAGGGTTTAGACTCGTTCCGAAGAAAGAGAGCGGGAGAGAGAGCGTGAGAAGATAAGAGATAGGGGTAGGGTTTCGATTATACCCCTTTTACCTCTCAACAGATCTGAAGATAAGTGGCAAGAGATCTCAGCCGTTCGATCGCGATCAATCGCGATCGAATGGCTAAAATTCCCAGCTCTCGATAAGGTTTTCAGCTTCCCAGCTCTTAATAGACTTACTATATATATATATATATATATATATATATATATATATATATATATATACTTATTATATATTTCTGAAACTACGGGGTGTTACATGAATAGTAATAGTTAAAGATAGATGTGTAAATATAATATTTATTCATGTACTTAAGTGCAAAAATTGTTGGAACCGTAGGGTATCAGGTGCAAAAATACTTAAGTGCAAATATTTATTCCTCGCTACCGTACCCGACGGGTAGATTTTTCTAACTAGGACCCGGAACCGGACCCTGTTCTCATAAGTCCAGGTCCAGGTCCAATTTTTGGACCCGTGAGGTACCGGGTTCGGGTCCGGATAATGGAGGACCTGACCTGATAGGACCCGATAGTAGCTCTACGTAGATCATATCAAATGGGTTCAACGGGCTAAAAATAAATGGCTGCATAATGGAGATGCCAACACTTCCTTCATCCATAACTTTGCTTCTCACGGGTAGAGATGTAACCGTATTACTTCCATTATTGACAATGTCGAATTAAACACCAATTTTGAATTACATTCCGCTTTTCTCTCTTTCTTTATAGACCTTATGGGTTCCCTGTATCTACCTCGATCCACCTAGATTGGGCTAAGCTTTATGGGGATGAGAATAATGATCTATCTTCTATTGAATCCCCTTTTTCTTTAGAAGAGATTAAATTAGTTGTCTTCTCCATGCGTAGTGATTCTGTGCTTGGACCTGATGGCTTCCCCACCTTTATCTTCCAAAATTTTTGGAATCTACTTAAAGAGGATCTTGTAGACATGTTCTCTGATCTTTTCAACGGCCAATTTTCTTTCGACATGATTAATTATGCACACATTGTACTCATTCCCAAAATAATTGGTGTCAACAAGGTCTCTGCCTTCAGACCAATTAGTATCCTTAATACCCTCTTCAAAATCATCATGAAGGTTCTTTCTAACCATCTTAATGCAGTTATATCGTTTCTGGTTGATTCGGCTCAATCCGGTTTTATTAAAAATAGATTAATTTTAGACAGCGTAGCTTGCGCTCAAGAAACCATCTTCTGTTGCCATCGTTTTGAATCTTAAGGGATTCTCTTAAACTAAACATTGAGAAAGCTTATGACAAAGTGAAATGGGAGTTCATTTTTCATATCTTGTTACATCGTGGGTTTGGTCTCAAATGGATATCCTGGATTAAGTCCAGCCTATTTGCCGGGACCTCATCCGTTATTATTAATGGTATTGAAGGGAATAAATTCAAATGAAAGAAAGGCTTTAAACAAGGTGACCCTATTTCTTCCTTGTTATTCTCTCTTGTGACTGATGTCTTCTGCAAAATGCTCCTTTAAGGCTTGGGAAGCTAACATCATTGAAGGCTTAGGGGGTTTTCCGGGTTTTAGAAGAGTGCTCAATCTGCAATACGTAGACGACGCTATCATTTTTGCCAAACCTAATGGAACTACCCTTCGTAACCTTAAGCTTCTCCTTTACATTTTCGAAAAGGCTTCGGGTTTATCTATTAATTTTAATAAAACCTCAGTCTTATGGCTTGGTGGCTCCACCGATCGTCAAATTGAGATTGCACATTTTTTCAACTGCGCTTCTGCTTCCCTCCCCATCTCTTATCTTGGTATCCCTTTACATTGGGATAAACTACATAAAGATGATTGGTTGCCTATGATCGACAAGGTCGAATCCAGACTCAATGTGTGGTCTGGTCGTCATCTTTCAAGAGATGGTAGATTGGTTCTGATTAACTCTGTCCTTTCATCTATCCTTCTATACATGATGTCCTTCTTCTATGTCCCATCTTTGGCCATCAAGCGGGTTGATAAAATCAGAAGGAACTTCTTTTTTGGCCCAGAACTTCCACCTACAAGGCTGGGAGACATCTCTGTGCATGGGATCTTATTTGCAAATCGAAATTGGAAGGTGGCCTTGGTATTCTTAACCTCAGACATCAAAATCTTGCCCTTCTTGGAAAATGGCTATGGAGAGTCCTCAATCATAATTATATGGCTTGTTCAAATCTTGTTGTCCATAAATACCATAAACGTCACAGTATGGGAACTTCACCCCAATATCTCATCCTTTGCCTCCTCGTTTTGGAAATTAGCCTGGAAAGAGGTCAAACCTTTTAAATGATGTCTACGCAAATTTGTGGTAATGGTTCGACAGTCAAATTTTGGATAGACTTCTGGATTGGTAACAACAAATTAGCCTCTGAACAATTATTTCTTTTGGTTGCCAATCCACATTCTTCGTGGATCCATATCTTGTTTACCACAACAACTCTAGAGATTGGCATATCCCATTCAAAAGGGCTCTTCCCATATCTCAGTTACCTTTATTTCATAATTTATTGTTGCTATTATGTTCCTACAGTTGGCAACCACTAGATGACATTTCATGGCGTTGGACTAATTTGGGCACTTACTCTGTTAAATCTTGCTACAACTTTCTTAAATCCGGTGGTATCATATCCCCGTTCTCCAATATTTGTGTGGAAATTGTGTTGCCCCCCTTAAGTCAAAATTCTAACGTGGCTGACTATTCACAACAATCTTCTGACGGTTGAAATTTTCAACAAAAAAGAATTTGGATTTAGGTCAAAAATGCTCCTTAACCATAACGAAAACTCGAGGCACATGTTCATTAACTGTCCTTTCATTCTTCCGTTAGAGCATATGTAGTCGTCTATACCCGAAATTTGGGTATTTGGCATATAGCAATAGAAATTTTGGAAATTAGTTGTAGTCGTCTAAACCCAAAATTTGCCATTTCTTCGACGGACAAAATATCATATTCCGTGAGAGCAATTTTTTTTATTTTTCCCAAAAAAAAGTCGGACGGGATATGATATCCCGTCCAAAAAAAAAGAATTTCTGAATAAAAGAGTTAATAGCCCATAATTATGAAGTATAGGATTTAAAAATAAAAAATGAGAACTGATCATGGCTTGGACGGGGGATATGATCTCGTTTTTTGATATATTTTTTTATAATAATTTTAGAAAATCAATCGAACGAGATATCATATCCCGTCCGATCTATTTAATTAAAAAACAAATAAAACTCATCGACAGACGAGATATCATTTTCCAAATTTCAAATTTTGGCTTTTGCCATTTATTCTCCCAAATTTGGCAGACAACTGTTCACCTCAAACCCAAAATGGTTATTTGGCCAACGACTGTTGTAGATTTTTGACCAAATTATCCATTTTTTGGCCAATGACTACAGATGCTCTTATGGGCCGTCTATAAGAAGGTATGACATGTGCAGGGTAAGCCAAGTTCCATCAACTCTTGGTGGGATAGTTGGAGGTCCCGTCGTGTTAAGTGTGTCTTCCTTG